>OY982975.1:6695348-7945348 GCA_963890685.1 Plagodis pulveraria
CGAGCTTGTGACGTCACAGAAACATAAAAAAATTGTTAGAAGAATACATGACATTGAACCGATTTGCGAAAGGGATAATGATAAGAATATGATTTTTTTTTTTTTTTTTTATTTATTGTCCTAAATTTTAACAATACAAAAATTTTACTTAAAATTAGAGACTGCGTAAGTCCGGAGGGCTTATGTGCAGTCAATGAGTTCGGTAACTTATAAATTACAATATTAAAATAAGAAATTACTTACATAAGAATAGCTAATTAAAGTATGTAATCAGTGTTATTTAATAACATCAGTTTCTTTTTTAGTATTTTGAAAGGGCGTGGAGTGTGGAGGTATATGTCCTGTATGTCTTTAGGTAAAGTGTTAATTAATTTAGGTAGAAGGTAATTGTAGGTTCTCATTCCATATGCATTATTATATCTAGGTAGCGTAAATGGCTTAGAGTTATTAAGGGTACGTAAGTTGTTAGGACGCTTATATTTATTTATGTTTAGATTACGGATTTCATTGTATTCTTCTTTTAATATGGACATTTTTATCATGTTTTGAATGGGCAAAACGTTACAATATTGGAATAAACTTGAATAATCATCACGGTGTAGTAGTTTAATTTTCCTTGGTATAATATTTTTTAATATTCGTATCTGCAGCGTGTGTATTTTTTCTAAATGCGTCTTATAAGTTCTGCCGTAACTGCTAAGTCCGTAAGCAATCACGGAATCAGCTAAGGCTAGGTACAGCATTCTAAGTATCTCATAGGGTAGCTTATATTTCAGTGTGGCTATTCTGCTGAGTATAGACCGTAGTTTATTACATATGTGTCTAATGTGCGGAATCCAGTTGAATCTGTTGTCTATTATAAGTCCTATGTATGTATGTTCTTTTACAAACTCTATAGGAATACAATCGCAAGGACGGCCACTAGCTAAGTGTAGACACTCGTGTTTGTGTGCACGGATGACAGGTTGATATGTTGTTGTGTTGTATGATGAGTGTATATGCATTGCCTTCGTCTTGTCAGCGTTTATTACTAAACATGCATCATGCGACCATTTACAAAGTGTGTCGAAATGGGTTTGTATATGACGCTCGGCGACGGCGAGTTCCCTGTCAGCGACTACCAGGCAAGTGTCGTCTGCAAACTGGTATACAGAGCCTGCCCCCGCGACGTTACACATAGTGTTTACGTAAATCAAGTACTCGTTAGGTCCTAAAATAGAGCCCTGGGCGGTGCCTTGCGTTGTTTCTATCATATTACTAAATGAATGACCGAGCCTAACAGTCGTAAACCTATTACTGTGATAATTTTTGAACCATGTTAGAGTAGGACCCTGTATACCAGTCTGTTCTAGACTGTGATATAGGGTGTTATGATGTAAGGTATCGAATGCCTTCGAAAAATCAATAAATATAACTAATACATGTAATTTATCGTTAAGAAATTTGTTAATTTCGTTGGAAAATTGACATAACAGCTGTGCAGCACTTCGACCTTTTTGGAAACCATATTGTTTTTTATTTATTAGCTCGTTTTTTTCAATGAAGTTACTAACTTCATCGCCTATGTACCGCTCAACTATTTTGTCAAGACATGATAATATGGTAATCGGCCTGTAATTGTTGTAGTCCGTTTTAGATCCCTTTTTATGAATGGGACGTATAGTACCAATTTTTAGTTGATTCGGGTACCTACAGGTTGCCAGGCTAGTGTTAATAAGATGTGTTATTGCCGGTGTTATTTGTTGGTTAACGTATTTTAAATCAGAAGCGCGAATTCCATCGTAGCCGGGGCTTTTGTTGTGATTTAATTGACTGATTATCTTGTAGGTTTTATCGTTAGTAATTTTGCTTATTCTTAATACTACCTCTGGCTCACTGGTGTAGGTTTTAGGATCCAAAATTTTTATGTCACATGACCGGGTTATCGAGTCTACATTGTGTTGGAATTCCTTTGCAAAGTTATCGGCTAACACTTTTTCATGGAGATTAAAGGCACGTAATATGATATCTTCTATTGATTTTGATATATTACCACATAACGTATTTATAATTTTCCAAATATTTTTAGTGTTTCTATAATTTAATTTGATTTGATTTTTATAATATTTATTTTTAATGAAGTTTATATATTTGTTAGTCTTGTTTCGGTATTTATTATAAATAATTCTATTTGCTAAATTAGTTTGATCTTTTTTCCAAATATTATAGAGTTTATTCCTTTTTTTACACATATATTTAACTTTACTATTAGCCCATTCACAAACTTTCCTTTTCGATGTTTTAGTCGAGTCGAGAACTTTTTTACATTTATCATAGACTTGACGGAATTTATTCACTATACAGTCTACTATCTCGTCTGGACATTGATATTCTAGCGCTTCATTCCAGTTCACTTCAGCCAGGTGGGTCTGTACGCGCTTGTTATCTAGCGTAGTGATAAGGCGCGGTGGGCCGCCGGTGCCAGCGTCCCGTGACGTAGACAACGGCGGCACGCACGCGCAACCTATGATGTAATGATCAGCTGGCGCTGTATTTATCACTGCTGTGTGAACTGGATTTCCGCTCAAGCTACGTACAAAAATATGGTCAATGCAAGATCTACAAATCGCATTATCTCTCAATTCAACTCGTGTGACTTGAGTTATAGCACACGTCATACCCAATTCACTCATGTGGTTGAGATATTTGTGATAGCTGTTGTTTTCTATTTTTAGATTTATATTTACATCCCCTATAATAAGGGCATCGGATCTCTCGCAGTTTTTATGTAATGTGTTGTACAGTTCGGTCATAAAATAATCTTGGTTCGTATCGGGGGGTCTATATACCGCACATAAATATAATTTAAAGTTATTGTTAGTTTCAATGGTGCCTAATACCGATTCAAAATGACGAGTGTAAATTGATGATTTTTCAAAGCAATGTTTGTTTAAAACATACACGATTACACCTCCACCTCTCCTATTTTCTCTTAAATTGTAATACATACTATAACCATGTACATTATAAAGATTTACGCACTGTTCCTTAATATTTACTTCGGTTAGTACAATCACATCTATAGTTCGTGTACTACTTTGTATGATGTATTCTATTTGAGAAAAATTTAAAGAAATAGACCGAATATTAACATGAAAAGTAATAAGGTATTTTTGTAGTGGAGCAAGTGAGTTCATGTACTCATTCCATGTTATAAAATTGCTTTCAATTACGTAATTTCCCTCTTCCATCACTAGATTTTAGAGATTTAAATAGGCTGTGAAATGCGCTATAAAAGCTAAATGAGAATAAGAAAGGGAGTGACATACCTGTTCAAGTCCTAGTTTTTACCTTGAACTTCTCAATATCAGTAATCGAGCGCACAGTGTGAATTTTAGCTGTCTCATTTTCCCTAATGAGTACATTCCCCCGCTTGCACCACATTCCCCCGCGATGATGTCCCTATTTGCGCAATCTAGTGTAACCCATCGCCATGTGGAAGAAAATCTGTGTCATCTGGTGACTCACCAATTTGGAAGCATTGGGGAATAAAACATTTTATTATGACTCATGAAGACATCAGTATCTAATCAAAATATTTTCCCTGGGTTTCTTGAATAAGATAACCTATTTATTTACATACATTTTAAAGACACATACTTAGGAAGTACAAAGACACATATTAGTCATTAATCGCTATCCACTATAAATAAATTAAAATTAATTTATGTCATTGAACAAAACTGACCAGAAGTATCACTCCGCAAAACCATTCCAATAAATAAGCGACTCTAGAAACGAAGAAATAAAGCGCACTTCAGCTCGCAAAGCACGGAGTACCTAATATTTATATTCACCTACAATGCATCTCTCTTTCTATCGCAGAGTCACGCATAGCTCTGATCTCTTCTGACGCGGCACGCACCGTAGATTAATCCCGTCCGCACTGATACGCCGATGTACCTGTAGCTTTATGCCGAAAGTTCGGAGTCAGCCAGGCCTGGCTCAGTATGGAAAATCGAAGTGAAAAATTGTTTGGTCTAAAAATGTGAATACATTTTTTTCCCTTAGCACGAAGATAGTGCTTATCATATTTAGAAATATAGGAGGGTAGTGACGTCATTACGAGGTGTTTGAAAAAGTACTTCTTTCGATCAGATGAAGTCTAGTAGTCTGGTTGATGGCCGCACTGTCCCTTATCACGGCTAAAGTGATACAATTAGAGCACAAAATTATGGTTCTGTCGAGCGATCCTCGATAGCCTAGAGGTTAAGATACCCGGTGCGTAGAACCGTGAGACGCAATTTCGATTACCCCTCATTGTGATAAAGTTTGTACTCCAATATTTGTAAGCGAGTACAAAATTTCTTATTCTGTTTGTGCTAAAATCCAAATTAGTATATCACACTATATAATCAATACGGATAATCCTAGATTTTAATTGCTTATATATTAAATTGCGAGTGATTTTAAGCCATGACAATTCAGGTGACAACTATAATCATCTCAAAATTGCGGGTATGCAATAGCACAGAATAAATTAAATTTAAAGATTTTAATTTATATGTTATAATATTAGGTCCTTACATATGAAATTGGCGTTTTGTATGGGAGGAACAAAAAGTCGAATATTTTTTAATATAATATATTTAATTAATCAAAGTATGAACCATTATTTTCTATGCACTTTTGCCATCTCATAGGTAGTTCATTGATCCCTTTACTAAAAAAACCAGTCGGACGGGAATCAATAAAATCTTTGAAGGCGATTTGGACTGCCCCATCGGAGTTGAATTTTTTCCCTTGCAAGAAGTTATCCAAATTTCGAAAAAAATGGTAATCTGTTGGAGCAAGGTCCGGGGAGTACGGAGGATGTCTTAGACTTTCCAATTGAAGCTCTTCTAATTTAGTAGCCGTCTGTAGCGCAGTGTGTGGTCTAGCGTTGTCGTGAAGCAGCAGTGGCGTGGAGCGATTGACCAGCCTAGGTTGTTTAGCCGCTAGCTTTTCCATCATGGTTTGCAATTCCTGACAATAGACATCAGCCGGAATAGTCTGGCCAGATTTGAAAAAACTGTAATGAACAATACCGGTACTAGTCCACCAAACGCTTACAAGTAACTTTTTTGGGGTTAATCTTCGCTTGGGGCAGGATTTGGCTGGCTGGCCAGGATCTAACCATTGCGCTGAGCGCTTCCGATTATCGTAAAGAACCCATTTTTCATCACAGGTAATGATTCGGTTTAAAATACCTTCATTATTGTGCCGGTTTAGTAATGTAACGCAGCAGTCGACGCGCGTTTGCCGGTTTGTTTCAGTCAATTCGTGAGGTACCCACCTTTCAAGCTTTTTAATCTTCCCAATTTGCTTCAAGCGAATTAAAACAGTTTTATCACTAACATCGCAGCCTGCAGCTAACTCGGACGTGGTTTGCGATGGATCCGCTTCCACAATAGCCTTCAACTCTTCATTATCAACTTGAGTCTCAGGCCGTCCTCGGGGCTTGTTCTGCAGGTCGAAATTTCCAGAACGAAAACGTTGGAACCAAAAACGAACTGTGTTTTCTTTTGCAACACGACCGCCATACACATCATTCACCCTTCGAGTTGTTTCCGCAGCACTAGTGCCACGGCGGAACTCGTACTCGTAAATAATGCGATATTTAAGGTTTTCCATTTTTTAAAATGAGTGACGCAAACAGAAAAAAACAGAAGAAAAAAAACAAATGAATGACGATCATCGAAGCACAAATACATGAGTCTATAGCTGTACAAATTTGAATTTGGAATTCCTTACCAAAGAGGAGAAATTCGTGATTAAAGTGGCCAGTACGAAAAACGCCAATTTCATATGTAAGGACCTAATATAACCATTTGGACTTAAGTAAATAAAGATATTCCAAATAAGTAACAATTCAAACCCAACTTAAAACAGCCTTATCAAACTTGTAGAGTTTTGTGTTTGAGATAGAGTTTTGAAGAAGTGACGGCTTAGTGGCATTGGCTATGGACTGCCGTGCTGCAGATCCATGATTCTAATCCCGCCGCGGGCTTGAGCTTCACCGCACGGTGGTAGGACATTTTGCGAATCTGTCGCCAAGCACCTAACAGTGTGTTCCGGCAGCAGTCCTTGAGAGCCAGTAAAAATAGAGGCACATGAGATCTAACAACTGTAGATCTCAGTGTGACGGGCACAGTGCAATTAGTATTTTGACGAAATGCATGTGTTATAGGCAGAAGTTGGTCTACTTAACATCAGGTGGGCCGCGGGCTAGTACTCTCACAATAACATTAAAAAAATAGATGATGTCGCTAACATCTAAAAGTTGTGCATTTAAACGGGGGATAAACATCCACCACCCAGCACTCGCTTCCATTGCATAATTGGAAATGTATCAGGATTGCTTAATACAAAAATCAGTTAGTACATAACTAGGCGGTGGGTCTCTTTAGCTAGAGTCTGTCTGCTAGGGTACCAACCTAGTATCAGATATTCTGCTTCAAAGCAGAAGTATTCAATCACTACTGTGTTTAGGCCTAAAGGGCACGTTATCAAATGAACTTACTGCACAAACGAGACATGAGAACCAACTTCACAGAACGACGAGCGCAGTGCGCTTGAAGTACGAAATTTGCTTAGGTGTTCTTAACCGATCAGCAAACTTAGGCAACGCCCGCCGCGGTCATGAGTTGGATGGGTGACTGCTAGTGACATTACTACTAAGCGCTTCCGTGCTTCAGAGCGCACGTTAAGCCGTCGGTCCCGGTTGTTGTCTTAGGATGGCAGTCGTTATAGCATGGTGGTAGGGCATTTTGCGAATTCGGAAATTGCAAGCAATTGAAATGCAGCTATCACCCTCCTCTCAAGTAGAAAATCAACACCTAACGGTGTGTTCCGGCAGCTGTCCTCGAGAGCCAATAATTCTAGGTTAGCCTGAATAACATCTTCGACCACATCACTTACCATCTAGTGAGATAGTAGTCAAAGGCTTACCTATAAATCATAAAAAAACTTGAAAAAATTGTGCTGTCTCAAATAGAATGAGAACGGTGACACTAGAACTGTAACGGAGAGGCTAATGTAACGCTTACCATCAAGCGTGTGACTTGAGGCATCTCATCAGTTCTTAACATAAAAAGAAAACCCTACCCTCTATTCAGTCTTGTAGTAAAGGAGCATAAAGATGGTAATAACTTATTACTAATAAGTACTACTCACGTCAGTGGCGGATGCGGATAATTCAACATTGGAACAGGTTGTTTCAAGCTTGTAGCTAGTTTTCGTAATTGTTTCACAAAATTATGGTATTTGCCTGTTAAAAATAATATTGCTCGTATTATTATGATCAGTAAATGGACACAAATGCACTTGATTCCATAAATTACACCTAAAACCGTCAAAACTTTTAAAAATTTCGTTTACCGTTACGAATGTATTATATATTCAATACGTATTGAACTAGTCCCTCTGTAACCTGAAGAGCTTGCACTGAAATATGTTTTTTTTTTTACATTTTGAACCAGACAGAGATTTGGTCTCTGCTGTTTAAAAATAAAGCTGTACCGACCAAAAAATTGCTCATACAATTTCACGTGAATCGGTTTAGAAATACTGTAGAGGAGAACAACTGGAAATCCGGAAATCCGGTTTGACAAACGAAAGCATTTTTACCAAAACTGAAACGCAGGCGCTTCGCACGCCCTTCGAGCTCGGTTCGGTGAGACTTTCGGCACTCAGTTAAAAAATTTAATGGATAGATACAGTAAAAACTCTTCTCCTAATCTGGCTTTTTACTATCAAATACAATGGTTAGACAATCTAGCAACAAAATCAAAAAAAATATTCAAAAACTTCCTGCCAAAGACATCAGCGGCCTAGACCATATACAGACCATAGAACATATAATAATACTACTATGTATCCACTAAGTATACATACCACCACGAGGTAAGTAAGCGGTGTGCAAGGAAAAAATAAAAATAAAAGATAGCTTCACTGGTATGCGTGGAGCGGCATCATAGGACGTGTTAGTTTCTTATTTGTGCCAAGCACTACGGTTTAAATTACGCAAAACAGTCGCTGAAAACATTGCAAATCCTCGGTTCATAACTGAAATACGAGAATAGCACTGTTTGCGCTTAAACGATGTGAACCGAATAGCGGCCGCGCTTATAACATCTGCTAACTGTCAATTTGCTTCTTCGCAATTAATCCAAAATAACTTTTTCTTCAATTATCCACGAGTATTTCATTTCAAGGCATTTTATTGTGAACAAGATTGTTTTACCTATAAAATTCTA
Source organism: Plagodis pulveraria (assembly GCA_963890685.1). Classification (NCBI taxonomy): domain Eukaryota; kingdom Metazoa; phylum Arthropoda; class Insecta; order Lepidoptera; family Geometridae; genus Plagodis; species Plagodis pulveraria. The sequence goes on from OY982975.1 coordinate 6,703,625, forward strand.
ACCACACAACAAAAATCTCCTCATCTATCTGTAAAAATTTGAGTTTGACGTTTGTGTACACACTGCTTTACTTGTTTTCTGTGAGAGTTATATGCAGCCAGAGGTGACGTCATAGATGACTTCATATTGGTAACGTTGTGTAAGTTTAAGATGTTATAAACCGAACGTTTGCGTGCAAACAGTGCAAATAGTGCATATTTGCTGGATTTGAACCGCGCGAAAGATGTCGTACAAACTATGGTAAAAAATCTATTTCCTATGAAGGAGCAAAACATAAAGCAATAGCATAAAGCAACATACATTTGTAATAAAACGACCCACTTATTTTATAATGTATTAAGTATCCTTCTCATGTAAGTGACTTTGGTTTTGTTTGAGAATAAATGTCCTCCAACCATTTTCCTCTCGCCAAGCGCATCGATCTTATTGGTGTTTTTTTCCCTCGCACACTGCTCATCTTTCTGACACAACACGCAGCCCAAAAACCGCAATAATACCAAATATCATTTATAAGACCCAATAATAACACTATATACCACCGACGCACCAACGACTACACCGACTATCGTCAACTGTGCAACTACGAAAAGTTCTTTCGTTACATCTCTAGACTAGTGTTTCAGGGTCAGGTGGAAGGCAAGAGATAACACTGCCGATCACCAACCCGCTGGACTGACCTGATAACAAATGTACTTAGTCTACCATGGTCCAGAGTATTCGGAACACTTGAACCGACAGAACTGGAAGGACATCGCCAAGAGGGCAATATTGGAGACCTAACAAATTCCTCTGCGTGTACCTCATTAGCGCAACCATGACCACTCTAACAAGAGTGTCCGACTGGGAAGAAGAATAGTAACACGCACCACAAACAATTTTACCAAAACAAAAACCGACTTCGAACATTAAATACGCTTTATTAGGAATAACTGAACTAAACTTCAACGGTAATGAATTGTCACATTTAACGTTTGCTAAAATGTGACCCTAAAAATCTGTGATGAACATGTTCAAATCGGACAAAGGTATCTATGGCACAACAAAAGGTCGAAGCCGCCACGTGCAGCGCGCATTAATATTGAACCTTAATAAGTTCGTATTTTGTCTTACTTTCCATTTCAAACACCTAATAGATCAGAATCGACGCCATAAGAACTACTGGGCAAGCGCCGCCGGGCCGCTACGAGCGCTTCAAATGTATTATAGCGAGACAATCCTGTTAAGTCTTACATATTCATAACCTATGTAATTTACATCTAAATAAGCTCTGACGTCATAAAACAGCTTACGGTTGTTTACAAAGTTATCTTTATGTGATTGTGACGGAATAAGCACGTGGACCACCTGATGTTAAGCGGTATATAACCTCTGCCTATAACAGATGCCTTTCGACAAGTGACAAACTGCACTGCGCCCATTACCCTAAGATTTATTATGGAGTCTCATGTGCCTGAAATTTTACTGGCTTTCAACGACTTTGTCGATACATACTGTTAAGTGCGTGGTAGCTAGCCAGGCGCAAATGCCCTTCCGCAATGCGGTGGAGCTCAACTCAGCAACTGGAAGCGAGCATTAATCAGCGGTACGACAGTCCATAGCTATTACTGTAACAGCCGACTCGTCCACTGCTAAACACAACCTCCCCTATTAAGGGGGTACTTGCCATAATCCCCATGCTTGGCAGGCGGCTTGGGGATCGCAGTATAAGATGGCAGTTCTTTAGAAGGTTGCTGCTCACCTTCCAGTATTTTTCCCTTAGTCGCCTCTTACGACTCCAACGGGATGATATACGGGAGGTTAACGGGAGGTGCAATTCTAACCCGGCACCCCACGGGGGGCCATAGCTATTACAGCTCGGCTATTACTTCCTCACAAAATCACGAATTGAATGGCTCTAGTCTTGACTAGGTGGCTATTCCGGCAGGTCATTTTGAGTGCCTATTCTCAACTCTGTTCCTACACTTAGAAAAACTACAATCAAATTTGACCTTTTACCGTTGAATTGTGACTACGTAAGATGAATTCACAACTCTTAAGATGATTTTCACCAATCAACAAAAATGTACCATGTTTTATAATAAACACAACAGTCAAAAAGGCCTTCCGTAAAATATTTTCAGAATTGAACTTGTTATACGATAATAATTGCAGTATTGACCATAAAATATACCTACCTTACTTTTACGGCGGTTTATATACGGTGATTATCACTATAACGTACGACTTAATCAGCCTCATCGAAAAGTCAATATTTAAGAAAGACCACAAAATACACCTTAAATGAAGACGAAAAGAAACATTCGCCTTCACTGACCTCGTTTAACGCCTTCTAGTTAGCAGGCGTTTTTGTACGTATTTACGTTTTTTCGCCTTATACCATATAAATTGGCCGTCATAAGGGCGCTTTTGACTTTAGATTTTTCTCAGTGTATAACTAGCGACCCACCCCGGCTTCGCATGGGTGCATTGCTGATACTAAATAATCTGTAATATCTTCGAAAATATTCATTTAAATTACATGCTTTAAATGGACATATTGATCTATATATACATGTAGTAGAAGCAGTGATGGCTCAGTGGCATTGGCTATGGACTACCGCGCAGCAGTTTCATGGTTTGAATCCCGCGGCGAGTTAAGCTTCAGCGCATGGTGGAAGGACATTATGCAAGTGCCCGCCTGGCTAACGACCACCCGCAAGTAGAAAATCTGTCGCCAAGCACCTAACGGTGTGTTCCGGCAGCTGTCCTTGAGAGCCATTGAAATTACGGGTAGACTTGTTAAGTCTACCCGTACTTTCAGACATAGTTGTTAACTATGTCTGAAAGTGACGGGCGCAGTGCAATTCATGACTTGTGATGAAACGCATCTGTTATAGGTAGAGGTACGCTTAACATCAGGTGGACCTCAAGCTTGTTCCGTCACAATAACATAAAAAACATTAAAAAAATATATAGTATTAAATGCACAATGTATTTAAGGTACTTCATTGGATTAGGATTAATGCTGTATTGCTTAAAATCGCTTCGTAAATCAGCCATTATTTCTCGTAAAATGTAAGGGGTAAAGAAATTGTTATTGCGGGTTATCCCTAAGGGATAGACATATACATATAAGGTACCATCGGCGACTTTTTGTAGACCTTTTTAAGGTGTACACCTTACACCTACACCTTACACCTTACTGTAGTACATTATTTTGGCCTATGTCGTAGGGTTCAGCCAGCGTTTGCAATATAAGCGCAATAAATTTGGTTATATACGAAATCAAATTTCAAACCTCTAAAAATTATCAGTTTCTCTACTATATTATGTATGTATGCGCACACATAAACCTTCCTCTTGAATCACTCTATCTATTTAAAAAAACCGCATCAAAATCCGTTGCGTTGTTTTAAAGAATTAAGCATAGGTACATAGGAACAGGCATCGGGAAGCTTTGTTTTATATTATGAAGTGATGATTATGTTTAAAGCAATCATAAACCCTTGTTCCACGTGATCCACGCAAATGGTTTACAATACGAACCGTGTTTGAACTTTGAACTTCACAATATTTTAGTAGGGCATTTAGAGAATAATGTTGATAGTAAATCCGTCAGCAAGCACCTAACGGTATGTTCCACCGCTGTCCTTGAGAGCCAAATGCCTTTCTAGATTTAGCCTGCCATAACATTTTTCGCGCACATCATTACCACTACTGTAACAAATTAGGTAGTATATATTAATCAGCATTAACGAAACTGAAAACAGTATTTTTTTATATAAGAAACTACACTGCTAACTACTAAATGAGTCAAACGGAGTGACAGGATAAGGAATAGTGTGATAAGGAAACGATGTGGTGTGAATGAGGATGTGGTGACAAAAATCGAAAAAGGTATGTTAAGATGGTTTGGACATTGAATGTAGAGAGAATGAATGAAATGAGATTGACTAAACAGGTCAACAAGTGACCGGAAGTGATGGAAGGGGAAGACCTAGGCGAGCGTTCCGAAATCAGATTGAAGACGTTCTGAAAAAAGGCCAGGGGGCCAACTCCCATCACTTAATTCAGTCTTATTTTAATCTTACATTAACATTTTCATTTGCACTAGCAGATGTCACTATAGTATACTTACATTAGAATTACGTGAGAGCAGACTGCATGCATTGAATCAAGACATTTGTGCGATAGAGATAGCGCTATATAAACATTATTGTTTCGTTACGGCCACGGTACGAATCTTAGTATCCATATTTTATGTTTGAAATAATGCTGTTGGTTTTCCATAATAGTTTTTAAAAGGTGCGGGAGTACCCTAAACCAGCGCTTATGTATGAAAGGATTGACGAGTGTAGATGAAGCGAAAGAGATTTGTAAGGATCGTATCAAGAGAAATCTGTGGTCCTGCCCACCCCTACGGTAAGGAGGCGTGATTTTATGTATGTATGTAAAAATAAATGGATTCACCGATGGTAAAATTCTTTCTTTATATAATCATTCATCATTTCAGCCGCAAGAAGTCCACTGCTGGATATATGCCTCCCCCATAGATTTCCAAATAGAACGGTTGGAAGCGGCCTGCATCCAGCGTCTTCCTGCGACCTTAATAACGTCGTCCGTCCACCTTGTAGGTGGTCTACCGACGCTTCGCTTGCTTGTTTGTGGCCTCCATTCCAAAACCTTTCGGCCCCATCTTTATATCATACAGTTTCTTTATTCTTCTGTATTCTATGCCTTAGTGTTTCTACATATTACCATTCCAAATATTCTCATATAGGAATATTTGGAATGGTAATATCTCTATCTATTATCAGATAGGAAACCACAGTAAAACAAAAGTAAACGGCTAATGTAAAGTAGGTAGTATATAATACTTGATGAACTTGACTTACCGAACATGTTATGTTGACTAGGGGACATTCTGTACTCACGTAACAGAATTACCGTATAACAATATAACAAACATACGCCAACATTACATAACTGAAAAACAGATCTTACGTCAACAAGTTTTGTTATTCACACCTAATAATAGTATGGAAATTATATTAAACAAATTTTAATAATAACACAAATATTTTTACAAATGCGGTTTCGACTATAAAGTATGATATAACTTGTTGAAGTCGGTAACATGTTATTAAAAACACTGACAGGACATTATCACGGTCCGACTTCCACAAGTTTTTTCATACTTTTCAGTTTTGGAACCTGTTAGCGCGGCCACCAAGCTATATGGCAGAGCACGCCGAACTGCGGGCGCGGGTTGAAAGGACACTGGTAAATCGAAAGAATGCGGAACAAGGTGATGAAAAGTGGACTGTATAGGAAAAGGAGCGAAAAACGAGCGACTAACCTGGATATCCTCGGGCTGACGAGCACAGCTGCGGCACTCCAAGGCGTCCTGCTGGTGTCCAGATGTAGTGGCTCTTCGAATTATTTCACGCTGTTGTAGACTCGCGGTGCGAGCGCGGGAAGCTGTTAGTACACAGCTCCAAAGAGACGATCGCGGATATCCCAGTGCGATGGGGCACACACGAAAGCAGCGCGAGCGCGGTTAGTAACAAAATGGCGGTTTCCTTGGCTTCGAGGGAGCTCACAGGAACAGACGCATCCGTCGTCAACAAGGGTCGACCGCAGACTACTTGCAATGACAAGTAGGTCACTCATCAGCCACGAAATGTCAACCGTAGATAGTCGTCGTTTTCGTGGGAAAATGAGGGTAGGAAAAGGTAAGAGGTAGAAAGAAAGAAAGTGCCAATAGATGGCGCGAACAGAACCTTAAGACGAGAAGCACAACAGTTATACTACCATTCTTATCATAGGGATGCCAAACATGGTCACTTAGTAGAAAAGATGTAGAGAAAATTGCTATCTTATCATCGATTATTTTTACTTATAATAAAACTGTAACAATTCCAATTCTGTAAATTGCAAATATTTTGAAAATACTTTTTGAGAGCACTCTGTAGCTGATACTGATGCCAAAACTATTTTTCTTTTATTTCTGTCGGTCTGTCTGTATCATGGCCGCGCATCACGCCAAAACTACTGAATGCATTTCAATGAAACTTAACACAATTTGAGTTCATACTACGAAGAAGGACATTGTATACTTTTTATCACGAAATTCAGCACGGTTCCCTTAGGAAAGGGGACTTAAGTCAAAATGTACGCTTAGTTGTAATTTATTAACGCATAGTCCGATTCCTTTATTTGTTAAAGTAGTGACGAGTGACCCCATGGACAGCCCGGCACCTCATGAGCCGCCCGGCACGTCTCGGGCTTCCCGGCACCCCAGAGGCAGCAGTGCACCCCACGGGCAACCCAGCACCCCACGGACAGCTCGGCACCCCACGGGCAGCCTGGTTCCCTTATTCAGATATGCAACCTTGCCTGGAAACCTTAAAATCTGGAAGATTCGCCACAATCAGTTTTTTTAACGATCTGTCTATTGTCGGATACATTTCGGAGACTGCGCAATGGAAGTGCACAATCTAATATATTTTCGTTCTACCGCCAAACAAGCGGAATATATATATAAGTACTTTGCTTCAACATTTATTGTGCGATCGTGAAGGAACTTACTCTTCTGTGAAAGAATGTGAGAATCTCAAAACAACAATGTATTTTTCACCTCATGACTTTACAGGTTGTACCGATTTTGATGTTCTTTTTTATATTCGAAAGCTTGTGCTTGTAATGTGGTCCCATATAAATTTAAGTGAAATCTGACGAGTAGTATTTGAGTTATCCCTATTAATACGTATTTTACGTTTAAAGTCGTTTGTTTTTTGTTAATTTTTTTATATTATATTAAGATATAAAAAGTTATATGTACTCAACGATTTCAAGATAACGTTTTTCAAAATTTCGTCAAATTTTTTGCATGGTGGTAGGGCATTTTGCGAATGCCCGCCTGGCTAGCTACCACCCTCAAGTAGAAAATCAGTCGCCAAGCACCTAACGGTGTATTCCGGCAACTGTTTTTGAGAGCCAGTAATTCTAGGTTAGCCTGAACAACATCTTCGACCACATCATCACTTACCATCACGTGAGATAGTGGTCAAAGGCTAGCCTATCATGCATAAAAAGAAATAAAAAAAAATAACGGCATGCCACATGCTAATATAGTTATTTGTTATGCAAAGCTGTAAAGTTGTTATTTGACGCGAGTACTTTTGTTGAAACCTGAGGAAGCGCATGATTCTGGGATTTAACCATAAGTAAGTCCAAATATTTTTTTTTTATGTTATTGTGACGGAACAAGCACGAGGCCCACCTGTTGTTAAGTGGACTAACCTCTGCCTATAACAGACGCATTTCGTCAACGACGAATTGCACTGTGCCCGTCACACTGAGACGTACAGTTGTTAGGTCTCATGTTCCTGTAATTTTTCTGGCTCTTAAGGACTGCTGCCGGAACACACTATTAAGTGCTTGGCGACAGATTTTCTACTTGAGGGTGGTCGCTAGCCAGGCGGGCATTCGCAAAAAGCCCTTCCATCATGCAAAAAAATTAGAATTCTGGGTGAACCGAAGGTTTCAAAGGTCTGACACGCAAAATAACTTTGCTACTGAGCGCAACACACCAATTTTCACCTCATACCAGCGAAGAAAATGCAAGGTGCAAGAAAATCCACTTCAATAATGTTGAAAATTTGCATTAATTTAAAATTAAAATGAACAGTATAGTTACAGTAATTAGCGATAATACTATGGACTGCCATGCTGCAGGTCCATGGTGTGATCCCCACCACCAGCGCTTCACCGCGTGGTAGAAGGGCGGACAGCTGCCGGAGCTTGGCAACAGTTTTTCTACTTGAGGGAGGCCAGGAGGTATTTTGCGAATGGCCCTCCGGGCTAGCAACCATAGCCAGGAGGGCCATTCGCAAAATACCTCCTGGCTAGCAACCACCATGTGGTGAAGCTCAAGCCCGCGGCGGGATACAAATCGAGAATCTTATACGCGGCAATTCAAAGCTATTGCAACTGCTTCAAAATTTCAAAGGTCATGTCGAGAATAATGGTGTTTCTTTATTATGTATTTGTTTAAGTATCTTTTTTTATGTTATTGTGACGGAACAAGCTCGCGCAATGCCCTTCAACCAAGCGGTGAAGCTCAAGCCCGTGGCGGGATTCGAACCATGGACCTGCGGCACGGCAGTCCATTGCCAATGCCACTGAGTCATCACTGCTTCACAAGCAACATCTACTTATTAAACGCATATTGCAAATAGCTACTACGTACTCAATCAATACGTAATAGCACATAATAAAGATCTTATTATGGGAAGTAGACTATAAGGATAGGATATAGGTATATTCATGTCTAAGATAAGATAGTAGTTATAACGTCATCGTATGTGTTTATGATACAAATAAGATACAAATGCATCTATTGCAATATCCGTATGCGTGCGTAAAGACACGTATACTGGGGTTCGCCTCCCAATGTCTATTCTATATCTACCAGTAAAATCGAGTAATTCAACATTTGATTTCATTTAGGATTTGTTGACGTATAAACTGAATACTTAGCATATTTTCCACACAATATTGTACCATACCACTATACAATACAATACCACTAGGAAAGTTCAATGTATTCTTGGTATTGATACGAAAGAAATGGCAGAATGTGGTCACTCAGTCCACACGCACACTAGCATTTTTCCTATAAAATCCTTGAAAATCTCAATATACTTCTTACCATTGTAAGTTGTAATTGTAAATCATCTTTTTAATACACTCAAAAACATTACTTCTTCTTTAGAAATTATCGTTTTTGGCCACTAAACACAAAATCGCTTTCCACGAATCTCTTTTTAAGATTCGGCAACAAAAAAAGATTCACTAGGTGTGCTAGGTCGGGGCTGTGAGCTAAAGAAAGGGCAAAGAAAAGCGAGGTCGCTCTACTTTTTTATGGGATTGTGACGTAGCAGACACGAGGCTCACCTGATGTTAAGGGAACTAACCTCTCTGCCCATAATAGATTCATTACGTCCGAACGGATCGACGAATTGCACTGCACCCGCCACCCCGGAGACATAGTTGTTTAGTCGCATGTGCCTGTAATTTTGGTTCTCAAGGACCGCTGCCGAAACACATTGTCCGCAGTCCATAGCTATAACCGTTCGGTTATCAATACTTCAGAACGTCCATCTTCATCAACAGCCGGACACGTCCACCATTCAACAAAGCCCCAAACAGCACTAGAGGTTTGACATTATCCTTAAGAAGGCACTGCTGCCCACGTCTAGTATTTTTCACCCATCACCACGTCCCACCCATCGTCGCCTGTTTAGACTCTCATAGAAGATATGGGCCAGTATTATTCTAGCCTGAAACTCCACGGCCCATTGAAAGACTATATTTGGAAAAGATACCTGAACACACCCAGAGCTGACAGTTGATATTGATGTGGTTGAAGACAACCAGCTGGGGCACAGCATTAGCTGTATGGTGAAATTATGATGACGGTGAAAGTTTATGACACCTCACCGTCCCTAGGACTCCCTAGTTTCCGAGTATAGCCTGATATCAGAGTCACGTCTGTTCTATGTAAGACAATGGATCACGTACTGAACAATAACTTCCTCGCATACTTAGAAACCAGTCATCTCCTTATTGACTAATATGGTACGGCTTTCGCTGTTTTACTGCACTGTAGACCAGTTTCGGTGATATCCGGAGATCACTGGTTTTAGGCCTGCATGGAGCAATATTGTCCATTGTGTGCTCCAATGTCTTGCATAGAATGGACGTGACTAAGATGGGCAGGCATTTGTCAGAGTCAGTATTGGTCGACTACCGTTTTTTAGGCACGGTTGGTTCTCTAGGGTAGTACCTACGTACTTAATATGTCTATGCCCAAAAAGAATGGAGAGACCATAAAGGGAAAATAATTAACGAACTTCAGAAAAAAAGTTGCGAAATAAGCTACTCTTCAATCAAAAATCTGTTGAAGAGCGGGTATCTGCAGGAAATTTTTGCTTGATTATTTGAGATATAAGATTTTATGACATCACTTATTTTTTAATCATCATTAGAAATGTGGCATGGTATTCGTGATACACACAAGAAATGGCGTTAAAAATATTTCAATCAAGGAAACTGCACAATACAAAAAGATCAAGCTATCATGCTTATTCACGTAGTATGTACATGACATCAAACTCTATGACAAAGAAATAAAACTACATTTGGTACTTTCAGTACATTAATGATTGTAATCCTAAAGGAGAATACATAAGTAATAAATAGGCACATCGGATACGAATACAAACATCAAAAGGTACATTCACTTATAAAAAAAATACAAATAATATTTGTACCGTACAGGGGGAAAGCATAAAACATTGATTTAAAGCTAACCTAGAGATTCATAAAATTATGCTTTTTTATTTGAAATGTTCAAAGGTACCACGTTATCGTAAGTATTACATTAATAATATAACCTTATTCAAAAATACACATTTGTCAGATTATTCTCTATCTACTAGATAACACGAAGTTTCAAAAACAACGCACTGCCGAAAGTTATAAAATCTAATATACATTTTTTTTTAAGATCAAGCTGTGACGTCGACACCATCGAATGATAAAAATTAGCTCAGCTAATGGACATAAATATAATTCAATAACATTGTTATTAATAACACTTTAAATACGTTGCCATAATTGTGCAGTCCTTGATACGTCCGCGTGGCTCTAAAGCTACGGGGATACTGATATATTTATCACTGCCGCAGCGCAGACATCCTGTTGCTATCTCGTTCTAACGCGTTTGTTTGACAGCGTGTGAGCGAGAACGCAGGTGTTCGCCAGAGCAGTGATAGTTGTCTCATTCAGTGGATGGTGTGGGGACCATTTCCCCACAGCCGATGTTGAGTGGGGATTGCAGAATAGGGAGTGGAGCGTTAGGAGCGCGAAGTTTGGCGGAGCTGAGCTCGTTGCTTTGCACCCACAACTCCAACTGAAAATAAAGATACAACGATTTCAGGTACACAAAATGTAAGTTAAAATTCTACTTTGTTATCATTAGGAGTAATTATGTTCAAGATATCGTGAGTGCTACGGTTAAAATAACTACCTGCCTGTATTGCGTGAGTGTTTTCAATCAAAACCCTTCAAAAAAAGGAGGACGACTGACGGAGGGAGAGGAGGAAGACTCACTTCGACTGTTTTTTTTTTAATGTTTGTTACCTTCAGAACTTTTGACTGAGTGTACCGATTTTAATGATTCTTTTTATATTTAAAAGCTGATGTTTTCTCGCGTGGTCCCGTTTAAATTTTATCAAAATTGGTCTAGGCATTTTTGAGTTACACTCCAATAACTGAAATCTTGATAATATAGTCATTGACAGTTAATGACAATCGATCCCGTATGTACCAAGGGTCACTAAAAAGGGTGTTCTTTTTTACCTAAATATGGAACAGACTTCAATACTCAAAAGCGTGAAATAACTTGTCGAAGTCAGTACCATGGGCACAATACTGTGATAGTTATTTCACGCTATTGAGTGTAGAAGACGGTTCCATGTTTAGGTAAAAAAAAATATATAGAAAAGATTTGCAGGGACAATGCATAATTTTCGCATTAGCCGTGAAGGTGTCGTTGAGGTACAGTTTGTAAAGGGTTTTCCGATAAGGACCGGTCGATGTTGAATGGTAATGGAATAAAACAAGCTGTGAAAGGTAATAAATTGAAAAGTCCGTGTATGCCGTTATGTATGGAATATGACGTCGTCCAAATGTCCGCCACCCTTTGTTCTCGTCAAATATTAGGTCCTTACATATGAAATTGGCGTTTTTCGTACTGGCCACTTTAATCACGAATTTCTCCTCTTTGGTAAGGAATTCCAAATTCAAATTTGTACAGCTATAGACTCATGTATTTGTGCTTCGATGATCGTCATTCATTTGTTTTTTTTCTTCTGTTTTTTTCTGTTTGCGTCACTCATTTTACAAAATGGAAAACCTTAAATATCGCATTATTTACGAGTACGAGTTCCGCCGTGGCACTAGTGCTGCGGAAACAACTCGAAGGGTGAATGATGTGTATGGCGGTCGTGTTGCAAAAGAAAACACAGTTCGTTTTTGGTTCCAACGTTTTCGTTCTGGAAATTTCGACCTGCAGAACAAGCCCCGTGGACGGCCTGAGACTCAAGTTGATAATGAAGAGTTGAAGGCTATTGTGGAAGCGGATCCATCGCAAACCACGTCCGAGTTAGCTGCAGGCTGCAATGTTAGTGATAAAACTGTTTTAATTCACTTGAAGCAAATTGGGAAGATTAAAAAGCTTGAAAGGTGGGTACCTCACGAATTGACTGAAACAAACCGGCAAACGCGCGTCGACTGCTGCGTTACATTACTAAACCGGCACAATAATGAAGGTATTTTAAACCGAATCATTACCTGTAATGAAAAATGGGTTCTTTACGATAATCGGAAGCGCTCAGCGCAATGGTTAGATCCTGGCCAGCCAGCCAAATCCTGCCCCAAGCGAAAATTAACCCCAAAAAAGTTACTTGTAAGCGTTTGGTGGACTAGTGCCGGTATTGTTCATTACAGTTTTTTCAAATCTGGCCAGACTATTACGGCTGATGTCTATTGTCAGGAATTGCAAACCATGATGGAAAAGCTAGCGGCTAAACAACCTAGGCTGGTCAATCGCTCCACGCCACTGCTGCTTCACGACAACGCTAGACCACACACTGCGCTACAGACGGCTACTAAATTAGAAGAGCTTCAATTGGAAAGTCTAAGACATCCTCCGTACTCCCCGGACCTTGCTCCAACAGATTACCATTTTTTTCGAAATTTGGATAACTTCTTGCAAGGGAAAAAATTCAACTCCGATGGGGCAGTCCAAATCGCCTTCAAAGATTTTATTGATTCCCGTCCGACTGGTTTTTTTAGTAAAGGGATCAATGAACTACCTATGAGATTGCAAAAGTGCATAGAAAATAATGGTTCATACTTTGATTAATTAAATATATTATATTAAAAAATATTCGACTTTTTGTTCCTCCCATACAAAACGCCAATTTCATATGTAAGGACCTAATATTACATTCGCAAAACTTTATATTCGCAAAAAAATTATATTCGCAAAATATTACATTCTCAAATGATTACATTTTGGAAAATCACAGTCAGAAGGGTTAGAGTAAATGTGGTGTCTGTGTAGTGACGCGTAATAAACCATAAGTATCCATGATCTTATTTTAACCACTAGTTAAATTTTAAAAGATTCTGAAAATAATGAAACTAGTGTTGAATTTTGTTATCACTAGTTACACAATATTATTTTAGGCAATTTTTGTAGGGTGTAAAAACAGTAGAGGTAAAAAAAACCGTTGTGGATTTTCTACATAACACGCTACAAACTAACCAAATCAAACCTTGGAGTACCAGGAGATAAGAATCTTACAGAAGGTATTAGCGTAACTCAGTGCATAGCGCATAGATAGAGCTATTATAGAGAGACAACCCGTAATACCATACTACTACGTACAAACAATGCAGGTGTATTGTTTGTCTAAAGGAGTATGGCCACTTTCTCTAAGTTTCTTATCTCCTGGTACTTCAGGTTTAATTTGGTTAGTTTGTAGCGTGTTGTATGCTGTGAACAAAGTCCAAGCAATTTAAAAAAGTCGCCTCTGTGCACTTGGGTGATATATTATTATGCGTACCTTTGCCTGGACAGGTCCACTCAAACCTGTATGGTGCTCTCCTCAACAGGAGACGACTAGGGCAGAACCCTATTGCAGACAAACTCTCAAGTCTACTTGGAACAAATTATTATAAATATTTTCACTCAATTAATCTGGGTATATAAACCAACGAAACAACTTCAATTAAATATTTTTATTGTGCTCGATTGTAAATCTAGTATTTTGGGAATGTAATATTTTGCGAATGTAATATTATGAGAATGAGGGTCCGCCACGGCTTCGGACGGTGCCACGGATCCAATGACTCTCTGCCGCATAGTTCCAGCTGAATTTGAGCGATGGCCTGCGTTATGTTGACTTTGAACGCATCGGTCGATTGCAGCTTATTGGTACAGATCTGCGATTTCAGAATCCTCACAAAAAGGTTACACTTTTTCTTGTTGAAGTCAAATGGTACGATCTTGGTGACCGATTCCTGTCACTTCTACGAAAGGTAACACCATACCCTCAAATCGTGCATACATAATGCCCATCGTGCCTTTATCTGTATAGCGCGTGGTGCAATCCTGCTGGAACCACAAGTCTTCCACGTCCATATAATTCAATTCGGTACAAAATAAATTACTTATCATTGATCAGTAGTTGTTATTTTTTTTATTGCTGATAGGTAAGCCTTTGACCACAATCTCAACTTTTTTTTTTATTCATGATAGTTTAGCCTTTGAGCCCCTATCTCAACTGATGATATGTGATGATGTGGTCGAAGATGTTGTTCAGGCTAACCTGGAAGTACTGGCTCTCAAGGAATTTGCCGGAACACACCGTTAAGAGCTTGGCGACAGATTTTCTACTTGATGGTGGTAGCTAGCCAGACGGGCATTCGCAAAATGCCCTACCACCATGCTATAACGACTGCCATCCTAAGCCAACAACCGGGACCGACGGCTTAACGTGCCTTCCGAAGCTCGGATACGCTCAGTAGTAATGTCACTATCGGTCACTCATACAACACATGACCGCGGGCGACGTTGCTTAACTTTGCTGATCGGTTGAGAACAGCTAAGTAAACTTCGCTACGAGCGCTTAAAACCTTAACCATATGGTAAGTGATGATGTGGTCTAAGGTGTTAACAGGCTTAAACTAAAATTACTCGCCAATGGCACGCGGAGGGGGTATCATTGGGTCCCTACAAAATGACTTCTTCGAGTTGAAAAGTTAGTTTTTATGATAAACATTTTTCAGCATTCTGGAGTCGAAACTTGAGACCGGTAGATGGTAATAGATCATTTGGGACCAAAATATATCTAAGTAACTTGGATTTTGTGACACCTCTGCCTGCCTCTTAGGAAGTATAAAGGCTGATAATATGTTTTTTACGAGCTACACGCAAGTCACTTGTCTACTGCTAAGCTGCTGGCCCTTTAAAGAACGTTATCAATATCTGTCACTGTCATTATCGTCATTTAAGTTTGTAACAGTCAGAACAAAGCAAGATCGTCATCGTCTGATTGAAAATTACTATTACCTCTCTCGTGTGTGTTGCCAGTGATGACGTATGGCAATGAGACGTGGTCCTAAATTGTGGCTCTTATGGACAAGGACAGAATGGCTCAAAGAGCTATGGAGAGAGCTATGCTAGGCGTTTCTTTGCGAAATAACATCCGGAACATGGATATTCACCAAAGAACCAAAGTGACCGACATAGCTCTCAGAATTTGCAAGTTGAAGTGGCAATGGGCGTGCATCTAGCATTGTGGTAGGGCATTTTACGAATGCAGACCTGGTACTACCACCCTCAAGTAGAAAAGCTGTCGACAAGCACCTAACGGTGTGTTCCGGCAGCTGTCCTTAGAGAGCCAGTAATTCTAGGTTATCCTATATCTTCAATCACGTCATCACATACCATCAGGTGAGATAGTGGTCAAAGGATAACCTATCGAGCATAAAAAAAAACATTGCTCGACGAATTGATAACTGGGAAGAAAGGTTCTCGAGTGGTTACCACGTTACACCGGAAGACGTAGAGTTGGTAGGCCTCCACTAGGTGAACTGATGACATCGTAAAAGTCGCGGGAAGCCAATGGTTACAAGCGGCTTCCAGCTGATGATGATGATTACCTCTTGAGGCATCTTCGCAGGGGCAGGTTTGCAGGTGCCAGCACAATGCAGCTGCAGCAGTAGTTCTGCGATGGCCGCAGCGGAGGTGTCAATGACCCTCTGCCTGCACACCGCGACTGCATGAACAAACCCGCCGGGGCCAACGAACTCGTGTTCCATGAACACCGTCTTGTCATCCCAATAGATCGCCTGGAAATTTATATATAGAACTTATGATTAGGTGCCTTAAATGTAACTCATAAAGGTAAAATATAATTCTGTTATAATCTGTATTTTTTTTGTTATTGTGACGGAACAAGCCCAGCAAGAGGCCCATCCCACCTGACGTTAAGAGGATCAACCTGTGTCTATAACAGATGAATTTCGTTATGTGACGAATGGCGCCCTCTGCGACACTGTGACATAAAGTTGTAAAGTCTCATGCGCCTGTAATTTTTCTAGCACTCAAGGACTGCTGCCGGAACACATTGTGGTCCTGACGTTGCCAACTTATTAAGAAGGATTCCCATTTACAGTTCGCCACTGTGTCAGCCGGATTGTCCATTGCACAGCCCATTATGGCCCCCCATAATGAAGGAGGCTGCTGGCATCATCAATCGTCATTTGTACTGTTTCAGCCGCACTGTCCACTGCTATATACACAGCCTCCCATGTTAAGGTCGCCTCCAAAACGTGGGAATTATGACAAACCTGTCATAATTCCCACGTTTTGAAGGCGTCTTGGGGATCGCAGCGTGAGATATCAGTTCCTCAAAAAGCGCTGCTGCCCACCTTAGAGATAGAGCTATGTGTGAACGCTAGTCTGGATATCTGCAACCCTCATGTAGAATATTGTGTTTGGGCAGCTATCCCTTAAAGGCAATTGCCTTGACTAAGCCTGTATAAGATCTTTGACCAGATCATTACTTACCAACAAATGGGATAGCGGGCAAAGGCTAGGTAACCAGCAATAAAAAAAAGTACCTAATAGTTAACTTCGTAAATGTAGCAGCTGCATGTACGTACCCACCCTTCCAGGTGCCCCGATGTTGTCGTATAGCGATGTTGGACCTTCTTATAGAAGTGTGAGAGGAGTGCTCTTGTTTATTTGTGCTCTGGAGAACACTCCAGCAAAATTTAGTTCTTGCAAAGTCTCCGGCTCTATATAATACCTGAATTCAGCTGGTAACTATTAGGTAGCTTGGTTGGCTGGTATCTATGTTGCATGGTTGTAGAGCATTTTGTGAATTCCGGCACGGCTAGTTACCATCCTGTACCAGTACCACCAAAATCTGTCGCCAGACTCCTGACGGTGTGTTGCGACAGCTGACCTCGAGAGCCAATACTTCTAGGTTAGCCGAATCTGCGACCATGTCATCACTTACCATCAACTGAGATAGTTGGTCAAATGCTAGCGTATCACCTATAAATAAAAACAAAATCTAGCATCTACAGCAAACTCTCACCTTAGAAGTTATAGTAAACCTGCTGAAAGGCTTCAGATATCTCCTGTAACGAATGGTAGCAGCTGCCTGGACGACAGCCCCGCCAGCTGCCCTGATGTTGGCATACAAGCCAGTCCTCTCGTAAAAGTCGGCTCTAGCAAAGTCCAGTTCCCGAAGGTACCGCGCGTTGTTCATGTGGTAAAGAAGGGTATCGATGTCGTTCAGAAGACACCAGCCTGAAACCGAAAATAGAATATATATGATAATAATGATAATGTATATTGATCCAAACAGAACATGTTATAAAAAACTCAATGTCTCATCAACTCCTTTCTCATTTTGGTTCTTTGACAATTCGATTGTAGCGCAAGTATGGGATGAACGTGTATTCGTGTGTGTTAGAGTGTGTGTGTGTGTGTGTGTTTGTTTGTGTGTGTGTGAGAGAGAGAGAGAGAGAGAGCGAGTGGAGTGTGCTAAGGTGTATGCGTAAAGGGCGTGTTTGTGTCTATGTGCTGTTGTTGTCTAAGGATGGCAATCGTTATAGCATGGTGGTGGGGCATTTTGCGAATGCCCGCCTGGCTAGCTACCACCCTCAAGTAGAAAATCTGTCACCAAGGCACCTAGCGGCGTGTACTGGCAGCTGTCCTTGAGGGCCAGTATTTCTAGGTTAGCCTGAACAACATCTTCGACCACATCAACACTTACCATCAGATGAGATTGTGGTCAAAGGCTAACCTATTAGGCATAAAACAATAAATTAAATTGAAGATCTATCTATTTACCTTGTCTATTTCATATTTATATTATTGTACAAATTTAATTATTGGTTTATTCCCTTTAGGAAAATGACACCCAATTTCTGAAACGTTTGTCCAAAGCCTTGATTAGCTATGGACTGCCGTGCCGCAGGTCCCTGGTTCAATCCCCACCACCGGCTTGAGCTTCACCGCATGGTGAAACGGCATTTTGCGATTGCCCGCCTGGCTAGCTACCACCCTCAAGTAGAAAATCTGTCACCTAACCGTGTGTTCCGGCAGCGGTCCTTGAGAGCCAGTGAAATTACGGACACATGAGACTTAACAACTGTATGACTCAGTGTGCCGGGTGCAGTACAATTCGTCACTTAGTTGTGATGAAATGCATCTGTTATAGGCAGAGGTTAGTCCGCTTAACATCAGGTGTATTGTACTGTATCAGCCGGATCGTCCACTGCTGAACACAGCCTCCCCTATTAAGGGGGTATTTGCCATAATCCCCACGCTTGGCAGGCGGCTTGGGGATCGCAGTGTAAGATAATAGTTCTTTAGAAGGCGCTGCTGCCTACCTTCCAGTATAATTATTCCCTTAGTCGCCTTTTACGACACACACGGGCTGATATGGGGAGGTGCAATTCTAACCCGGCACCCCACGGGGAACATCAGGTGTGCCTCGAGCTAATTCCATCACAATAACATTAAAAAAACACACACACACACCCATACAGAATATAATTTAAGGATTTCAAGATACAATAGCCGTTATATATTTAGTAGTTATCCGCGTATCAAATAGGGATATTTAACTTCAACAACCAAAACATGAAAGATCAAAATATCAACAGTTACATTTTTAAATTAGTCTGATAACATTGACTTCTAATAATGAATAGATTCAGGCGTTACTTTGCGGAAATCCATTTTAATAATAACAAATATTTTAAGAAAACATTTAATTAATTATTTAATAAAACACTTAAAAAATCTTTATAAAAATGATATATATCTAGTGACAATTCCGCCTAATTTCCTATTAAGCCGACGTGACGTCACAAACGCCACGCAGCCAAACCGGAAGAGTATTCGACGCGTTTCGCTTCTAAACGAAGCATCCTCAGGAGGTCTTGACTCTACGAGCGCACGATCGAGACTAAACTAATATAAACGGCTCAAAATATCAACACTGCAGATGAATAAAGAATCTCATCGACATAGGTTTATATCACAAATATTTCCTAATATCAACAGATTTTTCATACAATTGATTTATAAAGTAAACGCCCCTTTTCATCTGTAACGTACTGTACTGTATCAGCCGGAAGCACTGCTGATTATGGCACTGGGTTTGCCATAATCCACAGGCTTGGCAGGCGGCTTCAGGATCGCAGTGTGAGATATCAGTTCCTCAGAAAATGCTGCTGCCCACCTTTTGATGAGTTACTCCTAGTCACCTCTTACCACACCCACGGGTAAAGATTGGGGTGACATTCTAGCCCGGCACCCCACGGTTATTGATCAACGCTCTTAAATTATCATATCCCGTATAAAATTATTTAGTTAATAGTATATTGATTGCTGGCCAGGAGGCTTCCTGGTTTATTAGCCACTATGCCGGTTGTGCTGGGTTCTGTTATCAGGTTTGGCAGATTTTTTTGTAATTAATATTATGGTCTATAATTAACTAAGCGAATGATATGGACAATAATCCAAATAGAGTTAATCAAACATACTGTTTACTTCATAAATCAATTATATACGAAATTGTTGATATTTTGTAAATTTTGTGACATAAGATCATATCATTGATATTATTTGATTATCGGTATCCAAAGTGTGAAAAAAATACCAAACAAATCGTTATATCGCGTACGGTGCGGAAATTATTGACAATAGAGCAAAGTGATGAATAGATTATACAATTTAATGGAGGACATCAATATCTACAAAAATGTCTATAATACCATTTGTCCAGCTATTACAGTTATGTCACAATAACTACTTTTTATGTGTTTCAATTTTAAAATTTTGTTTAATACCCGTGCAAAGCCGGGGCGGACCGCTAGTCGTTCATATTTTGACCCATCTATGTTAGAAATCAATGTTATTCAGATCACATTCATTGCAAAATTAAACGTTAGATTATATTGTGTTGATATTTGAATAGTTGATGTATTGTTTTTTGAATTCAAGTATCTCTATCAATTAAACCCTAGCACCTAAACTTTAACCTTAAAATAAACATTGCCTAACTTTTTAGTAGGTACGTCATGTACATAACAATGCGCACAAGAGATTTGCTTTGCGCAGTGGTAAATGACGCAATGATAGCCCGACAATAATAGCTATGGACTGCCGAGCCGCAGATCCACGGTCCACCGGCTTGAACTTTACCGCGTCGTGGAAGGGCAAAGTCAAAGTCAAAATCATTTATTCAATTTAGGCATCTACGACGCTCTTATGAACGTCAATTACAAATTTTAGTATTGAATATTCTACATTGTACTGCCACGTTCAGCAAATAAATTGTATAGAGCCACTGCGAGGAGAACGGGCAAGAAACTCGGGGCCATTCTTTTAACATCTTTTATAACAATGTATTACATACTTACTATATAATAGAGTTATTACAATATTTGTTTAAATTATGTAGGTGACAGGCAATAGCTTGGCAGAGGCGGATTGTCAAGGCATTTTTGTCGTTTAAGTAATCAGATACTGTGTAGTAGGATTTTTTAATCAATATGTTTTTCACGTGCAACTTGAATTTCCCTACTGTAAGCGTTGTAATATGTTTGGGAACTTTATTACAAAACCGTACACAATTACCTAAGAAGGACCTTTTATTTGTCTTTGCTATAATCTAAAACCTGGCACCGCTATTTTATCTTTCTTCCTTGTATTACAATCGTGATTGCCACTGTTTAATTTAAATTTACTCATTTTTTTACGAACATACATAATATTTTCAAATACATACAGACTTGGTAAAGTTAAATCAATTTCTTTAAAAAGATCCCTCAGAGATTCCCTAGGACCCATTTTATATATGGCTCGCATTGCACGCTTTTGTATGATAAAGATTGTCTCTATCTCAGCAGCAGTTCCCCACAGCAATACACCATAGGACATAATACTGTGGAAGTACGCAAAATAAACTAGGCGAGCAGTAGCTACGTCTGTTAACTGTCTTATTATCCTAAGAACTGCATATGCAGGCTTTTTTCGAATGTCCGTCTGGCTAGCTACCACTAAAAGTAGAAAATCTGTCGCCAAGTACATAACAGTGTGCTCCGGCAGCAGTCTTTGAGAGCCACTAAATGAGATTACAAGCTCATAACACTCATAACAACTGAATATCTCGGGTTGACGTGCGCAGTGCAGTTCTTCACTGTGCCAAAATGCATCGCTTTTAACAACAGGGGCAGAACTCCCACCTTTTAAAAACTATCATGGAAAACCAACATCATTATTTCAAACTTAAAGATACTAAGATACGTACCACGGCCGTCACGAAACAATAATGTACATATAGCGCTATCTCTATCGCACAAATGACGTGATTCAATCCATGTAGCCCGCTCTCACGTTGAAGTAATAATGTAAGTTTACTTTATAGTGACATGTGGTAGTGCAAATTAAACTTGTTAATGTAAGGTTAAAGTAAGACTGAATTAAGAGATGGGAGTTGGCCTCCTGGTCGGCCTAGTGCGTGTTCCGTTACAATCTCATAAAAAAGAGCAAGGTTTATATTAAGTAAAAGGGGGTTGATTTGTAAGATAGTGCCTAAAACCTCTGACGCAGCTAAATAACAATAACGATAGGATACATTCTGCAACAACCCTTTCATTGTTATTTTTTAATACGATTTAGTGATAAAAGATAACACAGGACTAATGAAAAAAACTTACAATTAACTTCAGTAGTATCCAGTATACAGGCTTTTTTCTTGAAATATCTAGCTCTGGCAACGGTGTACATCATCCTGGCGAAGTATGCGACATCAACGGTCCCGTACAGCAGTAGTGCCCCCGCTACCACCACCGCACCCCATCCGGGCACGCACACCGTCCACATGCTGCCTGGAAGAAAAAAAAACATTTTTATAATAATGGACGAGCAGTCGGTTCGCTATAGTAAAAAAAAATGTTCACCCTTTACTTGGCAGGGATTTGCAATTCTGGTTTTCCTTATTTTTTTCATTCCAATTAGTTATATAATGGTAATAGACCTTACAAAAAATAATATAAAAAAATATTTATTCATTTTTATTGGATTTATAGCATGTATCTTAAAATGCACATTGCCAAGAACACTAAAAAAATAATATGAATAAACATGTATCTAGAAAGATACATTGCCAACTAAGCAGGTTTTCAAAAATAATATAAAATTATTTAAAAAAAAAAATTTATAATTTATAACAATGATATCGACAAGAAAATAATAATTTTAAGGTAACATTTTATTATCTTACAACGAATAATAAAATATTCAATGAGATCAAATGTTCCCGTTAGCGAATAAAACAAAAGTAATTATTTTTATAATTTGTGTGTGATACTTGTAAACATAACTGCATTCTTATACCAAACAAAAGCGTACATTACATTTATCACACAAATACTTTGTGCTATTTATACAACAACCCTTAGTCTTGAAAGATGGCAGATGGCCCACTTGGTCATAACGGCTATCACATTGATATGTAGGCGTAGTAAACTTTGAGGGTCTAGAGGCATTCTCTTTCCACATTCTTTGTTAGGTTACTAGGCTTCGACTTATGCCAAATCTGAACTCTTTTAATTTTCAGATTATCAGAGAAATTCATAAACCATCTGACATTTTTAAACTGTTTCTACGTCAGAATATTCTCAACTTTATCGTATCTCAACGCATTCGACCAATTATAATGTATATGCCAGCATTGACATTACTCCGATAAGATATTAATCGCTATAAAATCCTTTATATGCTGGTGAAAGGGTTGCTGAAATTGAGCTGTCCGAATTATATTCATCTTGGTAATGGTAGTAATGCAGTTCATCTCCTGAACAAGCGCTGTTGGCATTATCGGAACAAGCTCCAGGTTTGGATACTAATAATATTTTTCGTTGAGCTCACGTGACAGGCTGAAATAAAAAAAATGCTTAAAGAATTAGATATGTATAAAACTCACATAATATATGTATAAAAAGTAGTTATAACTTAAAATACTCATCACATTGTAAATAAATTTATCATGCTTATGATAGAAAAAGCTGGCAATGTATCCTTCAGTGCACACCATCCAGAAATTGTATAATGTAGATCACCTGGCAATGTGCATTATTAGATACATCATGAAAGGCCTAAGATTTTTTGTAACAAATCGCTTACATGCACATAAAATAAATGGCACATTCGGAAAAATGTATATTTAGCTACAAAAATACAGTATCGTTATTTAGAAATACTTATATCTTTGCAGATAAAAATGGATTCTTACCTTCGACATCGTGGGCGCTTGCGCACGTTCCGCTATCTTGCAATCTACTGATGCCCATTATACCCAAAGCACATTCGTGATTTTTTTGGTATTAAATACATTACACTAGTAATTCAAAACCACCACGACTAACGTGAAATGTATCTTTATTTTGCCACATTTTTTATCTGACTAACATGTACATTTCTAGATACGCTGCCAAGTTAAGGGTTAACTCCCTTATCCTACTTTAGATGGCGAACAAAAATGCGTTCTTCATCCACTCTGCTTTCTTCCATAATTTCAGTACCGAACAATTTTCGTTTCTTTCCGTTTTCGGTCTCAGTCTCTACAGATTATTATAGTACAAAATTAGCATAGAGCAAACCCATGTCAAATATTTCTGTAAAGTCATTAAGAGAAATCAGATGGCGGTTATAATGGAGGTTCCACTAACTGATAATAATTGTGCTTACAACTATCTTGTAATGTATTCCTTCCTTATCACGTTTCCACGAACCAGTAAACCAAAACTTATTATATTTCAAAGTGACGTATAAAGGAATGACTTACTTGCCTATGGCAACCTCGTGCCGCCCTCACGCCGCTGGAGACCAATTCCTATGCACGGATGACAGCAAAGCCCTAAGCACCAGGTCTACATGCGAGGAGCAAATTTTGAAATATGAACTGAAGATAATTTCCTTGTTTTTTTTTATTGCTGATTATTGCTGGCCTTTGACCACAATCTCACGTGATGGTAAGTGATGTAGGTCGAACGTATTAACAGGCTTAAACTAGAATTACTGACTCTCAAGGACAGCTGCCGGAACACACTGTTAGGTGTTTGGCGACAGATTTTCTACTTGAGTGGTCGCTAGCCAGGCGGGCAATCGCAAAATGCCCTTCCACCACGCGGAGAAGCTCAAACCCGGGCCTGCGGAGGTATTCTAGCTCATGAAAATTCCTATTTCTACAGCAGACATACAACATTAGAAAATTAACAATGAAAACTTGATACTAACGATAGCTAAAAAGATAACAGTTCACAAAACATCATCGCTACTCAAATTGAACATTCCGATAGTCATCATTTATCTCCTAGAAAGGGAGAAGTTGAATGCTAATTAACATTTCTGCTTGGGTTGCCTAGCATAAAATGAATATAAACTTAAGTTAAAAATTAAGCCTTTTTGTTCCTGTTATTATTCATTAGTATTAAAGCCTTCTCAGTATCGGGAACACGTATTTCAAATTAGTAGTTTTATTAGAGCCTCCCCCAATTTTACTATCCACTTATTATAAGCACCATCTATGATCCAGTCGTACCTACACAAAGATGCTTATGTGACTGCATACACATATATATAATATATTACCTACTATACATTATTATAAAACCAACCTATAATTTTAGAGAGAGTTGAATTACTTAGCACTCCATGGATTCACCGTGCGGGTGCCGGGTGGATCGCGTTGCTGAGGAAGAGGCTACAGGGGCCTGGGTCTTGCAACCTAGGAGTAGGGTTAAGGGGCCCCTTTATATCAATGCTCCCCTTCACCGCTCGAGCCTCCTCCCCTACCTAACCAAATTTAGTAAGATCCTACTAATGCCGCCTTAGATACACGTTCTATGATGTACGATGGAAGTTACGGTTGTATAGGGATTTCGCTGGTACAACCCTTGCTCCAACTTCTACAGCATATAAATTAACCACATAACCGTTTTTGGTTAATTCATTTGTTAGGTCATAATATTTGTTTGTATTTATTGTGTGGTCTTTAGGTAGGCACAGTAAATTCTATAAGTACTAGGTATGCGTTTTAGATTTTTTGAGTATAGAAATATGTCTGGTCTAGAAGACGAAACACCAACATCATCAGGAATTTTGTAGTGTTTTTCATACCAGTACATCAAAAGAGCCCAATCGGGAGCTGCGCCTAAAATGGAGTAAGGCTTGGATTTAGGTTTTGTAGATGACCCTTCTTTTACAAAAGCAACGTGTCGTTTGTTCGTGGTCAAACCATTTTTTGCTCTAGCTATCGAGAGGCTCGCCGCTTCTCGTATGATTTCGAGGACTCTATCGTGGCGAAGGGAGTAATGACCCCTATCAAGGAGCACCTTGCATCCTACCAATAAGTGCCTTGCTATACCTATGGCCTCCCGACAAGTACCGCAAGACTTTTCGGTGGCTTTCCCCCATCTTACTAAATTAATTTGGTCTGGGAGGGTCATCTAAAAGGCGTTTAGATAAAATTTTAATAAGGCAGGTGACCAATCGTATATCAAGGTGCGCCACTTTAACGCCAAAGGGATACAAAATTCACCTATGGTTAGCTATTCGCTTTGCATTTCTAAGCTCATTGCATGTACTTTATAGCTACTAAATACTTTTTAATATAAGCCGTATTTACAAATAATCGATCACAAGATTATTCAACGCTACATAACCAATGTATTGTTTACTCAAGTTACCTTAATGTCAAGGTTTTATAAAGGAAATTTTCTTTTCCATGAAACTATTTCAACGTTAGACAAGGCCAAACCTACTTTACCTTGCCTATCTATATATAAA
The DNA here is from genome assembly GCA_963890685.1 of Plagodis pulveraria. Lineage (NCBI taxonomy): Eukaryota > Metazoa > Arthropoda > Insecta > Lepidoptera > Geometridae > Plagodis > Plagodis pulveraria. Next base: position 6,729,627 of record OY982975.1, read on the forward strand.
TAGCTATAATAGGTAAAGAGACATCGATACATTAGTATAATGAACAATCACTTGGTGTAAATTAGATATGGTTTTATTTGTATAATACATAATTATAAGGCTTATTAATTATTTATATAAAAAAAAACTGTACCAACTTCTATCACTTATGAAAAGTATGAAATAACTGGTTGAAGTCGGTACCATGCTGATTCAAAACACTGACCTCATATTATCATGGTCCGACTTCCACAGGTTATTTCATACTTTTCAATGTTTTCTAACATTGAAAAGTATGAATTTTGCATGGTGAAAGGGCATTTTGCGAATACCCGCCTGTCTAGCGATAACCCTCAAGTAGAAAATCTGTCGCCAAGCACCTAATGGTGTGTTACGGCAGCAGTCCTTGATAGCCAGTGACATTTCAGGCACATGAGACTTAACACCTATGTCTCAAGGTGACGGCCGCAGTGCAATTCGTGACTTGTGACGAAATGCATCTGTTATAGGCAGAGGTTAGTCCGCTTAACATCAGGTGGGCCTCGAGCTTGTCCCATCACAGTAACATAAAAAAAAATGACATCGTCAGTGTATAAACCATCAAGCTGATGGATGACCGGAATCAGATGCGTCTGCAATCTTCACCTGATATGTATAGCAAGCTCGATATCAGATATCTAAGGCACTTCGACAATCAAGGGTAACCGATGATCCATACTACTAGCATAGAATAAATGTAGACATATATACAACTATAGTACCTATATTATCATCAGTATACTTAACTTCCACCGCTTCAGAAATGCCTCACCCAGTAGGTGAATATGTCGCCAAGCACCTAACAGTGTGTTCCGGCAGCAGTCCTTGAGAGCCAGTGAAATTATACAGGCACATGAGAATTAATAACTAATGTCTCAAGGTGACGGGCGCATTGCAATTTTTGACATGTGATGAAATGCATCTGTTCTAGGCAGAGGTTAGTCCGCTTAACATCAGGTGGGCCTCGAGCTTGTCCCGTCACAATAACAAAAAAACTATCATCGTCAGTGTATAAACCATCAAGCTGATGGATAACCGGAATGAGATGCGACTGCAATCTTCACCTGATATGTATAGCAAGCTCGATAGCAGATTTCTAAGGCACTTCGACAATCAAGGGTAACCGATGATCCATACTACTAGCATAGAATAAATGTAGACATATATACAACTATAGTACCTATATTATCATCAGTATATTAACTTCCACCGCTTCACAAATGCCTCACCCAGTAGGTGAATATGGCGCCAAGCACCTAACGGTGTTTTCCGGCAGCAGTCCTTGAGAGCCAGTGAAATTATACAGGCACATGAGAATTAATAACTAATGTCTCAAGGTGACGGGCGCAGTGCAATTTTTGGCATGTGATGAAATGCATCTGTTCTAGGCAGAGGTTAGTCCGCTTAACAACAGGTGGGCCTCGAGCTTGTCCCGTCACAATAACATAAAATAAAAAAAAAGGTGAATGCTATAATCACCACGCCTCACAGGCCACAGCGTTTTGGTGACCGCAATGTAAACTACTATGAACCATCAACCAATATCATACACAATTGAAGCGCTCTCGTAGCAGTTTACTTAGCCGTTCAGCTCAGAACTAAGCAACGTCCACTACGGTTATAAGTTGGATGGGTGACCGCTAGTGACATTACTACTAAACGCTTCCATGCTTCGGATTGCACGTTTAGCCGTCGGTCCCGGTTGTAGTCTTTGGATGGTAGTCCTTAATATAGAATGGTGGCAAGCCATTTTGGGAATGCCCGCCTGGCTAGCTACCACAATCAAGTAGAAAATCTATCACCAAGCACCTGGTGTTTCGGCAATTGTTCTTAAGAGCCAGTAATTCTAGGTTAGCCTGAACAACATCTTCGACCACATCGTCTCTTACCATCAGGTGAGATAGTGGTCAAATGCTTGCCTATAAGCTACGTAAAGAAAAATTATGTTATTATAACTAAATATATTAATATTAGAACAGACAGTGCGTCCCTCACACACCCTGCTCGTTCTGAAAATCATCCGCAGATAGAGGAGGGAGTATTATCCTTGTAAAAAGGTAACTTAAAATTTTAAGAACTCCTTTACTTATAGAGATGTTCTGTCGAACACGTCTGAGAGGTTGATGGTGTGGGGGAGGCATCTCGTGTTGGGTGTATATCAACCACCAACAAATGACGGTCTTACCCAAAGTTTTACAGAATTTTTATCTAATCTGCAAAGCATACTAAAGAAAATTTCTAAATGCATAAAATCTGTATTTGGATGATTTTGATTTTAATGAAGATATTTTAATGAATTCCAAAAACGGATCTAATTGCATTGTTTAAGTCATTTAAATTTCTATTCTATGAACCCACTAGCTAGAACCCAGCTACCTATATATGTAATAGGTAGGTATATACATACTCAAACTGTAAAAGTAAAGAAAAGTCAATAAAATTGGTAAAAGATAAGGTAATTAAATTACATACGTTCTTATTTTGTCGCATTAAATAATTCGTATTTAGAGACATTTCAATTGTATATAGGGAATCGATATGCATATCTACTGACTGCTGGGTTGGCGAAGTAGCCACAATCACCGTAAGCCGTATCGCTTTTCTGAACAAAATCCAAAACGCAACACATAAGAGAACACAAATCGTACAGACTCGAAAACAAATCAATGACTTTATTGTATTTTATATTGTTCAATTCAGCGTTTACTCCCGAGGGTAGTGTGCCGGGCTAAAAAGCAGTAAAATACAATATATTTTTTTAAGTTGAAACAGTAGTTCCAGAAAGGAGAATATAAATCGTATATACGATGCATAAAACTCTAGTCAATTACTGAATATTTGTATTTATTGCTACATACTATAGCTTTTTTTTAGCCCCGTGGTACGTAGTATTATTATATGTTCTATGCCCGTGGCGTGCCAGGCTAAAATATAATTTCAAGTATTTTACAGATTAAAACTGCTTTTTCTGTAATCTGTTATTTATATTACGCAGAGTTTGTACCAAGTCGTTATCTTAGGTATATTTCCCCATGGGCATCCGCGTGAACGACATCATCCATTAATTAATTAAATTCTATCGTTATCTAGGATGCCCATGGATTTATATTGTCTTTCAGATGACAGCTGATAAAGCCAATCGAAGAAAAGTAGTAGCAGTAGTCTAGTAGGTAGGCACTTATAATATGCCGACCCCATCTAGTGGTGGATAAGGCCAGGAAAAGCAACAAGATAATCATGTCTCATGTCTTTTTCATTCGATTTGCAAGACTTCACTTAAATATGACCAGAATATAACCTTACCTCATTAAGTTCTAGCACTTCCAGCCTAACGATTTATTGATCAGCTGTAACTACAGCGGGACATGCTAAGATACTTTTATCAGGCACTTTACTTTTTACACTTTACATGCATACATCTTTTTTTAGTGGTCCCTGAGCATAGTTTCACTGATTTGAATAAAAAACAGTAACTTACCTTTTAATTTGAAGCCGGCAAAGCACAAGTCACAGAATCAAATCGTCATAGTCAAATATCAAAGAATACACCGAATGCTCTAAACCTCTGTACGAATATTAATTAAAATCTTGATTTTAAATTGTGATTATTATAATTTAAAATGTTTTTATATCTCAATCTGGAAATAACTTGCTGAAATAACCTCGCAGCATGTCATAGAGAATTTTCCGACTGACAATTGCGAATGCGCGCGCAATGAGATCAATAATGCCAAGGAAGTCAGAATATGGTAGGTTGAATATCTATTTTCATATGGACCATGAAGTTTCTATTGCAAAGTTGAACATTTCCAAAAAATTTTGACTGCAAATTTTTCCGATCGACTAACGAACAAAAGATGCTGATAATATATGTTAATAAAATATGTTAATAAGCATGCGATAGTGTATATTAATCATGTTAAGAAATCCAGGAGGGTATAATAGCTTTCGTCATTCCCAAATTATCAGTGTTTGGGAATGACGAAAGTGTTTGCAAAAACACTTCTTTTGAGAGACTTCTTGTAGAGATTATTTTTGTAACACTCGTAGAGGAGATTGCCTAGCAACTAGCAACATTCGCTGGAGTTCATTTGAGGGTTTGGAGGGGTGACCGCTAGTGGCATTTTAGTACTGATCGCTTCCGTGTTTCGGTGGGCACGTTAAGTCGTCGGTCAAATTGTCTTACGATGGCAGTCGTTAAAGTATAGCATGGTAGTCGGGCATTTTGCGAATGTATGTCTGGCTAGCTACCACCCTCGAGTAGAAAATCGTTTATCGTATGCACTAAACGTGTTCCGGTCGGCTGTTCTTGAGAGTCAATATTTCTAGCTTAACCTAAATATTTTCGACCACATCATCAGCTACTTACCGTCAAGTGAGATGGAGGTTAAAAGGCTAGTCTAGTTAGTAGTTTTAAAAAACGAGGAGCTCAGAACCTACGCCGCTGTTGCTGTCGGTATCGGTAGCGACAATGGATACGTGTCTGGCGGATATATGCCGGAGTAAGCGGGTTCAATCCACGACCAGGGCGATAATTAGTGGATATGGCTCGTATGGTACTCGGAAAGTTATGCGATAGTTGCAAATTTTTGACATTGTTGGACATAAGGATTCTTCCCGTCCCGAGCGACGTTTCAAACACTTTGCAGTGATCGTGGTCACGGGGTGACTGAAATATACGCGATTTAAACCGTTTATAGTTGTTTAATTACTATGTGCAATAATCGCGAAAACCTAAGACAACATAAGGATTCTTCTTTATTTTTTACCAGGTGATCAACACCATCTCAGAAGTATCCATTTTGATGGGTACGACCGCTTTGTCAGATATTCAGCCTTATAGCAGTAGTGCGCAAACTTTACTGTGGTTAGGCGTGTGTTAGGGCACATGTGCGTAGCATGTGAACGATATATAAGAACTAACACTCGGAGTGGCGAACACAGTGCAGTGTCATGCAGAACGAGGACGGTGACACTGCATCTGGACAGCCGTGACACTTATCATAAGAAGACCAACTGGTAGTAATAATTACTTTATTACTTTATTAAAAATAAGATAAAAACATGCTTGATATGGGCAACCGACATAATTAACGACAGTAATGAATAGATTCAGGCGTTAGGTACTTTGCGGAAATTACATGTTTATTCGTAGGCGGAAATCCATATTTAATTATAACAAATAGTCTAAAAATATTTTATGGCTAGATTAAATTAATAAAAGTTCTCGATCTTGCGCTTGAAGAGTAAAGACCTGCGTTCGTGTGTGTCTCTTGAAGTAATTCTTCCAGTTTGGCTAAGTGGCGTTTCTGACGTCACCGGCTTAACAGGAAAATTAGGCAGAACTGATATATTTTTAAGTGTATTTCTAAAATATTAAATAAATGTTGTCTTAGGTTTTCGCGATTATTACACATAGTAATTAAACAACTTTAAACGGTTTAAATCGCGTATATTTATCATTATTTATTAAGAAAATTATTTGGTCTACCGTCCGAATTTTTTTATATTAATCATAACGTTCCCTATTCACGCAGTATTCGCTCACAGAGGTCTTGCAGATTTGTGTCGGCCATGGGATTTAATTAATTTGATGACAGGATCCCAAGCAGGTGGTACTTTCCAACCATCATCTCTATTGAAATTTGGGTATTTTTTAATTTCAATAGCCTCGCGTAACATTCTTGGCATAAACCGGGTCTCTCTGGCGAGGATTTGTGGGTTGTCAAACCGAATGTAGTGGTTGGGTTTGTCCTGGGCATGTTCACAAATAATGATAAATATACGAGATTTAAAACGTTTAAAGTTGTTTAATTACTATATTAAATAAATGTTTTCGTAAAATATTTGTTATTATATTCAACGACATCAAAAAACATTTCCTTATAGTCTGGACAAGACGGAATAAAACCTATAGACCGTTACGAGACAGCAGCACGGTAAACCTGGGTAAACCAAGAATGAAAACTGGGTCCCGAGGACTGCTGGAGGAACACCTTTAGGTGCTTTGTGACATGTCCTACTTGAGGGTGGCAGCTAGCCAGGTGAGCACCAAAATGCTCAACCATCATGCAGAGTAGTAAGTTTTCAGGCCTCCGCCAACTTATTTTGGTTTAGTAATAAGTAAAAAAAAATACCGACGGACTAAAATAGTTTTAAACTTAATAATATGTACATATTATGGATATTATGCATGGATTGACTTCCATCTATACTAATATTATAAAGAGGAAAGATTTGTACTTTTATATGTTTGTATGCACTTAACGAATAAACTTAAAAACTACTGATACGATATGAAAAATTCTTTCACTTTTAGAATTCTACATATGCACATAAAATATTTTAAAATACTTAGGGATTCGTAAGAAAACTTCGATAATGTAATCCAACGTCTGAAAAAAATACCTAAAATTCGCAATAGCGCGTACACTGCGGAAATCGTTGACAATAGAACAAAGTGATTTACCTACTAAAATTTTATAAAGGACATCAATATCTACAAAAAAGTCCGCAATACCATGTCTAACTATTACAGTTATGTCACAATAACCACTTTTAAGTGTTTCAATTCATATTTTTTGTTAAATACCAGTGCAAAGCCGGGGCGGGCCGCTAGTTATCTATAAAAGCGAGTTTTCAAAATCAACTCCGGCACGAAAATAACTACACGTGAGATAAAAATAACCATCTACAAAGACCTCTCACCCGCGCTGCCACTTTAGTAAACAGTCCACAACGGCAGAGCTCACGTTAAATTGGTATTCTGATCCGTTAAAAATGCACTGGCACTAGTACGAGACGAGACGGCTAGTGACGCCGTATTATGTCGGTGACCTCTATGCATTCCCTATCTCTGTTCCACACGCGAGAATAAACAGAGAGAGTACATAACATCCGATACGTTGAAAATCGAAACAGCGCCAGTGACGTGTCGAGATAGAAAGTGTAAACAGTGTTTTGCCGTCCGTTTTTACAATTAAAATGAAACGTTTTAAATACGATGTAGTTAAACTAATAGAGGGAGTGAGAGACAGGCCTTGTTTATGGAACAAAACTATAGAAAACTACAAGGATCGCGTAGAGAGAAAGGTGGCTTGGATTGAAATATTCAATATGCTCGACGAGCGATATGAAGAAATGTCGTCGGAAGATAAACGGTTATTAAGTGAGTAAAAACAATGAAAACAAACCTTAAGTTTTGGTCGCCCATGCCTCTTCTTAACATTTTTGTGCCCCTTACGAGTTACTTACGACTATACCTAACTAAATATTTACTTAACTACCTACATTTAATATTTTATTCTGTGCCCTTAGTGACGGGTCTATATTTATGCATACATGATATTGACCGCCTTAAAATAAGTACTGCAAATAATTTATTTTTAACTGGGAGTCATCAAGATATTATGTAAATAAGTAGGTATTAAGTTGTAATGGGTAGGTAGGTAAGTATGTAGTTTTAAAGCAACACCTTGTGGCTGTAACGCGTGAAACGCCAATAACCTTGAGGCACTGATTCTATGGGAGAGTTCAGGATGATTTAGATGAGATTATTTCATCAGGCGCATTTTAATTGATTAAAAATATATGACTATATTTTTTAAAAGACAAAACTAAATTATTTTGTTATTCTTTGTTGATAAGTAAATACATTTTCATTTCTCATACTCTGAAAGTAGTGTTTGTTTGATCCGAGTAGCGGGTGGAAGACGCTGCTCCCCACTTAAGGGCCGGGAAAACTCATAGTAAATGAGTATTCCCGGCCCTTCCCTCGGGTCGGAATATCTTGTACCTAAGTATGGGTGTAAACAAAATTAGAGGTCTAAGTTTTTTCGTTGTATAGCACTCTTCTGTAATAAAACCAATAATACCAACTACGTTTGCGTTTATGAAAAGGCTAAAAGAGCTAGTTTCGAACAGAATTAATGGGAATTTCTTAAGGTGATCTGAAATTGATATTATGTTATATGAACATTTTAGAGGCTAATTCTGTTTATGAGCAGTGTGAATTAAACAAATACAGGTTAAGCGGGATGTCTCCCCGAGGGAGACGCATTGTGTTCCATATTTAAAAATTTAAAAAGACCATATAAATAATTCGTATTTGTAAAATTAATAAGGTACTTACTACTACTAAAAAAAAACTTACAAAAAAATTACTTAAGTACCTACATTTCACATAATTGTTCTAACTCCTCAACAAATTTTATTTATGTATCTTCTTCTCATGTTATCATTTTCAGTCAATATTTAAAAAACTTATTTTTTACATTCCTCATATTTTTAATGAAAAGTAGTGTTTAACAAGGATGTAAGTAATCGATACCTACTTGGACTATAGCCGCATTAATTTGAGATAGGTACTACTCATTTTGTTATTATTAAGCGAATGTTATAGAAAAACTACTATTCTTTATTTTCCATATATTCGTAGAGAAAAGTTAAGTGTCTAACAGGGATGAATGTCATCAATTCTTTTTCGGACTATAGCCGCCCAGTAAATATTCTAAACAAAATTTATTTCAAATTTCACAAATAGTTCTAACCTCTCAATTAAAATGAAGAAGGTGCTATTCATCTTATTATTATTCATGAATATATTTGAAAAGCTCCAAAAATGCAATTTTTTAAGCTTTTCTAGGTAGCTTATTTCGTGCTCTTTCAGTAAAAATCGAAGCGTGGTTCCAACTGCGTTAATTAAAGAAGCTATAATTAATTAGTTCCTATTTATCTACTTAATAACAATTAGATTATTTAAAAAACTATATGAGTAGGTAATTATATTTCATATGTCCTCAAATTTCGCAAGCTTTGAATAAACTACCACATTTTAGACGTGGTACGTGGTCAATATTCGCGAGAAATTAAACCCTTTCTGGTGATTTATTATCAAATTGTGTTTTATTTACAGTAGGTAGCTATTTGAGAGTTATAAATAGGTTGTAATTATGAATAGGGGCAGAGGAAAACCTAAAACAAGACGTACCTAAATGGATGGATTGAGGAATAATAATAATGAAATGGGAGAATATGTGCGATGAGGCGCGATGCCTGACAGATTAGAAAAAAAGCATAGGTAGTACGCTGACCCCAAAATAAATTGGGGCAAAGTAAGAAAATCTATGCGAGATCATTATTATTTATTTAAAATTAAGTAATTTATATTGAATTATATTCCAGGTGAAATGGTGCTTTCGAAGTGGACGAACATCCGCGACACTTTCGTCAAAAGCCTCAAAAGCAGAGCAGGAAAGACGAAAAAACAGTACGTTCTCTACGACCATCTCAAATTCCTCCTCCAAATAATTCCGGAATCGGAACGCCAGGAACAAGACAATCTGGGATACAACACATACAACGAAACTGCTGAAGATCAATCATCCTTCATGAAAGAGCCTGCCGATGATCAATCGACATTCATGAAAGACGAAATAGCGGTTGGAGTAGAACCACCTAATTTCTTGGCCAGTAAGCCGAAAGACTACACGATTTTCTACGACGATTCTGATAATGATACCGTATCCACAGAAGAAGCACCTGTTTCTAGAAGTAGTAAAAGAAAAAAGTCTAAAAAAGAAAGTACAAAGGAAGCTGAATTTACTCATAGTCCGGTCTATTTAAGCCTAAAATCAGGAGGAAGGTTACATAAATTCCCATAAAGCTGAATATTGGCATAGTTGTTCAAAACATCATTATAAAGAAAATCTCAAAAGTCCTCATCGTTCCGAGGTGTGCTAAAAATTTGGCACGGGGTCAAAGGTCAAAAAAATGAGTTTTTTGCGATTTTTAGCGAAACGGTGAGTTTTTTCGCAAAATTACCCCAGTACAAAATTGTAGATCACGAAATTCTCTACAAAAAATATATTAATAATTTTTTTCCTAAAAGCCACCATTTTGGAGATATAACGTTCCGAAAAGTTGGAAAAGTTGGATGAAGAAGAAGAACAAGAGGATGAACAGGAAGAAGAAGGAGAAGAAGATCAAGAAGAAGAAGAAACAGAAATCTTGGACAGTTATGAATCAGACGACTAACTTTTTATTTTAAGTATTTTATTTAATTACACCGCCGTTGTTTTTGCCCACTATAATATATAATATTATTTTGCAATAGTTTTAAAACATATAAAATCTCAGCAGACCCGTGGAATAGGCCTACTGGGGAAACCACGTTAAAAAAAACGCGCTTTGTACACTACCTCATAGGTGGCGTGGAAACGTGTGCAAAATAGAGGGATTACGACTGATCCAACTTTTCGGAACGTTATATCTCCAAAATGGTGGCTTTTAGGAAAAAAATTATTGATATATTTTTTGTAGAGAATTTTGTGATCTACAATTTTGTACTGGGGTAATTTTGCGAAAAAACTCACCGTTTCGCTAAAAATCGCAAAAAACTCATTTTTTTTACCTTTGACCCCGTGCCAAATTTTTAGCACACCTCGGAACGATGAGGACTTTTGAGATTTTCTTTATAATGATGTTTTGAACAACTATGCCAATATTCAGCTTTATGGGAATTTATGTAAACTTGAATGTGTAAATAGACCGGACTATCAGACTAACATCGATTTTGTTTCTATGGATGACCCTAGGATAATGAATGAGGACGAAGCGTTCTTCGCTTCACTTCTTCCAACTATCGTGAAGTACAGTGAAGATGAAAGATTGGAGTTTAGGATAGAGGTACTGGCGTTAATGAAGAGGATTAAGGATAAGAGGAGTTCAGTCTTCTGATGTTCAAAGACAGTGTTATAAGTGTTATTGAGGTGTTCTGTGACCGTTGTGAAATTTAATAATATTTTTACATAAATACCTTTTTTAAAGTTTTGAGCTGTTGGTAATACGGATTTTCGCCTAATCGTGCCTGAATCTGTATAATTCTTTGCCTTGTGGACCTCTATAGGTTTGTGATATGCACTAAGGCAAAGTGCTTTTAAGTCAATGAACAAAATTACTGGTTTAATTACTCTCTAATCTACACGATCATACATGGTAAAAAAATACATTACTATACAGGATTCGGAAGTAACTATCAAATAATAATATAAAAAATGTTTAATTCTGTTGGTAGATTCAGCTCGCTGCATTTTCCATGGTGAACGAAACGTCACCCCTGGCGGTGCCACATTTTGATTGATATATCTCGAAATCTATGAAGACAAAAAATTCTAATTTTGGGCACTAATTAGCACAAATGGAGCACTAACTTTTTGGAAATTTTGAGCCAAATAGATGGTGGTCCTGTCCTGGTGACGGACATGAATATGCACCATAGACCATATGATAGAAATGTCCACTGTTTGCACGCAAACAATTTGAACCGGCTAGTAGACACGCATGACACCATTATACAGTCAATTTGCTTTTTCGCAATCAAACCAAAATATTCACTTCAATTATTTGTATTATATTCCAAGGCATTCTTTTGTAAGCAAGATTATTTTACGTACCTATAACTAAACACAACCAATATCTCCTCATCTATCTGTCAAAATTTGAGTTGTGACGTTTGTGCCCACGCTGCTCTACCTGTTTTCTGTTCGTGAGCGTTAAATGCAGCAGGTGACGTCATTGATGACATCATATTGCTATTTTGTGTAAGTTTAGCACGTTATGAACCGAACGTTTGCGTGCAAATAGCGCATATTTGCGTGACTTGAACCGCAAGTTTACCAATTGTGGTAGGTAGGTAGGTACATATTACTTTTATTTTTTAATATAAATATACGCTAATTAATTATATTATTTAAGCTGTTTTTATTGCACCTAGCATTTTCCTAACAGCAAACCTTCGTTACGCCCTGGATTCTATATTTAAACTTCAGGGTTCTTTACTCATGCGAAGAGTGAAAAATAATATTCTAGAAGCTTTAGCTTCCACAGGTTTCTATAGAAGTACTAGCGCCAAATAAGAACTTTGCGGCCTTGCATAACAAATTACTATTTTGTTACAAGCATACAATTTAATATTTACATTTGCCATTTTATTCGCTTGAGCATTTCAAACTTCTTTTGGAAACAGCAAGTGTTAAAGGATAAAATCAAGATTATAATTTTGCAGCCCCTACTTTTTGAAGCAGTATAGGCTCAGTGGCATTGGCTATGGATTGCCGCGCAGCAGGTCCGTGGTTCGAATCCCGCCGCGGGCTTGAGCTTCACCGCATGCTGGAAGGTCATTTTGTGAATGCAGAATGGCTAGCGACCTCAAATAGAAAGTCTGTGGTCAAACTTTATATAATATATACTAGAAAACAATCAGAACTCTCTCACGCAACAATAGTCACGCAAAAAGTCGTTGTGAACTTTGAGTAAATTTGTAATTTTTTGTATTTGTAAATTTGTCTGAGTTTCTCTTAAAATTGAGCCTGTTTTGGATCGCAAAGAATAAAAAACCATTAATTATTTAATAGATAAGTTTTAATTATCATTTCTCCCGTAGCACTTTTAAAAATAATGTTTACATAATCAGAAAACAAATGTTTTGATTGAAATTAATAATAAAATTCCTAAACATTAATTATTAGTTTATGGCTAATAAATTTAAACTTCTAGTGAAAAACACTTAACAAAAAAAACGCATTTGCAATACTGTATTTTAGTTTCCGAGTAATATCGTGCACTACGCAGATTACAGCGTAGTACGAACAACAACATCTATGGGATTATATTATAAAAATTGAACCTTACACATAGAAATGGCGGAAGTTTTCTTACACCAAATTAAAATACATTTAAAAACTTTTCGGATTACATTAATTTTGTTTATCAACACTGGAATTAAGTATAAGTGCCTTCGCTGGAAATGTTGGGTAGTTATAGACGAAGATTGTCTACGGACAGGCACGCCTATAAAGTGGCTAATATGTCTAACTTATGCTACATCGAGCAGTAGCGGGACCTTCGGCCTAGCGTTTGGAGCGTCTACACAGTATAGCGGGTACCGCGCGCGGATGGCTCAGTTTAAGCTGGGACATCCTACTTACATAGGCACCGACCAGCGATAGTTGACACAAGCGCCTAAACGTGGCGGACGGCTTTAGTTTCGCTGGTCAGTATATACATTTGTAGAATAAACAGTTTAAATTGAGCCACCCGCGCGCAGCTCTCGCTCAACAGTACACACGCTGTTATATAACCCGAATCATGGCTTACACAGGCCCCTCAAGTGCACGAAACTTTAAATTCCAATTACAATATTTCACTAATAACTTGAAACGTTCGCGAACGTAGTCTAAATTCCCTAGAATTTAACGCCCCTCCCGCTATTTACAATTTCGAATTTCGCCCCCATTCTCGTCACTTACCTTGATACATCAAATGTTTGGAGGGGTATGAGTTTTAATGTTTCCAATAATACGGGCACTTATTTACAAAAGCTGTAGAATACTGCGTTAAGTGAAACTATAATAGGCTCATAGCCATCACGAAGTCGGCGGATCTGAGCGTCTCGCCGAGTCTATACGAAACACTTTAGTCCGTTAGTGACTAGATAGCCCCCATACACAAATACCGGGGACAAAAAAAGTTATATTTACAACTTTTAACGCTATAGATACCAAATACCTTAACACATTTTCTACTATTACGTTTATATATCTTCATTAATATATAGCGGATAACGCCCTCGGAAACTTAATGTCAAGCGCAAAACATCGCCTAAGCAATTGGCACCCGAAAACTATACTTTTAACGTAAACAAAAAAAAACAATCTCAAAAATAAATCGAATCACCCAACGTTAAAGCTTCCAACGTCTTTTAAACAATTTGTGCTGTCCAAGGAAGTTAAGCTTACAACTAAAATTTACAAGGACATGGTTTAAACTAATTAAGATATAAAAACGTTGGTTTACAGAGCAGTAGCAACGCGCGAAGTCAAAAATCAAATACGTCAGTCTAGCACAAAACGGGCTATGATTATTAAATTGGTAAACAGTACATCTAAATCGCTAATAGACGAATAAATTCACGACTGAGTATGGCCTGCAATCACTATATCAGAAACACTTATCTACTACAAAAATGGAGGTAACCTAAAATACGTTTTTATACATGTATATCGATAGTTATTATTAGATATATAATACAAGAAACAGTTCAATAACAACTTAATCACAAAATCATCTCACCATGATACAAAAATAATAATAATAAATGAAACGAATTTGAACTGATAGGTGACAAAATCGCTTAAAACTAACGCCTAAAGGAACTAACGCATTTAAACTTCAACAAAAACCTAATGGGGGTCGTGATACTAAACTAAACCGGCGATATAAAATTATATACAAAATTCAACAAGTTTATACAATAAAAATAAAGAAGAAACCTCGTTTTGGAGATCACGGTCAGTCAGGCATGCGTTAGCAAATACGCATGCTGTTACAAAAATCACATTAGTTAGGGAACTCGCTACTTTTCTTCGGTCGCGACTTCTTTGGTTTTGTCGGAGCGGTGGAGCCGTTGCAGCAATGGCAGCCGCGTTTCACAACGCCCCTGTTCGATGCACGCCGGCGGCTTTCGTCCTTTCCATCGTGGCATCTGTCGCCCGCCCGAGTTTTTCCCGTATAGCTTCTGTCTAACTCCGAATGGTGATGAGAATGTTGATGGGGCCGTTTTGGAGGGTAGGTCCGTAGTGGCGGATGACTGTCATCAGCTGAAGACCCATCGCTACGCCTCCGTTCCGTTCTGGCCGCTTTGATAACCGAATCCAGTCTCGTATGCGCTCCGAATCCGCTCGAATCCGAATTCATCTCATCGTACGGACTCTTGCAACACTTATCGCTGTCGCTGCTGAATTCGAAACGCCTCCTTTCAGGTCTTGTGTTTGCATCCCAGAACAATTCCGGATGCCTCTCCGGTGACGGCGTGTCTGACATTGATTGGATGTGCCTGCGATCGTCAGTTTTGAGCTCGCCGGGTAACAGAGCATCGGAATCGTCAGTCATGTAGCGTGCGTCACGCCTTGTTTCATAATGGACTCGTCGAATGACCTGAGTACTGTTGCCGGTGGAATGCACTATCGCTGATGCCGTATTCGATAGTTGCAGCTGTCTAGATTCGTTCAAGAGTCTGTCGAATTTCGTTAAGCCTTCGTTGCCGTCTTTAACGAGTACAGACGGTACGTTGTTTGGTGGTTGTTGAGGAGTCGGCATGGCGTTGATGATGTTGTCGATGTCTGTGAACTTGACGGTGTGTTGTGTCCCGGCGGGTTCCACTGTGGCCTGGGAGATGACGGTGGTCTGTGGACCCATCACGACGGTCCCTGGGATCCCCCGCGTGTGGAATGTTATCTGACGCCCCTTGATGCCTTGTGCGATAGTGAACGGTGGTATCTGTAAAGTGGAGATAGAGATATGTATTCAATAACAAATTATTGTTTTAAAAATTGTGACCACTCAAGTTTTTCTGTGGTGTTATTATTATTTTTACCATATTGCACTTTTTATGAACATTAAAAAACCCTTATCCCACTCATGTTGGTACGGTACCTTTTCCTCGCTAGTAACATTTAGGACAATACGAGGACATAATTGTATAAAATTAAACTAAATACTTGAACACCCCCAATGACAGGATACCAAACTTCGAATCAATCAGACCTGTGGAAATTGCTCACATTCCTTCATCAGCAAGAAAACACCATGATGATGGCTGAACAGATTTTATTGAATCACAGCTGAGAACACTCTCAATTTAGTCAACTTTGAAACAAAAAAAAAACAGCTTAATTGCGAGTCAGGCCTTGCTTATTTAGGGTTAATTGCAACATCCCGCAAAAATAATGAAACTATGTAAACGTTCCGAACTACTCTTTGGCTGCTACTTTTAGCCGAAGCAATACCAAAAGAGGAGGAGCGTGCATTATGGTGAGAAATGGACACCAGTGGAGGGAAGTGCAAGAAGTCGCCAAACTGACATTACCAAATGTTTTCGAGTGTTGTGCCATTGAACTAACAAAATATAAAATTTTCATAGTAGCTATATATAGAATTCCAAAAAACAAAGAAAAAAATAAATATTTTAATATATTTTTTTAATAAATTAGACCAGCTTTTAGAACTTCTCTGTAAAAAACAATACGAATATATAGTTTTAGCTGGTGATTTCAATATAGATTTGTTAAAACCAAATAATATAACATTAGAATTTGAATGCACACTACTCAAATACAATTTAAGATTACAATTAAAACAACCCACAAGACTCTTAAGTCAAACCTGTATTGAAAATTTTGCTCATAACTTCAAAAATAAAAATAAATGTAGTAGTGAAGTAATTGAATATGCGTTGTCGGATCACACTACGCAGTTAATAACTTTTCCAGTTAAAAAACACCTGGTACTGACATATTGGCGAAAACGACGGCGTGATTACTGTCAAGAAAACGTAACAAAATTTAAAATGTATTTAAATAATTGATCATTTCAAGAAATGTATAACTCTACAGACCCTAATACAGCGTACGATATCTTTATGACGAATTTTAAATTAATCTATGACTTGTGTTTTCCCAAAAACTTATCACAGTAAGGGTAATCAAGAAACCGCAATGGGTATCACGTGGCATTAGGATATGTAGTAAAAAGAAAAGGAATCTCTTATGGAAATATAGACTAAATCGTACAGAATCAAATAAAATTAAATTCAGAAAATACGATAAACTATTTAAAAAAATTATTAATCTTACAAAAAAAGCACAAAATAATTATAAAATAAAAACGTGTGATAACAAATCAAAAATGGTATGGCAAATAATTAATAAAAGTAGGTTTAATTTACCGAAAGACTCGATTACTAATATTAAACAGGCAAATATTAACATAACTGACCCTTATAGAATTGCAAATGCATTTAATGACTATTTCGTAGACAAAATAAAACCTAATAGCAGCAGTGTCATAAAAAAAGTTACTTTGCAAATTCAAAATAAAAGTAATTCCTTGTTTATGGTTCCAAGTATACCTAGAGACATAGAAGAAATTATAAGAACTTTAAGAAATACAAACAGTGTAGGTCATGACGATGTTTCTACAAAAATCATTAAGGCTGTGGGTCAACTGCTGAGCCCACATCTAAGTTTTTTAATAAACCTATGCATTGTTAATGGTTCATTCCCCCGACACTTAAAGATCACAGTTGTCAAGCCATTATATAAAAAAGAAAATAGAGAAAAAATTGAGTCTTACAGACCTATTGCTCTGTTATCAGTTTTTTCAAAGATTTTCGAGAAATACATATATAAAGAACTTAACACATATTTCGAATATTACAATATGTTCTGTAAGGAACAAAAAGGTTTTCGTAAAAATAAAACTATTAACATGGCAATTTACGAATTTATCAAGACAAATTTTTTAAATGTAGATAAAACCTCTCCCATATGTTCTGTCTTCTGTGATATGACACAGGCCTTTGATTATGTTGACCATACAACCTTACTAAGTAAACTTGAAGTATATGGAGTTCGGGGTAATGTTTTGGCTTTAATTCAATCATATTTAACTGAAAGAACACAAATGACTAAAATATCAAGGATAAATTTTAAAACTAAGCATGAGGATGTCTTTACTTCACGGAAGCGCAATATCATCTGCGGAGTTCCCCAAGGAAGCGTTTTGGGGCCTCTCTTATTTATCATTTATATAAATGACTTGCCCAATGCAGTTACGCAGCCAATGACTTTGTTTGCAGACGACAGTACCATAACGATAGCTTGTAATAACTTTGACTCATACGAAACTGACATTAATAATGCTCTTACATCTGTAATTTCATGGCTAGATAATAATAATTTAAAAATTAATTTGACTAAGACAAATATCATGCATTTCAGCCAACGTTTTGAAAACCCGTCTAACATTACGTTGAGTTATAACAACAGCAAAATAAATGTAGTGGACAATGCAAAGTTTTTGGGAATAATTATAGACAAAAAGTTAAATTGGAAACCACAGATAGAAGAGCTAAGTAAAAAAGTTAGTAGTTTGGCATACGCCTTATATAAACTTTCCGCTGTATTAAACACTGACGCATTGCTTTGTGCTTACTATGGTTTGGTTGAATCTGTTATTAGATATGGACTAATTTTTGGGGAAATTCAACTAATAAAGAAGTCATATTCAAAATGCAAAAACGCTGTATTAGGGCAATGTTTGGGCTTCGAACAATAGAAAGTTGTAAGCCATACTTTCAAAAACATAAAATTTTGACCCTTCCGTCTTTGTATATACTGGAAATAGCTATATTTGTTAAAACAAACCCCGAATTGTTTCCAAAATTATCTGACTTTGTAGAGAGAAACAGACGTGACAACAATATAGTATGCCAATATTCAGGCAGCACTGCTCTTCTGGGAAAGAGTGCAGTCTGTATGGCACCACGAATTTATAACAAAATCCCAAAATTGTTGAGAGATTTAAATATCAATGCATTCAAAATTAAATGTAAAAAATTATTAGTTGATAAATGTTATTATAATGTGTATGACTTTTTAAATGATAAATTTTAATTAACAATAATTGACAATTAACCAATGACATAATCAATATATTTATAAAATTTAATTGAAATATAATTTTAAAATATGACATTATAAAAATTCTGGATGACATTGATATATTGTATTTTGTGTTTAGCGTGAAATAATAGTTTTTAATATTTTATTTATAAGGTGTAATAATGTTATAATTGCTTAATTTTATATTTAATCTCAATAAGAATGTACGGTTGCTCCATCTCGTCAAAATTGTACGCCTACATAGGCAAAACATGGTGGAACAATTTTAAACCCAACAACTCTGTGCATAACCATTATATTATGTATAATTTACCCATGTTTTGAACAATAAATATATCTTTATCTTTATCTTTAATTGTTTTTTTGTTTTGATTCCAGCTTTTTTGAATATTTTTGTGACACGCACGAACCCTACCCTGTGTTTACTTACATCTGCCTATAATAGATGCATTTCGTCACAAGAGTCGCACCTGTGCATATAACATTGCGCTCATAATTCTGAGACAAAGTTGTTAAGTCTCATGTCCCTGTAGTTTCGCCAGCACCTATACTCTTCACACCGGAATACAGTAATGCGAACATTACTGCTTGGCGGTGGAAATAGGTATGGTGACAGTACTTCCCCGGACGAACTCATTTAAGAGTTCTACTGCTATTAAAACTACATTACTGTATCAGCTGGATTATTCACTGCTGAACACAGCTTCCCCCATTATGGGGGGGATCGCAGTGTGAGATATCAGTTCCTCAGAAAGCGCTGTTGCCCACCTTCTGGTGTGTTACCCTTAGTCGCCTCTAACGACACCTACGGGTAGAGACGGAGGTGTGACATTCTAGCCCGGCACCCCACGGGCATGTTATCTGAAAACTATAATATGTGTGGGAATTATCAATACTTGATTATAGAGATGATAATAGTACATCAAATACAGAA
The DNA here is from genome assembly GCA_963890685.1 of Plagodis pulveraria. Classification (NCBI taxonomy): domain Eukaryota; kingdom Metazoa; phylum Arthropoda; class Insecta; order Lepidoptera; family Geometridae; genus Plagodis; species Plagodis pulveraria. The sequence continues at coordinate 6,749,100 of OY982975.1, forward strand.
ATACCAGATTCCTACCCAGTTTAATTTTTGAGGTAGACCCTGTAATTAAAATTGTCAATTTTGACCCCCTCTTACTTTATTTCTTTAGATAAAAAAATATTAAAATTATATTTTCACTTCTCATGCTCTTAAAGTTCTTGTTTATACCCAGTGCAAGTATTTTTTTTGCTCTAGTGCATAAAAGTGCAATTAAAAGTTGTGTTATATTTAATAGTTATTTATGCAACTGTTGTAATAAGGGGTATTAAAACACGAATGTGGGTTTGACTGATATTATGTTGTAAATATCATCCATAGTGTCGTTTGGATGATATTATGGGTACTATGTCACAGGAAGTTTTAATGTTGGCAATAAGCTAGCTGTTTCAGTAACTTTATAAGAGGATTTATAGCATGGGTGTAGATAAAATTGTTTAAAGACGTTACTAAGTTTGTAATACATTTCATGTGGGAAGTTCACATGGGTCTTTAATAACACCCATAGATAAGAGGTATTATTAAAGACGAGAACATAAATTTAGTCGAAAAATAAACGTTACATTTCCTCGCAATGAAAGTGAAAAAACTAGTGTATAACTCGTGCATTAGTCTCGACTTAAATATTAGCCCTGGCCTTTGCCTTGGGCTGTTGAACGCTTAGGTTAAAATGACTTGTTTTATGCACTCGTTGTATGTATATTCTAATACTGTACTCCACTGAACTAGACGATATGGGGTCCAAATGTGAAGGTGCAAAAGTTTCTATTTTACCCTTTTTGCTACCCTCTCATTTATTGGAGCCAATTTAACTTCTAGTCCACCAATCGTCTTTCGGTCAACGTTTTACATTCAATAACTACATTTCAGGATTCTAACTCATTCCGTTTATTAGCTAACGTGACATACGGACACAAACAGACACGACAGACGGCGGCAGAGTCTCATTACAACACAATAGGGTTCCGTTTAACCCTTTTGGTTCTGGAGCGTCTAAAATCCGCCATATTGTTTTTTCTACTTCTTCATTCATACATTAAAATCGGTTAAGCCGATTAGAACTTATGGTGGTATAAAGAAACTCATACATACATGATACATCATACATACATGAACCCTGAAAACATAACAATTTTTTGGACAGTCGTGTAAAAAGAGTATATCTAGGCTCCTGTCATTCTTTTAAATTCAAAACTTTTAATATTTGACTGGTGTTCATCTGAAGATGGAGGTAAAACGGGGCATATTTATGATTTTCAGGGTCTTATTTTCGTTAGTTATAATCAGTTGCTGAAAATAAGGAAACGACAGGGGACAGCTTAAAGTTGACTTACTTTTTTGCAAAAAACATTTATAGGCGAAGTTTTGGAGGAAAATCTGGGGAATATGTAACGTCGATTCAGTTAATTTGTTTCTATTCTTCGCAGGCATCCTCTTGTCAAGAACTTTCCAGATGAGTGTGTTTTGCGTGACAAGGTGAAACCTAATATTCGTTGCAACTATCCAAAAAGGCAAAACCTACCTCGGAATCCTCCGGTTCGCTATGGAATGTAGTATTTGGATGTGACCTCGCAAATTCTTCATGGGACCTGGCGAACTCCTCGTGGTCCAGCGGTATGGTTGTCATGCCGTCCTCGCCGACCGTCACTATCTCTCCAACATCGTCAAGATTGATGTCCAGCTCTTCGTGCTGATCATTGTGCGTGAGGAGGTGGTCAGTCGCTATTTGGTCGTCTAAGTCCGGTTGGGGAATGCCTTGGCTATACATTGTTGGTTGTGCTGAAATTAAAGTAATCCTTTACCATACCTTTTTATAAGTAAATCTTACCTTGACCTACCTGTTTTTATCCAAAATGAACAATGATTCAATGGTAACTGGAAATATATAAAGGCATCACAAGATATTGTATGCGAGTCATCATCTTACTAAACACAAATTTCCTTCTAGAAGTGAAGACCTAACACGAGTCAGATACTTACGAGTATGACAGTGGTCGATTGTCTGCTCATGCGCAGGTGAAGGCGCGAACAGCAGTTCCGCTTCGGGGAACAGTTCCGACGCGGACGGTGAGTCCACTCCAAGGTCCTCGCACTCTTCCGATAATGATTTCTAAAAAATAAACAGAACCTTATAATTACTAAGCCTTATTCTAAATAAGTAACCCTAATTCTAGATTTTCAATGTACGGACAAAATAACATAATTATATATCACGACGCATCACACTTAATCACCCCTACAGTGTTACACTTTGTTGTGCATTATAATTTTCAAGTAATAACGCCGCACAGTTGGCGAATAAAAATGTAGCATACAATGAGTATAAAGAATATGTAAGTAATAATTTCGCATTTTTACTTGAACAAAGTAATAAACATTGTATAAATAATAAGGTGAAAATCAACGTCATATCCAAGATAATTGTAAATACGATGTTGATGTACAGCCGACAGCTTGCCAAACATATTATATACAAGATTGGCGACGGATTTTCTACTTGAAGTTGAGAGAAAGCCAGCTGAGGTTAACTTTGTGTTATTTGACAACTAGTAGTAACTTTTGACCTCTTTCAGTGACATGTGATATAAGATGTTGGCACGCTATACCTATGGAAACTGGCTCTCAAAGGAGCTGCCGGAACACACCGTAACGTGCTCGGCGGCATATTCGTCTTTCTCCAAGATGTTGATAGAAAGCCAGCCAAGCACTCCGCAAAATTCTCTTCCACTATGCATTGAAGCTCAAACCCGCGGTTACATTAGAATTAGTGTACCCCTATTTGGAAGCCACCAATGCCAAGATCCATTGCCACGGAACTGTCATAGCTTTAATAAACTATGTGATTGTTAATGTACCTGTAATCGCAACTCGTGCTCCAAGATCGCATATTTGTGCCTCAACGCCGCGGCTGACACGTGAGTCAATCTAGTGTGGCGGCCATCTTTCCTTTGCACAACCTATACCCAAAGAATTAGTTGACACACATATCAAATAAAATTAAAAATAGGATAACGACGAGAACTTCAAAATACAGAAACGGCACAACTGATTTTAATACTGTAACGAAATGAGCAATGATTTTGACTAATGACAGTAATACATATTTTTTGTAGATTTTTAGTTGTTTAGTTATTTATCTCATTTTAAAACCATTATGAAAAAAGAATCAGGGTGGGCCATAGCAAAATTCACTTTCATATATTAAACAAAACCTCGAAGCGATTACTTGTACACACTACTGACATGAGAATTAAAGTCAAACAGGAAAAGTGATATCGAAAGAAGTGACGTTGAGTAGCCATTGTACAGGCCTTGCATTTTTTTTTCGTCATTTATTGTATGGAAATCTCAAGAGTAGAGCAATAAAAATCCAAGAACCCTCGGTGATTAAACAAATCATTTATCTAGATCGAACTATTATATATGACGACGATATTAAAAGAGACTTGCAGATGGGTGGTCGTTAATATGAGTTCCTGTCTTCGCCAATCAGGAGGACGTCTTGACGCAACTTTGCAAAGAAAAAAACAATTGTATCGTTATAATAGTGGATAAACTTGTGTAACTTGCCTGTATTGTCTATTTTTTTCAAGAGTGAATTTTATTATGGCCGAACCTGTAAAATCTTGGTGTCAAATGAGTATTTCATCTCTTACTAATTTGAAACCAAGAGTATGAGGCTCTCTTAGTTATTTTGAAATCCAGAATACATTTTCATATCGAATATTTCATGAATAGTAATTTATTAAAATGATTTAAAGCACAAAGCTTGAAAAATGAGTTTGTATTTCTATTTCCTACAATGTTTTAGATTAATTGAAGTAAAATAAACCATAATGAGGACAAAGGCTTAAGCTAATAAAACATTTTTTTTATTTATTTTGAACTGTTAGTTCCTAACTACGACATTCAAAAGTATTTTATTGACAACAACTAATGTATAAAGGTATATTTAAAATGTTTTTTTTTTGTGATGGGGTCATGCACGTTCTAATGCAGGGACCAGACTTGACAATGACAGAGTAAAGACGTTAACAGTCATGCAGAGATATTCATATATACGATGACTTGATAAGCGTAACCTACCTAAGAGAAAGATGATTGAAAATTATAAAGATAGAAATGAAGGGAGCGACAATTAATATAATTCCTAAATGCATCTGTTTTCGTTTGTATGCGGGAGGTGCCGGATATGTAATATAGAAGCGACGTCCAAGTTTTGATAAAGGCAACATTTAATTATATAGGCAAGCAAGCATTTCAAACCCCTAACAGTTTGTATAGTTATTGCTTTACTGTAGGGTTTTTGCGCAGACACTAATTTTCCCTGCGAAGAGACCTAAGCGCTATGCAAATGGTCACATACTTCAATTTGTAACAAAAGCAAACATATGTATATTCCTACTTAAATGTTTATCACCACAATAGCGTTATTAGTAGTCTGACTATATCGAGATGTCGCATCAATATTCTTACCATAGACACACCGATCACAAACTAAAACAGAGCATACAAAAAAAATCGAGGCGTGCATCAACTACTAAAGAGGCTTTTCTATCAAGGGTCAGCGTCCTACGACTGTCACCTGGTGGTAGGCCTTATCGTCATCAGACGCGTCTATATCGTAACCGCACCGCGAGTCGTACATAGACTTTTTGGAGTCGACGTCGAACATCTTATCAAATATCCGTTGCGCTTCCATATCTGGACTGTACCGATCTGGGATCGCATCCTGAAGTTGCAAAATGTACGTCATATACCAGTGGATATGTCACAATATAGGAAACAGAAGCGAATCATACAAGTTGTCATATTTTTTTTTAATTATTTACTCATAATATTTAATCTTATTACTGAAATTAAAAGAGCGTTTTAATGACTAGCAAATGCAATCCAATAGATGGAAGATGGACCGCTTCTATGTTTAACTTTACTTTTATATAATGTGCCTTATTGTGACATAGTAGGTAGCATTTCACTGTAATGGATGGGATTTAACTGTAAATGAGACATCAAATTATTGTTATTATTTGTTGAACCAGAGAATATGCTGCCAAAAACTGAACCTCTTCACTTTTTCTTAAGGAAATCAACACAGGATGAAAAGTGAGTAGGTTCAAAATCATACAACAATAATACTGCAAACTTACCAAAACAGTCCGATCCATGTTGTCGGTCCGCACAATTTCTTCGTAGCCGTAATCATCAGCGATACTCGAGGAGGGGAGGTTCCACGGCTCTGAACCATCTGGACTTGAATTTCCTCCCTCAGGCTTTCCTTCGCTTGCGTCACGATCAGGCCACGGCGAGCTCATAGCTCTAGTATCGACGAGATCGGGTGGATTTGGCACGGCAGCAGGCGAGGGAGTACTGTCAGAAGGCTGGACCGTAGATGCAGATGTTGCGATGTTGAAAGCCTGAAGATTGTGCAAAGCAGCTGTAGGTAGACGAATATGCCGCACCCCAGGACGAGTCAGCACTGGTTTCAATCCTGGACCGATCAATCGCTGGAATAGCAACGTGCCTCCAGCACCACCTTCACCAGCACCAACCAGCAACTTTGGCCCGCGATTCGTAACTATAGCAATTTGCTGTCCTCCTTTGACCATCGACACGGGCAGTAAATAGTTAGCCGGCATTAAGACCGTCGTTGCCGGCTTTCCTGTAGGAGTTCGAACAGCAAACGCTTGTCCATCGGCTACGATGACATTCCGCTGAGGTATGGTCCGCGTCTGCGTAATATGCGTCTCTTGTTCGAATGTCAATCTTCGAACGACTTTTCGAGGGCTCTCCTCAGGCGATTGGCTCTCTAAACACTCATTACATTCACCCAATGAAGTCCCGCAACTGCTGTCTTCTGAGCCCATAGTGCGACAACTGTCTTCTCCATTAACAGGGCTCATATCCCGTCTTCGAGATCCGCTGGAACTTTTCTTGCGCTTGGAAGAGCCAGCATTAGGAGCCGCTGGGTTATTCCTTCTCCGTGGAGCAGGCTTGTCTTTATCAGGCGAGTTTTCAACCTGCTCCTTATACTCAGCCAATATGTACAAAATCCTTTGCGTAGTTTGTTCGTCTTCCAGAGGCTTCTGCGATGAAGGTTTTGGTGTATTTTTTATGTTAAATGGGTTTGAATTACTGGTCGAAGGCTTAGATTTTTTCTTTTTCTGTTTAGGGTGAATAGTAGTAGCTGCTGCCTCAGAAGCGCAAGACGACGATGCACAGGATTCTGAGGTAACTGTCTGTTGTATATTAGAATGGGTAGATGAAGATGGAGACTCAACAATACCAGTCGAATCTGGTGATCGCACATAGGAAGACGTAGATGTCGAAGTGATTGCCGATTTTCTGTTCACAAAATTCACCACATTCAAGGGCTGTGTATTCCCCACTGTATATAGCACTGGCGTTGGTGATTCCTGTGTAGAAGTATTAGGTGTTGAACAGTCAGTTGTATCAGCGGAATTATTTAATTTTGAAAAGTTATTAGTCGAAGTCGAGGACCCAGGCTGCACAGTGCTTCTTTCTTTTACTTGTTCAAGTACCATATCGAACTCTCGTAATTGTTCAAGAGTTGATGAACTCATTTGTGTTTCTTGCGATGATTGTGTTTCCGTTTGAGTTTTAGGTTTTGTAGCTTGTGTCGTAACTCTGATAGATTGGCCTAAAGGTGGAGCAGCCGTCAATACAAGTTGTTGGTAAACTTGTGGGTTAGCGCCCCCGATAACATTTCTTTGAATTTGGAAGAAAGATGGCCTCACTACTCTCGTTCCTCCAACCATTTGAGGAGCTTTACTGAGCATTGGTAATTTTATTCGCATCTGTGTAAGCACTGGCTGTGGTTGTGGTTGGGGCTGAGGATTTGGATGAGAATTCACTTCACATGTTGATCCTGTCTGAGGGTTTTTTTCTTCTGTCGTCCCATTTGGAGTCGCAGCAGGTTGACTGGTTGGTATAATCTTTATTATTGGAGGGTCTCCTTCTTGAACCTTCTGCTGTTTTTGACCTGTATCGTCAACCAATTCTGTGCTGGGAACGGTAATGAGATTTATTGTTTGACCATTCCCAATATTCACGGGTATTTGACGTGTGTAAATAACTCCTCCATGCATCGTTTGAATGTTCATAGGACCAATGGTTTGCTTAATATGTTGCACTATATTGGGTGGGCCTGGAGGCTGATTTTGTGATTTTCTAACTATCATTGGTGCGCTAACTATTTCAGTCATTGGCTCCAGCGATACAGCAGAGTCTTCAGATGGACATTCTGAGTTTTCTGGCAAATTTTCGTTCTCTAATTCATTTTGATTTTCTTGGTAAACTTGTTTGCCAAAGACTTGATTGAATTTAGGCAAGCTTGTAGACTTTTCAACACTTAATTTGGGTTCTCCATTCTGTACAAACTTGGCATAGTTTTCTTCATACAATGACCTAGATTTCATTTCTTGTGGGGTAGGTTCTTTGTCATTTAGGGGTAAGTTGTTAATAGAAGATGGATTGTCTTGACCTTCATTTTGCTTAGGTGTAGTCGAAGCGTTAGAGGGATCTATTGGTTGTAGTCTCAGCACCATGCTGCGTTGATGTGGTAGTTGAATAGACTTTCCATCTGCAGATTTGCATACAAACTGCACCATTTTTTGTTCATTAGATCCCTGAACATTTGCGAGATTTGTCAATAAATTAACTCTCTTCAAAAGTTGTCCTGCATTATTTTTTTGGTTTCCTGTATTTACAATGTGGAGCAGCTGATTACCATTTTGTTGGATAGCACCATCAACTAATGATAATCCTCCAAAGTTATTTGATTGAGACACAGGTGGTCCATTAGTAGTTGCAGCATTTTTGCTTTGCACAATATGTAGCAGTTGGGTACTATTCGGTTTATTTATAACTGACTGAGCATTATTGCCTTGAAGAATATGAAGAACAGGTGGATGTGTGGAATTCTGATGATTGCTATCAGACGAAGTCGTTTGATTCAGAGGCGGTGGCAAAATTTGAGCAAGCGCTTGCTGTAGTGCAATAGTGTTAATAGTCGTAGATTTAGTATAGTTATTCGCATTTGCCTGAGATGTGGTAACAATATCAGATTGTGTGTTTTGTGGTAAAGTATTTACTAAAGCATCTGGGAGTTTTGCGTTACTTACTCTCTGCGTTTTGTTTATACATGCTGCATTAATTGCATCTGTAATTTGACCCGATTTGTCGGGTGTATCATTATGTTGTTTTTCTTCTGGAAACGATTCTACAGTTTTCTGTATATCAGAGGAGTTAGCCACAGATTGTTCGTTAGATTCGGATAAAGCTGTCTCGCTATTAGCAATATTATCAAACTGATACTGGAGACCATTGCCATTAGACAACTGATGCTGGTTATTGGTTTCATAGCTCTCATCATCATTCATATTCTCTTGGGATGTTTCTTCCATAAACTCAATTTTAACGACAGATTTTATCTGAGTAGCCATAGGTTCATTATCTTCAGAGCCATATAAATTTGTTGATTCCTGTGATTCAGTCGGTATTGCATGGTGATGTTGAGCATATTCTTGCATTAAGGGCAAGGTAATATCTGCGGTAGTCAATTCTGTATATTCCGTTTTGATGGAAGTTTGGATATCGTCACCTGAACTGTTCTCAGGTGAGCATTGGGATGGGCTAACATTTGATACATGCGTAACACGTGGGTCACACGTAACGGGATTCTGAGCAGTCGCACTTACAGGCAATTGACCCACTTGGACTACGTTCGTCGTCATCAAAATAGGTGAAGGTCGTAAGAAGCTTGGAGATGCAAGAACGAAAGGCCAATCAGAAATGTCACTAGTACTATCTAAACATTCCTTCTTATTGATTAATTCCCACGTTAATTCCGATTTCGTTTTAGCAAAAAATGATCTGACTTTATCTCTTAAATGCAAATGATCAATAAATTCTTGAATTTTCAACATTTCATTTTTGTTACTATTTTTCGGTATGTCATTTCGATTTGTTATTTTTTCTGGTTCATCGGACGGCAAAAGCGGCTGAAGTTGTTTTACGTCCGACAGAGTCGCAGCCGAAAATTTTGTATATTCTCCGTCTTTCAATTCTTGTTTGACTCTGCCGGACCCCTCACCAAAACCCATATTGAAATTTGTTTCATCAATATTGCTAGGTTTGTAACTGTTTTCGTCGTACTCGCTTACTATTTCTTGAGTCAAAGTTTGGTCAAGTGGATCAGAAATAGATTCGGAATCTTCTAAATCTCCAAACAAAGTATCATCTGTTTCCATTATATCTTTGGACTTAGTAGACTCTTTATTTCCGATGGGCCATGATGTAAGTGTGTTGTGAACATCTACATGATCTTTGTGAAATGGTATTGCATAAGAAAATTTTATAGAGCTGCAGTATTCGAAGAGGCGCTTGTATTCCTTCGCATACGCAGTTTCACTTATACTAGCAGCTGTTATCTTAGGATAATCAATATTCTTACCTTTACGGTATTTCTTTTCACTCGTTTTGACGTCTGACATATCCATTTTACGCTTAAGGGTTTTCCAACGCTGTCTAGAATACGTAAGTTTCGGCAGCAGAACTTGAAAATAATCTATGCTCTTTTCATTCTTCTCGTCTGGTATTATTTCATAATTCTTTTTACTGATACTTCTAGTTGTATATCTTTTTGTCATAAAATGTTTTGTGTCTATTGTTTCCCAGTGGGTTTGACATTTACCTGCACTTAGTTGACAAGTAACTTCTTCCAAGCTCATTGTGTTATACTCGGGAATTTCTTCTACTTCCACGCTATATATAGTTTTATATTTTTCATCCAACGTCAGATTTCTGGTTACTAATTCTTCATTTATATCCGATGTTTTCAAATGTTTGCAACAAACTTCAGCAGAACCAATTTCCATCAAAGGTTCACCTACAATTTCCGCCAGCCTTGCTTCAATATCAACAGAACTATTGGGAACATTCTGAACAATAGCATTTGATGGCAGGGCTGATACATTGGAGATGTTAGTTTCTCTCATATTTTCTTTGGCTTTAGAGAATTGGTAGATATCCACATCAGAGAAATTACGTTTTGTATTTAAGATTTCTTGTTTTGTTTTGTTATTGCATACAATGTTGGTTTCCACAGCATCTATGACAGCTGCACTGTTGTAGACTTCAGGTTCTGGATCTTCATACTGTACTTTGCTCACATTCACTTGACTATCTCTTATCACCTCTTCATTGTCACTAATAATGGTTTCTCCGCTTACTACACAGTTTAATTTGGTCTCATATTTATTTTCTACTTTCTGAGTTACTGTATCACAATTTCCAGAAATCTCTTTAGACAAATTTTCATTTTCAAAACTAAGTTCTGACATGTTATTTTCTGTAATAAGAGTATTTTCATCGAAGTTTTCAGTGAAACAATCTTCATCCAAAGTAACGAGAACGATTACTTCCTCAGTTGAAGAATCTCCAATTCTTTCTTCATTACAATTTATTATAGTATCATAAGAAGAAATATTTACTTGAGTTTCCTCACTTTTTATTTTTGTAATTTGTTTTTCATTGCTTTTTCCTAATACATCAACATCAAAATGTCCAGTGCGTTCTAATGCTATTTCCTCCGAACAGTTAACATCAATATTCTGAGGTATTTTCACGGTTGTTATCGACAAATCACAACCGTTTTTGCTGTCGCTGTGTATTCTACTAACATAACAATCTAAAGAAATATCTTCCACAATTTCATCGCCACTCGTTTCAATTATTTCTTCTTCAAATTGCCGAGTTGGCTCATTTTCTGATAAGATGATACAATTTTGTGTAGAGACATACGTTAATTCGTATTTCTTGTCAAACTTATTAAATACGCCATCTAGGGTAGCATACTGGTGATCAGGGTTGGACAGGCATTTTTCCGGTGCAAATTCTAATAAAGTATTACAATCCTGAAACTCTTGAACGTCTCGCTCTATATCTTCTACTTCATGTTCTGCTACACATTTTTCATATAATTTTAAATCAATTATTTCAGTTGTCATCTCTGTATATTCCACTTCTAATTTTTCTACACGACTATCTTTCACTTGCCTATATTTTTCTGTATTGCTAACTATCAAAGGCTCACCTACGATTTTCGCTAATTTTGCTTCAATGTCATCAATATTTTCGATTACGTCTACGATGCCTTCTGTTGGTAGGGGACTTTTACAACTCGTATTGTTACTCTCACAACTCGTATTGTTACTCTCACAACTCGTATTGGTACTCCCTCCTGATGCCAAGGAATGTTGGGTCGGAGATATTCCACCAATATATTTTTGTGCACAGGAAACATTCTCAATTTCTAAGACAGGTTCATTATTACTGGCTTCTACTTGAATATATATATCATTACTTTTTTGTAATATTACTTGTATGTCTTCTGAAGGTGACATCGTTCTAGAATTAACGCTGGTATCAGCTTGAGACTCAAGCGGCATATAAGTTATTTTCAACTCTGTACATTGCCGCATTGTATCATTCCCTTCAGCCAATAACTGAGCTATTTCTATGACAGGAGATGGAGAGCGTGACTTATTTGCGTCGTCAATTACACTTATTTCATTTATTGAGGGTGTATAATTAATATGCGTTGTAATATCACGGGTCTTGGTTTCCAATAAAACTTGAGCTGTTTCTACATTTGGATCACTAGCGCAAATATCAGTTTTATTCGCTTGAAATGAAATTGTAGTTCCTAAAACACCTTCAACGCTTTGAATTGAGACATCAATATTTTTAGTATCTGATATAAGATCTACAGTTTCCTTATTGTTATCATCTTCTGACTGAGTGTCCACGCTTATATCATAAATACTTACTTGTGATAAGTCTATAATTTCTGATGTGTTAGACGAGTTACTGTCTTCAAAATCTTTCATATCAGCATCTGATCTCATACTTTCTGATTCTATAGCTTCGTCAGAGGCAAAAATGTCTCCTGTTTCAATATTTTCATCCTCAATTGATTGAGGAGGTTTTGTAACATCTGATGATTGAGATATTTTATGGGTAACATCGTTTCTAGACTTTATTTCTGGTCTTGTTTTTACATTTTTACAGTTACTATGAGTGTTAGCGCTAACATTATTTCCATCTACTTGAGATAAATGTATGGCTCCAGAAATAGGAGATCCATTATGTTCATGAATCTGTAATCCCTTGGTGTAAACTTTTGGTACCACATTTTCAACCGTCATATTATTATTTGTGGCAAAGCCATTATCAATAAAATTTATCTCGGACATTTCATTTATTTCCAGTGTTTGAGATAGAACATCATGGATTCCAATGTTATTAGTATCTGATTCTATCATCGTAACTTTGGTTTCTACATTATCAACACATATTGAAGCAGTTTCGTCTTTGTGGATTACGACATCACATACTTCTTGAACCCCTTTTTTTGAAACAGTATTAAGAAAGACCTGACTGTCAACCATTTCATCAACTTGCGATATATGTTTGGTTTCAAGAACATCGTCAAATTTAATATATTTTGTATAATTAATTGATTCCGTACGTTCACTTTCACAGTTTATATACATATCTAGAATATCATTAGGATTATTTCCGATTTCAATATATTTTTTATTTATTTCATCTCTAATAACGTTTTCTTGGTCATTATCAATCGCATTTTCTTTAGACGTACTCATTTTTTCCAACTTTTGTGTAGAAATATTTTCTTCAGGAAGTTCAATATCTTTTAAATCTGTTTCTGGTACCTCGTGTATTGTTTCCGTACTTCGTTCAAATATTAATTCAGTTTTTTCAATAGTATCAAACGAACGAGATGATATATCGATTTCTACATCGGCTCCAATATCTTGGATTATACGTTGTTCATGTATTTCTAAAATCTGATTACTGCTTCCAGGTTCAATACAGCGACTTTCATAGTAATTATCAATCGCATATTTTGCTTTAGACGTATATGTGGTGTTCATCTTTTGAGATGGAACATTTTCTTCAGTATGGTCAATGTTTTTAGTATCTAATTCTGGTAATATGTGTATTGTTTCCATAGTTTTTTCAAATGTCGTTTCAGTACTATCGGTTGTGGCAGATGATTGACGATTGATATCAATGTCTTTGTCAACTGTTATATCTCTCTTGTAAAATTTCAAATCTTGCCCCGTTTCCACATTTTCAGAGTGAATGTTATGAATTACATGGCTGCGGATAATTTCATTCCCATGAGATACATCAATTTTATCAGAGCTATGAGATCTGCCACATTTTACCTCAATACTGGACCCTTCTGAACTGTTTACTGGTTTAATCAAATATGTTTTCATTCTTGGATCTATATTATCTTTGTATTTATTATCAACTGTATGTATCTTGGAAGTTATTGTGATGTCCAATCCTTGAACTGCAGCAGCTTCCTTGCGGAAATCAATAATTTTTGTATCCGTTCCGGTTTCTTTATGCACTTTGGCTATTTTTTGATCAAGTATTATTTTACTTTCATCTATGCTTTTTGAGTTTCCAGATAATGTGTCTTCTAGACATCCGATGTTGTTATTGATAACTTTGTATTTGTCTGTCTCTATATCTTGGATGTTAATATCAAGGCTGTCATCAAAAGGTTTTACTTGAAACACATTCGTGACCTTTAATTTATTAAAAGAGTCTTCAATTCCAACATTTTTGGTGAAAGCTTCTTTACGTTCAATTTCCATATCTTTACTAACTACACGAATATCATGACCGGGCTCTGGACTTTGTAAAGATTTATCAGACATTTTTAATTTTAGGAAAGAAGCGCCGTCTTCCTTCAATTCTATATGCGTAGTATCAGACTCTGTTTGATCAAGTAATGTTTTGCTTGGATCTCTGGTATATGATGTTCCAGATAGCAATTCTCCTTGAAATCCAATGTTCTTAGTATCAATTTTATATTTGTCTATCTCTATATCTTTCCTCTTAATATCAAGGTTGACTTGACACGATACTGTGGCTTCTAATTTATTAGGTGAATTTTTGACAATTTCAACATTTTGGATGTCAGCTCTTGGTAGTGTATTTTCTGTTTCCATATCTTCATGAACTATATGAACGTCTAGATTGGTGTTTAGATTATGTAGAGATGAATCAGTCATTTCGGGCGGGTTTTTGGAAATTTCAACATTTTGGATGTCAGTTTCTCGTAGTATATTTTCTATTTCCATATCTTCATGAACTATATGAGCGTCTGAACTAGATTTTAGATTCTGTAGAGATGAATCAGTCAATTCTATTTTTAAGGATGAAACACTATCTTCATGCAATCCATTATCTATGATACCAACTTCGGCAATCGGTTCGGCAAATTCGGTTGCGTCTATGGTATTAGTTGTTTGAGGTGATATGTTGTCCTCATGAATGCCCGCATTTATATCATCTTCCAGTTTTGTATTTGTTTTCATATTTTTATTAATCAAATTATCACCAAGACTTTTAACATCTTGTGACTTAGACGCATCTTTGGTTAAAGGTATTATAGATGACACACTATCCTCGAAGATTCCTATATCCATTTTCGACATCTTTTGCACAGGAAGATGATTTGCAATTATATTCTCGACTTCAATGTTGTTGTAAATTGGGCCAATTTGAGATGCATTTACACTCTGAGGCATTTCAGCAGCTAATGTATCATTTGGGCTAATAATACTCGAGATCGTAATATTATCTGTTCGCAAATGTTTATCAATATCAACAACATTATCATGAAGATCGCTTGTATCTTTTGTAACTTTAGATTCATCTATTATTTCAGGTATTTGAGATGATAATGTGACACATTTTTCAAGATTTTCTATATTCGAGGTATTTTCTATTCTATCTTCAACTTTAACAATATCTTGCATATTAAGACGATCGCTTATGCCAGCTCTAGAAAACCCTACGATTTGAGGCAATATTTTATCCTCATACATTTCATTCTTCTCGATATCCACTTCGAACGCTGTATTATATCTTTGGTTATTTTTATCATTAACCATAATACCCAGTCTATTATCATTCAGGACTACATCAGCGGTACCTATAATGACAGGTGTTTGAGGTAAAAAGTCATCAGAAATATTAAGATCTGTTTTCTCAAATTCAGGCGCTTTATTTTCTGTTTCCATATTGTTATCTGTTTCCATATCAAGGTTGTTGCAAATTACACTTATTTGCGAAACATCAGAATGGACATCTTTAGAGTGAGCTTCTTCTACTCTGCTTTGTGTTTCAATTATTTGATGAAAAACGGGATTATGAAGGCTACCATCACTTATCTTATTTACAGATGTATCTATCGATTCGGATGTTTGCGATGATGAAGAGTATTCGCCAAGTTCACTCTTTTCATGGACAATTTGCGGCATTATTTCTGTCATTACTTTATTCAAACCTATGTCATCATGAGAGGTGTTGTTAATTGAAATAATGTCCATCGTGTTGAAAGGTTTTTGACAGCCTTCGGAAGCTTGACTTGTAGTTCCAAAGTTTTGAAGAACTAATGGATTCTTATCAAATGTAACAGAAGCAATATACTGGTCTTGGCTATCTTTATCCATATTTTCATTTCGATTATTACAATCGGTGAGACATAATACATTAACATTGACTTCAATATCCTCTTTTACAGTGTTATACATACTTACTGTATTGTTCATTGAAATCATTTTCATTGTGTCCAAGGTTTTATACATAAGAGACGAAACACAGCCTTCGGAAACTTGACTTGCAGTTTCAACGTTTTGAACTAAAGGACTGTTATCAATTGTATGAGAAGCAATATTCTGCTTATGGATATCTTCATGTACATTTTTATTTTGTTTATCACAATTGGTGACACTTAATGGTTTAACAGCGCCCTCCATATATTCTCTTACAGTGTTGTTCATTCTCACTCTAGTATCAATGGAATTACCAAGCCTTGATTTCAGATCTGAAGTCTTTTGAGTATCTTCGATAATTGGCATTGAAATGTTAGTGTTGTCAGTAGCAAACGAATCCGAAGTCACAGCAGATGTAAACTTGCAATCAATCAGCATTGGTGTGGCAATGTCTTCGTTTAACTTCAACATTTTAGACGCAGTAGGAACTACTATTGGCCTAGATTTTCGTTTGAGCGAAATTGCTGGAGCTTGCATTATTAAAGTTTCGTAAACAGGTTTACACATTCTGTGATTATTGATATTAATCTCTTGTATATATTTTAAGACTAGAGATTTCAGACTAAGTGCAGTATTGTCTTGAAGCAGCATATCTATAGATTTACTGTCAAACTTATGTGTCGCTATATTACTACCAGCTTTGTCATTACATTGGCTGACAACACTCGATGATTTAAATTGAAGATTATTTTCATTTCGCCAGTATATTGTAGGTTTAGTAGAAAACCAGTCAGCATCACATGACAATGTTAATAATTGTGAAGGAAATTCAGCGCTTAATATGGGTGTTTTTTCCAAAGTCATCAGTACCTCAGTCAATGCAATTACAGGAGAGCTGCTTCTAGCATCAGATTCAAGTATATTATTGTCGAAATCATTTAAAATCGAGAAATCTTCTGTAATAGTGATAGGTTCAGGTTCAGATATTTGAATGACTTCAATGTCTTCCTCTTCATGCTTTGCCAAATCATCACATCGAATTAGCTTCACTTGGCAATTACGTTCCATGATTTTCGATTGTTCTTCTTTAGTCAAATTATTTGTTTCGACGATTCTTTCTGTACTTCCTGTTTTTGATTTCGTCATCTCAACACCGAGTTCTTTAAGCAACTCATTTTTTAATTCATCTATTAAATCTGCTGAATTTTCCGTAGATTTACCGTAATCTATACTGTCATTAGATGAGTCATCAATTTCTACTATTTCAGGTTCTACGGATGATTGTGATATCAACTTTTTTTCTATATCGTTGAAAAGTCCTAACACATATTTATCTGGAATAGCAGTTGCCGTAGATTCATCTATTTTTATGTTCCCACCGACTGAAGATACATTTATTTCTAGTTCAGAATCGCATTTTTTCAAAGATAGTTCAGAATCGCATTTTTTCAAAGATATCAATGGCTTTTGGCTTAATTTTAACTGGTGTTTTGTGTATAAGTCTTTATCAATGGGAGAAATTTTATAGTTTCCATATTCAGTCAGAAAGGTCTGAGTTTCTGGCTCATCTACGGGAGATGAGACATCTTCATCGTCACTAAGCAAATCGATAGTTTCGACAGGTACGGTCGAAACCATCTGTTTGACGTCTTGAATTTGAGCGGACAATATTTTACTTCGATCATTGGTATCCACTGTTGTAATCTGATTAACATTCATTAACAGTTTTTTGCTGGTTAATTTGTTCATCAGAGTTGATTTGATAGACGGACAGGCAAAGAGCACATCTAAAGTTACGTTTACATCTCCATATACAGTAGCTTTGCATTTTCTACCATCAGGTAATGTCACAAGTACACTTTTGTATGCAGGATTATCAGACTTCAAATGTTTTATACTAAAACTGTCTTTGAGTGACTGTGGAATTTTTGATAGATCAGCATCGAACGCAGGACTAGCATTTACAGAAGATTTTATATCTTTTGGTATTAAACCAACATTCGATTTTTCAATAACAGCTTCAGAAGGACGCTTTGAATCATCATCAACCTTTACAACTTCTTCAGTTTCCGTACAAACCATAGAATCATTTTTTAAAGGCGCCTGGAGCACAGCATTTTGCTTATTTTTTAAATTATCGTCAATTATTAGAACTTCAGCATTAGTTGTCTTACTAGCGATCGCAACAGTTGGCGTCTCTGTATTAATCTTGCAGGGTGTTTGTTTTAATTTTGATGCACATTCATTATCTTTGTTCATTATTTTCCATGATTTCGGTGGAGAATTCACAGAAATTTTCTCAAAACCAGGGGACTGATTTTTATCATTTTTCACACACTCATTGGCACATCCAGTGGAATCAGTAATTGTATCAGAAGGAACATTTTTATTTCTTGCAGTTTCTACTTGCGCAAACGTCATTTTTGATACATTCGCTTCTTCATACGTCACGGACATGTCAAGATCAATGTTTTCATTAAATGATACGTCATTCTTTGTAACAGTTCCTGTAACTTTGACTATGTCACCATTTTCTGATGGTTCGTTAAACGATACTTCATCCTTTGATACGTTTCCAGTAACTTTGAGTATGTCATAGTTTTCTGATGGTTCTTTACACGATACTTCATCCTGTGATACGTTTCCATTTACTTTGATTGTGTCGTCATTTTCTGACAGTTCGCTAACTGAAGTTTCTTCTTTTGTTATGTTTCTTGTAATTTTGCGCGTGTCGTACATTTTTGGTGGTTTTTCAACACTTGGTGGCGGTGCGTTTATTTCTGAACAATTTTTTAATAATGATTGTGTATTTATGATTGAAGTTGTTGTTACATTTCTTATAGCTTCAGGTACATCGGGGGTTGCTGGCTGTGTTGCAACACACATACGTGAATTCTCTGCAACCTCGTTTTTATTTTCTTTTATTGGTTGGCGAAATGTGCTAACTAGTGTGGTTTTATTCAAAGTCATTGTAACTCGATCATTTTTCATAGAATCATTCAATAATGGTTGTTTATTCCTGGTATCGGTTGTGGTTAAACTTTTTATAGCTTCAGATAAAACGAGGTTTGCTGGCTGTGTGGAAAAATCATCACATAAATTCTCTGAAGGTTCATTTTTATTTTCTGCTGATGGTCGGCGAAATGTGCTAACTAATGTAGTTTTGTTAGAAGATATTTTAAATCGATCATTGTTCATAGGATCTTTCACTAATGTTTGTTTATTGCTGATTACAGTTTCATTTCTTATAGCTTTGGGTACATAGTGGGTTGTTAGCTCCGTGGTAACATCTACATGTGAATTCTTTGCAGCCTCGTGTTTATTGTCTGCTGTTGGCGGGCGAAATGTGCATTTGTTGGAAGTCATTTCAACTCGATAATTTTCCATAGGTAGTCCCACAGTGTTAAACGGTATAGTAACGCTTTGGGGTTTATCATTGTCTGTTATGGATATTCCCGTGGTATCGTTTAAAATCGAAAAGTAACCTATATTATTATCTGAAGTTTTAATATCGTCGTTTCTATTGTCTTTGACTACATTTTTCTCAGTACCCATTGTTTCATGTCTTAACTTTTTGTTTTCATCTAAGACAACGTATACTGTTACTTTATCAGTTGGTTCACCTATTATCTTGCAAGGGATAATTCCTTTCGCATCTTTGTCTATGTTCTGCATCATTGCACATGAACTGTCAACGCTATGTCCATTTTTTTCTATCGTTGTTTTAGATATTTTTGTTCCTAATAGTTCATTCTCGATATCGAATGAAGAGTTATTGCCGTCTTTAATTACACTCAACATCGACTTTTCAGTGTTGTCTTCAATGGCTTCCTTAAGTGTATGAGGAAGTTCTTCGAGTAAATTTAAATTATGGCGGTTATTTATCGATGATGTCGTCTCAGTTGCTGTAACAGTTAACTTTTCAGGTTGTTTAGTTGCATTAATTGTTAATGTCTTATTGCGAAGTCGCTTCGACACGCGTTTTTGAGTCTGTGAGACTTCATTGTCACTTGTATAACTTTGACAAGACGTATCTTTCGTAACAATTTCAGAAACGGTAGATTTTAACTTTACTTTGTTTTTTTTTGTAGATGTACTCTCAGATATTTTTGTATTAAAACTTTCCGGTATATTGGTTTCAATATTAATCTTAGAGTGTATTTTATTTGAGGATCTCAACAATATTCTTCGGCAAGGTAGTGCTGGAATACTTTTATTTTCTTTACTTTCTGTACTATCCTGAGTAACAGGATTAGGAACATCGTTAATAGCATTAGATAGATCTAGTAAATTGTTTTGAATTTGTGTCAATAACTTCTCATCGTCACAAAATGATGATTTTTGGTTTTCTTCTTTATATGATTCATAATTAAGAGGTATTTCTATCGGAAAACTGTGTTGTTGTATACATGTCTTTGTTTTTACAGATAAAGGCGCATATGTAAGTGCGATAGGCTCGACTCCGCACCGATGGTATATTTCTCTATTGATAATAGCTAAACGTTTATTATTTAGTCTTTCTTGTTGGGCAGCGATATTTATCTCTATATCCGCCTCAGATTCACACTTCTGACGTATATTCTGAAACTTTTCAACCTGGGCAGATTCCTGGACTTCCGACAGTACTTTTCTTTCGCTAATTTTGTTAGCATCTTTCAATGTTTTATTTTGTGATGCTCTGTCCTGGACATATTCTCGCACGTCAGACAGAACTATTCTTTCACTAATTTTGTTAACATCTTTCGATGTTTCATTTTGTGATGTACTGTCCTGGACGAACTCTTGCACGTGAGACAGCACTTCTCTGTCAGTAATTTGGGTAATATCTTTTGATGTATCATTTTGTGATGTACAGCCAGTCTCTGACATGGAATTGCCGTGTTCAGTATAGGCATCAGAACATTGCAAACTTGTAGGGTGTGTTACTTGTGTTTTTCGTCCAACTATAGACCCAGAGTTGACTGGCTCCATCGCATTCTCATTAGCTCGAACGGGTATCGTACTATTTATTATGGGCATAGCCATGGTACTCCCGGTTATTAAAGGATTCGCTACCGGAGTACCAAAAGCAGTTGTTTGATAAAGAGTTAAGTTTGGTGCGCTATTTACAGCGACATAAGCGCTTGGTACTATGTTAGAAACACCGTGGCTGGGTGCTTGGGCAGAGGAATAACCTTCATAGACAAGACCAGAACCTAAGAGGACCACATTTTGAACTGGTGCTTGTTGAGCAATAGACGAAATATAAATGTTTGGATTAATCTCACGATTTTCAGTAAACTTTTCAACATTAGATTTGCTTGCATGGTTTTGAATATTCTTTATGGGTGTCGGAATGCTTGGTGAAACACTGTTATCATTCGATTTTTTCCATGTGTTATCGTGTGTTTTATTATTGCTTGCCATATTTTTGCTGACTTTTATTGTGGAGCTTCCTTGTTTAATAACTGGTGTTTCCGCTATCTCATCAGGAATAGCATTTTGACAGCGCTCATTATTAACAATCTTTTTGGCTGCCATATCATTAAGCGATTCATTAAACTCTACACGGACACGCTTCTCATTGTCTTTAGACTGTTTTAAAAACGACTGTGCCGCTGCATTATAACTTTCATCGTCCGAAGATAGCTCACCAATTTCTTTCCGTAAATCATCATCCATCAGTTCTTCTAATAGATCATAATCAGAATTTGGTATCCCAGATATGAATGGGTCGTCATGTTTTGGTCCAGCATACGTGAATTGTTTCCTTTGAACATCTGGAGTTAGTTTCTTAGCTACTACAGGATTTTGTTTCAGTAATTTAGCATGAAGAGGAATTTGAGTTTTAGAGTTTGAGTACTTTTTACGTCCTGAGGCATTCTTCACTTGTTTAGAAACTTCAGTGTGGGTGTTTACCCCTTTCTTAGATGGTATTGTAATATTATGAGCATTATTGTTCGCTCGTTTAGGCTGGTCTAGTTTGCGGCCACTCTTAGCAGTTCCACAGTTTATTATGTTTGATGATTGTTTTGGTGCTACAAATATGCTTGGTTCTTTTAAGCTTCTTTCGAAGGCAAGTTCAAACGAACTCTTGTTAAGTGCCACATCCAGAGCATTTGGGCCTCTGCTAGGGGTCTTATGTTTTAAAAGGTCATTCATAACAGCCTGCCATCCTGGCTTTTCGGACTCAGGTATATATTTTTCATTATTATTTTGGGCGTGAACTTTATTTTTAGCTGCAGTGTGGTTGAGATTAACTTGTAGATCATATGTTTTGGTGTCCTTAATCTCTGGATTAATCGGCTTTGGTTTAGCGGTCACAGTAACTTGTGAGTTTAAATTTATGCTAATGTCTGAATTGGTAGAATGGGCCGGTTTTATGAGAGAATTCGATATTATATTGATTATTTTGTCTTCAATGGACGTACAAGTGTTTTTGGTTTGTTGTTGCTTTTGGAAAGACGTCGTGTTAGCCACAGGCAAGATATTATCAGACATGGCTTTGGGACTTTGGTACGATGTAGACGGTTTTGAATTCATATCAGTTGTATGACGATTTGTTGCATTCAATTTGTTCTGTTGTCGTAACAGATGTAATAATTCGTCTTGGTCTTTTTGTGTTAAAGTTTTCTTAGTTGTTGAAACGCGGGTTTCATGGATATTTTCATGATTATTCTGGGTTTTTCTTGGGCACACCATAGCATTATAACTAGGATTTGAACAGTTTAACATATTCGTGAGTAATGGATGCTTGTGTTGGTTTTTGTTTGAGGTGTCTTGAGTCACAACTTCTGCCTTGTGCTGTAACGCTTTTTTAGCCTGTATTACTTTCATTTGCGCACGTTGATGTTGCTTGATGATTTCATCCAACTCTGACGAAACTTCCTGATATGTGGAAGAACTGAATAAAGGCTTGTCTGGCGTTTGCTTGTTTTTCATTTCATTCTGTTTGTTCTTATGCATATAACTAAGACGAGAAAAGGTGTTGAGTGAATTCTCAGGTTTCTTCTGCTGTGATTGTTTGGCACATTGAGATTTAGATTCTGGTTTATTAATTGGTACCACAGGTTCTAGTCTGCTGACCGGCTTGATGTTCTTAGATTGGGTTTTTCTCATGTCTAGTGCACAACTTGCAGAGTATTTTGTCTTTTCATATTCCTTTATGAAGTTCTGATAGTCCCTCTGCGCTGCTGAAATAGTATTCAATGTTCTATGGATAGGCACTGGCTGTGCCGATTCACGTTGAGTATGGGGTGGTCTCACAATATCAAATTTGCCTCTTGAGTCCTGCCTCTCAGCTATCTCAGCCATTAGTCTGTCGTACGGCACATCAACTATATCCGCCATTTTATTTGAATTTGTATTTGTCTGTTTCTGAACACTGTGTGACTGTGAAGAATTAGTAAATACCTTGTCAGCAGCTGTTTTCTTGGCATATTGTATAACTGGGCTAGGTATAGCAGAATGCAAAGAACTCATAGAAATACTTTTGTTTCTCTGCGCCATTATGTAATCTATTTCTTTCTTCCGCTGCGCCAATAATTCGGTTCTCTGTCCTTGTGGAATTATTTCATTGATATCTTTGTGGTATTGAGCGAACGTATCGGTATGTTGTTTATTAATGTAAGATTTAGGTATTTCTGGTATAGACACAGCTTTTGGGCTAATGTTATTTTGTATTGACACGTCCGGTCTTATTATTGCCAAGTTTCGTCGCGGCGACTGCTGATCCTGTTTTTGTTTAATTGCAACTGCATGTCTCTTAATTTCTAGAAGTTGAGCCAAACTCGCTCTGACGCAATCAGTACTATTTCTGAAGTTAGGAGACACGTTTCTGATATGGTTTGACGGTGATTGTCTAGAAATAGCGTTTGGGGTAGGTGGCCTGTACGTCATTTTAGTGAGACTATTTGAAAGACGGTCAAGAGAGTGTGAGGGCTTACTAAACATTCTGGTTTTATCACTCAATATGTGCGACTGACTACTTTCAGCTAGCCTCGTACTATTTGAGCTTGTTCGCTCTAAAGTTTTGAGTTCATCCATAGAGATAAATCTGTCCAAATGTACATCGTGGTCATTGCCCTCCGAATTCAATGAATGCAGAGAATTTTTCCCTTGACTGTCGTAGTCACTATCAGTTATTACAGGTGATTTAACCACAGTAGTAGCTTTAACTGGGTTTTTCTTCTTTTTCACCACTTTAAGACCTATGAGGCTGGCAAGTGACTTTTTCGGTTTGGCTTTTGGAGTACTTTCTTTCTTCTTCCGTTCTTTTTTAGGTTTCTCTTTAACATGAGTTTGATTTTCATCTTCTATGTGTAGAGGATCAACAGCTACCATTTCAGGCATTTTCTTAGTTCGTTCTTTACTTCTTTCTTTGCTATGAGGGCGCTCTTTCTTCTTTTGTACCCTCTTTTCTACTGACATAAAGCTGAGGGGGTTTGAGTCTTCGTCGGAGCTCAAAGGATTGCGTTTATTCTTTTTCTTTCTTCTAGGGACGAGGTAATCATCTTCTATGCTACTTGTAGCACTCTCTGTCTTGTCCGAATTATCATAAGGATCTTCCCAAATGTCCTCTGGAGGAACAAGATGTTCGTAACCTGAAGAGGGTAATATTATTTTTATATGAAAAAATTCTTCTGTAACTACCCTATGCCTAACACAGGTTTAAACCAGGGATATCACGGTATAGGTACTTACAGATGCGATTTCGGTGAATACCGAAATCGCAACTAATATATCTGAATATAACAGATTTACGGTTTTTCATGCAATTTATTTCAGAAGATTGGAATTACTTTCTTGGAAGGAATATTCTTTAATTTAAAAGTCAGTTATATTATGTGCCAAAAAAGAAGAAACGGCTTTCAAGTAAATTTTTTAATTCAATTTAATATTGTAGTTAGATATAGCTTAGAATTAAATTCAACGTTTAAACATTTCTTATGAATAAGTACAGCAAGTTTTTCTTTTTGGCAGTATGTATTTTATACTCCTTATGGACAATTTATGATTATTTATGATCCTTTTGGGCAAGCTCAGAGTCGCTCAACGAGATACGGAGAGACCTATGCTCACAGTTTATTTGCGCGATAAAATCCGGAATCTGGATATTCGCCAAAGAACTAAAATCACCGACATAGCTCTCAGAATTTGCAAGTTGTAGTGGCAATGAGCGGGCGACCACATTACTAGACGAACTGATAACCGATGGGGAAGAAAGGTTCTTGAGTGATCCACACTACACCGGAAGACGTAGAGTTGGTAGGTCCCCCACTAAATGTACTGACGACATCGTGAGAGTAGCGGGTAGCTAATGGCTACAAGCGGCTAATAGCCGTTCTTTGTGGCGCTCTATGGAGTAGGCCTCTGTTCAACAGTGGACGTCTTCCGGCTGATGATGAAGATGATATATATTTTACCAAAATACATACTGAAGTATTAACGTGTATCTAATGCGGCATTAGATTTGCAACCCAGTGAGTAAGGTTAATGGGCCCCTTTATGATGCATCAATGCTCCCTTTCACCACTCGAGCCTCCTCCCCTGCCTAACCAAGTTTGGTAAGATCCTACTAATGCCGCCTTGGATACACGTTCTAGGATGGAAGTTACAGTTGTTCTTGACAGGCAAGGTCTTTTAGGAGGTTATACGAGGAATTCGCTGGTATACCCCTTGCTCCGACTTCTACAGCATATAAATTAACCACATAACCGTTTTTGGTTAATTTATTTGTTAAGCCATAATATTTGTTAGTTTTTATTGTGTGGTCTTTAGGTATGTTTGTTTCCCACGGCACAGTAAGTTCTATAAGTAATATGCGTTTTAGATTTTTTGAGTATAGAAATATATCTGGTCTGGATGAAGAAACACCAACACCCTCACGAATTTTGCAGTTAGTTCTAAAACTAACAATGTTCCGAAGCTCTTTTTTATTTAATGTTAAGTTCATGTTTCATAAAACTATCGGTACGGTAGTCAAGTATAGGTAACTGTAGTCAAGTATACGTTTCCAAAATAATGTTATTTACTCGTTTATGAAAGTTATTCCTGAATTTTTCATATACGTATGTCTTCTTTACCATTTTACAACACACTATGGCATTTTTGCAGAATTAAACAACGAAGAAAAACATTGATAGATTCAGTTGACAATTCCCGCGGTACAACCACATGACTCGAGCCTACGCGGCGAACGGAGAACGCCACACGGTACCCTTTTTTTAACCCCGCCCGCCGCGGTATATTTTGCATTCTGTTGTTTTTGAGCTTGAATTACATTTTTTTTTAATATATATATTCGTAGCTAACACCCCACGTATGTGCGATGGCGCGACGTTGACTTTGACCCGACGGGTTTTAGCAATATTGTCGGTACTATGTACCTTATAAGTTCTGATGCAAGAAAATAATAAAAGGTAACTGGACCGCTTAGCGTTACATAATATATGTATTATGATGTGACTATATCCAATGGGTTATAATGATTTGCTTCTTCATTCTATATACGAACCGCCAGAGAATGGAACACCCTACTTGAGGCAGTGTTTCCGGATAAGTACAATATGAGGGTCTTCAAAACACGAGAGAATAGGTACCTTCTGGGTAAGCGCGCTCTATAATCGATCATATCATCACTTAACATCAGGTGATATAGTGGTCAAGTCCGACCAAGTTCAGTATATAAAAAGAAAATAAATATTATGACTTTACATATGTGTTGGTCAGACACTTAGCAGTCGATTTATATCCTTTATAAGTCAGAATGACGGTTATACCAGCAAAAACCCTCCAACACCATCATACTCTATACTCTATGTCACCCTAAACAACAATAAAACATCGTAGTATGTGTACCTATTCAAATCGACATTATTAAGATCTTATCACACTTGAATGGGCAGGAAGCTTGTAGGAAAGAAATTAATACTCATCATAAAGGGGACCCTTCACCCTAACCACCCTGGGTTTGCAAGTCCCAGCCATGACTCTTCCACAGCACAGACATGGAATGCTATTTGTGTCTATTATGACTTACCCCTCTCGATGCCATAATAAGGATCGTTTTCATCGTCGTCCCTGTCCTCAGGCAGATGTTGGTAAAGATGCGGGTCCAAGTTGAGATACTTGAGTTCACGTGTGAGCACGCGCGTGCCTCCATGCGTACTCTCCATGTATTTACGGCAATTGTCAAGAAGGAGTGTTCTGAAATTGAGTATGGTAATTTATTTATTTCAGTTCCAATCTGGAGTAATTAACTTTATATGTGTCTCATATATTCGCAAGAGCCAAAATATTTTTTCTTTACTACTTCGAAAATTCGAGTGATTATTGAATACGAGTTCCGACGCGGAACTAACGCAGCAGAAACAGCTCGCAAAATCAATATTGCGTTTGGAGAGGGGACTGCTAATGAAAATATGTGAGATTTTGGTTTAAAGGCTTTCGTGATGGAAACTTTGATTTGAAGAACGCACCACGTGGAATACAGACACAGGTTAATAACAATGAATCGAAAGAGATGGTGGAAGCCGATCCGAGCCAAACTATCCAGGAATTAGCGGCATGGTTTAACGTTACCTTACCAACAATATTTAATAATTTGCGTCAAATCTGATTTGACTGATCTGCAGAAAGAAACTCGTGTTGCCTTTTTCAATCAAATACAGAAATGAATGAATATTGGATCGAATTGTGACATGTGATGAAAAGTGGATTCTTTACGATAACCGTAAACGAAATGCAATGCAATGGCTGACCCCAGGTCAAACGCCGCAGCAGTGTCCTAAAGCAAAGCTTACCAATAAAAAGGTAATGGTAACTGGTTTGGTGGTCTCAGCATGGTGTTATTCATTATAGCTTTCTCCAATCTGGTCAAACAATAACGGCAGATGTCTACTGTGCCGAACTTCGAACAATGATAGCAAAACTAGCAGTGAAACAGCCCCGACTCATGAATATCGATCATCACCATTATTGCTCCATGATAACGCGAGACCTCCTACAGCACGAGAAACAATTTTAACTCTACAGGAACTGTAATTAGACACCATTCGTCACACTCCGTATTCGCCATACCTTGCTCCATCGGACTACCATTTATTACTTCAATTTTCTACTTCATAAAAAGTTTCTTCCCAGGAGGCAGAGCAAAATGATTTCATACAGTTTTTCGAATCTAGATCACCAGAGTTCTATCGCAAAGGCATAAATGACGTTCCTATTAGATGGCAGCAACGTAAGGATAATAATGGTAATTATTTTAATTAAATAAATATGTTAAATTAAAAAGCAAACTTATTTAAATTTTTCAACTTTAACCCCTAATATTGAACGCTCGTAGCGGAGCTTGCCTAAGTGGCCGCTGGTGACATTAACAATTGACCGCCTCTGTGTTTGGAAAGTACGTTAAGCCCAAGAACCTATGGTCTGTCTAATTTAGCTTGATAATTTTGACAGCTCACTGTATGGATGGAGTAGTGTATAATCGTGAAAGAATCTATTCAATCATAATTCTCATAGAACTCACAATAGATTTACATGTTTATGCTGTATGAATTAGGACTTTTGAACAATTTCTTACTTTAAAATTTAGTAGAATATGTGCTAGTTGAAATATTTTTTGTGAAAGGGCTCTTAGGGTGAAATAAAACAATGACTGAACTTAAAGTTATATATTATGAAAATAATGGTGCAGAACCTAATACAAGTTCATTATCAGCATCATCATCATTAGGCTCACTACCGGAACTCTCCCTAATTTGTCTCCCTAATAAGTTGATTATCAATTCTTGTTTACACACACTGTCAAAGTGGACATCTCGTTGCCAGCCTTTTAGAATTTTTATTTTTTTGTTTTCCTTGTTATTTTTCCAGTCCTCCTCAGTAACGTTATCACAGACATTTTGCAATAAAGTCAGCATTTTCTTAGCTGTAAATGGTGGAGATGTGTTATGTTTGGCTGCATGACTTAAAAAAAGAAAATTAAGTATTTTTATCTGTAATAACTATACATAGGTACTAAGTTTAATGACAAAAAACAAACCTTTGACAATAGCCCAAATCCGTTCGATGGTATTGTAATGGCCATATAATGGTAGAAATCTAAGCACCGTATGGCCATGCTGTTCAGCGATTTCATCCAAAATGTAAGTTTCTGTGTTTGTTTTCTTTCACTAATCGAACCAATTCGTGTTTTAGCATATTTTCATTGGCTTCAATATCTTGGCTCTGTAGCCAAGATATAAGCTCCAGTTTTCAGCTGCTGGAAGTCAGAGCTTTCGGCACAGTGCGGTTCGCATAAAGACACGTCACGTCCAGAAATACGACTTTATCCCAATTTGAAATATGTTCGGCTTTCTTCAAAAAGTCTACCCGTGCTTAAAAAAAGAAAATTAAGTATTTTTATCTGTAATAACTATACATAGGTACTAAGTTTAATGACAAAAAACAAACCTTTGACAATTGCCCAAATCCGTTTGATGGTATTGTAATGGCCATATAATGGTAGAAATCTAAGCACCGTATGGCCATGCTGTTCAGCGATTTCATCCAAAATGTAAGTTTCTGTGTTTGTTTTCTTTCAATAATCGAACCAATTCGTGTTTTAGCATATTTTCATTGGCTTCAATATCTTGGCTCTGTAGCCAAGATATAAGCTCCAGTTTTCAGCTGCTGGAAGTCAGAGCTTTCGGCACAGTGCGGTTCGCATAAAGACACGTCACGTCCAGAAATACGACTTTATCCCAATTTGAAATATGTTCGGCTTTCTTCAAAAAGTCTACCCGTGCTAAGGCATATGTGCCCTTATTTTTCTTATATTGCATTTTTAAAAGCGTAGCCAATTTTTTGTAAATCGTGGCCACATACTGATGAACTCGACGAACTCATACTGATTACAAAATGGTTGACCAGGTTGACTGACAGAAGGATGATACCATGACAGTCTCTAGTGCGCCACAATCTTAAAGTCAATAGATTATATTTTTAATAACCACATTTTTTTTCAGAATTACACCTGATAGTTGACCGATTTTTGATTCCGGTTTTTCGTTATGAGGGGCACAATTGGCATCATGCCCATCAAGCACATCACTATCAGACGTGGGCGGTACCCATCCATGAAGTACAACATTATGTGTATGACAGTTTAGCTAAAAAAATACGAAACTTCATAGGCGTTAGCTGTCAAAATTATCAAGCTAAATTAGACAGACCATTGTACTAAATTATAAATGTCCACCTGGTACATCAGTATATGCTGGTGAATCAGTTGCTTTACTAGAGGCAGTAAAATATGCAGAATCGCACAAATTAAATAAATGTATATTTTTTTCAGATTCCCTTAGTTGTTTACAAGACATAAACAAATCCCCATTTCGATCTAAAGATATTGTACATCTCAATCTTAAAATAAGGGAAATTCTATATAATTGTAACTGTTCAGGCATTGAGATAGTTTTAGCCTGGATTCCAGGACACTGCGGTATTGAAGGCAATGAATCCGCTGATTATTATGCTAAACAAGCTGTAGAAATTGGTCTGGAAGATTATTCTAAAGTCTTTAGTCTTGATATGCGTAACTCTGCTTAATCCAAGCTTAAAAACAAGTGGCAAACTGTTTGGAATCAGTCTAGGACCATCAAAGGCAAACAGTTTGGTGATATTCAACCAAACATCCCTGTTTGTCAATGGTTTTTTAAATTTAAAAAAATAAATAAAAAGATCACTTCTATTTTAATTTGCTCCCGTTTGGGTCATGTCTGTACACCAGTCTTCCTTGCCAAAATCAGGGTCAGGGACCATTCTTTATGTGAATGCGGTCTAGACGAAGGCTCAATAGATCACATTTTCTTTTGCTGCCCAAAACTAACAAACTCACTATATGATTTTCTAGATCCCAAAATACCCCGCCCCACCAACTTTAACTCTCTTCTACCATATGTTTTCTCTCCATTTGTATATGTTTTAAGTAAGTTTATAAAAACCAACAATATTCGTATATAGAATATGCACATAAAACTATATATATTATTATTACCCTTTCTTTTCCCTTATCTATCTATCTATATATTCCAATCCAAAACTGTATGTACCCTTTTAATGTTTAACCTGCCTATGAACTACTAACCTACGGTCTATTTTATATCTACAGGTCTCTAAACCATTAAACGATTACCTACATGTCAATACCGGACTTATCTGAATAAACATACACTGGTCATACTTTGACACTGGCAGAATATCGTCAAACAACGATAAAAGCCAAAACAAGAAGAAGACAGACCATAGTTGTCTAAATGACAGTCATAGCATGGTGAATTTACGTATACCAACCTGGTTACGCTTTTTATAAATAGATATATTATGTGAGTAGTTGAAAATGAATTTTTAAGGGTTATTAAAGGTAGTGGTCGAAAGTGGTGAACATGCAAAACCAGAAATTACTCTCAAGTTAATGCCAGAACACACCGTGATTAGTGTGCTTAGAGACAGTTTTTCTACTTGAATTTGATGAGCATTCTGAGACCGTAGAGCAACCATGTAAATTATTTCCGATTAAAGAAAAGTGATAGAGGAATAAAGTTGTGTAGATCTTTCTCCAAAATGAAGCTTAAAACCGATAAGCAAGCAGCTTTGTGCCGAATTGGCCGATGAGGAAATTATCCAATTTGCCAAAGTCACCAACATAGTTCTCAAAATTTGACACAAAGTGGCAATGGGCTGGTCATATTGCTTGACGAACTGATGACTGATGGGGAAGAAAGGTTCTTTAGTGATTACCACACTATACCAGAAGACGTACTGACGATATAAAGAAAGTCGGGCGCAGATCGATGGCTAGCCGATATTACTGGCGTCCAATGGGGGAAGCGGGGTTCAGATCAGGATTCTCCACTATCGACCACATCCAAACCATTGAACAAATAATAGAAAAACACATGGAGTTCAAGAGGCCAATCTATATTGCTTTTATTGACTTCGAAAAAGCATTTGACAGTATAACACACAAATCAATATGGAAGGCATTAGAAGAATGTAAAATCAGTCAGAAATATATAAATATAATTAAGAACATCTACTCCAACTGTACAAGCAGAGTAAAACTGGAAAGGAAAGGCGAAGAATTCCCAATCGGTAGAGGTGTCAGGCAGGGGGATCCTCTGTCACCCAAGTTGTTTATAGCTGTGCTTGAAAGTATTTTTCACCACCTAAACTGGAAGGAAAAAGGAATAAGAATACACAACCAATATTTGAGCCACATTAGATTTGCCGATGATATTGCAACCTTCGCTGACTCTGCTACAGACCTAGAAGAAATGACCTGCCAGTTTGCACAGAACAGCAGTAAAGTCGGCCTTAACATAAACATAAGCAAAACAAAAATAATGACAAATTCTGTTACAAAACCAATCATAGTAAACAACCAAAATATAGATTATGTCGATTCGTACATATATCTAGGAAAACAAATATCGTTTAAAGAAAACAACAATGAAGAGGAAGTAGAGAGACGAATCAATACAACCTGGAGAAAGTTTTGGGCACAAAAAGAGATCTTAAAAGGACCCTATAATTTAAACCTCAAAAAGATAGTACTGGACACTAACCTTCTACCTTGCTTAACATATGGCAGCCAAACCTGGGTATATACAAGCAAAGTCAAAAACAAAATAACAACATGCCAAAGATCAATGGAGAGGAGCATTCTAAAACTAAAAAGGATAGATAAAATCAGAAGCACTGAAATAAGAAACAAGACTAAAGTCATAGATGCCCTAAACTTTGCTATGAAATCTAAATGGAAATGGGCTGGACATATTGCCAGATATAAAGATAAGCGATGGACGCTGAGAACAACAACATGGAAGGGGCCAATAGGAAAACGCAGAGCATGACAGATCGATGGCCAGAAACCAAAGAAAAGATGGTCAGACGATATAAAACAAATAGCTGGACCAGAATGGATAAATATTGCCAAGGACAGGGAAAAATGGAAGAGTTTGGAGGAGGCCTATACCCGAAAGGGATCTGTTAGTATGTAAGATAAGATAAGATAAATGTTAAAAAGAAAACCTGTAATAACGGAAAAATAAAGGCTTTATTATTATTATTTTTATTATTAATGGGGGAATATTTTATTTCTATATATATAAATATTATTACTATTAAGGAGCCATGGTGTTTTTCAGTTGCTTTGTTGGTAAGTTGATTCCCAAAACTAAAAACAATTATTAAAATATTATGTCTTATCTTATTATTTGAATAATATGATTGTGAAAAGCAGACATACCGGCACAATAAAAGTATAAAAGATATTTTTCCGAGAACTCTAGAAAATAGAATCACCTTAGGGGGATATATATGAAATTTATTTTTGGTAGCACTGAAAGCATTAACAAACCTGTCCATATCCCAAGAAAGAGTTTTCACTCTTGGCCCAGACAACAACACTGCAATGTCCTGGCATAGCTCCGGGTTGAGCCCCAGCGCTTCACCCTCGTTGAATACCGCAGTGGAGATAACATTGGCCTGGTTGTGTGACTGCTTCATATTTAGAGTCTCTGAAGTCTTGACAAAGTTAGTCTTGGAACGACTATCGTTCGCCCAACTACCAAACTCTGATTTTGTTGTCTCGTCTTTAATTTCGTCCGAGTCCTGTAAGACAATAAAAAGGAGATAAAATAATTTAAAAAAGTAAACCATTTCCCTTTCTAAGAGTGAAAAATAACTTGTTGAAGTTCATATCCTCATGGTCCGGCTTTGACATAACTATAACTTAAAAATTACTTAAGTAACCGATTATGATGAAATTTAAATGGGACCAACTTGAAGATATATTCTTCCCAACAAAATCTCTTAATCAACATTAAAATCCGTTCATAATTGGCGGAGTAATAGCGTTACAAACATACACTCGAATTAAGAACCTTCTTTTTTGGAAGTCGGTTAATAAATACAACAAGAAGTCTTTGGTTAAGATGCTGTCAAATGCTGAATTTTTGTCACTATCGACCGCGTAGGTGTGAAAGAGTGGCAGCGATGCTGAAATCGCGATCAGTTTAGGTAAAACAACACAAAAATAGTAACGTAAATCGAAAATGTAACTTTTTTTGTCCCTCTTGATAAGGTTTTGCTATTTATTTAATATAATATTTTCACAGACGCCTATGCACTAAAACATTAATCGGTCAAATGAAAAGTAATGACAATGGACCCAAGAACAATGGCGAACTAAGTTTAACTTAAACCCGTTAAGCGGTTAATCTTTACATTGAAATTAAAACTGCAAGTTACATATGTTTATGAAATCGTTTTTTAAAGTCGTTCATTTTGAGACATCACTTGATGGGTTTAAAAGGAGAAAAAAACTCTCACAATATGACGTCTGAAATTCGCCAGTTTGTTTTTATGTTCCTAGTGTCACTTGCGCTATCAAACAAATCTTACGATATCTCACATGTTAAAATATGTTAAGCCGTGTAGAAGTCATGGTGGAATACAGAAACTCACCAACATACATACATGAACCCTGAAAATACATGTAAAAACATACGAGTATTGTTATAAGAATTGTTGCTAGCTAGCATGCAGTCAAGTGGAACTGACATGCGAAACACACACAAACAGAAACTTCTCTTTTAAGGTAGAAACTCAGTACTACAGCAAAAATTTTAAATTTTAACAGTTTTATCGCGCTTATATGTAGCTAATTCTGGAAACCATTCCACATGATTAATGTATTCGCAAGTTGAAAATAATAATGTTCGTATTATCCTGAAAAGTAATTGAACACTGAATCATGTGATTCCATAGATTATCCCTAACACCGTCAAAGATGAGACGAATTACTTAGCTTTCCATGGATTCACAGTGTGGTTGTCGGGTCCATAGCGTTGAAGAGGAAGAGGCTAGAGGGGGGAGTAGGGTTAAGAGGTCCCTTTACGATGACATCATTGCTCGCTGGAACGGCGAAGGGTTTTTTTTTTTAAATTTGTTTACAGTTAACGAAAAAATTTATTCAGTTCAATAAAAACAAATTGATATTGAATCAAATACACTCAAATCATATATAATAGTGAGATGGTCTAACAACAAAACCATACATATGATTGTATGTTCAGGCATAGAAGTCAGCATCCACCTTAAACATTATTTTTCGTAGGGTTCTAACAATACATGTGTTATAAAATATAATAAGGCAAACTTATTAAAAAAATATATAAACTTTCCCAATAGAACACGCTGCCAATGTAGCCACATAATCATGTCATCAACTGGAATGTCCACTGTTGAACAAGGTTTCCTCAAGTAAATAATGCCCACGCTTGGCAGGCGTCTTGGGGAACGCAGTAGAGTTGTCAGTACTTCAGTAGACGCTGCTGCCCACCTTCCGGTAATTTTCTCTTAGTCGCCTCTTACGACACCCACAGGAAGAAAGGAGGAGGTGACATTCTATCCTGTGCTGGTCACATAATATTTCGCCACTATTCTTTGTTTCTTTTTATTAAAGCTAGATT
Source organism: Plagodis pulveraria (assembly GCA_963890685.1). NCBI lineage: Eukaryota > Metazoa > Arthropoda > Insecta > Lepidoptera > Geometridae > Plagodis > Plagodis pulveraria. Next base: position 6,784,204 of record OY982975.1, read on the forward strand.
ACAAATTTATTGTGTGAGTTTCAAGGCTGATCCCGACATTATTTTTTTACCGCCACCATATTAGATCATAATTTATATTATCATATCAAATCAGAGGCTTTATTATCTAAGTTTAATGGTAATAGAGATGAACTTCATTATCACAGCCGTGTTTTACTTTAATTGGGAACAAATTTAGAGCTCTAGTTTTAGTCAGTGGTGCCTACATTTACATGGAACTTGTATGCACATGATAACACCCTTATGCCCTACAACATTAGGTTGAAGACTCACTGTAGCGACTGGCGCTAGCTGCGGCGCAGCTTCCAATCGTTCGTACATCTTCTGTGACGGATGCAAACTGAACGCTGTCAGTGTACACTCGCAGTGGATACGGTCACTTTCTGACAGCACTGCCCCCAGCTGTACGAACCACGATGCGAGCGTTTTCTCCATAGTACGCGCCTCTGGTTCCTGTAAAAAATAAACGTTACTCAATCTTTCTTCTTCATAATCTTGATTGTAGAATGCAGAGCTAGAATTTTCATTCCCCTATTCTTTCCGTAGGTGTCGTAAGAAGCGACGAAGGGCAAAGACATGCAGAATGAGCAGCATAAACTTCTCATGTTGATGTGAGTGGGCTGCTGCTGGGCTTAAGTGCACACCTTACCATCTAAATCTACCATCGCAAACAAATAATATTGAAAATAGACTTTGTGAGCCATCAACAACATCCTCGCCACCATCACAAACTTCAGTGGAGCGGCTATGTCAGCGATTCAGAGGCTTTCTTCGCTACATTAAGGAGTTAGGATAGGTAGAATCTGGCTGTGGAAATTCACAAAACACTCAAACTGGATGTCAGTGCATGACATATTGCCCCCAATTAGAATAAGAATAATAATTACCTGAAATTAGTTCAAGAACCAACTTGAGAAACATCTTTTTAAATCCAAGAGGAAAAACTGGTAGGAAATGCAAGATACAGACTGCCAACTACAAGCCATTTTCCTAGCTAGGCTTTCGACCAATATTTTAACATTCTCAACTGACGGTAAGTGATCATTAGTTTGAAGATTTTGTATAGGTTCGATTACTTGCTCTCAAGGACCGCAGGGGGAAACACACCATTAGGTGCTTGGCGACATATATTCTACTTGAAGGTGGTTGCTATCCAGGGGGCATTCTCAAAATGCCATGCGACGATGCCCTACCACCATAAATAAATAATAATAAATACATACCTTTTCAGTCTTAAGTTTGAGCCGCTCCAGTTCGTTCACACCAGCTGTCATGGCACGCACGTACAACTCGCAAACATACGTCTTCATGCTTGGCGTTGTCTATAACAAAACAGTTGTCTTTATTCAAAGCTTTGCCTTAAACTAAAAACTAGATAATATGATGAATTGGCGATCAAGTCACCCATCTGATGGTATGGTGTCCATTACATCTGCAGTGTCATCATCCTCATTCCGCATAACACTGCACTGCGCCGGTCATTCCGAGACGTTAGTTCTTTTGTCTTCGCAAAGTGGATTTCAAGAGGCCTTTACCCCTAAACACAGATCGCACGAAAGCCAGGTCATCTGGCCGATACTCATTTCGTTAAATTCAAATCATGTTCACAGGCGAAGCAAACACCGCTGGCCGGTGTTATCACCTTGCATAATGTCATAATAGAACCATACACAAAACTACCCTCATTAATAACAAAAAGTTCCGATGCAGAGTTTTTTTAATGTTATTGTGACAGAACAAGCTCGAGGCCCTGATGTTAAGTGGACTAACCTATGCCTATAACCAGATGCATTTCGTCGCAAGTCACGTATTGCACTGCGCCTGTCACCTTGAGACATAATTGTGAAGTGTGTACTTATGTGCCTGCAATTTCACTGGCTCTCAAGGACTGCTGCCGGAACACACCGCTACGTGCTTGGCGACAGATTTTCTACTTGGCGGTGTCGCTAGCCAGGCGGGCATTCGTAAAATGCCCTTCCAACATGCGGTGAAGCTCAAGCCCGCGGCGGGATTCGAAGCATGGACATAGCCAATGCCACTGAGCCATCAATACTTCAATATGTTTTAAAATTTCCGCATACTTTTGGGCATACGATAACTTGTGTACGAAACAATATTTTATGTTAGACATCGTAATTGGGTTATGCTGAGAGAACAATCTTAATCATATTACAAAATAACAAATATACGATAGAAAAAATTTAAAGTTATGTGCGGGATTTTTTTTTATCGTATATAATCGTACCTATTAAGATTTTAATATTGTTATGTTTGCAATAACGCCTGCTATATGGATTACATTTGCCTGCTATATGGATTTTGTATGTATGCGGATTACATAACAAAATAAGATTTTGTTAATGTAATTTGGATTACATTACAAAATCACAAGATTTTGTAATGTAATCCGCCCGCATAGCAGGCGTTATTGCAAACATAACAATATTAAAATCTTAATCATGGCCCACCTCCAAGTGGATAGACATGAGAAGTACTGACCATAGAGAGTTGTTTATCGACCGCAGAGGCGAGAGTGTGCAGATGCCTGGCGGTGGGCGCCTGGTTGGCGAGCGCGTCGGCCGCGGGCGGTAGTCGCGCAGAGGGCAGTAGTTGCGCCAGCAGCCGCACGCAGCAGTAGAGCGCGGTGCGGGACGCGCCCACGCATATCGGGACTATCATGCAACGCGCTATCACCACCTGGGGAAGGACAAATCAATGCCTTACTAAATAGGTTCTATTTTTTTATATCGGTTAGCCCCTAACCACTATCTCACCTAATGGTAAGTGATGATGTGGTCGAAGATGTTGTTCAGGTTAACCTAGAATTACTGGCTCTCAAGTCAGCTGCCGGAACACACCGTTAGGTGCTTGGAGACAGATTTTCTACTTGAGGGTGGTAGCTAGCCAGGCGGGCATTCGCGAAATACCTTACCACCATGCACACATCCTAAGACGACAACTGAGACCGACGGCTTAACGTGCCCTCCGAAGCACGGAAGCGCTCAGTAGTAATGTCACTAGCGTCACCCATCCAACTCTTAACTCTAACGAAGGAAACTTCGCTACGAGCGCTTCGGATATTAGACTATTTTATTAAAAACACGTCATGTTTTCAATATGAAAAATATCCTTAAAAAATTGAGGTAACCAAACTGTACACTTAGTTATTTCGTTATATTTTTTTATTTTTACGTATTTATGCCTTGAATTTGACTCTCATCTGATGTGGTCAAAGAAGTTGTTCAGACTAAGCTAAAAATTACTGGCCCTCGAGGAAAGCTGGCGGAACACACCGTTAGGTGCTTGGCGACAGATTTATAATTGTTTTTTTTACATATATTTAATGGGTGATTTGACATTAATTTACAGTATTTTTAATATTTACTTGTAAGATTATTAACATACCTGAGCGATCAGAATAGCGACTTCTTTCGCGTTCTTCCATAGTTTCTTCTCGCGGGGCGATGTCTCTAACCGCTTCTGAAGCCGCTCGATAAGATGGTAAGCGCCGGCCAGCGGTGTTTGTTTCGCCTGAACATATGATTTGAATTTAACGAAATGAGTATCGGCTGGTATTAAAGCATGTTTTAGCGCTAATTTTAAAAGTAGAATTAAAACGATAGTTTTTTTTGTTTGTGGCTCCTAAAAAGAATATTGTAAAATACCAGGTCTTTTTTATGGGATAGGAGGGCAAACGTGCAGGCGGCTCAGCTGGTGTTAAGTGATCACCGTCGCCCACGAACATCCGCAACACCAGAGGTATCGAGAATGCGTTGCCAGGTGTTTATTTTACTCAACGCCCGTTCCACATCATCTCAGCATCAAATATGATGGTACAAAAAAGCACAGAACTTAAAAATTAACGCAATAATAATAACTATCTTAAGAGACTATGGATACTTTTAATTTAATATATACATAGAGTGTATACTGTTTAATATACAATATTTATTAGCGCTCCATTACACGCGCGAGGCACATTTAGTGGTATAATGCCCCTGATTTTGACTACAACCTTAATTTTTATTTATTTGAAACTTAAAGCACCCATAGAGTTTTATTTATTGCTGATATGCTAGCCTTTGAACACTATTTCACCTGATAGCAAGTGATGATGTGGTTGAACATGTTGTTCAGGCTAACCTAGAACATACACACCATTAGGTGCTTTGCGACAAATTTTCTACTTAAGGGTGGTAGGGTAGCTAGCCACGCGGACATTTTTTTTTTTTTTTTTTTTTTTTTTTTTATGTTATTGTGAAGGAACAAGCTCGAGGCCCACCTGATGTTAAGCGGTATCCTCTGCCTATAACAGATGCATTTCATCACAAGTGACGAACTGCACTGCGCCCAACACCTTGAGACATACCTGTTAAGTCTCATTTTGCCTGTTATTTCACTGGCTCTCAAGGACTGCTGCCGGAACACACCGTTAGGTGCTTGGCGACAGATTTTCTACTTGAGGGTGGTCGCTAGCCAGGCGGGCATTCGCAAAATGCCCTTCCACCATGCGGTGAAGCTCAAGCTCTGGGCGGGATTCGAACCATGGACCTGCTGCGCGGCAATCCATAGCCAATGCCACTGAGCCATCACTGCTTCAAAATTTTTCGCAAAATGCCCTACAACCATGCTTTATCGCCATCCTAAGACAACAACTGTTAATATTTTTAATATTGTTATGTTAGCAATAACGCCTGCTTGGCGAATTACATTACAAATTTAGGAAAAAAAATTATAGTCATGTGCGGGATTCGAACCCGCGTCCACACCTTTAACCGGGTTATGCTCTAACTAATTGAGGTGCAGTCCAATCCGTCATTCGTGAAAGAATGCATCTGTTATAGGCATATGTTATTCCGCTTAACATCAATCAAGTGGGCCTCGTGCTTGTTTCGTAATAATCACACAAAAAAAACGAGTATTAGCTTTCGAAATTCAATGTGGACAGCTTATATAGAATTTATTTAATTTTGGCACACAAAACAGAATTAACTTAATATATTACTATATTACAGAGGTACAATTATCAATCTGGCTTGTATTCCAAAACATGTGTACACAACATGAGCAAAATAATGCAGCAGTATATCAGAATGGCCAAGGAAATAAACAAAAGAATAGCCTGCGGTTGGAAGAAATACTGGTCTTTGAAAGAAATAATGAAGAATAAAGATCTAGGCATGCATATCAAGGGAAAGACTTTCAACACTTGTATTCTATCTACCCTGCATGACATACAGCTGCGAGACATGAACATTAACGGACAAACATAGAGAAAAACTTGCTAAAACAGAAAGAGCAATGGAAAGAAGCATGTTGAGTATCAGGCTTGGTGACAGAATCCGAAATTTGGAAATAACAAAGAATACAAAAGTAACGGGTAAAATAATTCGTATCATCTAAAGTGGAATTGGACAGATCAGGAAATATGCCACGTTGCAAAATAAATAAATTGAGCAAACGTAACGTAAAAAAGTAACCCTATGGTATCCAAGAGGGGACATCAGAAAACAGGGCCATTTGAAAACAAGATGGAGTGACAATATCCGTCTAAGTCTAGAACCATACCGGACCAGAGTTGCAGAAGACCGAGCAAAATGGAGAGAGTTGGAGGAGGCCTATGCCAAGAGGCACGCCGTATTGCGACATATATTATTCAAACTCATAAAATTATAAATGTTCAATTGCACATAGTTTGGAATAAAATGGCCTCATTATATCAGAATTAGTGTAACTAGTTTTTACTCACCAAAGCAATACATCGTTTGCTGTCTCGTTTGTGTAGAAGTACAAATTCAATGTCAGTGAGTAGGTCCCACACGTCTGTAGAGAAGCCAGCCTCCTTCTTCAGCTTATCGCCGAATGTGGGCTCGGCGTTATCAGCGTCTGGCTTATCTGTTAACAGTTTCATTTTTTATTAACAAGTGAAGACAGTCAAGTAATTGTTTATTTGAAAGTCCAGTTGATGGTTTGTTGGAGATATTAGTTATTGTACTGTATCAGCCAGATCGTCTACTGTTGAACACAGCCTCGGAGTTTCAAGGATGTATTTGGCATAATCTCCACGCTTGGCAGGCGGCTTGGGGATCGCAGTGTAAGATGGCAGTTCTTTAGAAGGCGCTGCTGCCCACTTCCAGTATTTATACTTAGTCGCCTTTCACGACACCCACGGGATGATATGGATTGGTGCAATTCTAATCTGGCACGCCACGGGGGAAGATATTAGTTACCAGAGCATATTTGTTTATTGTCTTTCACGGCCTTTTACTGTAACCGTTCTAAAAAATCGGTTAACTTAATAAATAAAATTTAAATAAAATTATTTAAATTAAATTAATTTAAATCAGCGCCATCTGTAGTTAGCGCACAATCGACTATCTAAAGCTTCCATTAAATCACTGAACCTAACTAACCTTGCTGCGCGCTGAGGTAGTTCAGCGACACACCGATAGAGGTCGCATATCACAATCGAAAGTCTCAGATACCTTCCGATAGAAGAAACTTTCTACACGAGATGATACATGTCGCCGTGGTACTTATAACTTTTTAGAATATATCAGCATTACTAAATAATTATATAAACGTTAAAATAAATGTCAAACATTATTTGGACTACATAATAAGAAAAATATAGTTCCAAAAATCTAAAATATTTGATAGTAATTACTCGTCAATTCGACTCATATCGTTGACAGCTATGCACTACTGTCAAGCTAGCTGATGTCAGAAAAAATACCACGATAGATTTTGGAACTTCCGATAGACGAACGTTTGATTTTTGAAAATCATTTAAATCAGTGTAGTGATTGGAGACTCTAACGGCTTTGAAGCTTGCGTGCCTTACCATATAAGGCCATGAATCGGACATGAGACTTCCGGCAAACCTCGGATGTCCTTCCTCAATGATAATTGGCCTCACTTTGCCACCAGCCACCCAACGTGCAACTTCATAAAATATATTACGTTGAATATTGATTGCTAAAATCTTCATTGAACTTGACTACTAATCTTCTGAAAAACCCCAAATCTGGGTAAGTGTGTTTGTAGTGAAAATGTACTTGACCACCCTAAATTCTAACCTACAATTTGCAATCGTTGGTATGTACTTACATCTTATTTTTCTGTATTTCTATTATGTGTCTTACTTGCTAACTCTCTTGTTTAATTAATATATTTTTCTGTGTTTTCTGTTGCTTCTCAGTTTTCTACATGTATTTCTTTTTACGCCCTTCTGGCAAACTTTTAAGGGTGTTGCTGGTAGCTCGCAATTCACGAGGTACCTAGGCTAGTCCCTTTTGCTCGGTAGTGAACGGACCTCGTGGATTGTGCGTACCTTTACCAGCAACATACCTACTTGGCCCTTCTGGCATTCTGAGCGGCTGGTGGTTCGCATCCGCGAAGGGCCTAGCTAGTCCCTTTATGCTCGGTAGCGGAAGCCTTAGCGGATGCGAATTCTTCACCAGCAGCACTACTCTTTGGCCCTTATGGCATATCTCTGTTTGCTGGCGGGCCACATCCCAAAAGGCCCTCTGCGAGTCACTACATGCTCAGTAGCAGAGGGACAGTGGACCCAGTCCAGATCCAGTAAAGTGATGAGCTGGTCATCACTTTACTGGACCCATTGTGACCGGAAACATCTGCATTCCAGGGTTCCAGTACACGGCTACGAGAATACGGCATTCCAGTACACGGCTTTCCAGGACCTTATACCTGACCTTTTGAACTCCGGCCGTCCTCTGACCTCCAGCACCGACCGCGGCCATTCGTCTCTACAGCAGCTAGCTGGGACTTTCTACCGGCGCGGCGGTGTGGAGCTGAGCCACTGCACGGCAGACCTGCTGCTGAGCATCGACTCGAATACTAGCGGACCGGAGATAAGTCCTTAAACAAGGAAGCTTGTCAAATTGCCAAACCTGTCTGAGATCCACGACCCTTTCTATTCATTATACTTTATACTGTACTCTTCTCTTGTTTCTCTTCATGCTCCCTACTACCAACCTTAGGTAGGTAGGTGACATTACATATACACATATTTATACACTACAGGATAAAGTCCGTGATTTTTATTTTCTACGAGCTCCAGATATTTTGACACTCATGGAAAATTAAAAACATGAACTTATATGAATATATAATTGTTTTTCTTATTATAAAAAAGGCTACCCCCATTAGCATTAAATTTTCATGGAATGAATTTCCAATCAAACAAATAAACAAAAAAAAACGAATACAACTTAAGTAGATGATTCAGAACCTCATCTTTTTAGTGGAAGTCGATTTAATATATTGCACGTATCGCTCGCCTATTTTTTCTCAAACGTTACATATTGACTACAAACTGGCAAAATGTCCTATCTTTTATCACGCAACTTAAGAAAAACAAAGTGACGAAAAAATCAGATAGGACTTTTTACCAGTTCACAGTCAATATGGCATTTTGTAGGAGGTAAGAATAATTTGCATATATCTTATCAGATTTTAAACACTATCACAGGCTAAGCGAATATCATATTTAGTAACTCTCTGGGAGGGAACACAATTATAAGGGGTTATAAGCTAATTATATATATGGTATGAAGGTCAACTAGAGAGACAAGAAACAAAAAGTTTTGCACGAGCATTCCAAACAAACCAGTGTTCTCAAGCAGCACTCGTTCACGAAATGTCAATCATTCAACAATCAAAGAGTCTATCACTAGTGTTATGAATGATAATAAACATAATAGTGATATGTATGCACTGTGGTATGCCCGGATAGAATTTCTAGGTAAAGCCCGTTACCCTCGGTGGTAACAGGCTTCATCACATCATCCCTTACCATCATGTGAGATTGTGGTCAATGGCTTATTTATCAGCAGTTAAAAGAAAAAAAATGCACTTTTAAAGGAAAAATGCCAGAAGGTGGGCAGCAGTGCCTTCTGAAGAACTGCGATTCCTAAAACGCCGGCCAAGCGTGTGGATTATTGCAACACCGCTGCATAGAGGAGGCCTCTGGTCACCGGTGGACGTTATGGCTATGGATGATATTATTTCAGACTTACTTTGTTCGGCATCAGCATCTGGAACAGTCGGCACAGAAGCGCGCACTCGCTCCATGACGGCTGTGGCGAGAGATATCGCGATGTCGTACAGACGTTCCTCGCAGAGCGTATGCAGCCGCATCACGAACGTCACTCCACGCTCTTCTTTTAGCCATGATAGTACTGGAAAACAACATTATTGGAGAAAATTATACTCATCCCTATACGATGATTAAGAAGGACAGGACAAATTCGAGACATATGTCATGTTGACTTAGCGGCTAGAGCCTATACCCCAGCTACAGTGGTGGATGGCAAAGGTTTACATTACAAAATTACAAGAAGAAAACTAGTCATGTGCTGGATTCGGCAGGTGACACTACTTTTCCTCTCGTATGTAACGCGTGGAGCATGCGTCAGTGCAATAATAAAAATATTAATATACTTAAAAACTTTTAACTAGGTATGTTTTGACATAAAGAATCTAATTGAACATTTCCCCTTTGGAAGAAAATAGATCAAAAAACCAACATCAGGAATTGATTTTATTTCCTATTATAACTACACATTTTTCTATTCACGAAGGCCCCCCTCCATTTCTCCATCTGCTACTGCATGTCAAAGTGATCGTATTTATTTTTTTGTAGTATATTTTTATTTTTTAGTTTACTTTTATTCGGGGGTCTTACAGCTTTACTTTCATTACAACGTAATATTGAAACAGACAGATAAAAGCCATTTACAAGCCTCCACAATTAGAAAATGTATATATACTTAACATTTACCCCCACAATAAGGCGAAGTGTACAAACAAGGCCTAAACATACAAATGTGCTTCAATAATTTAAAATAAATAAATAAATAAAATAGCCATTTATTGCCTTCATACACAGAAAAAAAAATATTACATACATAAGATAATTGACAAACAATTAAAAATAAATAAAACAAAAGGCAAAAGGAGTATGCTCAGCATTGTGCAACGCATATGTTAAGTACTAACGTGCGCTGCGCTGATTTTCAGCATACACCTACTCGGACGGATGTTTGCCGAGAGACATAGATAATAAAGCGGATCACAAATAAAATAAACATAAAGAACTAAACAGCTTACAGTAGTAGCGTAGTAAAAAAAAAATAATCAAATAGGTAGAGCTTACAGAAAGGTGTGAAAAACATTACATTAAATAAGTTGCTAGTTGAAGACTTTATATAGTGTGTGGATGATGGTGTGTGTGTGTGTGTGGATGATGGCGTGTGTGTGTGTGTGTTTGCGGCGATATGTGTGTCTAAGAGGTCATGTTTATGTGAGAGGGATTTTTTACGGAGTGTTTGACATTTCTGTGTGTTATAAAAGTTGCTTTAAAATTATGATTTTGACGGTCTAAAAGAATTCGTTTTAGTTTAATTTTGAAATTATTGCAGCTTGTCTTTGCTCTGTGTGCCATGTGCGCCATGATATTTTGCAGCTTAATATATGTATTAAAAATCGCTGATCAAGCTGCCGACTGTAATTTCTTTTTTATTCTGACGGATCAATCCCGAGGCTTACTTGATGTTAAGTGGACTAACCTCTGCCTATAACAGACGCATTTTCGTCAACGACGAATTACACTGTGCCCGTCACAATGAGACGTACAGTTGATAGGTCTCATGTGCCTGTAATTTCACTGGCTCCCAAGGACTGCTGCCAGAACACACTGTTAGGTGCTTGGCGACAGATTTTCTACTTGAGGGTGGTCGCTAGCCAGGCGGGCATTCGCAAAATGCCCTTCCACCATGCGGTGAAGGTAAAGCCCGAGGCGGGACTCGAACCATGGACCTGCGGCACGGTAGTCCATAGCCAATACCACTGAGCCACCACTGCTTCAAATTAATTGATACATATTTCTAAGCAAAACTTCAACAATGATTAAATTGTGTGTCATAAACTCCTGAATCTTCTTCTATTGTTACCTTCGTCGTCTGTGGGTGGAGTGCCATTGGGGTTCAAGAGGAGAGTAAGGACAGGATGATCCCAGGGGTTGTCCAACACCCTCTTGAACCACTCCCCCCGCGCCACCAGCTGCTCCTCCCAGGGGGTGGAGATGCCATTTCTGCCGGCGCACGCCTCCACGCTCTCCGCGATGAAGCTGTTGATCGCCGCTTCGAGACTTTCACGGTCATCTTTATGAGCGGGTAAACGCCATTCCGCCTGTTACACAACACATATAATATATTGTTAAGATTTATAATCACGCATGATATATTACAAAAATACAAATTTACGAAGAAAAACATCGATCTCAATACGATGGTTGAAGAACGAGAGCAACAATTAGAATTATGAGTCATAATGTCATGTTAGCTCAGCCGGTCAGAGCATATCCCGGCTATAGGGGTGGATGGACGCACATGTCTTTATTTTTTTTTCTCTCGTAAATTTGTAATTTTGTAATGTAATCCGCACTGCAGGCGTTATTGCAAACATAAAAATCTTTCCGGTAAATATAACGCGGGTCCTAGCCGGTTCCTAATAAGTTAAACATAAAAATATTAAAAATCGCATGATATATTTAATTTATTAAGTACTGTTTCAGATGCAGCTCAGTTTCGTCATTTACGTGGAAATACCGATTAGATTATATAATATATTTTCAATTGATTATTTAATTAAATGTAGAAGTTTTATCAAAAACGACAATGCAGAAAATCGTGCAAAAAAAATACAATATTGTCAAAGGATTAACTTTGCAGTGATAAAAATGAATACTCCATATATAGGTCAACATCACGATTGTTGCTCCAACTGCAAATGTAAGTTTGTCATCACAAGTTTTTCGTTTTTTTTCCTTCACTTGTAATAGTATAAAGTATAATTCAGATTACAAGTATCGTTTTCGAGAAAAAGATAGATAGAAAACACATTATTTGCACAAACTTAAAATTAACTTTACAATAAAAAAACTTACACTAATACTACAGAAATACACTAGTTTAAAATGACGGCCTTATCGCTTATAGCGATTTCTTCCAGGAACAAAGGATTTATGTATAATTGATATGGGAGGCAGTTTTCCGCAGTTATACAACTTACTGACGTTATCATGAAGTAGGTACTGCATACAAGGAATTTAACCTATATTAAATTTTCCATATATAAATATACGTATAATAATACACATATATAAATACTTACATACTACATAAAAAATAAACATACATTTATACCTAAATACTATAGATGCCTACTAACACAAGAAGTCGCGGCGTTGATAAGTGTTTTTTTTAAATGTTATTGTTAAGGAACAAGCGCGAGGCCTACCTGATGTTAAGCGGTATCCTTTGCCTATAACAGATGCATTTCAAGTGACGAAGTGCACTGCGCCCATCACCTTGAGACATACCTGTTAAGTCTCATTTTGCCTGTTATTTCACTGGCTCTCAAGGACAGCTGCCGGAACACACCGTTAGGTGCTTGGCGACAGATTTTCTACTTGAGGGTGGTCGCTAGCCAGGCGGGCATTCGCAAAATGCCCTTCCACCATGCGGTGAAGCTCAAGCTCTGGGCGGGATTCGAACCATGGTCCTGCTGCGCGGCAGTCCATAGCCAATGCCACTGAGCCATCACTGCTTCAAAATGTGAATGAAAATGTGTTCAAATGTGTTGTATGTGGTAGTATGGAGTTTAACAGAAAGAAAATTGAATGGCTTGAGTTGAGGCAATGTTCATACAATCGTATGGACATTGCCTCAACTTTCAGGTATATTCGTGTGAGTATATCATATATGTGTAAAAGTATTTGTAGTGTCAGTCACCTGTAAGACAGCCCTGGCTGTGTGCCGCTGCAGCCAGCTGAGCAGATGCGTGTGAGTGGAGGGCGCGGAGTGCTGGCAGAGACTGTGCACCCGCCGCCACGCCTCGCACAAGTGTTTGTTGCGCTCGCTGACCTCACCGCCCTCGCTCAGCCGGGCTTCTAGGGACTGTAAAAAAAAAACTAATGTTACATACTTTTAACATTTAGACAGGATTAATGTGTACTTACAGGACAATAACTGTCAAAATATACAGAAAATACTATAAGTCCAGAATTTAGAATGTGTGCGCGTTTAACTGTTGCCTTGATTCCGTGACTTACATACCAAATTCATTTCAAAATACCATAAAAACTTTCAGTACGGTGAAATATGTGAGGTAAAAGCAATTAGCTTGGAAATGCAAAGCGAGTGGCTAACCATAGATGAATTTTGTATCCCTGTGGCATTAAAGCGGCGCACCTTAATATACGATTGGTCACCTGCCTTATTAAAATTCTACCTTAACGCTTTTCAGATGACCCTCCCAGACCAAAGTAACTTAGTGAGATGGGGGAAAGCCACCGAAAAATCTTGCGATATTTGACGGGAGGCCAGCAGGTACAGCAAGGTACTTATTGGTAGGATGCAAGGTGCTCCTTGATAGGGGTCATTATTCCCGTCATCATGGTAGTCCTCGAAATCATACGAGAAGCTGCGAGTCTCTCGGTTAATAGAGCAAAAAATGTTTGACCACGAACAAACGACACGTTGCTTTTGTAAAAGAAGAATGTCATCTACAAAATCAAAATCCAAGCCTTACTCCACCTTAGGCGCAGCTTCCGATTGAAATCTTTTGAAGGACACGTATGAAAAACACTGCAAAATTCTTGAGGATGTTGGTGTTATGGCATACATTTTCGGTGGGTAGGCAAGATAAAACATCTTTTAAATTAGCTCCAAATCAATTTATTGTAAAATAATATATAATAGCTCTATAGAACCCAAATTTTTATGTACAATTAAAGTATAGTACACCATACCTGCCAGGGAGTGTTTTCCTTTCAATAGCACAATATTTATTTTATTTAAACACTAATCAGTGATACTGTGTTGGCACTTTACTAAAACTACACAATCAAAATGGAGGCTGTGCATCAAACTATGGCCCAACTTCAACAACTGTTTGTACAGAAGATGGATGCCTACCAAGGTGAGCTCCAGGCTGCCAGCCCCTCACCTAATATAGCAGCTTTATCAGCAGACTTCACTGCATTCCGCAGTTTTATCATGACTGCACTTCGCAGCCTCCAAGATCAATTAGGCCTAGTCATGCAGCAGCAAGATGATATGGAGATGCGAGCACGTCGCAAGATTCTTCTTTTTCATGGAGTTCCCGAAGCCAAGGAAGAGGTAACAGCAGATGTAGTAGCTAAGGCAGTAGTCACTCAAATGAAAATCAATGATTTTACTACTGCAGATATCAGTCGCTGTCATAGGATGGGCCGAGCGGCTGCCGCTGACAAACCGAGGCCTATTTTATTCAAACTTCGTGATTTAGATACAAAGAGCAAAATTTGGCATGCCAAAACATCACTCAAAGGCTCAAGTATGACTTTGTCCGAATTTTTGACTAAACCTCGTCACGACACGTTTATGGCGGCCCGCCAGAGGTTCGGTGTTCAGAAATGCTGGACGAGAGATGGTTTTGTGTTGGTGTTGGACGCAGACGGCGTGCGACATAGGATAAGCAACGTCAAAGAACTCGAGAGGATCCCCGTGTTGACAGCCCGTAAAGCTACAGCTACAGCTCCAACCACCAGAGCACGAGACACGGCGAATGCACCAAGGAGTCGTCGAGCAGCTTCTGCCAGCAAGAAATAGTTTTGATTCTTGCAGAGTTTGTTTTCTTCACTCATTGTAAGCTGTAGATTCAAAGTTGTTTTTTGCTCAGTTGGCTATGGTATCGTTTAACGCATTTTACCCTCAAAAGTACGTAGGTAGACGATATTTTTTCACCTTTATTACTTTTTATTTTAATGTTTTGTGTCTACAAACATAAATGAAATTATCTTTCTGTGACATTCGTCAGTTTTAGCTAGCACTGACAGTGACATTCACATTTCATGTTTTATTTTTAGTTTTTTTATTTAATTATTAGACTCGTACAGTTTGGACATTTGAGCTGATATCTTCAGAATATATCTAATAGTTTTGTGTATGTGTTTAGAAAGATATATTTTAGGAAATGTTTGAGTTATGATATTTTTAATTTTTTCTTATTATTAGCTCTACTGGCAGGTAGGACTAGGAAATATTTTGTAGTACTTAGTATAATTTAAGTGTTTTTATTTTACTATATATATCTTATATATTTAAGTAAGTCTATTTATTTTTATATGTATTATGCCAAATGATATTGATGATTATGATAGTGCCGATTATTTGTCTTGCTCTTCAACAGATGACAATGGAAGTTTTTGTAGCCTGCCCTCTCTTTCAAGTAGTATTGAGTCTTTTGTTGGTGATGTCCCAAAAAACTTAAATGTTTTATATATTAATGCACAGAGCATCCCGGCCCATTACCCAGATATGCTGGCGTCATTTGATCATGATAATGTACATGCTATGTTAATATCAGAAACCTGGTTCAAGCCTTGCCATCCGTCTACCTCATATTCTTTGCCTGGCTTTATACTTATACGCAACGACCGCATTGGTTGTCGCGGGGGTGGTGTTGCAATTTACCTACGCGCACATATTCCCTACACTATTTTGAATATTTCAGCACAACCTCCTCCAACCAATGCTGGTGAGCATCTTTTCATTGAAATTGTACTTTCTTACGCTAAAGTTCTTCTTGGTATATACTATTGCCCATCTAGTAGAATCAACTTTTTCTCATCTTTTGAACAGCTTTTACAAGATTACCTCCCATCTTATGAGCACAACATTATCATGGGCGATTTTAACACCTGCTTACTAAAACGAGATGCTCGTGCTGATTCATTTGAATCTGTTACCACGGCTAACGACTTGACAATCTTACCCCTTAACGCCACTCATCATTTTCCACACTCTGTACCTTCTCTTCTTGATATTATTCTTGTATCTTCACGAAATCATGTTGGTAAGCATGGTCAGTGCGCGGCGGATGCGTTTTCAGCTCATGATTTGCTTTTTCTCTCTTACAAAATCCGCCCGCCTAAAGCGAAGCCGAAAATTCTTATGCTACGCAATTTTGGTGGAATGGATATAGAGAGCTTACGCCAAGATGCACAAGAGCTTAACTGGGCTGCTGTGCTAGATGGGGTTACCATAGATGATAAGGTCGATGCTTTTAATAACACTCTCACTAATTTATTTGACGTGCATGCTCCAATTCGACCTATCAAGGTTAAACATCTCCCAGCGCCTTGGCTAACAAATAAAATTAAGGATCTCATGTTTAAGAAGGTGGTGGCAAAAGCTAAAGTCAAAAAACTGCCATCTGATAAAAATAAAGAAAAATATGTGGAGTGCCGTAATCGCTGCAATAGAGCGTGTAGGATTGCGTTGCGCCAGCATTTTTTTGATTCAGTCTCAAATGAAGACCCTGCTAAAGTATGGAAGTTCCTTAGGTCAATGGGAGTTGGAAAGTCTCGTCAAGATGCTTTCTCAAATAAAATAAATATTGATCAATTGAATCAACACTTTTCATCGTCTTCCAACTTCAATGGACAGACAAAATCGACCACTTTAAACATTCTTTCTTCGATTCCACCTCCCGACCACTCTCCTTTTACTTTTAATCAATTTGCCGATTGTGACGTTAAAAAAGCTATTCTTTCCATTTCTTCAAATGCAGTTGGTAGTGATAGTATCAGTCGTAAGATGATTTTACCCATACTGGATGAAGTTACCCCAGTAATTCGTTATATACTAAATTTTTCAATATCTAGTGGCACTTTTCCTTCAGCCTGGAAAGAAGCCCAAATAACCCCTCTTCCTAAAAAATCTAATCCTTCATCTTTTGCTGAATTCCGCCCCATATCAATTTTACCTTTCCTTTCAAAGGTACTAGAGCGTCTGGTTCATCAACAGTTATCCTCTTTTCTAAATAAGAACGCTCTCTTTAACTGCTTTCAGTCTGGATTTCGACCAGGTCATAGTACTGTCTCCGCTTTAGTTAAAATCACTGACGACATCCGGTATGGAATGAGTAACGGACAACTGACTGTGCTATCACTACTCGACTTTAGTAACGCCTTTAATAATGTTGATTTTGATATCCTGCTTGCTATTCTTCGCTCTCTTAACGTATCTCCAACAGCTATTGATTGGTTTCGTAGTTACCTGTATGGTCGCCGGCAACGCGTTCGCATTGATGATGTTTTTTCATCCTGGTGTAGTACATTTGCTGGTGTGCCTCAGGGCGGCGTATTATCTCCTTTACTTTTTGCAGTATTTATTAACTCGATCTCACGGCAATTATCATCTTCCTATCACCTCTACGCCGATGATTTACAAATTTATACACATACGTCCTTAGAGGACCTACAATTAGCTATCAATCGCACTAATGCTGACTTAAAATGTATTTCTAACTGGAGCGAATCTTATGGGCTGTCTGTTAATCCCTTAAAAACACAGATTATTGTTATTGGTAGTTCCAGAATGATATCAAAGATTGACTGGTTTTGCCTCCCACAAGTGATGTTTGACGGAATACATATTCCTATTAGTAAGACGGTGAAAAACTTGGGCATAATATTCGATCAGACCTTATCTTGGGGACCTCAGCTTACGGAGATCAGCCGAAAAATGTTTGCTACTGCGGGATCACTAAGAAGGTTGCGAAACTTTCTTCCAATATCCACCAAAATTGCTCTAGCGCAATCTCTTCTACTGCCAATACTGGATTATGCTGACGCCTGCTATCTGGATTTAACCGAAGAACAGCTGAATAAACTTGAGCGCTTACAAAACTTTTGCATCCGGTTCATATTTGGCTTGCGTAAATATGACCATATTTCTGAATTTCGCAATATGCTCAAATGGTTACCTATCCGACGTCGCCGTGATGTTCATGTGCTTTCATTGCTATATAGTATCTTATTTATTCCTACTACTCCACTTTACCTCAAAGAACGTTTTCAATACGTACATCATACTCACTCACTCTCCTTACGTTCTTCAAACACTCTAAAATTATTACCCCCGGCTGCATCAACAATGTATTATGACAAATCATTTACAAAGCAAGCTATCCGTCTATGGAATGCACTTCCGGTTAACATCAGACACACCAAGTCCATTAAGTCATTCAAAGATCTGTTGAAGAAGCACTACCTATCAATACAGCTATAGGCATATGAATATTTAGCTTGTTTATTTTTGTACCAGGCATATTGTATTTATTATTAATATGTATCTATTTATGTATATTTATTTATATATATATATTTATTTATATATATGTATATATTCTATTTAAGTATACATTATTTATCTGTATTCAAATTAAGTTTGATAATTATCTGTGTAATCTTGTTCACCACCGTCCTCAATATGCATTCACTTTCATGTCCATTCACGGTTGCCTGTAAGAAATTGCACTTAGCGATAAGGCCGCCCATTGTACATCCTTTAGCTTATGTCTCTATGTAACATAATTATATTGTAAAAATTGGTGTTCAATAAAGAGTATTTGTATTGTATTGTATTGTATTGTGTTTGGCCATCCAGACCAGACATATTTCTATACTCAAAAAATCTAAAACGCATTGTACTTATAGAACTTACTGTTCCGTGGGAAAAAAAACATACCTAAATACCACACAATAAAAACTAATAAATATTATGACTTAACGCATGAATTAACCAAAAACGGTTAAGTGGTTAATTTATATGCTGTAGAAGTTGGAGCAAGTGGTATACCAGCGAAATCCCTATACAACCTACTAAAAGACCTTGTCACCTTGCCTGTCAAGAACAACAGTAACTTCCATCCTAGAACGTGTATCTAAGGCGGCATTAGTAGGATCCTATACGAATTTTGGTTAGGCAGGTGAGAAGGCTCGAGCGGTGTAGGGGGGCATTTATGCATCATAAAGGGGCTCCTTACCCTTACTCACTGGGTTAAAAGTCCCAGGCACCTTGACTTGGGCCTCTTCCTCTGCAACGATATGGACCCGGCACCTGCACGGTGAATCCATGGAATGCTAAGTGTATTCGTCTTTACTAATGCAGTATGACAAATGAAATAAGCTACTAGGACCAATCCAAAATGTCGGACTCAACATGGTCACCATACAAAGCACTTCTACCCTACTGAAGTTCGTCTATCCAGCAGGTATTGTTACCAAAAAGTAATTTATGATTGCAACCAAATTTTCGGTCATGGTATACCTAATTAGCTATGCCATTTTGATTGCATGCCTACTAGAGAATAGCCAGGGTATGCCTTGCTTTCGGGCGCTACATGAGCTAGTTTTAACTCTGCTGACACGAAGGCGCACGAAAATTATTGATGCCCAACGTGTAATTGATGATGGCACCTACACTAAAATAATAAAATGTAAAATATTTTTGGTTGAGGAAGTAGTAATAATTGTAATTACAATCAAAAATATGAAGGGGCGCGCCTTTTTTTTTTTTTCATAACTGATAGGCTAGTCTTTGGCCACTATCTCACCTGATGGTAAGTGATGATGTGGTGGAAGATGTTGTTCAGGCTAACCTAGAAGTATTGGCTCACAAGGATAGCTGCTGGAATATACCTTTAAGTGCTTGGCGACAGATTTTCTACGCGAGTTCCTACTCTAGCTAGCCAGGTGGCTAGCTAAATGCCCTACCACCATGCTATAACGACTGCCATCATAAGACAACAACTGAGACCGACGACTTAATGTGCCCTCCGAAGCACGGAAACGCTCAGTAGTAATGTCACTAGCGGTCACCCATCCAACTCATTACCTATACATTATACGATAAAAAATATTATAAATTATACGATAATGAGGTTTGGCCATGTAGAAAGCAAATATATCATTATACCTTTCTTAACTAACAGCACTGTATCCTAATTCACTCTTGTTAAGATATTCGTCACCGTGTTTTATTATAAACCCCATCACACACTAAGCAAAGCTCTTATCTCAACTCCATTTTATCAAACTGTATCCTCCTTCTATTTATCTACATTAAATAAAACTTTACGTACATTTGTTAGGTACTTAATCTTAGCTTACTTACATAGCTTGCCACAATTCTGGCCAAAAATATATTTAGAAACTTGCCTTAACATTTAGACTAGATAGTGGATAAATGTTATCAACAATTATCGTACTTTACAAGTGATAGCAATACAATAAGTTATTATTTAAACTCTACTATAATATAAAATGTATGTATGGGATGGGCCATTAATGATAAAAATATATAGGTTTTTTTATAACTGTTACACTCGCCTTTAACCATGGTAATTATCATTACATAATGTACTAGCCCGCCCCGGCTTCGCAAAGGTGCAATGCATGCAACATTAGGTTAGGAACCGCCAAAATTATCAGTGTTTCTCTACTATATTATGCATGTCTAAACTAATATAAGAAAGAGGTAAGATTTGTTTATTGGTTTGCATTGAATAGGCTCTGAATAGTTTCAGGACTACTGGACCGTTTAGGATGAAATTTGGTATGGAAATAGTTTGAGACACGGGGAAGTACATAGGATAGCTTTTATCCAACTGCGCAAAAAGAGGTTAATGGTTTTGCGCGATAACTGATATACGCGCCGGCGGAGCCACAGCCGGAAAGCTAGTACACTGAGAAAAACGACTTAAAGGCTTAAATCAAATTTGACCTTTTACCGTTGAATTGTAAATACGTAAGATGAATTCACAACTCTTAAGATGATTTTCACCAATCAATAAAAATGTACCATGTTTTATAATAAACACAATCGTCAAAAACGCCTTCCGTAAAGTATTTTCAGAATTGAACTTGTTATACGATAATAATTGCAGTATTGACCATAAAATATACCTTACTTTTACGGCGGTTTATAATACGGTGATTATCACTATAACGTACGACTTAATCAGCCTCATCGAAAAGTCAATATTTAAGAAAGACCACAAAATACACCTTTAATGAAGACAAAAAGAAACATTCGCCTTCACTGACCTCGTTTAACGCCTTCTAGTTGGAAGGCGTTTTTGTACGTATTTACGTTTGGTCGGTTTTTCGCCTTATACCATATAAATTGGCCGTCGTTAGGGCGCTTTTGACTTTAGATTTTTCTCAGTGTACTATATATAAACCTTCCTCTTAAATCTCTTTTAAAAAACGCATCAAAATCCCTTAAGTCCTTCCTTTTAAAGACCTAAGCAAACATAGAGTGGTGAGTCACCATAACAGCTAAATATACATACAGTAAAATGTAAAATAAGATCGCTTGGGTAGGCAACCGTAGTTGCTACTACATTCAAATAAATACGGAGGGACTTGCCTTCGTGAGTGGAAAGGTTTTTACTACTGGAGAAGTACACAATGGTGTGTAAAGTCAAACTATAATCAAAGTTCCACGTCCCATGTAATAAGAGACGAAACTATTGCCGACAACCAGTCACAGTGCCGATGTAAGAAGTAGGTACCAACATAACTTGGCCCAGGTATTGTACCCGGGATCTCGTAGTTTAGTTGTGACTCTCATACCACTGCGCCAAATGTGCACAGCAGATTTTTGGGCATATTTGCGTTATCCTGAGAATGCACTCAAAACTGAGATTGATGATTTAATATGGACTAAAGGCACCTCTGCCTACACATTCGGGGAACTTGTACATTTCACTATCTGCATGTATTACTAAATATGTCCAGACAATGCAAAATGTGTACATTTTGCATAGACTGCCATTTTGCTACTTACCAACCCATGCAGCCAGGTTAACATTAATATATTAACTCTCTAAATCTAAGCTAGCTACTACCCACAAGTAGAAAATCTGTCGCCAAGCACCAAACCGGCAGCTGTCATTGAGAGCCAGTAATTCTAGGTTAGTCTGAACAATATCTTCGACCACAAACACTTACCAGCAAGTGAGAAGGTGGTAAAAGGCTAGTCTATCCGCTAAAAAAACTTCTACCGTAGCTAAATTGGCAGAGCATATCCCGGCAAGAGATATGGATTGGTCTCGGGCTCGAATCCCGCTAGTGATTCTAATTTATCCTTTTGCTGTAATTTTTTACAATTTTGGCAAATAAAAACAATAATTAACACTATAAATCCAATGAAGCGCTCGTACCGAAGTTTACTTAGCTGTTCTCAACCGATCAGCAAAGTTAAGCAACGTCGCGCGCGGTCATGAGTTGGATGGGTGACCGCTAGTGACATTACTACTGAGCGTTTCCGTGCTTCGGAGGGCACGTTAAGCCGTCGGTCCCGGTTGTTGTCTTAGGATGGCAGTCGTTATATGTAGAGGGTAGGGCATTTAGGATAGTGGTCAAAGGTTAACCTATCAGGTATAAAAACTAAAAAACAAACGTGACGATAAAAGAGATCAAATAATGCTTTCCACCGGTATGTCAGTACGAAATCAAGATGGTTAACATTACAGAAATAATAACAGGAAAATATAAATCTAGCTCTGCATCCAACCTTGAACATTTTTGGCACTAATGACACAACACACATGGGTGTATACGGTACTGTATAATATTATACAACAATACTTTTTTGTTCTTCTAATACCTACTGAGACACATCTGTTACTCTTTGTTAAGTGTCCTATATTATCAACTGATATATGAGCAATGTTTTGTTTGTATGACCAATGTTTTGTTTGTTATTGTCTTTTTTTTTTTATGTTATTGTGATGGAACAAGCGCGAGGCCCACCTGATGTTAAGCGGTATCCTCTGCCTATAACAGTTGCATTTCATCACAAGTGACGAACTGCACTGCGCCCATCACCTTGAGACATACCTGTTAAGTCTCATTTTGCCTGTTATTTCACTGGCTCTCAAGGACTGCTGCCGGAACACACCGTTAGGTGCTTGGCGACAGATTTTCTACTTGAGGGTGGTCGCTAGCCAGGCGGGCATTCGCAAAATGCCCTTCCACCATGCGGTGAAGCTCAAGCTCTGGGCGGGATTCGAACCATGGACCTGCTGCGCGGCAGTCCATAGCCAATGCCACTGAGCCAACACTGCTTCGAAATTTAATACCAAAATATTATTTCTTCTTGAAATTTACTACCAAAATATATACATACATGTATACATACATATATGTTAATGGCTTATCGATTAAGATTATTGTGAAAGTAAACAATTAACCATAATCACATAATGATTAGCATATTGAGGTGTCAATTTTAATTACATGCCATATTAATATTTATCACCAAATCAGCACTGATAAATGGCATAAAACATTTTTTATTTACATTCTGTATGTATGAGTCATTACACAGCTTGGGAACAGCTCAGTAGTTTCTCAACACATTCATAATATCTTATTTCAATAACTTTAAACTTATCTTGCATATTATTCAAAACAATCTGATTGTACTGTTCAAAATAGCAGAATCTACATTTATCTACGCATTTTTAATTTTTATTTCAATATTGAACAGTCTACCTTGTTTCAGAATCGTTAGCATTATTTTAGAGTAGATAATGAATCAATTTTGAGATTCTAATACCGCATTCATTTGTACTTATCAGGAAAGTGTAGTCATAGGCATTGCCTTACAAACATATTTATTTTTTGTTAAGCCTGCACAGAGGCTATTGTGGAATACTTATGTTTGTTTGATCCCTTGCTGTATCTTTATTTCTTAAGTTTGAGTTATGCATTTAATATATATGATATTTAAGGATTCATTCCATAAATCATACACTTTAGAAATACGATTACGTAAAGTTTCTTCGATAGGAAAAAAATCTATAGTTATATCTTAACAATTAAGTAATCCCTTAGTACGGCGTAAATACTTCACGGAAAGTCATCAGTTTTGGAATAATAATAAAACAACGTGTTTTCTATAACGTATACACATTACATTTTTCAAATAGGTATTTGTTTTATGATACATAAGAAATACCTAAATTCACCCACGTTGCGTCCATTTTAGCCAGAGCCGCGATGCTTTGTCCCTGTCCCCTTTTAGTACAGCTTCGGCCGTCGGAAGGGGACGGATGCGGGCGGCGTGCCTTACTCACGCACACATACGCGAATATCTAAAAAGCTCTTAATGTGGCGGAACATGCTCGAGGCCCACCTGATATTAAGCACGGACCAACCTCTGACTAAAACAGATGGATTTCATCACAAGTCACTAATTGCACTGCACCTGTCACCTTGAGACATAGTTGGTCTCATGTGCCTGTAATTTTACTGGCTCTCAAGGACTGCTGCCGGTACACTACGTTATGTGCCTTGCGACAGATTTTCTACTTGAGGGTGGTGGCTAGCCAGACGGGCAATCGCAAAATTCCCATCAAAAGATTTCTTCCAAATAATGTAGAATCCAAGTAATTCATAATTTTATGAGAAAACTGACAAAACAGAACCCATCCGTGTGCCCAATCTTTAAACTGCATCTTTGAAACTGATATTAGGTAACTTTCACAGAATGTTTTCTAAGCCTGAAAATACCCTCATGTATCACATCTTCACTTATGAGCCTCTATGCTAGATTATCAATATAATTCAAGGCTTTGAGCTGGTACTCAGCCAAGGTACCTCAGTGATGCAGGCTGGACCAATAATCCCTGAACATTTAAAATGTTTACAAAAAATATACATAGTGTATTAAACAACAACTGTTTATTGTATTCTATGGTGCACAAATGAAAGTTGTATTTTTTTAAAATAACATATTGCAAGTAGTAGCGGTTCCTTCTGGGGTACTGTTATCGTACACTGTGATCCCCAAGCCGTCTGCAAAGCCTGGGGATTATGGCAAATGCCCCCCTTAATGGTTAATAGGGGAGGCAGTGAACAATCTGGCAGAGACAAGTAGCAGCATTACTTATTTTTTGGTATTGTGAGGGAACAAGCAAGAGTTTCACATGCATGGTGGTAGGGCATTTTGCAAATGCCCGCCTGGCTAGCTACCACCATCAAGTAGAAAATCTGAATCTCTTTTCATAGGATTCCCATTTTTCCCAACCAATGTGAATGTCAAAATTACCCTTTTGTCTTATATCTGATGAAGATGTGGTTGAAGATATTGTTCAGGCTAATCTAAAACTAGTGCTTCAGGACTCTCAAGGGCAGCTGCCGGGACAAACTTACATGTGAGGGTGGCCAGGCAAGCATTAACAATATCATCTACCACCATGCACAATCAGAACAGGTACATTTCTGAGGGAGAACTTTGTTAAGTGCTCAATAGAAACTCCTGGGTTTTTCGAAGAATAAAAGCAAATTATTAAATTTATAATGAACCTTCCAGAGACTGTCTTTAGGACCGAGTTTACCATGTCAAACCACCAGTTGACTAAGGCCTCCCTATGATACCAGTTTTGAACCCCACTATTGATTCAGATGTATATCCCTATAATACTGTGCATTGCCTCATAATGATGAATACTGGAATCTGAATGTGTAATAAATGTTGGTCTCAAACAAGCATAGCCAAATAATCCACAAGGTAAATAACAAAAATTTTATACTATATTATGTTATTATCATTACTTTTATTATTTATTATTATTAATTAATGTATTGTGCCTTTTATTCACAATACATATATTAATAAAAGGTCTGATTGTAGCTCACAAACTACCTTGTCATCTGCTGGCCAATTATCTAACAAATTCTATTTGAAATCATAGAAAAATTATGGATGCATATGCATTGAATTGAGCAATTAAAGTGATATCAAACTGGTGGAATCCATATACATACAGCATTCAAATTGTCGGGCACAGATAGGTGAGTGTCGTAGCATCCAATATAATTAAAATAATAATACAATTTGATTACTTGGGTGCATGCCGATCCTGCATGGCACAGAATGCACTAGATCATCAAAAAAGCAATAAATATCTATGAAAAAAGCAATGTATT
Source organism: Plagodis pulveraria (assembly GCA_963890685.1). Taxonomy (NCBI): domain Eukaryota; kingdom Metazoa; phylum Arthropoda; class Insecta; order Lepidoptera; family Geometridae; genus Plagodis; species Plagodis pulveraria. The sequence goes on from OY982975.1 coordinate 6,810,062, forward strand.
CAATACATGCATCTTTATTCTTAACTGAGCAACTACTTATGGAAATTAGGTTCTAATTATCTGTTGACTAATTACCTTAGTGATGGTGACAAAGTATCCATTGAAATTTTGTGTGGTCATTGTATACAGAAATAAATACTAAAAAAAATAAAGTTCTAAGTACTGTTTCAGCTGGATTGTCCACTACTGAACATAGCCTTCCCCATTATGGGGAGAATTACAATAATCTCTATGCTTGGCAGGCATCTTGGAGATGGCAGTGTGAGATATAAGTTCCTCAAAATGCGCTGCTGCTCAGACTCAGGTATGTCACCCTTAGTCGCCTCTGACAATACCCACGAGTAGCAATGGGAGGTGACATTCTAACCCGGCTCTCCACGGGTGCGGTGTTCTAAGTAGTAGTTATTATTTTTTTGTAGTTTTTTAAGGAGGGCTTTTTTTTTATGAAATAATGATTAAAGTTTTAGACAGGAACTTCATTTACAGATATAGCTTAGTTAATTTATACCCATTCTATCAATATAAGTAATGTGTATGTCGCTTTACCAAACTTAAGTAAAACGGGGGAATAGCATATCAATATCAAGTCATGAGCATTGGATCTATTTTAATACATATTCATATACATCATCATCATCAGCTGAAAGATGTCTACTGTTGAACAAAGGCCTACCCCATAGAATGCCACAAAAACGGCTATTAGCCGCTTGTAGCCATTGGCTACCTGCAACTTTAACAATGTCATCAGTCTACCTGGTGTTTTTCACATAGAGCTCTACATTTTTAGTAATACCAAAGCCACCTGTCTGTTGAGGGGTTATGCAGGATAACCATAATATGAATATTAAAATTGAAGTCGCATAAACCAGCATCCATGAATTCAATATGCAAGTGTTTGTCCAGGATGTGACAGAGCAGGGAAAATGGATCAATGTACAGAATAGGTCTTGCTTATCCTAACATACAGGCAACCTCGAAACAAAGAATAGATATATTTTAATGTGTTTCACAAATATTACATTCTAATGCATAACCAAAAATTTTTGAACAAATATTAATGTTGATCTGAAAAGGTTCAAATAATATTACTTTGTATATAGTATAGTAAGGTCTGACAAAAATTTGCCATCAATAAATACCCATCAATATATAAAAAATAGAACACCACTATCTGAAACATGGCATGTCACTTTTGCTTAGCAAACATTTTATTCAAGCTTCTCGGATCCGGCAAGTAGGTAAACAAAACGTACGTGACTTCAGCACTTAGAAATATGGCTGTCAGTCACCTACTACTTGACCATAGCACATTCGATCATAAAAGTAGACACAATAACAATCAAAGTTAGGTACTGATAGGAAAAAAACAATGAATTGTTGATAAAATAGAGAAAGCAGTGCCTCAATATCCCTAAATAACAGTAATTTGTTAAAATTATCACTTTGTGATGAATCTCTTCGTTGTACAAAATCCCTTCTCTACTGTTGATATATTGTTCTAAAAGGTCAACTGTGGTTTTGTAACTGTTAATGATAACTTAGCCTGTAAGTTTTCTATGAATTTCATTCCAAATTACGACATTTAAATAACATTTTGTAAATACAAGAGGATTTTGTGGACAAATATGGCGGACGCGAAGAGAACTTCATCGTCACAACGGCGTCGCGATTTTTGCAAGAATCATGGGAATAAATGGTATAACACTTACCTTGTAAAGTTCAATAAAATATGTTTTGCCTTTTTGACTACTTGTTTGATTACTTTTCACGTCTTTTCCATCATTTGTAGAAGTCATTTCTCAAGAAAATATCGCGGGACGACATTTATACGCTTGTGTTTTCGTAATGGAGCTGTCAAATAAATGTTGCTATAATAAATTGCTATAGGTAATTGATAATCATAGAGGGTAGATTATTTGATTGCTATATGCATTGACTCCACTATTTACCAAATTTTGAATTTTACACCGCTACAACGCCACTGCAACCCAGTAAGTAACTTTGTATATACTGCAACCTACGAATAAATATAAATTTATTTAATACTAGCGGCCCGCCCCAACTTCGCTCAGGTATTTAAAAAAAATATATACTATACCCACACATAGGTATATATTCTATATGAGTCAGGTTTCTAAGAAAATAAAAAATAAAGAATGTTTGAATATAATTATTTTAATGAACTTTTATTTCTATGATTTTTTTGTTCATACGTTTTCTTAATAGGTTTTTAAATTTTTGTTATATTTTAGTAATAATCTAGCTTTCCAGCCGCGGCGCCGTCCGCGGATATATTGGTAATCGCGCAAAATTATTAACCTCTTTTTGCGCAGTTGGATAAAAACTATCCTATGTCCTTCCCCGGATCGCTTTTTTTTTATTTTTTCATTTCTCATTGTTAAGCCTTTGACCACAATATCACCTGATAGTAAGTGATGATGTGGTCGATGATGTTAACAGGCTTAACCTAGAATAACTGGCTCTCAAGGATATCTGTTACACACTGCTGCGCGGCAGTCCATAGCCAAAACCACTGAGCCATCACTGCTCCAAACTGTTGCCATACCAAATTTCATCCTAATCGTTCCAGTAGATCGGTTATCGCGCAAAACCATTAACCTCTTTTTGCGGAATTGGATAAAAACTATCCTTTGTCCTTCCCCGTGTCTCAAACTATTTCCATACCGAATTTCATCCTAATCAGTCCAGCAAATCGGTTATCGCACAAAACCATTAACCTCTTATTGCGCAGTCAGATAAAAACGATCCTTTGTCCTCCCCGTGTCTCAAACTATTTCCATACCAAATTTCATCCTAATCGGTCCAGTAGTTTTAGAGCCTATTCAATGCAAACAAACAAACAAATAAATCTTTCCTCTGTACAGTAATACCCCGCTTTACGCGAGGGATACGTTCCGGAAAAAATCGCGTGTACCGAAATTCGTGCATATCGAGGTTTACGATTAAACATTTTCAAAATTTAATACAAAAAATTAGGAATCATTTTAATCAATCACTTTAATTCTAAGAACACTTAATCTTCAATTCCAAAGTTACACTATAACGCTTTTTTTGACGTAGCGTTAAATTATGTATGTATCTCCAATAAACGTTAAAACATGACTGCCAGCCGAGCTAAACACGACGGAACAAACCAAATGAACCAGGGAATCCTCATAGAACAAAATCATAGGACGGGGAATCCTCAATTCTTCAATCAGCATGTTCAGAGGAAGCGAGGATTCCCGCAACCAATGAGAAGTTAATGAACTTAACTTTATGTTTATAAATTTTTTCGCGTAATGCAAGGCATTTGAACGCGAAATTTGAAATTCGCGTTATATATAGTGAAACCGTGCATAACGGGGTCGCATAAAGCGGGGTATTACTGTATTATATAAGTTTAGAAAATTTAGATACTTATATGTTTTTTTTTTTTTTTTTTTTATGTATTCGTAGTGTTCGTATACTGCAACAAACATATCTGTTGCGGTCACGCTCAGCCTAAACCTGAGAAGTTCGTGATCTTCCAGACTTTCATTAAACTTCCAATATATATTTTGTATATTGTTCTTTCAAATCAATATTTTTCAAAGTAATAATACAATACTACGAACTATGTATAACACTACAGCTACTACAATAAAAGCATTTAGATACCCGTATGTAATTGCAGACTCACAGGTAGTCCAAATGCTCCAGCCCACTACCAGGGGTGCGTTCCGAACCTTGGTTAGAGCGCACTCGGAGTGCAACTTTTCACTCTAACGTCGTTCACAACCTTCGAGTAGAGCGTTTGGTTGTCACAACTGGACCGTTCCAAACCTTTGAAGGTTGCAACTTTTTAACCATAAAACGCAGCAAACAGGAAATGAATTTGACGTTTATATCGTATTCTATCTGATGCGCTCACCCATATATCTCAAAAAATATAAATACTAATTTAATTTCTCAAAATATAAGACTTAAATAAAAATGGAAAACGAATTGGGATAGTGTTAAATAGCAATTATTATTACGATAATGATGTAAGTCTGTCAATGTCACAATTTGTTTGAGGTTATAAAACAACCGGTCGTTCCATACCTCAGGGTAAGTTGCAAAACAACGAAACAACTACACTCTGAGCCCCTGAACGCACTCCTGCTGGCAGCCTGTCCAGCATGCTGGCAGCATTGCCCCGTTGAATTGCAATGCATATTCTTTGAGCCAAATAGGTGCCAGCATTTTGATCACGTGTCGCATCGACCAAGCGCTCTGATATTTTTTGGAAAATACGATGGGCTTCTGTTCCCCATATACACAACGTCTCTACACCAAACGGCTCAAATATGTAACCCATACCGAGGTTAGCAAACTAACTATCTGTGACCTGGAGTCCTAGCGACTGATATGTACTAATAAAATAAATCTATAGAAAATCCATATTATTATCGAATCTGCTCACAAAATTTCACGAGAGTCGGTTCAGAGATGCCTCCTTTAGATAAGAACTAACTAAGAACTTACTGAAAAAAAATACTTTTTACACTTATCACTAAACATTCTTAATGCTGTATCTACTGTAAAAAATGTACCCCTACCTACCGTAAATAATCTAAAACTAAATCTAACTGACTGACTAAAGAAATGGCCATCTAATGTAATCGTCTAGAAATATTCCTTGATTATGATATAGTAGGGTAGATCAGAGATTTTAATAAATAACACCAATTTACAAGTAGCAAAATTTATTACAAAACTTTAAAAAGCACAATTTTACTATACCTATTATTTTATAAAATATAATGAACTTACGTGAATATGGAGCGAAGTATGAAAATTTTAAGTCCTTTCAAATATAAAGCAAACATTAGGGATTAAAAGTCTGTAACCTTTTAGTTACTAAAAGAGATAGTAATGAACATATATATATATATTGCCAGCCGGGGACGATCAAATGTAGTACCAGTTACGCTCGTCCCGAATTGTTTTATTCTAAACATAACGCGTGCGGGCCCCGGGCAGTAATGAATAAATAAAAACTACTGGATCGATTTTAATAACTTTTTAGTTAATGAAATAGGCTATATATTTTATACCCGCCCGTGCGAAGCCGGAGCGGGCCGCTAGTAATGATATATAGGGTGCGTACCATTTGAGTGAGATTCGCTAAAAACGCTAAAACGATCACACTCCAAAAAAGTTTTCCACATGGGTCTTGGCGTTATTTTCGCCTTAAACGCTACATCTAATGTCAAAAGTGACAGAAGTGGTAAATTTTAGTGGCATTCTTAGCGTTCTTATCCAAAAATGGAACGGGGATGACAGTTACAAACGATCACGTGATCACAACCATAGACGCAAATGTGATCAAAATTATCGAAAATTACGTTCTTAGCGACTAATGGAACATACCCATAATAATGATGAACCGTTTAAAGTTGCATATTTACTATGTTATCGTCCAACCGAGAGGACTATTCGTCGTGTCGTGTAGTGGATAAATTTGAGTCCACGTTTCGGTAAGTGATTGATCAACACCCGTACGTCAACGAAACGCAAGGTCTGCCGAAAACATTGCCGCTGTCCGTGAGAGTGTGCAGGAGAATCCGAGGCAGTCGATTTCGCGTCGCTCACAAGAACTCGGTCTTTTACAGACCACAACTTGGCGAATTTTGCGTCGTGACTTGGGCCTGCACCCGTATAAAATTAAACTCACCCAGGAATTGAAGGTAAACGACCATAGACAACGACGTGTGTTCGCTGAATGAGCACTGGAGCAGTTAGCAACTGACCGTAATTTTCACAGAAAAAATATCTTCAGCGATGAGGCCCATCTCTGGATATTCATCAATCTAAAACTAAATCTAACTGACTGGGTACGTAAACAAACAAAATTGTCGAATTTGGGGCGATACCAATCCACATGAGATCCAAGAGCGTCCAATGCATCCCCAAAAAGTTACAGTTTGATGTGGGTTTTGGGCTGGCGGCGTCATCGGGCCATATTTTTTTGATAACAACGTTGGCCAGGCCATCACTGTCAACGGCGAGCGCTATAGGTCGATGATTACCAACTTTTTTTGGCATGAACTGGATCATCTGAACACCAACGACATGTGGTTTCAACAAGACGGCGCTACGTGCCACACAGCTCATGCTACATTGAATATTCTGCATGAGAGATTTGAGGGCATGGTCATCCCACGTGGAGCTGATGTGAACTGGCCACCGAGATCGTGTGACTTAACCCCACTAGACTTTTTCTTGTGGGGTTTTCTTAAGTCACAGGTCTATGCGAATAAACCACAAACCACAGCGGCCCTCAAAGCCAACATAACCTATGCCATAGGTCAAATTCAGCCTGTTTTATGCGCAAAAGTCATGGAAAATTGGATATCTCGCATACGCTCCACCCAGAGAAGCCGTGGCGGACATTTGAATGATATCATATGAACACATAATGGCATCACTACATCTTTCAAATAAATAAATAGTTTTGATAATATCTCACACACACCTTGTTTTATTTAAATTTAAAGATAGGACACGCTTAATTAAAGACCCTTTATAATCATAAGTATTATTTCACAAAGTTCGCTCAATTTACCGTCCAACTTTAACGTTACCCACATGATAGCTCAACTTACATCTCATCACAAAGTGAATGAATTTCTGATACTGCAATGGAATTGCGAAAGTCTTCGTCATAAAACAGCTGAGTAAAAATTTGGCATTAGTGAATATTTTCCCATCCAATAGAATATGATGTAAAAAAGACTGTTATAGAAAATTATTGATCAAACTGAATTAAATAATTTCTTTTATCATTATAACATTAATATACCTTACGTTAGAGATACATATTAGAGGTTTTCGTTAAAAAAAACTTGTTAAATTTGACGATTTTGTGCCACTCTGTCAAGTGTAGGGTAGGTCCTGATGGTTTTCTGGAGCTTTTCTCATTTTCTTCCACTGAGTTGGTGTCTAGGGCTTGAACAAATTGTTGGACTTCCACCGCGGCTCAAAGATGATAAACCAGTCACTGAATTTGATGAAAAGCTTTATTTTTTTGTATCTATTGCATGTCCTTACACCATTTATTTGAGGTTGCCCTTTGTCCGAATTATAGCAAAAGTAGCATAAAATAATATAAAATAAATAGCATCAAAGTAGAATAAATGCAGTGGAGATGAGAGCATTGAGGAGCATGATTGGAGTCAAACGGAGTGACAGGATAAGAAATAGTGTGATAAGGGAACGATGTGGTGTGGATGAGGATGTAGTGACAAAAATCGAGAAAAGTATGTTAAGATGGTTTGGACATGTGGAGAGAATGAATGAAATGAGAATGACTAAACAGGTATACATGGGACAAGTAAACGGAATTGTTGGAAGGGAAAGACCTAGGTGAACATTCCGAAATCAGATTGAAGATGTTCTGAAAAAAGCCCAGGTCAAGAGTACCCTAAGCCGACGCTTATGTATGAAAGGATTGATGAGTGTAGATGAAGCGAAAGATATATGTAAGGATCATATTAAGTGGAATTCCGTGGTCGCTCCTTACCCCTACTTAGTACTTGACAATCCATTTTTTATGGTGGGCAAACTAGCAGCCGTCTCACCTGGTGGTAAGTGATCACCTTCACCCACGAACATCTGCAACACCAGAGGTCTCGAGTATGCGTTGCCGGCCTTTGATGAGGGAATATGCTCTCTTCTTGAAGGGTCCTAAGTTAACTATGTTCGGAAATACTTCACCAGGTAGTTGGTTCCAAATTGTGGCAGTGCAAGGTTGGAAATGCCGTGAAACGATTTTCAAGGTAGTGGACTTCCAGACAACGACATCAAATTGATGAAACATCATGCTTTGTCGGGACGTCTGATGGCGAAATTGAGCTGGAGGTAGTAAATCGAACAGTTCCTTGGAACACTCCCCGTGATAGATACGGTAAAAGATACAGAGTGATCCAACACCTTAACGCAGTGCCGAATGGTCGAGCCGACCGTCAAAACGGAGGGATACGACAATGGGGGATAATTTAGCGGTAAACGAACGAACAAGTCACTTTTTGGGATTAAATTGGACTTAGTTCAGTCGGCTCCACTTCGAAACATTTGACAACGTGGTCTAGAGTTCAGACACAAGTTCGTAAAAAATCTTGACAACGTTTCCTCGAGAAATTTTAGCACGGTCGGTGTATGAGTCATCTGTCATCCGCAAAGCAATGAATATCACTAAGCTGCAGCATGTCATTAATGTGCAAGAGCAATAGAGTCAGAGACAGCACACAGCCTTGCAGAACGCCAGCATTAATTGGCTTCAAGTCGGAGCATGCACCGTCGACAACGACCTTGATGCTCCGATCTGCCAAAAAACTGGAGATACACTGGCACAATATCTAGGAAAGCCCACAGGAAGGAAAGAAAAGGAAGGAAATTAGCGCTTTATGCCAAACCCGATCAAAGGCCTTCATTAAAGGCCTTCCAAACTAGCCGCCAACGCCTCACCCTTGGAATCCACCACCTCCGCCCATCGATGCGTAAGGTATGCTAAAAGATCACCAGCTGAGCGACCGTGACGAAAACCGTACTGCCGATCGCTAATCAGCTGGTGCTCCTTTAGATACTGCAAGAGCTGGTTTTCGATAATAGAGTCCATTATTTTGTTTAACAGTGACTGTTCGGTAAACAAAGGTAAACAATGCAGTCTGTTTCGTATTAGTATATTTTTTGAGTTTCCTCATCTTTGTTCTTAGGACAAGTGCAAACGTGATAACTGTAAATTTTATTGAACTGTATTATGTATAAAAATTTATAATAATTACATTTTAATCTAATAAATAGATTCAGGCGTTACCTTGCGGAAATCCATATTTAATAATAACAAATATTTTTAAAATATTTTATCAAATTAATATTTTAATAAAACACTTAAAAACTACAAAAATATATCTAGTGACAATGCCGCTTATTTTCCTGTTAAGCCGACGTGACATCACAAACGCCACGCAGCTAAACCGAAAGAATTTTCGACGCGTTTCGAATCTACACGAAGCATCCTCAGGAGGTCTTGACTCTAGGAGTGCACGTTCTCGATTGTATTTTTTCATAAAATATTTTTAAATATTTCATATTTTTAAAATAATTCATATTTTTAAAATATTTTATTTGACTGAATATTTAATTTGATGTTTTCATAAAATGTTTTAAAAATAATTGTTATTATTACATTTTAATCAATGATTTATATAAACGTAATTAGAATTTAATATGATTAAGTAGTATAAATATGTATTAAATGTACCTTGACTTGCCTATAAATAATTTACAAAAGGGCTAATAAAACTTCTTTATACCTTTGGTGTTCACGTAAAAAAATATTTAATTTAACTTTAAGGCTATAAAAATATATTGCAGGTTCCTGATTGGCGGCGGTATGTTGTTCCAACACTGAGGTGGCGTAGCAGAAACTCCCTTTAAAATCAGCTGAGTGATGCCGTTCTGTTGCTAGCTGTATTGCACATTGACGAGACCCATAAGGCCATCGACGTGACCAAGACAACTTCTCGTAGAGATATGTCAGCGCATGATATTTTATCACCCCGAAAAGAAGACATGCGAGATGAAATTTACTGCGTTGTTTCATTTTTAAAATAGAGTGTATGTTTAAATATAGTGTCACATGTGCCCTCAACGGCATATCAAAGCGGAAACGGGCGCACGCATTCTGGACACCTGAATGGTATGAGTTTTTGCGATTTAACATACAACTGCAGACCAATCACAGTATCCATATAGTTTAATGTCGAAAGTATTAGCGACTGCATTACTCTTCTTTTATATATAGTCTCATTTTGTAAAGAACATTGAGTTTATAAAAACAATTTTTAACAACGTTCGCAGTATGTTTTTCATAACGTAGCTCACTATCCATTAACAACCCTAGATTTCGTGCTTCGTATACACGTTTTATAGCTTCGCCCATGAGCGTTACACTGGTTGATGGAGTAAACGTCTCAAGTTGTTGTAAGTATTTTATACTCACAACTATTATAGTCGAAAACTAAGTATTTTGTTTTCGTCGGATTGAGCAAGAAACAGTTATTTGTTGGCCATTAACTTATCTTCGAGAGATCTTCTATAAGTTTTTTTATAGCGTCATCAATATTGCTCGGTTTGCAAGATATATATATCATACCTGTATATCATCTGCATAAATGTGATATTTGCAGTGTGTAATATGCGTTATTATATCAGCTTAGTATTATATTAAAAGGATCGGTTCCAAAATGAATCCTTGCGGTATTCCTCTATTTACCGACACTGTATCCAACATTATAGATGACCCATCTGCCCGATTGAGCTTTACATACTGGAAACGATTGCTGAGATAACTGTTGAACCACTGTAAAGCGGTGTGCGTGTGGACTGAGTGACCACATTTTTTTTTGTTTATTTTTGTTAAGTTAGTAACTTCAAGATTTAGTAAAAGTCATAATATAATTTGTAAAATGTGAATTGTAATTTGTAATGAATTAATAATAAAGTTATGGCTCTTAAACTATGGTCTCTCAGATCACACACTCAAAATTCCAAATGTGCGTAAATAAATAACTTATAGTCACGTATTGTATACAGATATTTAGTAAAACATATTTTAAAGTGTTTAGAAGTTAACAAACCACAACGTGGAAACTAAAATTACAAATTACATAATTCTTCCTGGTGTCACTGAGAGACCACTTATAAAACACATATACTTTATTAATTATGCCACAAAACCTATATATTTTAACTGCTAACTTTAGTAAAAGTTACATGTAAATTTGTAAAAGTAAAATAAGAGCACCGTTTTTGGCTACTTCAGTAAAATTAACATTTAATTGTGGTCACTCAGTTCACACATGGTGAATATGTAAATTTATTGAAAGTTCTTGAATTATAAGTAATAGATTAAAATTAAATATATCAGTATTTAGTAAATATTTTTTACTGCAAGGATGTGTGTTTTTATCATGTATTGATTGCTCTTAAGATCAGATAATTGCTATTTAATATTTTCAATACAATTTATGTAGTAGGGTGACCACACAATGAAAATTCATTTGAGTTATTAAGCTTATTTACGCTTAGTATTTCATTACTCAGAACCGCCAGGTTCGCCAGTAATGAAATACGTTGATGACGTCTTTAATAATGGCATAAATAAATTTCACCACGTGACATCACACACACTAATACCTGTTATAAAAATGATTAAATTAACGAATATGGGTATGTATATATATATATATATATATATACACTGGCTAAATATACACACATGTGTATATTTAGCCAGTGTCATGTTTTAGAAATAACAGTTTTACAGATATTTTCAAGTACAAAATAGGTTAAGTCAATATCAGAGCTTAGTAAAATATTTTGGTCAAGACAAAGGTGAGTCATTCGTGCCTTCTTGAAGTGGTGGAAATTTTACAGGAATTTTTCATGGAGCTCAGAATAAATCACCAAAAGTTATGTTTTCTACATTGTAGTACTTGCTTACAATTGTGCACGATAATGAACACTCAATTAATCATTCTACATCATAATTGTACATATCAAAACTCAAAGGAACACTAGTTTCACTAAAAAATACAAAGTCCCCAAAATTGACTTTTCCTCTCGTACTCTTTCCCGCCGAAATCTTCCACTAGATGTTTTGGAGGGCAGTAATGAGATTTGAATTTGGAACATGTAATATAGTGCCTTTATGCACTCTACGAGATTATTCGAAAATATAGTATGAAAAACTTACCTACTGACAATTTTGAACACTGTAGGTACCGTCGTCGCTGCGTCGGTATGTGTAGTAAAAAAAAAACAAATCAAACGCGCGAGCACCGAATACCTATTTCAAACAAATTTATGACGCGAAACTTTCGTTCTCAAGTTTAATAAGAAAAATTATAACGACAAAGCAAATATAACCGAAATAGACTCTAATGTTAAAAAGTTGTTTAAATTAGGTTTTCGCGATTATTACACATTGTAATTAAATAACTTTAAACGGTTTAAATCGCGTATACTTATAATTATTTTTATCAAATTAGTCACCCCGTGACCACGATCACTGCTAAGTGTTTGAAACGTCGGGACAAATATAATGATAAATATACGCGATTTAAACCATTTAAAGTTGTTTAAATACTACGAATTATACTCACTGAATTTAATATTACGATAAAATGATATATGGAATAAAATATAAAATAAAACCGGCTTCTTATACTAAAAAGCGTAAAATTACTCGTGAAAGTCGGTATCATATCGCTACAAAGGTGGATCTCAATATATTGTTCGATACTGAACCGATTTTAATGAAACTTGCACTGTTCCCTAAAAGTGAATACCATTAAAATCGTCACATAGCTGTGGAGAAATGCATGGACAAACATACATACAAAAATTGAATACACCTATAAATTCTCGTAGACAGGTAGGTACTAATATTTGTATGGAGGCCCTAATAGATCACTATAATTATGTGAATAAGTAGTTTCTATAATTTTACAAAAATATGTGTCTAACTATTACCCTAATTTCCTAAGTCTGTTGAAAATGTCAACGATGTAAAAAAGCAACTATTAGACAACGGCAGTAAGAACACGAACACAAAAGCCATAAAAATAAAAAAAAATACCTGAAATTTGGCGTCATTAGGGAAATGGCACAAAAATCTTAAAACTTAGAAAGAAGTGTTAAAATACGAATAATTATTGCTAATAGCATTGGTTTTACACATTGTAAAACAGTAAAGTGATGCAAAATATTATCACGGGTTAAGAAAAACCCAAATTGTATTACTAAATCACTTACATAGTAAATTGTCAGTGTGGTCACCCTACTTCATACATTTTATAGAACATATTGAATAGCAGTTATCTTGTCTTAAGAGCAATCAATACATGATAAAAACACACATCCTTGCAGTAAAAAATATTTACTAAATACTGATATATTTAATTTTAATCTATTAATTATAATTCAAGAACTTTCAAAAAATTTACATTATCACCATGTGTGAACTGAGTGACCACAATTAAATGTTAATTTTACTAAAGTAGCCAAAAACGGTGCTCTTATTTTACTTTTACAAATTTACATGTAACTTTTACTAAAGTTAGCAGTTAAAATATATAGTTTTTGTGGCATAATTAATAAAGTATATGTGTTTTATAAGTGGTCTCTCAGTGACACCAGGAAGAATTTTGTAATTCGTAATTTTAGTTTCCACGTTGTGGTTTGTTATCTTCTAAACACTTTAAAATATGTTTTACTAAATATCTGTATACAATACGTGACTATAAGTTATGTATTTACGCAGATTTGGAATTTTGAGTGTGTGAACTGAGAGACCATAGTTTAAGAGTCATAACTTTATTATTAATTCTGTAAACAACCCCAGTATCGCTGCTGTACCAACGGTGATTATAAATTAAACACGATGATTCACAAGAATAATTCGTTATAATATGTCTTCCAATCTAAATTACAATTAGCTTCACAGAATACGTCCGCACGATTCGGTCGTCCAATCAAGAATGCATCACACTGCCTTCGCTCTGCCAAGCCACCGTTCCGACTGTGTTGCCAGTAAAAAACTGCTAAACGTCACAGAATAAGTTGCTATCGTAAAAATTGCTAGTGTTGCCTATAAAAGTTACAGAAATTTATTAAAACCTTACACTCGACCATCCTGATGACATGTATGACCTCAGACATGCACCAGGTGGAACCAGATATAACCTTACACTTGGCAGAACGAGCTTTTTTGTAATTACTCTTTTACAATCCAACTAATAATCAAAATAATAACAATACTAGTAGTAACATAAGTTATACAAGCAAATCATCCAGAGAATAACGTATGTACTTACAAGTTAATTCATAACTTGTAAGTACAATGCAAAGCATGTAATCACGTCTATGGTAATTTTTATTTCTATCATATACTAGAAAGCTAAATGAATTTAACCATTATATCGACTAACGATTTTTAACAGATATCTATTTTTATTATTTATTACTAACTAAACTTTTATATATCCTTGTAACCATGTATCCTTGTAACCATGTAACCATGTATCCTTGTAACCATGTATCCTTGTAACCATGTATCCTTGTAACCATGTATCCTTGTAACCTTGTAACCATTTAACCATTTAACCATTTAACCATTTAACCATTTAACCATTTAACCATTTAACCATTTAACCATTTAACCATGTAACCATTTAACCATGTAACCATTTAACCATGTAACCAGTAACCTTATATCATTGTATCCATGTATCCTTGTAGCCTTGTATCCTTGTAACCCTGTAACAAAATAACAACATAAAATATCTATCCTTGTAACTAAATAAAAACATCAATCATAATAACCTTTCATATACAAAATCTTTATAACTGATTAACAATATTTATTCCATTTAAACCAAACAAAATTAATAAACACTTATAGTACATAGTTTTAATCATGGCAATATGTGTAATTATTTGTCTTTATAACTTTTTTTTGTTACTATTTCTATTATTTGAGCATGGTGAGCTGTTAGTTGAGGACATTAGAGCTGTTAACGTTGCAACCCACGCTTTATATGGTATCAGGTCAAGATACGAACGCGTTGGTACCTGGTACTTGACCCGAACCAAACAAAACGAGCATGTTTATTTTAGTGAAATAATATGATAATTAAATATATTAGGTAGTGCTTTCTTAATTATCCGTATCATCCAAAATCAGTGAGGCCACATAAATCCACGGTTGCATTCTGTCTGAAGCAACCATAGTTTTACGTTTGTTTTTCATTATATCAAAACCCGCTAATGGAGCGATTATGTAACGGTGATTCCCTAACACTTTGATAACCCTGAAGGGGCCTTCGTAAGATAGCATTAGTTTCGTACATTGACCTTTATTTTGAAATGCCATTTTCGTTATTTTAACCAGATCACCCTTATTGTAGGCATCCTGCCTGCAGCGATCGTAATACTCCTTCTGTTTAGCTTTCGATTTTTCGTTTGACCTCATCGCGAGGGCTAGGTAAATCAGAAACTTCACGAATGTCTTCCACAACCACATTAAGGGTTGGCTTGACTTCACTATGCATTGTAGAACAAAACATAACTTCAGTTGGTGTCTTTCCAATAGTTTTCTGCACAGTGTTATTCAGCCTCCATTGTATGTTTCGCAATTTGTTATCCTATTCTTTCTCGTTACGATTTGCGCTGTTAAAAAGTCAAGTTTAGTCAGATTGTATCGCTCTACCTGGTCGTTCGATCTCGGAATTGCTACAGCGTTTAATATTTGTTTTATGCGTCGATCAAAGCAGAATCTTCTGAACGCTTGCGAAGCAAGAACCTCTATCACTTACTAGCCTATTGGGGACTCGAAAAATGTCTTGTGATGCCTTTATGACGTTTTGACTATTAGTGTTTCGGACAGGTTTGTTAAACAAAAACTTGGTGAACGGGTGTACAACAGTTAATATATTTGCGGACCCCTTATTTGATTTCATAAGGGAAGCCAAGGTGGTCGATGTGCTAGGTGTGAAAAGGTATTGCGGCTTTTTCTATACGGTGTAATAACCCCTCTCGACCCTTTGTCGTCTCTAACATACGCACAATCAATTCATGCTCTAACATATATTTTTTTTACAAATTGCGTCACTCTTCCAAACCAGTAGGTTTTCTTTTTACGTTCAAAGGTTTTCATTATACATCTTGCAAAGCTGCATCTTTCGGTATTACCTTTGTCGCCACCAATATACCTTAGTATTAGATTGTTTTTTAACCCATTGGCATCGGCGATAATGATAACAATAGAATTTCATTCATAAATTGGTAATAGTAGTCCAGTACGATGCCAACTTATTAAACAATTTCTTTTTAATTATCTCTAATGTAATCCAGTCCCTTGAAATCTAGGTTACTACCGACAACACATCGTATTCTGAGTAACTCCGGGTCTCAAATCTGAAGGGTATGAAGCCAGTCATCGTCGGGTATAACTAGCACCGATGGTTATCTAACGGGATCTGAAGTGTCCACTTCATTGTAGGATTCCTAGAGGGCGTCAACATGACCCATTTTCACCCACATATTCAATACAACTATCAAACTTCTGTAACGCGATCCACCTGCGGGTAATTCTAGGTTTAAGATCACGCTTCTAAAATGTGTAGCGCAAAGCACTGCAGTCGCTTACCACCCAGAAAGCCTTTCCTAAAACCTAAACCCTGAACTTATAACCGACAACGTTTTAAACTCGTATGAATGAAAGTTTCTTTCCTCGCTCCATCGTCCACTCCCACGTAGCGTTTTTCTTTAGTTATTTAGTGAGTGTAGATGACCCAATCGGACAAATGACTGAATACATTTTTGAAAGATACTTACAAATCCCAACAATTGGCGTACGCATGAGCAGGCATATACAGGCATATAAGACTTAACAACTATGTCTCAAAGTGGCGGGCGCAGTGCAATTCGTGCCTTGTGATTAAATGCATCTGTTATAGGCTTAGTTAGTCCGCTTAACATCAGTTGGGCCTCGAGCTTGTTCCGTCACAATAACAACGTCGTGCACATTTTGTGGTAAGGGAAAAATCTATGACGGTCTGAATAAAAATTTTGAATTAAAATTAAATATTTGCTGTCCCTGGACGTATGCAAGCTGCTAGGTAATCAATTCAACTCTGCAGGAAACTGCACTTTGAAAAGTTCAATTTGAGTTGCGCGTTTTCTAATAGTTTGAGAAATCAAGAGTGATGAACCATGCCTGACTAGACAATCTCGCTATTTCATCTTCTATTATGTGGATGGGGTCTTTACTTTACGGTGATCGAATTGAGTAGCCTATAATCTACGCAAAGTCGTATGCTGACGTTCTTCTTTCGCATGAGTATTATCGTGTCGTCTCTCGGATGATGCCCGCTTCTAACATTTCATCGACCATTTCTCTAAACTCTCGTTCATGGTAAGAGTAGCGATACGGTCTGTAAACAACGGGGCGCTGACTACTAATTCTTTATTCATTTCTGTAACGTTTGTACGGCCAAGGTCTCCCAAGTTACGAGCAAAATACTGTTTATGGCGTTGCAATACGTTTAGGAGTCTCGCCCTAGCCACATTGGTGACTGTTTCGCCTAGCTGTACTAGTCTTTCGTGGAGTTGTTCAGTAAGGTTAGATACAGTTTGCATAGCTGTAACTACGGAATCTTGCGTGTTTGCAAGTTTGTAAACCGACTTCACCCTTTCTACTTGTGAAAACACCGTTTTCCTGGAGACAGCGTGGTACTACGCATGACTGTAACTTAACTATGAGTGAACCACCCTTTACTCTGTAAGCTCCGCCGCAACAACGTATTGTCTCCCTAGTTTCCTACTATCTTGGAATCGACTATCACTCTGCCTGTGAATGGAGACTCGGTCATGGCTCGAACGCTGGCAGGGCCATAAAGTGTACAATACGCTTGAATCCTCACTCTTTCTCGATGATCATATCATCATCTTGTACATAATTATTTCTGTGTTGACATGTATAAATTGAAGGCTGATAACGTCCTTGTAGGTAATCATGTGAGGTTGATCAGTGTAAAATTGGCCATGAAGGAAGGGCTTCTCCAAGAAACGCTCCTCTGCTACGCGACATGAAACGATAGCATCCGCCCCATCTATCGATGAGTTTAATTTGGTCGAGCATACCGAGCATACAAAGTTATTGCCGTAACCCTTCATAGTAGATGGCTTATGGTCATGAGTCAGTCCGAGATTTGCAAACCTGGTTTGGGTTATCAAAGTGACTTCACAACCAATATCAATGAACGCTACGAGCGGCACACCTACGTTTACTTACTCAATTAACTAATTGCATGGGGTAGTACTATAATTACGTATGGTTTTTGCCTCATCATTCGTTGATCGAGTATGTTTAGCTTAGAGTAGCATAGTTCAGGCCCATGCCCTATTTTCATACATCGGCTGCATTTTTCTAGAGGTTTAGGACATCTGGAGAAAGGGTGATCTTTCTCTTGACAATTGTATAAGTAATAGAATACACCAGGACTGACTCTTCCTGTTGTTTAGCATATTTGCGTTCCTGTCTCTAGAAAACGGCTGCGGCGTGTATAGTGCATTATTATTGCTCATCAAAGACTTTAATACGTCGTCAGGCTCGTTACACCGCAGTGCTAAGGCGCTAGGCCTTGTAGTCCCGTCACTAATGCCATGAATAATGCAGTCAACAGCGTGTCTACCGGTAATTTCGAATTGATTGAAGAGAGCTAGCTTTTCGTAAAAGTAGTTTTGCTCACATGGAAAAGAATTTGATAACGTAACTTGCCTTTCACCTCAAGTATAGAATATTGAAATCTGGCTTACATACCAGGTCTTAGCTAGCCCTGACAATATCTGTATTGCAATATAACTTACGGTCCTTTCATCCCAGCCGTAGACTTTTGCACACTCGTTTACCCCTTTTTTTTTAACTAAATACCCATACGTTAGTTTTTTTCGGAAGGATTAAACTCTGGGATGATGTTTTTACTATCATTATTATAAATACTGTGTGCTCTGGCCTGGGCCTGGCTGCGATGGAAGGATGTCCTTAATAGACTGAATGATTTGGGTAACCTATTAACTGGAAAAAGATGGACTACGTGACCTTCAGCTTGGTGTCCGGCGGGATGTCTCTCGTTGTCCACGTCAGGCGGGCGGCTAAGGCTGCAACTGCGGCTGTCGCGCCTTGACCCATGATTTGACCCCGTCGCTCGCTCCGTTGGCGGCGCAGCCCAGCTTCACGTTCCCGTTGTAGGTCGAGCTCCAGCAACCAGCAGACGAACTCGCTCCAGCTCCTGCCTCAGCACCACTTCACGCTTCAGCAACCAGCGGCGGTGGCTGCGACCCCGTCGTGTGGTGTTGCGACCATGACTGCGAATGAGACTGTGTCCGGAGCGCGAACGGCTGCGTCGAGGAGTTTCCACACTCCGTGCTTTAATATCTCCTGGCTCCATCCACTAAAACTCGTATCATGAAATTGTGTGCATTAGAAAGCGAGTTGACTAAAGGGTGAATATATATATATATTTTATTTTTATGAGGGTAGTTTTAAAATTCAAAATATCTCGGAAACAGTGCGTCCTACACAAAAAATAAGGAAATTTTACCCCCCTTAATAATTCCACGCCCAAAATTGCACATTAGTTTTTTTCTCTTTCATTATATACTTTCGGTGTTCATCGCTTAGTGAGATGGGCAGACATGAATCTATATTATTTAAGCATATATTCATAATAGAAATCCACTGAAAGGTGTAAAACACCACGTGTAACGTTTGATTGAGAACACGTGGTCAGCTAGACGGCCGCGCAGTATGTACAATACCACTAACTCTCAATAGGCACATAATTCACTGAAACACTTATATAAATAGGCAAGTGGTTTCCATGCGGATTGCTTTAAAGTATGGGCGTGTACTTACATTAAGTTTAGTCGATCCCACTTCTGAGATGTAAACAACCCCAGTATCGCTGCTGTACCAACGGTGATTATAAATTAAACACGATGATTCACAAGAATAATTCGTTATAATATGTCTTCCAATCTATATTACAATTAGCTTCACAGAATACGTCCGCACGATTCGGTCGTCCAATCAAGAATGCATCACACTGCCTTCGCTCTGCCAAGCCACCGTTCCGACTGTGTTGCCAGTAAAAAACTGCTAAACGTTACAGAATAAGTTGCTATCGTAAAAATTGCTAGTGTTGCCTATAAAAGTTACAGAAATTTATTAAAACCTTACAATTCATTACAAATTACAATTCACATTTCACAAATTATATTATGACTTTTACTAAATCTTGAAGTTACTAACTTAACAAAAATAAACAAAAAAAAATGTGGTCACTCAGTCCACACGCACACGTAAAGCGTAATGATCAAAACCGTAATAACTTAATTTACACATTAAAGATTTATATTTAAAGAATCGAATGCCCTGGAAAAATCTAGTAATGCTAAAAGAGTATACATACCTCTGCCTTGAGCAGTGAGTACATTGTCAGTTACGTCAAGTAGAGCCGTTGTCCTACTTACGACCTTTCTAAAACCAGATTGCATATCCGGTAAAATACAAATCCTTTCTAGATAATTTGTTAGTTGCAAACTTACTGCTTTTTCCAAAATTTTTGATAAACATGGTAGAATATTTATAGGTTGGAGATCTTTTAAGTCTAGTGGATTTTAATGAAATGAAATGAAATGAAATTTATTGCAAGAAACATGGTTATAACAAGGTGGTCTAAGTAATACAATTAACAGATCTATACATGTTTCACCATTATCTGGCATACAATTTTTTTTTTTTAAGTAACACAAATAATGTTATTCTACCTTACTTAGCTTACAATATTTAATCATCATAATTATATTAAACATAGTTATAATTACATTTATTTGTACCAAAGTGGCAAATTTTTAAAAACAACAAAAAAAACATGAATTAATTATATTACAAATATACATGTCAGTAAAAATCAAAATATATTCAACCTTAAGAAATAAAATAGTATGTCAATTATGGATAATTACTTACTATACTTACTTACTAATGCTTCGGTAATGCACCTACAATTGAAATTTTCCATATATCAGGAAAAGTACTTGTAATTGTAAATTGTAAGTTAGCCTGAACAACATCTTCGACCACATCATCACTTACCATCAGGTGAGATAGTAGTCAAAGGCTAATCTATCAGGCATAAAAAAAAAAAAAAAAAAAAAACATACAGTCAGAAATGGACTTGTTTATTAATGATTGTAAGCAATCTATTGTATGTGGAAACGTAATTAAAATCATATCCAAGCTGATATTATCATACCCTTCTGCTTTGGATTTTGTTATATTAGTTGGAAGATGTGTTTTGTGAAATAAACGTTGAAGCTGAATTAACTTGTTGTTTTATTAGAATAAATAGGAAATTTACATAATGGAAATAATATAATTATATCTTGGTTGGTCATAATTGGTCATGTTATTGATATGACTTGCTTCACACTCTTCTACAATTTTTGTTTCAACTGGCTTCGAAAGTGTGTCTCGCGTTTCAATTGCGACTCTGAAACTCTCGTATTCTGGTGATAAACTGTACAGCATCATAATTGTTAATAATTCTTCGTTGATGATAACGTCCATGTCAGCCAACTTGTCAACCGTATCCAGGAATTTATTGATTATATTATATTATATTATTATATGTCTATTAAATCAGTTGCTTGGAACGCAACTAAGCTGACTATTACATAGGTACGGAAATTACATGTTCTTGCACGTTGATTTGGGTCACCAGATGATGCGTTTTATGTCGGGGAAATAATGATAGACTTTACTTCTTAAATCATATTGTATATTTCCTGAAAACTTTTACAACTTCTCAAACTGACGTCTAATAATAAATTGTTTTACAACAATTCTAATTATTTTAAAATTGACAACTTATGACAATCTATACAAAATGAGATTGTATAACAATTTATCTATGGATAACTAAAAAGGTTGAACGTGCGCCGCCACATGGCCACGAACGTCATCACCTTCCAATTTAGTAAGAATTAGTAGCTTCAATAAGGATGCCTTTCGTGCAGGTCCTTTACTGGCGTATGTATCTTTTAATTTATTCACCAGCACCATCAGCCTCGTTAATTTTCCATAATTTATTTCCTACAAGAACAGCTTCAGCTTGTATGACCCATATGTCATGTTTTGCCTAGTAAGGGGTTCAATTTTAAGGGCGATGCCCCGTCCACCCACTGGACTTTCCCACTGGTGGGTGTATGGGGAATTCAAGTTTCCCCCTCCACCCACTGCACTAGAGTTGGAACCAAATCAACTGCTTCATCGATATTACAAATAATAGTTTTGCTATTTGATTAGTACTACTCTGAAGAAAGGCCTTAGACGTGACAGCTGTCAAAGTGACAGTTGATGTTGCAGTTTTCAGTTTCGTTTCTTGTTTGGGATTTTTTAAACTAATCTATAAAATTATATTGGTGTGCGGTACTCGACATATTTCTTATGACTCAGTTTCACGTGCCGAATTTTTGACGCTCTGCTACCATGTTAAATTAGTTAGAAGATGTGTTTTGTGAAATAAAAGTTGAAGCTGAAATAACTTGTTGTTTTATTAGAATTCATAGGAAATTTACATAATGGAAGGAATATATATCGTAAGCAATATTTTTCATATGTGACAAGTATGACAACGTCAATTTATCAACAACAATGTTTATGGTTACAATCCAAAGAGTAAACGCTGTAACCTCTACATTCTTTACAGATTTTAAGTTCCTAATTATTTTTATCAATCAGTCAAGGCCAGTATATCATAAGTTCAATTTCATGTATTTCAAAGTATGACAAACAGGAAATTGAAACTCTGTGCGTCATATGTTGTCCTATTTTATATGACAAGTTATCCTGAAAAATCAAGTAACCGATCACTTTTTATTAATACCGATCAGTCTCTTTCGTTTGTTTCTACTCTATCCGTGCGACTCGTCATTGGCGAAATTGTGGCAACACCACAGAAGCCACCCAAAAAAGAAGTTGAAGTTTAAAAATTACGATTAATAGCGTTGGGATTAAAATAATGGCAAGTTAGTATTATTCTTAGTCAGAAAAATACTTTTTTGATTTTTCCAGAGTATTTAGGTCCGTATTTTATTGTGCCTAAAATAGGCAGTTTTTTCAAAAAACAGACGCTCTTATTTACTGCTGATTTTAAACATTTGTAGTAATGTTTTTTACCTTCTGTTTTTGTTTTATCACTATTTTTACTCTGCTGCAGAGTTATCACGCAGTCTCATCATAAGCTTTATGGTGTCTGTTATCCATGGAAAGGAACGCTCTTTGACGATGACTGACATGACAGGCGCATGAAGATCAAAAAGGGATAGAATACAGTGGTTCAATTCAGTTAACATCTCGTTAATACCACATTGCTGGGACCATAGGCTTAGGATGTACAAGACCAACAGTGACGGATGAATGGTGTAACAAAAAATGAAATGTAAATGTGTGAGTGACATAGTGTTGTAATGACGCGAGCGTAATACTATCGACAGTTTTACATGTTGAATCTTAGGACACATTCGTTTGAAATTATGCCCTATATAGTTCATTGAGACTATTGTAATGATCGTAAACAACACTGAAATCACAGAAATGCAATATATGCAATTTCATTAACTTGAACAACTTATTTTTCAAAATTTAAAAACCAAACTACTTAACTGATTATGATGAAATTTCACAGGGATGAATCTTAAAGTATATCCTTTCAAACAAAATACGATGTTTTCAAATGAAAATCAAACCAAATATCATAACATGAATACAACCTTATTGAGAACCTGCTCCCTTTTTGATCTGTTAAAAATAAAAATCATTCAAAGTTGAAGTCAAATGCATTTATTTTAGGTCTACAATGGTACAGCACTTTTAAAAGTAAACTACTATAACTTCATCGTAACAAGATGAAATAAAACTTAACATTACTAAGTATTATGATTACCATTAACAAAATCATTAAGCTGCAAATATACAGGTACTGTAAATTATTAAATTACATTTATCTGAATACCATTTGCGCAAAACATTCACATGTGGTAAGCAAAGGTCCAATTTGTCCCTGGTGTAAACATAGCTCCTTGGGCTGTAGAAATGACGATGTGTACATAATTTCGATGATCTTTACTAACTGGCCTACAAATATAATTATTTAAAGTCTGCTTTGAAGTCTAAAAGCCGTTTTATCATTATTTTTGTTTCAGTTTTTAAACTTCTTAAGAGCTAATTTTTTTCTGTAATTTTTGTCACAATTTAGAACATTAGTTATTAAGTTTTTTTCCTTGGAGACAGTACTTGATTTGAAGGGCAGGTAATGGCTAACAGTGGTAATATATCTCTATTTAAGTAAGGTCAGGGCCGTCTTATTTTCAATTTGATCTGAAAGGAAAAATAAAAATTATTTTGTGTCAGGATAGCCATAGATATCCAGCGCTGCATTGAAGCGAGTATTGTAGATTTTATTGCACCAGGGACGCTAAGGGAAGGGATACTAGATAGACTCAACATATCCTACAATCTTTACATGAAAAAAAATTATTTGACCATGTATTTTACTACAAATTAAACTTTACGTTACTTGTGTCATCATTTCCTAAAGCTATTGACTACCATTTCCACAGCTTTATGCATTCAGGGACGTTAAAAGTTGGTATTGTAACTTTCATTAGTATACATCGATGTTTTCTTTGGATGAAGCATTTTGATTCAAAGTTTACTACAAACTGTAGAGTTTTTATTTAGATTGCGTCAATAATCCGAACCCTTTTATCACATACTGAAAATTTGTTGGTAATCTGTAAGAACACAAACATTATTATACGCGTGCATATAGTTATTTCAAATTCTGTTACATAGCCATTTGTATAAAGATACTTATATTTTATGATAGAAGTAAGAGATATTTCCAATTATTTATTGAGAGTTAGGGGAACTTTTCACAGAAAACATCATAATAAATTTTGAATAATATATCTTGTGATAATATTAACTTCCTTATTCGTAAATACTCAATAAGCTACAAACTGATCTGTCAACTTCTCGCTAATTATTATGTAATTATATTATTTTTAAACAAATTTATGATAAAACTAACTACCGATTATTTAATCAATATGTACCCGAGTATTCACGTCGAAGCTACAGGTATCGATAAAGACATAAACTATCGACTTTATCGATACTTGTGACGTCAGGACTTTGTCAAGCCCTATCGTAAACAAATGTTTTTGTATTTTTCGTAAAATACCAACCAATTCTTTATTTAGCAATGTAATTTGATGATAAGTATGAAGAGAAACCTATTATCTAATATTTCCATAGTTCATATAACTAATTTTAAAACCAAATGACAAAATAATGATTTTCCAAAAAGCAGTACAAATAAACATAAATTACCTGTGAAACGTGTATATATTCGGGTTACTGTGTCTTGTAACCTCACATTCACTCACTGAACAAGACACCATGCTTGCAGAATACATATTTTATATTATAATCGTAAGATATTTGAGCAAATACCTACGAATAATAATGAAAAGAAATGTAATTCAAGCTCAAAAACAACAGAACGCAAACTATACCGCAGCGGGCGTGGCTTAAAAAGTGTACCGCGCGGCGCTGTCAGTTCGCCCCGTGGGTTCGAGTCATGCGGTTGTACCGCGGGAATTTTCAACTGAATTTATCAATGTTATTCTACGTTGTATAATTCTGAAAAAATACCATACTGTGTTGCAAAATGGTTTAGAAGCTATACGGATATAAGAACATTGGGAATAACTTGTATAAACGAATAAATAACAATATTTTGGAAACCCATACTTGACTACCCTGGATAGTTTTATGCAACATGAATTTTACATTAAGTCAGAAATAACTTCGAAACATTGTTAGTCTGAGAACATTTTATGTGAAAACTATTTCCAATATTTTTTTCGTATGCTTATTTTTACTTAACACGTACTACAAATGTCATAAAAAAACTTTGATGAAGGTCCTCAATTCTAATTTAGCATTTGTGTTAGAAGTAGGGCTTAGATCTGACAACTGTCGAAGTGTCAATTAATGTCGTATTTCTCAGTATTGATTTAATTTTTGGGATACAAAGGACATAAAAATTGCAAATAAATTTTAATCTTAGGTCTTATAGCTGTCATACGTAAGAGTTATTTCTAGGTACTTTTTATGTAATTTTAATCCAAAATATAAAATAGAAACGGAAAAATATGATATGAACTGTCATTTTGACAGCTGTCATGCTTGAAATTTGTTTCTAGTTAACTATAATGTCATTTGTACCTAAAACATAAAATTAAAACAGATAAGTACTACATCAACTGCCAGTTGTCACACCTATGGCTGCGGTATTGTTAGTTGCGATAGGTATATATAATCCATCTACTAAATTTGGTACAATGGAATACTAGAATAATGGTTCTTGGTATGCTGGGCACGCTGCCAACTGGTAGAGAGCTGGTGTTTAGACTGGCTGCAAGCCTGAAATGGCAGCTAGGTTGACTTAATGCTTTCGTTGTAGTAGCTAAAAGAATTTACAATAGTTTGCAGAATTTTATTTAAATACATAGCGCCAAAAAAAACTTGATGTACTTATTCATTTAACAAACGCAATAAGAAATTTTAAAAATCTAATTTAATTCTATAATAATAGAATATTATTTCCAAGAAAGTAATTCCAATGTTCTGAAATATAGTGCATTAAAAACCTAAAATGTTTTATTGAAAAAACCTGTAATAGAAAATGAATACCTAAACAAGCTTACATATTGTGGCATAACGCAATCTACGCGTATCTAAAGCTGGGAACGCACTACAGAATTGCGCCGCGACGCGGTACCTGGGGGCCAACTCGCACCTCTTATAGTAATAGTAACTTAATCTTACTGCTAAATTTTAAACCTCCAGTGTCATTAAGCAAGCTTACAATCGGTAATTGAATCGCTTAGCGTTTTGATGACGTCAAAACAAATTGTTCACTCTATTCGCGAACTCTGACGTTACAAATATTACTGTTACAACCACAAATCCGTATTAAAAAAGTTACTTTTTAGCAGCGGATTTAAACTTATATACCTATTTTACGATAAAAATGGGTTTAATTAACGTGTAAATTACTTACCATGTGTTTATTTCTATTATACTTTAAAATAAATGCAGCAAAAATATTTAATGAGTGAAACTATAAAAAGCTACAGACAGTTGTTGAGCAGTAACAATAAAATGTCGTAAAACTATGGTAAAACCGTTCCATAACATCGTAGTTCATCGTAAGGAGAGAGAGTGCAAGCGGGATAACGCTATATTATAAATCATCTTGTATCTTGCTTGCACATCCGTGATACATATTTAATTCGTTCTTTAAGTAGGATCAAACCAATATTGATTAACGCAATCGCGTTCGGTCGGTGATAGTTCGTGACTGCGAAAGATTATTTTAAGCATGAAACAAGACGCTCCTTTTATATGATTGTTTCGTAACAGGTGGGAGTTGGCCCCCTGAGCAACTGTCACTACCTAATATGCGTTTGCAGAGGTGCAAAGCAGTGTTGCAGCGAAGTGGCGCGACTTTTTCGTTCACAATAGCAATACTGCGTAGCCGAACGGTTCTTCCAACTAATGGCAAACTTTTGAAATGGATGAAATCGTCGAAGTAAAATTAATCGTGGTGTCTTGCAAAGAGGTAGATATAGCTGAACAATTAATAAGTAATAATAACAAATATTTTAAAAGTATTTAAAAAAACTCAATTTAATTATTTAATAAAACACCACTAGAAAATCTTTATAAAAATTATATATATCTAGTGACAATTCCGCCTAATTTCCTGTTAAGACGACGTGACTTTACAAACGCCACGCAGCCAAACCGGAAGAGTATTCGACGCGTTTTGCTTCTAAACGAAGCATCCTCAGGAGGTCTTGACTCTACGAGCGCAAGATCGAGACAAAATTAATAAGTTTTATATTTGGGTGCAAGATATAACAAAATGCTCGTTCGAAAAAAACTCTTTTTCATGACTCTTCAGAGATAATAATCGATTTCACACAGATTTTAAAACGTAAAATAAGGTCTTATGAATTGTTGAAACTTAGGTGGAACGTGAAATGACTGAACAATTTACTGCACCGCGTCTCTCCGGTGCCGAAAGGCGTGGCGCAGGCGTGACGCAGAGTTGCCTTCGGATACATATCTGTAGCACTGCGCCGTGCCTCTCCGAAGCCACATCACTATAGTGCGGTTTACGCCATTTAAAAATCCATACAAATTATGTTTCTCGAGCCGCGCCGTTTCGCTGCCGCGTTGTGCCGCAGTAGTGCAGTTTGGCCTTAAGCAATGACGGCGGTGACAACATCACCTTGACGCGACCAATCAGATGCGATCATTTCTAAGCGCCAAATCAATTAACCAATCCAATTGAATTTGGAAAATTGTGCGTGTTTTGTTACTTGTGAACATGATGAGGCCGAAATCAAAGCGGTCACTGTATAGAGTTATACTTCTTTACTTTATTTATTCGTAGGCAAATACACAAATTTCGCACCGACTTGGAAGAGACCGGGACGCTATGGCCTCTTACTCGAGTAAAAAATGACATACCGTCTTCTTGTTTCACTATCTCTTTTTTTCTCGCGGCGGTTTGTAGCAGCTTAGGACCTTTCACTCACACACTTCGTAGGTCTATTGAGCGTAGCGAAAAAATCCTAGGTCTGTGGCTGGGACATTATACCGTTCCAAAATATAGTTTGCAAATCGTTGTTAACTTTTTCCATACTAATAATTTTTTGTTGGTCTTTATTTTAGTGGTCGATATTTTTCACATTTTATATTGAATTCACACACTACAAGACAGTGCCATAAATAATTCCTACATGCTACGTACATTTTTTTTTTTTTGCTCTGTCTATACACACTACATCAATCAAAGTCTGACTAGGCTTAGTGAAATGGGATGGTTCAGTGACCTGTTGAGTTAGATTAAGATAAGATAAAAATGGGGTCGATTCCATATCACGAACTTGATTAAACCTTAACTATAATTGGTGTTAGTCCTGTCAGATCCATTATTTGGTATTCGGAATAAGTTGAACTAATTTAATTTTAATCGCCAAGATTAAAATAAGCTTTCTTGTTTATTTTACCAGAGATATTCTAGAGAACAATCGATGAGGGTTGAATCGAATCGAATATAATGATTGCAGGCATAGTTTGTTTTTATATCAAGATAGCTTCTGCACCACATCATCCTATGCTTGATAAATAATTACTAGATGAGGTTTGCGGCCAGCTTTCTCAAAACATCGTAAAATATTTTTTATATGTACGTTTTAAGTTGTAGTGGAACTAACAAAATCATTCTTAACCAAAAAACTGAGTTAAGCGCTTGAGTGGTCGGATGGACAGTTGTTACTGCATTTACTAAAAAAAAGTTAGTTTTTCCGTGCTTTGAGGAGAAGTGGAGTCATCGGCCCTGGCTGAAACACACAGATGCTTGGTAACAGATTTTCCACTTGAAGATGGAACAAGCACGAGGGCCACCTGATGTTAAGTGGTACAACAGATGTATTTCATCACTAGTGATGAACTGTACTGCGCTCGTCACCCTGAGACACACAGTTGTTGAGTCTCATGTGCCTGTAATTTTACTGGGTCTCAAGGACTGCTGCCGGAACGCACTGTTAGGTGCTTGGTGACAGATTTTCTAGTTGAGGGTGGTGGGTTTCTGAGAAGAGCCCGATCTGTGTTGACTGTCATCGGGCTCTTCTCAGCGTTCATCCATCATGCCATCAAATAACTAACGTTTAAAAACATCAATTGGGTTACTGGAGTTAGTTTTCTACGAGACTGGCAACACTAAGATTTGTCGGTGTTATTTCTAGTGTGTCATTTTAGTCAGTAGTTTTAACGTCATTAGACAATGCAGGTGATTCGGCACTCTTCTACCGACCATCGGAACAAGCACCACCTATGCAGTAAAACCTATGATATTAACATAATATCACTTGAGGACTGTGAACAAATCAGTCTACATCAGTGCGATCCTATTAAGAAACGGTCATTTTATGATTGGAAGATATTGGCACAAGCCAATAAGATTAGAATTTGATCTTATTTCATAGATTCTAAAATAGTTGTTCACCATGCCACGTGTTATCATGATGATGCCAGATGATAACGGAACCTTGGAAAGTGTACTAAAGATTACATCGTGATAGTGGAGGTACCACAATAATGAAGAGGTAACCTAACCGGAATCACATTAAAGAGAAATTTCTGCAAGGTGGGGACTGGAATGGCTACGATGAACCAAGGGTGTTTTTAGTCATTTGTGTCTTCTCATTTGTACGATACCCATATGTACGCCCACGTTAAGAGAGCTTTGCTATTAAAACTTTAATATCGAGAAAAAACCATACAAAATCTCCGATATATATATATATATTTATCGGAGATTTCGTATATATAAATATGACATAACGCCACACGTAAACTCGATTATATAGCAATAAAAAAATACCCTTGTTTTTACAATCAGTATTTTGCTAAAAAGATTATATGATCAGTCATTATGATATCGATTTATAATTTTAAATATAATCGGTCATTGAGGATCTCTCGAATCTAATGTTTTTCTCTATGGTCACTTCACTTGTTCCTCGATTAAAATAGAATACAGTTTGAATATGATTTGGCTTATTTTCACGGAAAATTATTTTTGATTAAGTTATAGTTTCGTTAAAATCGAACTAATCTCGAATTGGCCTCATTGTTATTAAGTTTAATGTGTTACTGTCACTCGAATGTAAAATATTTCTATTAAAATCACCTTGTAAGATTATATGAACATAAACAGGGATGGAGCTAATGGAATCTGTAATAGCATCGAGAAATAAGTCTACATTTACACAACACGTATGCCGTACAAATCTTAAGCTTCTTTCCGTTAAGGGACACAGGGAGCCACATTTGTTCAATAGTCCTGTGAACTGGATCAACTGGGTGATGCCATGTCCGTACCGTGACACCCCGTTTCATGTAGAACCCAACAGGGAAGCGGTTCATTTCTGAGTCTATAGCCTGGAATCGAAGGCACACGACCTTCCTCCCCCACGTGGATCCGGGTCTCGGTCAGTGCTAATATATCGAAGTCATTCGTAATAACAGCCGATATTGTGTTGTCGTGATTTGTGCCTAGAGAACCTGCATTAAGCAAACCCAGTCGTAGACGTTTGTTAATCACAATTAATTTTACAATGAACCTTTTTAAAAATCATTGGGCAGTTAGACAGAGACCTCCAGTAGGATTGACTCGTAACGATGTTTTTAACAATGACACCAGCGTTAAAGGTAACAAATTGAGATAATAGCCAATAGTATGATTTAAACGTAATTTTAAATAAAAATAATTTGAACAATTGAAGAAAATAAAAAATAATATTAAGCGTGTTCAGATTATAGCAAAGACACAAAGAAATATACAGATAGAAAAAAAAATATCTAACTGTAATTTCCATTTTTAATTTAATAAAGCGAAGAGTTAATATAATAGATATCGTAAAAAGATAAAGTTTCAAAATGTTATTGACTTGCTGAACATTGCCAGTTTAAAAAACACTTGCTAAATCAGTGTCCGAACGTATGGAGATAACAGGCTTGCCCTCGCCTTGCCGAACCAAAATACGGCTTTTCTGGGTCCACGAGTAGCGCCACTGATTTTTGTCACATTCCTCGCGCACTTGATGAAACAGCTGCCGGTTGATTCGCGTCAACCTCTCATTGACGAACACGCGCTGCGGCGGTCCCACCAGGCCTATGTCCGCCGTGGTAAGGTTTCGACGTACGCGGGCAGCGCGCAGCAACTCATCCCGCAGGTGCCGGCGCACGAGCCGCACTACAATGCGACGCGGGTGACCTCTGCCGGCACCGTTAGTGGCAATACCAGACTCAATCGCCCCAACTCGTCCTTCATATATTATTTCACGATCTTTAATAGCAATTCCTAACTTTGCAGCCAGTACGGTTACGGTATGCACAATATTTTCTCCCTTTTCTTCTGGCAGGTGACTTATGTCCAGCTCCGTCAGCAGGGTCTCTTGGTCCTGCTCATTAAGTTCAGACTTGAGCTGTATAACCATCTGCTGTAATTCCGTACCATGTTCCATATATAACGTCTTTCTTCTCTAGTGCCACGAGTCTCGCCTCGAATCCATACACGTTTATTGTGGTGGAGGTGTACACGTTTATTTTGTAGGTATTTCCAGTCCATAGACATAATAATATGTCCATGAAGATATAAACGGTAATCATACCGGTTATACATACACTTTACCGATTTTTATTATCTTTGTTTTCGCTCATTTTGTACTTCTGGCATTTTGAAATCTATATGTTGGTATTTCTGAAGTACAAAGCAAAGCTATGCTGAGCTAGCTTTGTCGAGGATTATTGCGTTTTCTTTCTCACTAAAGTCTAGTAGAAAACATGTAAATTACGCCATTCTCGGAGGGTTAGATTTATGTTTATAAGAGTGTTCAGTTTTATGATCAAATGCAATTGTAAGCTCTGAGTATATCGAACAAAAAACTCGATGTGTCAAAGTGCAGAGCATAGTAATAGTGGGCTGATGAATTATCGCTTTTTAATCCGTATATAATAGTATGCTCTACCGTTCACGATTTATATTTATGCTTATCTATTGAACACAAAGCGCGCTGTGATTATTTACAGTGACGAAAAGGTGTGGCGGCGACAACGAGTCGGCACATCTGGCTCTGTCTAGCCTTTATCCTATTTCCTTTTACGCTAATTGGTTCAATATTTACATATTTCTTTTATTTTAACAAAATAACATATAAATTTATTTTAACGCTGTAGTAGATATTCGCGGAGCCCGTGATATTTGCCAATTACTAATAAATATATTACCATATCATGACAATTGTATCACATGGTTTTTGTTCTATAATATTTTATATATCCTGGCCAGAGTATAGAAAACATATGTTGTGATGCTTGCATCAAATAGTTTTACAATAATTTGTTGTGATAGTGAGATGTCATAGCAAAATGGCAAAGAAATCTGATAACATTGGAGGGAAGCTGGTCACAATTTCTGTTGTTGGGCTGTCTGGTGAGTAAAATAATTCTATAGACCTCACATGATCCTTGTTTTGCTGCTTTCTCTGTTTTGGCTTATTGAGTAACAACCTAAGCTAGTGTTATAATTATTAATTATACTAGAAATAAAGTACAGGATCAACAAAAATGTATGTATTTATATAGTTCAATATATAATAGTAAAATAGATTTGTTGTACGCTAGGAGTTTCTTTAAATGAAACCATATATTGCTTTTTTAGAATATATGCTGGAAATTGTATATGCTTAGTAACTAACCAATACAAAATAAAATGTATATTATATAACAATATACCTTAAAAAAGTTTAATAATTTATGCATAGGTTCTGTATAAATGGTGACTTAGGTGGTTATCACCTATGGTCTTGGAATTCTGATTTTGCTTTTTTAAGCTCTTTATTCATTTTCTGATCCACTTGAGTCTGTATCATCCTCCAAGTTAACAATAAAACATACTCATATTTTGTACATTTCTGTGCATAATGTCTTTACCGGGCTCTATCATTTCAACTACATGTTTTATAAATTTTGCCTTTTGTTGCGATCTATTTTTCGGATGCCTTCATTTAATAATGTTGACAATCGTAAAACTAAATCACAGTCCAAGATACACGCCAAGTCACAAGGTAAACGGGAAACAAGCCAAGTCAACGTTAAAACAAATACTTACTAAGAACACAGGTACAGAGCACTAAACAATACGTCTGCACTGAACAACTGGTGGTCTTAGATTGGTCACCTGCCTTATTAAAATTTTATCTAAACTCCTTTCAGATGACCCTCCCAGACCAAAATAACTTAGTAAGATGGGGAAAAGCCACCGATAAGTCTTGCGGTATTTGTTGGGAGGCGATCGGTACAGCTAGGCACTTGCTGGTAGGATGTAGGGTGCTCCTTGATAGGGGTCATTATTCACGTCACCATAGGTCAAAGATTTCTGCGATATTGTTTTATTCGCAGATGATACCTCTCTGATTTTTAAAGTAGATAGGAAAGACAGTGAACTGAAGCGTGTAAATAATGTATTATCTAAGATTTGTAAATGGTTCGCCGCTAATAATCTTCTCCTAAATTCAAAAAAGACGAAATGTTTAAAGTTTTCTTTACCAAATGTTCCTTATGTTGAACCAAACATAAAGCTTGGCCCAGATAAACTCCCTATTGACAAAGCGACAGTCTTCCTGGGAATCAAAATGGATTCCACTTTACAATGGGATCCACATATACATGATCTCTCCGGAAGACTTAGTTCTGCTGCATATGCAGTTCTTAGGATAAGACAGTTAACAGACGTAGCTACTGCTCGGCTAGTTTATTTCGCGTACTTCCACAGTATTATGTCGTATGGCGTATTGCTGTGGGGAACTGCTGCTGAGATAGAGACAATCTTTATCATACAAAAGCGTGCTATTCGAGCCATATATAAAATGGGTCCTAGGGAAACTGTGAGGGATCTTTTTAAAGAAATTGATATTTTAACTTTACCAAGTCTGTATATATTTGAAAATATTATGTATGTTCGTAAAAATTTGAGTAAATTTAAATTAAACAGTGACAATCACGATTACAATACTAGGAATAAAGATAAAATAGTGGTGCCAGGTTTTAGATTAGCAAAGACAAATAAAAGGTCCTTCTTAGGTAATTGTGTGCGGTTTTATAATAAAGTTCCTAAACATATTACAACACTCACAGAAGAGAAATTCAAGTTGCATGTGAAAAACATATTGATTAAAAAATCCTACTACACAGTTTCTGATTACATAAACGACAAAAATGCCTGGAAAATTCCGCCTCCGCCAAGCTATTGCCTGTCACCTACATAATTTAAACAAATATTGTAATAACTCTATAATATAGTATGTATGTAACACATTGTTAAAAGATGTTTAAAAGAATGGCCCCGAGTTTCTTGCCCGTTCTTCTCGCAGTGGCTCTATACAATTTATTTGCTGAACGTGGCAGTACAATGTAGAATATTTCAATACTAAAATTTGTAATTGACCTTCATAAGAGCGTCGTAGACGCCTAAATTGAATAAATGATTTTGACTTTGACTTTGACATAATAGAGTCCTCGAAATCATACGCGAAGCAGTGAGTCTCTCGGTAGCTAGAGCAAAAAAAGGGTTGACCACGAACAAACAACAGGTTGCTTTTGTAAAAGAAGGGTCATCTACAAAATCAAAATCAAAGCCTTACTCCATCTTAGGCGCAGCTCCCGATTGGACTCTTTTGATGGACTCGTATGAAAAACAATACAAAATTCCTGAGGATGTTGGTGTCATCCAAACCAGATATATTTCTATACTCAAAAAATCTAAAACGCATAGTACTTATAGAACTTACTGTGCCGTGGGAAACAAACATACCTAAAGTATAGTAGGTTATATGCCTATATAACCTACTAAAAGACCTTGGCCTGTCAAGAACAACCGTAACTTCTATCCTAGAATGTGTATCCAAGGCGGCATTAGTAGGATCTTACCAAATTTGGTTGGGCAGGGGAGGAGGGTCGAGCGGTGAAAGGGAGCATTGATGCATCATAAAGGGGCCCATTAACCTTACTCACTGGGTTGCAAGTCCCAGGCATCTTGACTTGGGCCTCTTCCTCTGCAACGCTATGGACCTTAGAAAAAACAAATCCATAAATTTAGCAATTTATAATCTATTGAAAAAAATAATTACCGGCTGTAATCAGAGATTACCTGTGTGTTGTATGTTTATGGATATAACTAAAGCATTCGACTACGTTGATCATAATATACTAGTCAATAAGCTTGAAGCCTATGGGGTACGTGGAAATGTTTTACGTCTTTTTAAATCTTACCTCGAAAATAGGTACCAAGTAACCCAAATTACTAAATTGTGTCCACTTACTAAAACTGAAAAGACATATACATCTGAAAAAAATCTAGTCAAATATGGTGTGCCACAGGGAAGCGTTCTTGGACCATTACTATTCATAATATACGTAAATGACATGCCCAGCATCATAAACCATCCCATGGTGCTCTTTGCAGATGACAGTACCGTTGTTTTCGTTGGAAACAAAGAAAAATCTCTAGAGCCGGAGATAAATATTACCTTAAATAATTTAATTAATTGGCTGACATGCAACAATCTATTAATAAACCTTGACAAAACTAGTATTATGATCTTTAATAACTACAAGCAATTGACATTTAACATTAATCATTCTAATAAATCCATAAATGACATTTCAGAAACAAAATTTTTAGGACTCCATATAGACTCATGCCTCAGCTGGAAAACACATGCTGAAGTAGTTTGCGCTAAATTAAGCAGTTATTCTTACGCGCTGTACATGCTTTCAAAAGTTGTATGCCAATCAGCAGTACTCACATCTTACCACGCATATGTAACTTCTACCCTACGCTACGGGATTATATTTTGGGGCAACTGTACGAATAGGGAAACAATATTTAAGGCACAAAAGAAGTGTTTGAGGTCCGTGTGTCATTTACAAACAACAGACTCTTGTAAACCTCATTTTAAACAACTCAAGATATTAACACTTCCATGTCTATACATATATGAGGTAAGCTTGTTTACATATGTAAATAGGAATTTGTTTGAGGCTTTTAAAAGCGATCGCTATAAAAACAAAGTCGCCGAGCTCCCACATACGTCTGCATTGTTTGGTAAAAGCTTATTTGGTATGGCTCCAAAGCTATTCAACCACATACCAAAATCGATATTAGATTCTGATTGCGTTATTACCTTTAAGAAAAGACTTTATACTTTTCTAGTTAATAAAAGTTATTACACAGTTAACGAATATTTAGATGACCGATATAATTAGTGTTTCATGTTTTTAATCTTGTTAGAACTGATAAAAGTGAAGTTCAAATTGACATAATATATTTTTTAATCTATGCTTATTGCTGTGATAAAATATCTATCATTGACACTGTGAATTGACATTTATATGTAATGAAATGACTAATGTAACTTAATATAGTAATTTAATTTATCTGGATCATATTTTAATGTATAATAAATAATGTATGTTAATATTGTAATAATAATCTGATATAACTTAAATTTTACTAACTTTTGCATACCATAAAGGTGGAATATGGAGAACTTTGTATAATTAAGAACTTGTTTACTACCCATGTTCATGCAATAAATATATTTGAATTTGAAAAAAAAAAAAATTTGAAAAAAAAAATTTGACCCGGCACCCGCACGGTGAATCCATGGATTGCTAAGTAATTTTGTCTCAAGACTGACATTTGCTTGCAGAGTGCATGCATCCTATGTTCGTTATCTGCGACCAATATTGGAGTCACTGATTTCCCTATTAGACATTCTCGGCGAACTGAGTATAGGTATTTCTTCTTTTTCTTTGTTATGTGGTCCCTTGGGTAAAAGCCTCCTCCATCCTTTTCATAAACATAATAGCGATTGAGAACTATAGAAATCCTTTCATATATGGACCACTATCAGGAAGGATCCATGATATTAAAAGATTATTAGGAAAAAGGAAGGCTTCCTGTGAGTCTTTAGCTCGTGACCACATGTATAAAACAACGTACTAGTGAGTGAAGTTATCCTCATGTCAGCAATGATGCAGTTGTACCACTCGGCTTGTATTGTGCAGTGGTACTCTTACTTATGTGTGTCTACTACATAAAAATGCTTGCGCCGCCACATGTCACAAATAATACCCAAGAAATGTAGGTTTTTCAAAATTATACTATATAAAAGTTATATATATATAAGACTGGTTCAATTTCTATCAGTTAAACAGTACCACCTAATTACCTATGTAATAAATTAACTTCTTGCCCAAATATATGGCATGAAAGTACTCTACTTATGAAGATTCCTATGGAGGATGGGGTTGAGAAGGGGCATATCCTAGTAATTACTTCACCTCTCTTAACAATTATTGTATCCAAATCTTTGTACTGAATAACTTGTTGACAACTTAAAATATATTAAAATAACAAATAAAACCAAATTCATACTATGTATTAATTTAATAAAGCTTTACATATACAATCTAACAACTAAAATACATATTCTATGTAACATAAATAACTAAAATATTGTATGTAAATAAAACCAAACTCATAGAATGCATTATTATAATCATTTCTTAACGTAACCTTAACTATATAGGAAACTTAAATCCTTATATATCTTTATTGATATGTATATATCTTTATTATATATATATATATATACAACTGATCTTATATGTAACAGTATCTTATATACTTCTTGAATTCTAATAACTAGTGATCTTCGCGTATATTGATCCTTATTTATAGATATATCTTATATACAACTGTAATGGCATAAGATATATTATAACTTAACTCAAATACATATAATGTAGTACAAAACTAAACATCTTAACTTATATACTTAATTAAATGTAACTTAGTAATTAAACAACTTTAAACGGTTTAAAGTTGTTCAATTACTATGTGTAATAATAGCGAAAACCTAAGACAATATTAAATGTAACTTTCTTAAATATTCCTTGTCACTCTCCACTTTAAATGGAATAGTGTAATAACACTGCTAAAATCATTCTGTCACATACCATATGGTAATTCTTCAATTGAGAGTGGTTGTTCTAACTCTTTAAAAATTAGCCTTATTGTTCTGAGCCGTAGATAACTCATTAAACCAAGCCATTTATCTGGAGCAGGGTACAGATT
Organism: Plagodis pulveraria; assembly: GCA_963890685.1. Classification (NCBI taxonomy): domain Eukaryota; kingdom Metazoa; phylum Arthropoda; class Insecta; order Lepidoptera; family Geometridae; genus Plagodis; species Plagodis pulveraria. Next base: position 6,848,572 of record OY982975.1, read on the forward strand.
CCTTAAATAAGTCTTAATGTAACCTTCCTTTTGATTAACTTCTATCTATCATAAAATTTGAATTAACCTAGACAATCATGGAACCTATAATAAGCAAAATAATCCATGAATGTCTACTATATAAGTACTTAACTATTGTTCTAGTGTGCTGTCGGCCAGTCTAGAAACTGAAGGCAAAATGGGTTTGTTTTTACACTCAGACAGGGTCTTTAAGGGAGGGTTAGCTTTACTTACTTGTTTGATACCTACTCAATCACTGCAATCGGGTGCAGTAGGGGGATGCAGCCACTTTATGTGTTCAATTCCATAATTATTAAATAATCAACACGGTTGGCACCGTGTTGATTATTTAATAATTATGGAATTGAACACATAAAGTGGCTGCATCCCCCTACTGCACCTTTGCATACTTACAGCGACTAGCTGCCTGTAGGCATAATGCACCTTTACATAGGAGTTGTCTGATTACACATATGCCTTATGAATTAATATTTAAAGAAATGTCAAGCTCAAATGTGCAATTTTTTTCTCATTTCTCATTTATTTTATTGTCAGACATCATATAAGGTCCATTAATAATAATAATACATGTACACGATAAACAAAATAATTACAAATAGTCAAAATTATACCATGTCAAATGAAATTAGGACAAATCAATACAATTTATTAGTGCTCAACATCTTAGAACAAAATTTTAAAAAATTATGACAGACACATGTTATAGTTTTGACAAGAGCATTGCCAGACCTAAAAAGTGAGTCTCTAAATCTGGCAATGCGATGCCGTATCAGTCCATCGAGAGCCGGCACGCGAGCTTCAGCGAACATCGCAGACGCACTGCAATACCGCGGGAGGCGAAACAAGATGCGAAACGAATCATTATATTGCACTTTGAAAGTGCTGTAACTTTCAGCTTTATAGCTAAACCATAAGTGGGGCGTATACAGTGCCGTACAATATGTTTTAAATAATAAAATTTTCGCCTCCCGTGAGCAAATATTAAATCTTCTGCCTAGCATGTTTGCTCGAACGGCAAGAGATCGTCTCTCTCTGTCAATGTCATGGTCGTCTCTCAGGTCACTGGTGATTATGTGACCTAGATATTTGAAGGAAGTAACATATCTCAGAGTATTTCCGTCCAAGTGGTAGGGGAGTATTATCTTTCGGGGTAGCTCCAAAAACCATCGCCATTTACTTTTCCGTGTTATATACTAAGTTATGTTCCCGTGCATATTTCTCACATGTAGATAGCAATATTCGCATGGCGTTGATCGAGGGGGCCAACAAAACCATATCGTCAGCGTAACTTAAGTTATTCATGATTTTCTGACCAATGGAGCAGCCAACGCCGGTTTTGCTGAGCCCCTCTATCAGCGCGTGTACATAAAAATTGAAAATGCAATGTGCAATATGCAAGCCTTACCGCAGCAGGTGTGGTTTATAAAGTGCACTGAGGAGCGCAACAAACTTGAAGCGACTAATCGGATGCAATCATTTCAAAGTGCTAAATCAATTAACCAATCCAATTTTGTTAATTGTAAACTTGATGAGTCTGAAATCAAGGCGGCAACGGAACTGTATAAGTATATAAAGAGAGTTAAACTTCTTTATATCCATAGCATATGCCATAACCCTAGAATATTGGCCTTTGCTTCTATACTCAGAGATGGGGTAAATGGTACTGTTCAATACCATACTTGACTTCTTATATTAATGGCTACTGTGTTATACCATACTTATTTCATATCATAACTTCCAACAAGGTACATAACAATGAAAGACAGACATCAATGGTCAATTGAATGAAAGGAACTCCAGTTTAACATCAATTGTGAATGAATTGTATCTACTGTTATTATTCAACTTTCCTTTTATATGTGTTTGTTGTACCTTACATAATTTTATTTATGCTCGATTTTGTGTAATGTTTTCATGTTTAAGTAGATACTATAAATTTCATCATGCTCTTTGTCGTATCTGTACTATATGTATTGTGTGTTGATAGCCCAGCGAGAGACGAATACAACGCCCACAATGTTACCAAAATGTAAAAGGGATCTTAGGCCTACCAGGCCGGTACCAGTCTAGAATGTCACCCTCACTTCTCTTATCTCTTCCCGTGAACGTCGTAAGAGTCGCCTCTTACGACGTTCACGGGAAGAATAAAGATAAAATACCGAAAGGTGGGCAGTAGCCCCTTCCGAGGAAGTGCTATGCGTGGGGATTATGGCAAACCCTCCCTTAATGGGATAGGCCGTGTTCAGCAATGGACAATCTGTCTCTTAAATCTCTGTGCATCCTGTGTTTAGTGTGGAGAAAGCAGACTTACTGCTCTCAAAGTTTGCTATGATAAGATATAATTTTAACAACTGTTTAATGTGATATGAATGGGATTGATAGCACCTATCACACCTCATATCTTAAATTTTGTCAAGTGTATTTGGAATCTTTTATCATGTGTTAAAGTTTAGTATATCTTGAATCAGTTTGAAGTACCCTCTCTGGGTAATTCAGGTTATAGTACCCTATTTGGATGATTCAAACTGATTATGAAAAATCACAAATAACTTGCGATTGCTCGCCTGGCTAGCTACCATCCTCAAGTAGATCTGACTTAACTACTATGTCTCAGGGTTACGGGCGCAGTGCAATTCGTGATTTGTGACGGAATGCATCTGTAAATCTGCAAAAAACCCACATTATTTCTTACGCAGGTACAAGCAAATGCGACTGGAATCAAATACTAGTCTGTAGTAAAAAAAACTTTGGTACACCCAACAGCAATATTATTATGAATTTAATGGAATTTCATTCGGCAGGTACTGAAAAAGAAAAGGGACAGCTGGGTGTGGGCAAGTCCTGTCTCTGCAACAGGTTCGTCCGTGCCCATGCCGACGACTACAACTTGGACCACATCTGTGTCCTGAGTCAGGTAAACACAAGTTCCCCTCCATGGGTGCAGAGGCCCGATTAAGTTAGGGTATACCGCCGGGGCAAGATGGTGAACGCTAAAGCGACCCTATCTTGCCCCACTCCGCCGGAGGACTGCTCAAGGGGGGTTTTAGTAGGTTCATGTCGCACACATCCCCTTCCACCACCCCAGTGGTGGAGGGGCAGTGCAATCAAACTCACGCATTGAGGGTTCCGTACCAAGACACAATAACAATAAGGAACAAAATTTATCAATAAGTTTTTTCTTAGTGCTATTCTGAAACATACTTGGCTGCTTTTTACTGTCTTATTTAAGAGTTGGTACTATGTTCACAATAAGCTCAAAATGCCTGTCAAGTTGATTATCGCGTTAATAACTTAAAATGAAAGATGCCACCGCGGCATGTTTACCGACAACGCCCAATGACTAAAAAGCTGATTGGCTTTCAAGGTACTGCGACTTAATCGCTCATTGACTAAGAATCAAAATGCCATAACTCCAAATGACTATTGGCTAAAAAGGTAGGTAGGTTCTTATTCTATTTGTGGGCGATATGTCCTGAATTGACGTCCCGCTTGGGGTGTTTGTGCAAAAGAGAAGAGAAGATCGAGTGATTTCCCAAATCCCGGCTGTGATACAAAATTTTTTTAGTTAAGATTTTCTAAGCGCTTACTTAGCTAGCGCTACACACGGGATGCCGGGTTAGATTGGCACCTGCCTATTTCTATCTGTGGGTGTCGTAAGAGGCGACTAAAGGTAAAATACCAGAAGGTGGGCAGCAGCGCCTTCTAAGGAACTGACATCTTAAGGGTGAACTGGCCGGTCAGTTCTCCATACAAACGCCGCCCGTAGGGTGATCACTCCCTTATTTGAGATTTTAGGTCCAGAATTAAGCATAATACCGATTGATAACGTCATTAATCATTTTCTAGGCTTGTATGATGCTGAAATTTTAATAAGATACTTAACTTGACAGTTATGAGCTTCGAAACATTTTCATATAGCATTTTCGAAGCTGATAACTTTCAACTTAATTATCTTTTTGAAATTTCGGCAGCATACAAGCCTAGATAATGACGATATCAATCGGTATTATGCTTAAATCTGAACCTAAAATCTTAAATAAGGGAGTGATCACCCTACGGCGTTTGTATGGAGAAGCGCCCGGCCAGTTCAACCTTAAACTGCGATTCTCAAGACGCCTGCCAAGCGTGGGGATTATGGCAATCGCCGTTAATAGGGAAATCTCCCCGTTAATAGGGGAGGCTGTGTTCAGCAGTGGACAATCGGGCTGATACAGTACAGTACTTAGCTTTCCACTAATAAGTAAGTACTTAGGGTTCATTCAAAAATAATCTTCAAATCTGTAATATTTTTCCAGTCTGACTTCAGCGGTCGAGTTGTGAACAACGACCACTTTCTGTACTGGGGCAACGTGCAGAAGGAGTATGATGACCAGGAGTATCGGTTTGAGATCGTCGAGCAAACTGAATTCGTCGATGATGCGTGTTTTCAGCCTTTCAAAGGTAAAGCATTCCCTAAGTAATAGTCTTAACAAATTTATCCGAGCATATTATATAAAATAACAAAAAACTGGCCAAGTGCGAGTGGGACTTGCGCACGAAGGGTTCCGTACCATTATCTGTAACCTAATCTTGCAAGTTACAGACACCTTTCGCAGCGTCCGATTGAGCTGGGCAGGTCAGCAAAAACCTCTTTTATTGTATGGCAGCCCCCTTAATTATTTATTTTATTTAAAACTATTTATATTTAAAACTAAATATACTGTGAATAGTTAAAGCGTCTTCCTGTCACCGTTATTAGTATCGAGCAAGAACCGGTTAAAAAAACAAGTTTGTTGTATGGGAGCCCCCTTAAATATTTATTTTATTTTTAGTATTTGTTGTTATAGCGGCAATAGTAAAACATCATCTGTGAAAATTTCAATTGTTTAGCTATCACCGTTCTTGAGATACAGCCTGGTGAAAGACGGACGGACAGCAAAGTCTCAGTAATAGGTTCCTAGGGCCCTAGGTTTGTAATTAATATTTTTCGAGTCAATTTGAAATTTTGGGGTTCGCAAAATGGGGCTATACTTAAGGGCAGAATAGAACTGACCAGACAGGTTCGTCTACTTTAATCTGTACTTGAACAATAACCTTGATAATTTTATAAGCTCTGTTGGTCGCCTATCTACCGTGTATTCAAGCTCACAGTAAGAATTGAACCAAAACTGCCTGATTTGCAAGCCGTATTCAACTTTAAGCTGTTTCTTGGATTGGTAGAAAATTTTGCTTAGCAATATGTTCGCCTGGCTTCGTTCAAGTAGAAAATCTGTTACGAAGCCTTTGGTGCTTGTACTGTGCAACTGTCCGTGAGAGCCAGTTGCCATTTAGATTTAAGCCAGGCTTATCAGTTTAAAATCTTCAATTAGATCATTTCTCACCACCTGATGAGAAAGTGGTCAAAGGCCATCAAGCTATCAATGAAATATCTCTTAAAATATTTTATTCCCATACAGTTACTATTATTTATAGTAAATAAAAAAAATGTTTTACCTAAAATTGAACCGACTTCAACACCCAAAAACTTGAAATAACTTGTTGGAGTACCATGTTTTTACCCATTTAGTGTCCCATGCTACTTACGGGATCGATTGTCATTCACTGCCAATGACATCATCAAGATAGGAAAAAAACAGTTATTGGAGTGTAACTCAAAAACGGCTTGACCGATTTTGATGAAATTTAAATGGGACCACACGGCAACCATCAGCTTTCAAATAAAAAAGAAACATCAAAATCGGTTCAACCAGTAAAATGTACTGAGGTAACAAACTTTAAAATGTATCGTTAGATTTGTCTTGATAGCGCAAGTGACACTAGGTACATAAAAAAGATTTCGCACAATATGGCGTTTCAATTCTGCCATTTCTTTTTTATGTACCTAGATAAAAAGAAATGGCGCATTTAAGACGCCATATTGGGCTAAAAAAATGTTTTTCTTCCAAACCCATCACCCATGTGTGAGTGATATCAAATGAAGGATTAAAAAAAAACGATTCCATAAATATATATAACTTGCAGTTTTAATTTCAATGTAACGTTAGAACGTTTAACAAAAATAAATAATTTGCGTGTTTTTTACTTTTATCATTTATTTATACCTAATGTTGTCCATGATAAATATACGCGATTTAAACCGTTTAAAGTTGTTTGTTGTAAAGTAACCTTTTCTGGTAACCTCACGCCTTCATAACAATATGTTTATCAATTACAGTTGGCAAAACAGAAACGTATTCGAAACGTTGCGTGGCGACAAAGCTCCAGTCCGCCGAGAAGCTTATGTACGTTTGTAAGAACCAACTCGGCATTGAGAAGGAATACGAACAAAGACTCATGCCTGATGGAAGACTGACTGTGGACGGGTTCCTTTGCGTGTATGACGTCAGTCTCGTGCCCGGGCGGACTTGGGAGAAGCAGGTGAGATATTGATAGAGGAATTGTGTGGGTTCATAATGCTGATACGAAGAAAGTTACCTAGTTCCGTTAGTTGCCTCCACTGCATTTCGATGTGCTCTTAGCGAGGTTTTCTTAGCTGTTCTGAACCGATCAGCAAAGTTAAGCAAAGTCCGCTGCGGAAATAAGTTAGATGGGTGACCGCTAGTGACATTACTACTGAGCGCTTCCGTGGCACGATAAGCCGTCGTTCCCGGTTGTCGTCTTAGGATGGCAGTCGTTATAGCATAGTGGTAGGGCATTTTGCGAATGCCCGCCTGGCTAGCGACCACCCTCAAGTAGAAAATCTGTCGCCAAGCACCTAACGGTGTGTTCCGGCAGCTGTCCTTGAGAGCCAGTAATTCTAGGTTAAGCCTGTTAACACCTTCGACCACATCATCATCAGATTAGATTGTGGTTAAAGGCTTACCAATCAGATATAAAAAAAAAAACAAGAGTTTTTTTTTAATGTGTTATTGACGGAACAAGCTCGAGGCCCACCTGATATTAAGCGGTATCCTCTGCCTATAACAGATGCATTTCATCACAAGTCACGAATTGCACTGCGCCCGTCACTTTGAGACACAGTTGTTAAGTCTCATTTACTTGTGATTTCACTGGCTCTCAAGGACAGCTGCCGGAACACACCGGCAGCAGTCGTACTTAATCCACTTAGTTTTACACTCAATCCCTATGTCAATCAAATAGTTTTCTGCTTACGGTTGCCTGGAAGTGATGGCTGTCTAGCAATAAGCACACCGATTGTACTATTTTAAGATGGAATATTTTGTAAGTGCTAGTACTTAAAAAATATTCCAGTTTTGTTCGTACAATTGTAATAAGAAAGTGCAATAACGTGTTATATATCTATATTACTCAAACTTCTCTCCCACAGAATGAAGTCCTAGCTGCGATTCTACAAAACATACTCAAGCTAAAAAAGCCCGTGGTCCTCGTCACCTCCAAAAACGATGAGATCTGCGAGCAAGGAGTCCGGGAGGCTGAACGACTAGTGCAGAGGAAGGAGTTCAAAGGGTGCATACCGATCGTGGAGACCTCGAGCCATGAAAACGTTAATGTCGATCAGGCGTTCTTTCTGCTAGCTCAGATGATTGATAAGACGAAGGCGAGGATTAAGGTAAGACCCTTACTAAGTATAGTGTCTTATGGCTCATATAAATGAGTATTGGTTTCATTGAAGAAATTCAAATAGTAGAATAAAAAGCCTGCATACCAAATATCAGTTGAGTCGAATTACTTAGCATTCCATGGATTGACCGTGCGGGTGCCGGGTCCATAGCGTTGCAGAGGAAGAGGCCCAAGTCTAGGTGCCTGGGACTTGCAACCCAGTGAGTAAGGTTAAGGGGCCCCTTTATGATGTATCAATGCTCCCTTTCACCGCTCGAGCCTCCTCCCCTGCCCAATCAAATTTGATAAGATCCCACCAATGCCGCCTTGGATACACGTTCTAGGATGGAAGTTATGGTTGCTCTTGCCAGATAAGTATGCTTAAAATATTTTCTCGGTCTATTCGAAATTTTCAATCTCTTTTGTTATAGGTTGCGAACTACGCCGAAGCATTGCGAATAAGAAGAGAGACTTTGGACTTCGTCACCGATGCTTTCACGCAGCTCATACGGATACATGTACAGGATTACAAGTAAGTGTTCACCAACTAAGGCGCGCCCCTCTACAGTAAGTTATTGATGTACATTTGTATGGGTAGGCCTTGTTTGTGCATCAGGTCTTTTTGTGGGGCTAAGTGCTTATGGTACATATATAGTAAAACAATAATATATAATGATTGCTTGGGTAGACAGTAGTAATTGCAACTATACTCAAAAATATAAAGGGCGCACATTTGGTAGTGGAAAGATCTATGTTGTTTTTTTCAATTTTTTTACATATTGGAACTGTCTCAAGTGATGATGTGTTCGAGAATGGAAAGTGCAGGTTTATCCAAGTTTTTTATATATGTTACTAGCGACCTGCCCCGGCTTCGCATGGGTGCAATTTCGATACTAAATTATCTGTAATATCTTCGAAAATAACATTTAAATTACATGCTGTAAAGGGACATATTGATCTATATAAAATACGCAATGTATTTAAGGTACTTCATTTGTTAAGAATTAATGCTGTATTGCTTAAAATCGTAAGAAGTAATACTGAAGAGACCTGATAACAAGTTTGCTTATACTTCCCTAATATATGATCAAAGTTCCACGTGTTAGTAAGTGGTGAATGATAATGTGGTAGCAAGTGTTCACAGGATGCTCCTTACATTATTGGCTCCCAACGACTCTCGCACCTAACCTTTACTTGTTAATATAATATGTCAAATATAGCATTGAATGAATTTCCGACACTAGTAACTATAGTATAACCCATTTTAATAGATAAACGAAACGAAAATTGTGTCTCTAAGCATTACATAGACACTATAGGCACCAATAGTGTGCAAATTAGGGAATTACCTCTAATCATTAGAATAGCGGCGACACTTTCAATTTGTTTCATTTTAATCATTATTAAATTTGATGGGAGTTACAAAATGGTATATTAAGCAAAATACATTGGTTTTTAACCCAAAGTGGCACTGGCACTGCGTTTTGGCATCTTGAAAATAATTTCTACGTTGGTTGAATTCCTCGAGTAAACAATTCCATAATGGAGGGCACATTCAAGCAAGCCATTGTATTCACAAAGTTATTGCCGATTCTTTGCATGGTTGTAGGGCATTTTGCGAATGCCCGCCTGGCGCCACACTATTCCATGCTCAAGTAGAAAACCTGTCGCCAAGCACCTAACGGTGTGTTCCGGCAGCTGTCCTTAAGAGCCATAATTCTAGGTTAAGCCTGAACAACATCTACGTCCACATCATCACTTACCATTGAGATCGTGGTCAATGGCTAGCCTATAAGCAATAACTAAAATTAAATAATATTGTGCTCACTCCAACGATTTTTTTTGCAGAGAGACGTGGTCTGCAGCAAGTAAGAGGCTATCTCACTCTCCAGAATGGGTGAAATTTGTTCAACAATTTGGCATAGATGGAACTCAGGTAATTTACTTTTTACAGCTTATTTTATTTCAGTGCAAAAACAGCTTACAAATGTCAGGTAACAACCAAAAAGAGACATCAGAAGCACGAAAGAAGCAACCACAATAAAAAAAAAATATTACACGGATACGTTATAATTCTCTAAAGAATTTTGAGAAATTGATGAAAAGGCTATTAAAAAAGTAATCACCAAAATTGAAAGTCGCCCCATTTTACGGTATTTGAATAACATTATAGGAAAATAGTGGTTTCGCGATAATGTATGTATCTCCCGACTTATCGTTGTGACCTATTTACGTAAGTATATTACGTAACGTACTATATACGTAGTTATTAATTTATATTATCCATTAGGCCGCAACACTAAGTTAACGCATCTCGCTCTTCATTCAACTCACGTGCAGATGGACTCCCTCCTACTTAGGCGCTAACTACAGTAAGTTAGCGAGTAAGAAGAATGTCCATCGGGTTGTAAAAAAAAGCGTATTATAAAATTAGTGATTATTAAGAAGACAAAAATATGTAATAAATATTCTAATAATTTTATAATTGACTTACAAATTATAAAAGAGTAAAGACATAAAAAGAATGGCCCCGAATTTCTTGCCCGTTCCTCTCGAAGTGGCTCCATACCATTTTTGCTGAACGTGGCAGTGGAATATTTTAATAATAAATTTTGTAATTGGCGTTCATAAGAGCGTCGCAGACACCTAAACTGAATAAATGATTTTGACTTTGACAAATTACGTGAGCATTTTTTGGATTAAATGTAATGAAGCAATGATGGCCGAGCGGTAATAGGTATGGGCTGTCGTGCCGCAGTACCCAGGTTAGATCCCCACCGCCGGCTTGAGCTTCACCGCTTGGTGGAAGGGTATTTGGCGATTGCCAAATCCCTCAAGCAGAAAATCAGTCGCCAAGCACCTAACGGTGTATTCCGGCAGCCATCTTTGAGAGCCAGTGAAATCACAGGCACATAAGACTTAACAACTATGTCTCAAAGTGACGGGCGCAGTGCAATTCGTAACTTGTGATGCAATGCATCTGTTATAGGCAGAGGTAAGTCCGCTTAAGATCAGGTGGGCCTCGAGCTTGTTCCGTCAAATAACATAAAAAAAACAACAAAACAAAAAGTATCTTTTTTCTATCCCACCAAGGGAAAAGAAGAGCTCATAACATCTACATTACCAATTCTGTGGAATACACGCAACGTTTTGTGGACAACTCTTTAAAGCCGAAATCATTTATTCAATTTAGGCGTTTACGAAGCTCATATAAAATTAAAATCAATGAAAATATTTAAATATTGAAATATTCTACAATAGAATAATGTTACGCCCGGGATTGATTTACTTGAATTCAAATGTAGACAAATTATAATTCGACTCCTTTTAAAATTAATTTTGAAGATTTGTGCTAGGCCCTTTCACTCCCGTTTTGAATTCACGTTATTAGTAGACTTCCCTAAATCTACCAAAATAAAGCCAATAGTTGAAGCCCTCGTATCGAAGCTTGCTTAGTCTTTCTTAAAACAATTAAGACTTGGATACCGCTAGTGGCCTTACTACTGAGCATGCATGTTCTTCGGAGGGCATGTTAAACTGTTGATCCCGGATGTTGTCTTAGGAGCCTTCCTAAGACAACATCCGGGATCAACAGTTTAACATGACTGCCTAGTCATTATAGCATGGTGGTAGGACATAAAGCTCGCTGGGCTAGCTCTCAAGTAAAATTTCTGTCCTAACGGTATGTTCCGACAGTTGTCCTTTCTAAATTAGCCTGTACAACATCTTCGACCTCATCATCATTTACCATCAGGTGAGATAGAGGTCAAAGGCTAGCCATAAAAAAAAGTAACGAAAATCTCTTTTGTCCATTAGATGATGTTTCGTCGTCACATCAAGAGGCTGAAAGAGGAGCGTTCGGCTAAGAAGCTTCGCAAACAACTCGCCAAGTTGCCGCAAGTGCTGTCCAGGCTCAACCTACCCACTGAAGACTTGCAGGAGAAGTAAGTTTCATCGACACACCTCGATTAGCCGAGGGGACCGGCAGAGTTCTCTATAAACCGTTTTACCATCCTCGAACACATTCGTGTGCAAGCACGACTGCATCCTAGAACTGTATGGGGTGAAATGGAACCCTTGTTTTCCTGTTCCACTCACATAACACTCCACATACACCCCCACACAAATCCACATCCACACACATAAAAAACAACCAGAAATGTATTTATGTAATTAAATGTATTCTATAATAGCATAATGGGATTAGTAGGCCCCCCACTAGGTAGACTGACGACTTCGTGAAAGTCGCGGGTAGCCAATGGTTACAAGCGGCTAATAGCCGTTCTTTGTGGCGCTCTATGGGGGAGGCCTTTGTTCAAAAGTGGACGTCTTCCGGCTCATGATGATGAATGGCATAATTTCTGTTTACTATAATCACACATTGGAGAAGGGTCTGGTCTTCGAAACACAGTGTTAAGCTACTTTGAGGACCAGAGGCAACAAAATTAACATTCTACTATATGTCAATAAATATTTTTTTTATATATTATGATTGTCTTAACCTGGCAATCATAATTACTGTATCAGCCGTCCACTGCTGAACACAGCCTCCCCTATTAAGGGGGTATTTGCCATAATCCCCACGCTTGGCATGCGGCTTGGGGATCGTAGTGTAAGATGGCAGTTCCTTAGAAGGCGCTGCTGCCACCTTCTAGTAATATTCCCTTAGTTGCCTCTTACGATACCCACGGGATGATATGGGGAGGTGAAATTCTAACCCGGGACCTCCCGGGACCTCCCGGGAAAATAATAATTACTAGTAATTAAATTGTGATTTATTGACAGTGACTGGCCAATGGTGATAAGACAGCTCCGGTCGCACCGCGATTTCTCCGTGTACTTCAGCGAGGGCCGCACACCACACTCCGGTTCGGAGTCCGGCTCGGAGCTCGATAGCCCTCTAGCCATAGACACCACGCTGCGTGTCGGCGAACGGGCTAGATATCAGGTACGGTGGCATCTATAAGTGTCTTTGGAGATGTTTTTTTTATGTTATTGTAACGGAACAATCTAGAGGCCCACCTGATGTAAAGCGGACTAACCTCTGCCTAGAACAGATGCATTTCGTCACAAGTCACTTGCATTGCACTGCGCCTGTCACCTTGAGACATAGTTGTTAAGCCTCATGTGCCTGTAGTTTCACTGGTTCTCAAGAACTGCTGCCGGAACACACCGTTAGGTGTTTGGCGACAGATTTTCTACTTGAGGGTGGTAGCTAGCTAGGCGGGCAATCGCAAAATGCCCTTCCACCATGCAAAATATTGGAAGGGCATTTTTTGGAGTCTATCTCGTTAACAAATTCAAATTAAAAAATATAACTAGTTAGTAATCTCAAGATCCTATACTTAACCAAACAGACGTACCGAAATATATCTTATCGTCTTTTGTTAGTACTAATACACGTGGAGTCTATGAATAAATATGTAAAGAAACGTAAGTCAAGCTCAAAAACAGCACAACGCAAACCATACTTCGACGGGCCAGATTTAAAAAGTGTACCGTGCAGCGCAACAACATTACCTTGACACGACCAATCATATGCGCTAATTTCTAAGCGCCGAATCAAGTAACCAATCCAATTGAATTTTGAAGATTGGGCATTTTGCGAATGCCCGCTTGACTAGTGACCATTCAAGTAGAAAATCTGTCGCTAAGCATCTAACAGTGTATTCCGGCAGCAGTCCTGAGAGCCAGTTAAATTACAAACACATGAGACCTAACAACTGTACGTCTTAGTCTGACGGGCACAGTGCAATTCTTCGTTGACAAAATGCATCAGTTATAGGCAGAGGATAGTGCACTTAACATCAGGTGGGCCTCGGGCTTGTTCCATCACAATTGTGAACTTGATTAGTCCGAAATCAAAACTTTATGACAGTTACACATCTTTACACATTGTACGATATTCAGTGTACTGTAACATAAAATTTTTCATAAATTGCACATGATTGCTATTCGACACGATATAAATTAAATCAAAGTACAATCGACAAGTGTAAGCAGAAGAGACTGACCTGGTTCGTGCTGTGGTGAATAGCCAGACAAACGGGCATGGGCCTCAGGACTCTAAAGCAGATCTGACTTACCAAGATACCTCGGGTTTACCTGCCGCCTGGATATGCGATCTTTAGTTTTAAGTCCCTTCTAATCACTGCAGCTTGCACTTAATGTTGATAATCACGAGATAATTCAGGAATGTTATATATAATTAATGCTTAGGAAACAATTTTCGACACGACAAGAAAAGGGAGGCGGTAAACCGCTCAATCGAAATTTTGAATAAAGAATGACTGTGTAAAACGTTTTTCCTTTATTTTTATTTTTTTAAATAGCTGTGGACTGTTTAGGATGTCAAAACGGAACACACATATTTATTCGTAGTGTGGAGTTATCTTTCCAAAATTGTATGAAATACAATCACAAGTTTTGTGATTGTAGATTGATGTGTCCAATGATGGATATATATGATAATAATTAAGAAAAGTATCCTGTGTGTTAATTCAGAAACTCAACTATCTATATTCAGTTTTATCGGAATAAGTTCAGGCATTTCAGCATGAAAGAGTAGCAATCGTATTCCCACTCGCAAACTTTTTATTTAGAACATTAGTGTGATTGTTATTCTTTCAGACACTGGGCCAGTCTCAGAAAATCCCTTATGAGATTTTGGAATCCAACGAAGCCGCTTCCGTCTTTAAAACGTATCTTCACGAAGCACAAGAGGAGCAGAGGAATTATGAGTAAGAAATTTGATATATTTGTTTGATTGCTATTAAGTTAAAAGATAAGTTTATAAGAAGAAGAGAAGTTTAAGGCATCTTCAAGGCATTTTATGAAGGTCAATTTCAAAATAAAACTGTTAATAGATTCTACTGCCAATTGTACTGATGCGGTCGAAGGTGGTGAACAGGTTTAATCTAGAATGGGAACTGGCTCTCAAGGACAGCTGCTGGAACACTTCTAAAGACCTTTCTTATTCGTGATAGGCTAGCCTTTGTTTACTATGTCACTTGATGGTAAGCGGGGATGCAGTTAAAGATGCTGTTCACCTAGAATTACGAGCTGTCAAGGACAGTTGCCGGAAAACTCTGTTAGTTGCTTGGTGACTGATTTTCTACTTGAGCATGTAGTTAGCTAGGCCGGCATCATTGATGGTAAGTAATGATGCGATTGAAGATGCTTTTCAGTCTTACCCCTCAAGGACATCTTCCGGAAAACACTATGAGTTGAGAGAGTGAGATTCGTGGTAGATTTTATACTTGACGATGATAGGCATGCAGGCGTTTGTGATGACTCTTAAGAGCATCACAAAGCAGAGGTATGTTTATTAATATGGACCTTAGATATTGACTTATTTTTATAATTTTATTACCAGGGTAAAAAATAACTCCTGTATTTCCCACAGATGGTGCCAACAATTCAAGCGTCTCCTAGAAGAGACAGGCTACGTGACGCCTGGCAAGCAGTTATCAGAAGTTCGCGTCCTCCTTATGGGGCGGGAATGTTTCGAAGCGTTGTCAGACCAACAACAGCAGAGAGTATACGACGCGCATCAACGGCATATTCAACGTAGAGCCAAGCATAACTTACAGGTACTATAAAATTATCTAAGTTTTCAAGTTAAGGCGGTGACAAGTGCTAAATACCTTTACTTGAACAGATCTTTAGTAAAATGTATTTAGTTAGTAGCAGTTTTGCATGGTGGTAGGGCATTTTGCGAATGCCCGCCTGGCTAGCTACCACCCTCAAGTAGAGAAGTCGCCAAGCACCTAACGGTGTGTCCCGGCAGCAGTCCTTGAGAGCCAGTAATTCTAGGTTAGACTGAACAACATCTTCGACCACATCATCACTTACCATGAGGTGAGATAGTAGTCAAAGGCAAACCTAACAAGCATAAAAAAAAACTTAATCACATTATATTATTTATTTACGTATGAATGTGTATGGAAACATATTTAAAAAAATAGCAAAACCTTATCAAAAGGGACAAGAAAAGTAACATTTTCGGTTTACGTTACTAGTTTTGTATTAGCTTACTTACGTATTTTACCTAAACTGATCACATTTTCACCATCGCTGTCTTTCTTTCACTTCTATGCAGTCCGATAGTGACAAAATTTCAGCATTTCCGGTTATATATAACGCAGAACATATTTAATAAATAAAACACTATCTGTGCGTTTCACAATCATCGATTTAGCCTATCCATCGGTTAAAGCTTGAAGCGCGCTGCATGTTAACTGTCATTTTTATCATTCAATTATTTTATGTTCTGGGTAGTATAAGTAAGTAAGTATATCGGGGATTATAGCAAACTTCCCGCATAGGTTATGCAACATTCTCTGAGTCAATACTTAGGTGACTGCTAGTGCAATTCACTATGGAGCGCTGCCATGATTCGGAGGGCATGTTAAGCCATCCTCGGTCTTGGTTGTTGTCTTAGGCTGGCAGTCTTTATAGTATAATGGTAGGTCACTTTGCTATCACACGCCTGGCTGGCTACCACCAAGTCAAGTAGAAAATCTGTCACCAAACAGTCTTGGTTAATACTGTTCATGTAAAAAAAGGGTAGCTAGACAGGCGGGCATTCGCAAAAAGCCCTTCCACCATGCGGTGAAGCTCAAACTCGCGGTGGGATTCGAACCATGGACTTGCTGCACGGAAGTCCATAGCTAATGCCACTGAGCCATCACTGTTTCAAGATGGCAGAAGATGGTTTCTTCAGAAGCCGCTTCTGCTCACTGCCTGCTATTTTTCTCGACGTCGCTTACAACTTTCACAGAAAGATATGGGAGGTTGCAATTCTATCTTATTCTGGAACTATGGCAGGCTGACTCCACTGTAAATTACATAATTTTCTGTAAATTTTGACTAAAGATCCATGGTTCATTGTTGCCAGGAGTTACTACTGGAGCACGCGGATTTGTTCTACCACTTCAAGAGCATATCACCGACTGGGACCATCACCCAGGAGGACATCAAGGAGATCACTGATGTGTTGCAGGATGATTTCAGGTATGTTTCAATATAACTATGTATTGCCTTGTTTCCGACTCGTTCTGGTGAAGCAATTATGCAAAGCTTCAAGAGTTGCCACGCTCTCATAGACTACCTAAAGTCTATATTTCCTACCTATCATATTATTATGTAAAAAAAAATACGGGTTATCCAAAGACAAGATTAGTGATGGGGACCCATCTCATGAACGACGAACCAAACTGAACTATAATAATATGAAACGGAGCGAATTGTTTAAAAAGTAAAATTTTGTTGGCTATATGATGCTCTACAATCCACTATTTTAATCCATATTCTGTGAAAATTTCTATGGGCTACATGTTACCGTTTCAAAGTTTCGCTTTGTAATAGGGTCCCGTTTAGTACTGAACCCTAAAATAAATAATGAGATAAACGAAATATGTTCAATTGTTCACTTAAATTTGTTCATTATTTCGATACCCATCACTAAAATCCTTTTAGTAATAGACAAGATCGATTACAAAATATCAAAACACTGTCATTTCTGTCTACGGATTTTGTGATCATTACGTTATTTGATTTATATTAGGTCCTTACATATGAAATTGGCGTTTTTCGTACTGGCCACTTTAATCACGAATTTCTCCTCTTTGGTAAGGAATTCCAAATTCAAATTTGTACAGCTATAGACTCATGTATTTGTGCTTCGATGATCGTCATTCATTTGTTTTTTTTCTTCTGTTTTTTTCTGTTTGCGTCACTCATTTTACAAAATGGAAAACCTTAAATATCGCATTATTTACGAGTACGAGTTCCGCCGTGGCACTAGTGCTGCGGAAACAACTCGAAGGGTGAATGATGTGTATGGCGGTCGTGTTGCAAAAGAAAACACAGTTCGTTTTTGGTTCCAACGTTTTCGTTCTGGAAATTTCGACCGAAATTTCGAATTAAAACAGTTTTATCACTAACATCGCAGCCTGCAGCTAACTCGGACGTGGTTTGCGATGGATCCGCTTCCACAATAGCCTTCAACTCTTCATTATCAACTTGAGTCTCAGGCCGTCCACGGGGCTTGTTCTGCAGGTCGAAATTTCCAGAACGAAAACGTTGGAACCAAAAACGAACTGTGTTTTCTTTTGCAACACGACCGCCATACACATCATTCACCCTTCGAGTTGTTTCCGCAGCACTAGTGCCACGGCGGAACTCGTACTCGTAAATAATGCGATATTTAAGGTTTTCCATTTTGTAAAATGAGTGACGCAAACAGAAGAAAAAAAACAAATGAATGACGATCATCGAAGCACAAATACATGAGTCTATAGCTGTACAAATTTGAATTTGGAATTCCTTACCAAAGAGGAGAAATTCGTGATTAAAGTGGCCAGTACGAAAAACGCCAATTTCATATGTAAGGACCTAATATATCGGACAAAACTATATGATATTTGGATGCTATTCGAAGCGTGATGTTTCTTTTATTAGGTCTAGTGTAGTAACCATAGGCCGTCTCAAGAGCTGCAATAGTTTTCTTGGCATCACCAGGGCGTCACTTTTAAGCAGTGATGGCTCAGTGGCATTGGCTATGGACTGCCGCGCAGCAGGTCCATGGTTCGAATCCCGCCCAGAGCTTGAGCTTCACCGCATGGTGGAGGGCATTTTGCGAATGCCCGCCTGGCTAGCGACCACCCTCAAGTAGAAAATCTGTCGCCAAGCACCTAACGGTGTGTTCCGGCAGCAGTCCTTGAGAGCCAGTGAAATAACAGGCAAAATGAGACTAAACAGGTATGTCTCAAGGTGATGGGCGCAATGCAGTTCGTCACTTGTGATGAAATGCATCTGTTATAGGCAGAGGATACCCCTTAACATAAGGTGGGCCTCGCGCTTGTTCCTTCACTTGACTACCCAAAAGAAACCCGCATGGAACTGTGGCAGACCCGTGCCCTCCCCCACCCAACTACATTGAGCCGGCTGAAGTATTCCCCCGGGCAAAGATCTGACGTGGACCAGATCGACTCAAGTGGGTCGCTGATCACTATCTCACCTAATGTTAAGTGATGATGTGGTCTTGTATACCTCTGATAGCTAATATTCCGTAGTTGGCATTGTTATTATGTAAGTTGTGCAATATGACAATTTGGATTTGTTGGATAGATCTATGTTTTTTTTTTACTTACTTATCTTACCCAAGTCAAATAAATTACGAAAAATCAACAAATTTATTTGTCGATAATAACACAATTCAAGGTTATCCAGATATCAAGGTAACTTTGAATCCCTATAACAAATACTTTTCTCGTACAATTTCTCTAAAATTCGTCGTTTTATTCAATAACATTTGATTATGGGTGTAAAAGAAAACTGATTAACCAAAAAACGTAATATGATAAATTTTTTGGAGTATCCCTAAAAATCTAAAAAAAGGATTCAATGTTGCAACCCAACCTGACTGAAAGCGCCTATTTATAATGTGGTATTGCAGATTTTAATCAAAATCAGGTTTTTTTACGGGCTGTTGCTAAGCGGAGCCAAAAGAACGAGGCCGCACACACACTCGGTCAGCTTTTTCTACTAATTGTCACTAATGTTTTTTTTTTACAGATACAAAATGCTAGACAGAATGGAGCAAGACAGAAAACTGATGCTATTTCAGCATTTAGGGTTCGTTCATTGTCCAATGCGCGAACACTGTCCCGCAGGTGCCAACTGTCTCGACGGAACTCTGCCAGTCATACTGAATACGAGAGTCGGGTGAGTAGATTGTTAAGTAAGCTGTTTTATAGCTAGTATACAAGTGTTATGTATAGATCCAAGGTAGTACTTTCTTCTAGTTGGATAATCCTCCAAATATAATTAATTCTATTTACGTCTTTCTCCCCGTGGGGTGCCGGGTTAGAATTGCAGCTCCCTATATCATCTCGTGGGTGTCGTAAGAGCCGACTAAGGGAAAAATACTGGAAGGTGGGCAGCAGCGCCTTCTAAAGTACTGCCAACTTACACTGCGATCCCCAAGCCGCTTGCCAAGCGTGGGGATTATGGGAAATAACCCCTTAATAGGGGAGGCTGTGTTCAGCAGTGGACGAGACTACTGATACAGTACGTCTTTCTCTTTTTTCTGATATACTAATCACCTAAACTATAATAATTTTCAATTCAATTCTTGTGATGAATATTATTTGCAACGTAATGCACGTTAGTGGTAGTATAGTACAGTGCCATGATAAGAGTGCAGAAAATGAATTATTTCAATCGATACTACGATATTAATAAACTTTAGTGGACGCAAAGTCTTTAATCAAGCCGAGATTGGTATGATTAATATAGTATTCTGTTCCTCACGCCCTGGGGCCCAACTCTCACCTTTTAAAAACTATTATGGAGAACCATAATCTTTATTGCAAACTTAAAATATTGATACTAAGATTCGTACCGTGGCCGCCACGAAATAATGTTTATATAGAGCTATCTCTATCCCACAAATGTCTTGATTCAATGCATGCAGCCCGCTCTCACGTTGAAGTTCTAATGTAAGTTTACTATGGGTGCGTACCGTTTGAGTGAGATTCGCCAAAAACGCTAAAAACGATCACATTCCCAAAAAGTTTTCCACATGGGTCTTGGCGTTATTTTCGCCTTAAACGCTACATCTAATGTCAAAAGTGACAGAAGTGGCAAATTTTAGTGGCATTCTTAGCGTTCTTATCCAAAAATGGAACGGGGATGACAGTTACAAACGCTCACGTGATACCAACCATAGACGTAGAATATGATCAAAATTATCGAAAATAACGTTCTTAGCGACTAATGAAACATACCCTATAGTGACAGTAGCCCAACCACGGGGCAAATTAAAATTGTTAATGTAAGGTTAAAATAAGACTGAATTAAGAGATGGGAGTTGGCCCCCAGGTCAACGTCAACATCCTTTTCACCATTCCTTTCCAGTCAACATTACGTAAATATCTGTTTTCAGGTCATTAACATCGACCGGCGAGTCCCAATGCCACGCGGGACCGGCCGCGCCCTGGGCGCTTACCAACGACTCTAATCAAATCAACGTCATCATTTTAGGCGTAAGTATTTTGATAAGGTTTCTTTACTACTGTCTCATATTAGTATATCAACGGTGACCGGCTTATTTACACCCACAGTCAATTTAAAAATACAAATATAAAAATATTTTTTTATTGTTCTAAGAAGTTATTATTATTTTTAATATTGTTAGGTTTGCAATAACGCCTGCTATGCGGATTACATTACAACATCACAAATATACGATAGGTTATAGGTAGGTTGCGTCATCATTTACAAGTATAAAACCAATTGCAAAATTGGTCTTGTTTGTAGTACAACGCAAGTGGTACTATAGATGTCGCTCCATCCCAATACGATGGTTAAAGAACTATAGGAAAGATTTGAGTTATGACGTCATGTCATGTTAGCTCAATTGGTTCGAGCATACCCCGGCTCAAGGGGTGGATGCACGCTGGTTCGAAACCCGTGTGGGTGGACTAGTCTCTTCCTAGCACATAATTATTTGTTGGAGGTTATAGTCTGGAATAAACTGGGGTCGATTGATAGGTTTACTACTTAATATGGCGAAAAAAAAACATTTCTTTGTAATTTAGTGAGCTTATTCGCTCGGCAGGTGTGCGTAAATTACAGTCATACAATGAAGTACATATTTTTTTATTTTAATTTTTCAGGTTGAAGGTGTTGCCGGTGAATTCGGTAAACGATTACTAGCCGGGTGCGACTCGGAACATCGCGTGTCTACAGGCGACGGGCACTCGTGGCGAGTGGAGCAACGCATCAAAACCGACGACTTTGCGCACACTACACCCATTGATGACTTTGCTCCTAATGGTAAGAACTATGCAGTATGTTAAGGCGATATTTTAAAAAAAAGTAACATATTATCTACGTTTCTAACGCTTTTCTCTCAAAGGCCATCTTAAAGTTTTGGTTTTTATGACAAAGAAATCATTAGGATCTAATCGAGTCAAATTAAAGTCAGAAACACGATTGGTTAAACATTCCTCGATAGATTTGTTTTCCAAAGTTGGCTCTTCCACAATATTTTTTCTATTTTTATCAAAAGTATAAGAAAATGGACGGTATATTTATACAATTTGTAAGATTTGTTTACACATACGAGGGTGAATCAAAAAATTCTTGGAATCAATATTAAAAAATGCAAAGATTTAAATAATAATATTTTATTTTTCTACATAATCTCCCTCCAATGCAATGCATTTAGAATAACGCGTTTCTAACTTCCTTATTCCTTGTGAAAAAAAATTATTTTCTTGACTCTCGAAAAAGTCCTCTACGGCAGCTATAACCGCGTCATTATCGTGAAATTTTGTTCCACGAATTTCCTCTTTTAATTTTGGAAACAAGTGAAAATCACTTGGGGCTAAGTCCGGAGAATATGGTGGGTGGTCAAGGAGATTGAAGCCAGCACAGCGGATTGCGTTGACCGCAACTTCCGATCGATGAGCAGGAGCGTTATCTTGAAGGAACAACACGCCCAACGACAGTTTTCCACGACGTTTTTCTTTAATCGCTTCACGCACTTTCGGGATTAAATTTGCGTAATAGGGTCCAGTAATCGTCTGGCCTTTTGGCATGTAATCAATAAAAAGGATTCCTTCACTATCCCAGAACACAGAGGCCATAACTTTGCCAGCGGTAGGAGCAACTCGAAATTTTTTAATGGATGGAGAGGATGGTCGTTTCCAAGACATGCTTTGTCTTTTAGTTTCAGGATCAAAATGGTGGACCCACGTTTCATCCATGGTGACAAGACGACGGCAAAAATTATCCGGATCACGCTGGAACATTTCGAGATTACGCTTGGAAATTTCCAAACGTCGCTTTTTGTTTTTTATCGGTTAACATTCGTGGCACCCATCTTGCAGACACTTTTTTGAACCCCAGTGAATCAATTAAAATGGATTGAACGCTACCAAAAGATATCTTTAGGATCTCAGCTATATGTTTTATAGTCATTCTTCTGTCTTCCAAAACCAGATTCTCAACCTTTTTCACATTTTCTTCTGTAACGGAGGTTGAAGGCCGCCCAGAACGCGGGTCATCTTTACAGCTTGATCTACCTCTTTTAAATTCAGCCACCCAGTACGCAACCGTAGAATAGGGTACAGCATCACCCCCTAATGTCTGCTGAATGTCCAAAAAAATTTCCTTCGTAGACATTTTTTTCAAACTGATATATTTTATCACCGCACGTAACTCACTTTTATCCATAATTTTGACTTTTTAGCAACTCGTTGCACAAAAAAATTTATTACATGCGAACGAACTGACAAAAATAAGTGACAGTCTGCATAAATATAGTGTGATAGACACTCTTTAATTTGAATATCGAACTTGATCCAAAAAGGTTTCATATATATGCACTTCTAAGAACTTTTTGATTCACCCTCGTAATAATAAGTAAAATTGAAGAAGTATATGGTTTTAATTTGAGAATTTTTAATATTAATTATTTTCTTGTTTGTCGTTTACTTCGTTTACTTTCGATCATGTTTCGATTAACACCCGACGCGTCAAATATAATATGTTAAACTCTTTTTGCATTCGTAATAAATGATTATGTAGCAACCGGCTTACACTCGTATGATATTTACCGGGAATGTCTCCTACTACTTTCAAACTTAACAGTACTACGTTTAGGAATCCCGATTGTGCACAGCGGCTAACGCGGGCTAAAGCACGTACTCCCCAACGAAAAACTCCAAGCAAGTCCTGGTCAACAGTTAAATTCGAGATAATTTTCATATTCAATATTAAATAATGTCTAAATGAGCATCCTGTGTCAAGGATATAACACACGAACTTGGTAAACATATGAGCGAGCGAATGTGTTGTATGCTTCTTAGTGAATAAAAATGCCGATATCCTTTAAACACAGTTTACTCCTCATAAACAATATATGTACAGTCCAAAGATAGGCAGTATGATAGGCGGTAGGTAAGTGAAGGCACAAGAACAGAAAGTATGATGCGAAAGGAACTGAGATTTAGCGAGAGAAAGTTTAAGCGCCGTGCGAGGCGATGCGACATAGGTTCGTCGCGGAAACCAATCTGGGTAGCAGTGGCGCGGGCGCCGTCCGACTGGGGGCGAGTTCTGCAACGCGCCTCCCGCGCGCGCAGCATCTTTCGGTCGCCTGGACAACTTTTCAAAAGTTGTCGTAGCATCTAGTGATGCGCCGCTACACATAATTTATCCATATTATACAAGACGACACAAGAACAATCTAATTTTAAAATGTTTTAGCTCCGGTTTTATGATTGGCCGCCTACCTGACGCTAATCGTAGCCTTAGGAATGCTTGCGTTGGTATAACCGAAATATTCCATGAAAACAGGGCTTCATTATAGTAAGCAGCCTCCACTAATCGATGTTAGTGGAAGTGGAGGCATGCTGCTCATTATGCATATTAACCCTTCGTCGTCTTTTTTGACATCCAACAGAAAGATATGGAACAGTCGTTATAATCTTAAGCCTGGAACTGTACGGCATAATTCAATAATAATCTTCATTTCAGGTAACTTAAAATAACATAAACCGAATATAGAGTTATTCTGACCTTATAGATTAATTAAATCAGTTGAATTGCAATGCTTATTCTTTGAGCCAAATAGGTGCCAGCATTTTGATCAAGCGTCTCGACCATCCATCGACCAAGCGCTCTGATAAGTTTTGGAAAATACGTCGAGCTCCCGGTCCCCACGGACCCCAACGTATACACCAAACGGCTCAAATATGTAACCCATACCGAGGTTAGCATACTTGCGCCGCTTGAGTTGCTCCGCCGAAGTAGCCGCGGCGCCAGCCCTCACGTTGGTTTCAGAAAGATGTAACGGCGCTAAAGTGTCTACGCATGTAGCGTCCCACACTAAGGGCCGTCAGGTATTTTACCATCGTCACGCATCAGACCGTTCGGTTCGAGAACAGCTGCAACATTGGCGCTGGTAAAAGCCCGGCGAATGATATCGTTAAGGCTGGCGTGGTGGGAAATTCGACCACCACTTCGAGAGCAGGATTGGCCATTTTGTTAAAAAGGGCATACCGCAGTATAACGGTATAAAAAAAAAACAAAAAAAAAAATAATGCGTAACAATATAATTATAAAAAGCAAAAAAAACTACTAGTAGCTCTCGCAGCGGTTTGCCCTTGCATAAATTACAATATCTGCAACTTGATGTAAGAAGATCAGTACGCCACTCGAAAAAAATAAAGTATGGAATAAATTGTTGAAGTCCTAGAAAATTTGAGCTTAGAGTGTTTGAACTAGCATGTGCTAAGCCAGTTATTTCATATATGTGTGTTAGATACGATAGCTGTTCTCTTTTCTGACTGTCACGAAAAAACTATCACACACACTTCACTAAAAAACTATCTCAATATCTATATTCATCTGCACGTGGAAATGTGTAGCGCTTTTATCGGATAAACCTCTTAATTGCATAGTTGCCATATGATATTGAATTCTATTACTTTACAAAATAAAGTTGTGTATGCCATACATTCACGCAAAGTTCTCAAGTTATCAATATTTCCTCTTTCAGGTTATTTCTGCGTTTTTCAAGATCAGGAATCGTTCGAGTACATAAGAGACTGCGCGGAGAAAACGCTTCTAACTAGTCTTGAGCAGGAGGACAAGCTGCCTTTCCAGGTATGACTGATTATTATAGAATGTTTGAAATGTTTTGTTGCAAAATATATCTAATTAGGATATTTGGCAGGTTATTTTTACAGTGTAGTTAAATCGCGTTCGGAAAGTCACTCGACATCATATCGTCGAACATCCCGCAAAGCTTGAAGACCAGTCTTCAACCAGGATGTGTTGCCAGTGATGACTTATGGCACTGAGACATTGTCGTTCACTGTGGCCATATGTACAAGCTCAGTGTGGCTCAACGAGCTTTGCAGAGAGCTTGGAGTTTCTTTGCGCGATAAAATCCAGTACAAAAATATTCGCCGAAGGACCAAAGTCACCGACATAGCTTTCAGCAAAGTTCTTGAGTGGTTACCACATTACACCGGAAGACGTAGAATTGGTAGGTGTTCACTGTATGGACTGACTAAATAGTGAAAGTCTAGGGTAGCCAATGGTAACAAGTGGTTTATAGTCTTTCATTGTGGCGTATTAGTGAGGCATTTATTTAACTGTGGACGTCTTTCCGCTGATGATGATGACATTAAACATCTATATTGTGGTACCTTAGAAGCAAAACATCTGATAAATTCAAAGAAGGGGCCCGTCTTCTAGTTTTATCTTAGTTTCATACACCCATGGACAGATGTGGAAAGCTACTTAAGTACGTTCTCCTGAAAAGACGGTAGATTCGGTGATAGATAGTTATCAGTATTGTGTGAATATCTAAATAAGAAATTGTGAAAGTATCAGAAGTACAAGTAAGTATAGAAGCACATGAGACTTAAAAACTTTGTCACAGGGTGATGATTGCTTCTTTCGTCACTTGTACGAAATGCATCTCATAGGCAGGGGTAAACTTAACACTAGGTAGGCTTCGCGGTTGGTCCATCACAATAGCATTTTAAAAAAAATCTTCCATTCGCATCGAAGCCGTTCTTGAAAATATATTTAAAATATTTCAAAATTTGTTGACAGGGTTTACCATTAGTGGTAATGTTTGTCCAAGACGAAGGCATGGACAAGAAGGAACTGGCCAGGTTACAAGAAGAGGGACAGAATCTTGCCGAGAAGTGAGTATTGACTAAATTGTTAAATATGTGTATTCATTGTTATTTTCCTTTTATTAGGGTTTTTTATACACAATTGAGATTTACTAGTATTTTTCTAAAAAATAATTTATTTTCAGTCTACACTGCGCTTACCTAGAAGCATCTGTGAACGAATTGGGCACAGAAGCGTTTACAGCGGACGCCATACAAGAGCTGGTGCGGGCGAATCGAGATAAAGCGAGTTACGCTCATCTCTATCGAGATGACGTTATCGTTTGCTTCGATTCTGACATACGGTGAGTTTTTAGAATCAATATTTATATAAGTGCCTACGTAGTAGGAATTATACGACTTTAATCTTATCTAATGTTGTCTTAGGTTTTCGCGATTATTTCATTCAGACGTTACTTTGCAGTAAGAAATGTATAAGATAATCAAAATAACCATATTTTGTGATTGTTTAGCCAAAATTTTCTTCTAAGACAACTTGATAGCCCAGCCGGAACGATTTTCGACGCGTGTCGCTTTCACACAAAGCATCTGCAAGAGATCTCAACTCTTCGAGTAGATACGTAGGTAGATAAGATTAAACATAGTAATTAAACAACTTTAAACGGTAAGAAGCGAAACGCGTCGAAAATTCTTCCGGTTTGGCTGCGTGGCGGACGTCGCGTCGGCTTAGCAGGAAAATTGAGCGGAATTGTCACTAGATATATTTTTATATTTTTTAAGTGTTTTATTAAAATATTAATTTGATGTTTTCTTAAAATATTTTAAAAGTATTTGTTATTATTAAAAATGGATTTCCGCAAAGTAACGCCTGAATCTATTCATTAACTTAACAACTATGTCTCAATGTGACGGGCTCAGTGCAATTCGTGAGTTGTCATGAATTGCAACTGTCATAGGCAGAGGTTAGTCCACTTAACATTAGGTGGGCCTCGACCTTGTTCCGTCACAATAACATTTAAGGAGGGATGTGCTATTATGCCGTAAAGCTCGATTGCTTGTAGCTATCCTTTGTGTTAAGAAAAGGACATACTATACCGGCCTAATATGAGTGAGAAAGGGATATAAAGATGATAATTATGATTTTCAGAATAATGGTGTGCATGTTCTGCGACGATCCATACTCACCGGAGAGAGTTCTAAGCCCATTGCTATCACATCGTGCTTGCTTCCTCACCGGGGACCGATCCATCGTCATCGAAACGTTTCTTGGTGACTCCAAACGGAAAGTCGAGGTAAATATATTATAACGATGAGTATGTTTTTTTTTATTGTTCGTAAGTAAGCCTTTGAACACATTATCACCTGATGGTAAGTGATGATGTGGTCGAAGGTGTTAACAGACTTAACCAAGAATTACTGGCTCTGATGTTTGGCGACAGATTTTCTACTTAAGAGTGGTCGCTAGCCAGGCGGGCATTCGCAAAATGCCCTTCCACCATGTTATCGGTTTCGTAACCATAGTTAATGCAACTGAAACGAAATTATGCCATTATTCCTATTTAAATTTTGATATATTAGCAATTATGTATTTGGCACATAAGTAGAACTAGGATGAGACGAATTTACTTAGCATTCCATGCATTCACCATTCAGTTAGCGTTGCAGAGGAAGAGGCCCAAGTCAAGGTGCCTGGGACTTGCAACCCAGTGAGTAAGGTTTAGGGGCCCCTTTATGATGCATCAATGCTCCCTTTCACCGCTCGAGCCTCCTCCCCTGCACAACCAAATTTGGTAACATCCTACTAATGCCGCCTTGGATGTGTATCCAATAAAATGTAACTTCCATCCTAGAACGTGTGTTCTAGGATGGAAGTTACGGTAGATAAGATAGAAGACAGCTACGAATAAATATTTAAAGAAGTGTATCTCTCATACAGTTACCGCTTTGATGACCGCGGACTCATCAAGTTCACAATTAACAAACCACGCACAATATTCCAAATTCAATCAAATAGAATCAAATCAAATAGAAATTATCGCACCCGAATGGTCTCGTCAAGTTATTTTGTTGCGCAGCACGGTACTCTTTTTA
Organism: Plagodis pulveraria; assembly: GCA_963890685.1. Classification (NCBI taxonomy): domain Eukaryota; kingdom Metazoa; phylum Arthropoda; class Insecta; order Lepidoptera; family Geometridae; genus Plagodis; species Plagodis pulveraria. The sequence continues at coordinate 6,876,891 of OY982975.1, forward strand.
AATTGATTTAAAGCCTTGCACCCAAGTAATTTAAATTCAACCAGCTTAGTATAAGTTATTTATTTTGTACCTGACTATTTTTGAAATAAAATTGGACAAACCTTTAAAGGATAAGGCCACCAGCGGTGGCTAAAACTCACCAGAAATTAAAATTTCGTATAAATTTGATAGCACCCATTCAAGTAGCGCGGAAAGTTCATTATTGCTTTTTTATTTTTAATGCTGATAGGTGAGCTTTTGACCACAATCTCACCTGATGGTAAGTGGTGGTGTGGTCGAAGGTATTAACAGGCTTAACCTAGAATTACTGGCTCTCAAGGACAGCTGCCGGGACACACCGTTAGGTGCTTGGCGACAGATTTCCTACTTGAGGGCAGTAGCTAGCCAGGCGGGCATTCGCAAAATGCCCTACCACCATGCAAAATGAATCTTTAAAGGAAAAGGCCTCCGGTAGTGGGTAAAACTCACCAGAAATTCCATATATAAATTTGATGGGGCCTATTCGTTTAAATCGGAAATGTTGATATTGCTATAGAAGGTTATCAAAATAATCAAATATCTAAGTAAAAATAACCGTTACAATAATTTTCTGAGTAAGATGTTTAAAAAAAACTGCTTTAAAATGAGCTTCCATTCTTTTGTAACAATACAATTTCCCCTCTTTCAGGTGATAATTTCGAGCTATCATGGAGCGACACAGTTCAGAGACGAACTCATTCATGGATTTATTCTTATCTATTCTGCGAAGAGGAAAGCTAGCTTGGCTACGTTAAAGTGAGTAGCGACAATAATTTCCATATTTTACTATACTTTAGTACTCTAGTATAAGGGCATATGTTGAAAAAAATAAGGGCACGAGTTGAAGTAAATCCCTACTTATCTACATCCCTTCTATAAAATGTATAATAATTGGCAGAGGCGGCATTGTCAAATCATTTTTGTCGTTTAAGTAATCACAAACTGTGTAGTAGGATTTGTTAATCAAAATGTTTTTCACGTGCAACTTAATTTTCTATCTGTGAGCTTTGTATTATGTTTGGGGACTTTATTATAAAATCGCACACTACTACCTAAGAAGGACCTTTTATTTATCATCTCAAATCTAAAACCTGCCACTGCTTTTTTATCTTCATTTAGAATATTTTTTAATGAAACGCTGGTGAAGTTGACTGTCTTTTAAATGTTGTATAGTGATGAGAGGGACAAGTCGCCTGATGTACATAATTATCGTTCTGCTTGAAACTGCACTGCGCTGTTAGGTTCTTGGTGACAGATTTTCTACTTGAGGGTGTGAGCTAGCCAGGCGGGCATTCGCAAAATGCCCTACCACCATGCTGTAACGTCTGCCATCCTAAGACAGCAAACGGGACCGACGGCTTAACGTGCCCTCTGAAGCACGGAAGCGCTCAGTAGTAATGTCAATAGCATCAAATCATCCATTCAACTCATGACTGCGGGAAACGTTGCTTAACTTTGCTGATCGGCTAAGAACAGCTAAGCAAACTTCGCTACGAGCGCTTCAAAGCATTGAGGACCGTTAGCTTAACCCGTTGTATTCCTTTTTAGCGCTTTCTCAATGAACATTCCCAATCTCCCGATCCAAATGGTGGCTGTGACGGACGGCGGCGGTTCGGCTGCGACTGCGTTCTTCGGCACCGACGTCGGACACGCGTTGATCACTGAAGGGAACGCGACGGCTGATCGTCTCGCTGCTCACTTCACTACATACACTTGCAGTGCTGAGAACAAATGTAAGTTGTTTTACTATAAAATGTGAGATGAATATACTTAGCGTTGCAGAGGAAGAGGCTAGAGGTGCCTGGGACTTGCAACCCAGGAGTAGGGTTAAGGGGCCCCTTTATGATATATCAATGCTCCCCTTCACCGCTCGAGCCTCCCCTACCTAACCAAATTTGGTAAGATCCTACTTATGCCTCCTTGGATAGACGTTCTATGATGGTAGTCACGGTTGTTCTTGACAGGCCAAGATCTTTTAGTAGGTTACATAGGGATTTCGCTGATATACCCCTTGCTCCGACTTCTACAGCATATCAATTAACCACATAACCGTTTTTGGTTAATTCATTTATTAACTCATAATATTTGTTAGTTTTTATTGTGTGGTCTTTAGGTATGTTTGTTTCCCACGGCACAGTAAGTTCTATAAGTACTATGCGTTTTAGATTTTTTGAGTATATAGCAATATACCTGGTCTGGATGACGAAACACCAACATCCTCAGGAATTTTGTAGTGTTTTTCATACGTGTCCATCAGAAGAGTCCAATCGGGAGCTACGCCTTCTTAGGCGCAGCTCTAAGTCTGGAGCAAGGCTTGGATTTCGATTTTTTAGATGACCCTTTTACAAAAGCAACGTGTCGTTTGTTTGTGGTCAAACCTTTTTTTGCTCTAGCAACCGAGAGACTCGCTGCTTCTCGTATGATTTCGAGGACTTGAATAATGACCCCTATCAAGGAGCACCTTGCACCAATAGGTGCCTTGCTGTACCTATGGCCTCCCGACAAATACAGTAAATCTTTTCGGTGGCTTTCCCCCATTTTACTAGGTTACTTTGGTCTGGGATCTCTTTCTTTCTCTCTTATATCTATGTTTGTCATCTCAAAGGCGTTAAGATATAATTTTAATAAGGGAGGTGTCCAATCGTATATCAAGGTGCTCCACTTTAAGATTAGACTGCTCTTGGGCCGAATTGTGTAACTATTATGCCAATGAAAAAAACTTAATCTTGACGTTTAAACTCTTTAACCTCTAAACATCGAGCTTGTGAGGTAGATGCGGTGTTACATGCATGTGCAACATGTGTGCGAATTCGCAAACCAGATTTTAAGCGGATAGTGGGCTTCGTTTTCTAAGGAACTTATCATAATGACGTTGATCTCCATTACCAATCTAGGTGTGGGTTTGGAAATCACTAGATAAATGAAAAAGTTACCCGAGTGCTGTCCGGAAATTACATCGGTAAATTAAAAGTTAAGGTTAACTTTTAATTTCCTGATTTCCCACAGTTGAATTTGTTACCCGATGAAAAACAGGGTGAGGTTTTTACCTGTCAGCTAAATATAGTAGTAGTATAGGTAGTCAGTTGTCATTTGAGAGTCCATGTGATGCATTTTTTTTATTAGATTAAAAAAAAATTGTTATAATAAAATATTTGTTTAAATTAAGAACGTGAACCTCCTTTGCATATACATTATACTAGCTTCCCGGCCGCGGCCCCGCCTGCGCGTATGTCGGTTATCGCGCTAAACCATTAACCTCTTTTTGCGCAGTTAGATAAAAAATATCCTATGTTCTTCCCCGAGTCTCAAACAATTTTCATCCAAATCGGTCCAGTAGTGTTTAATAATATTCGTTGCATACAAAAATACAAATCTTTCCTCATTACATATTAGTCTGGATTAAGTTTTAGTGATTATTTTTTGTCATAAAAAAGCGTCGTACACAGAACGCGTCAGCCCATTGCCTACTTCACAAATCTTGATTTTTCTTCCACAAGGTAAAATAATCGAGGGTAAGCTGGTATTGTATTGGATTAATAATTTCAGCGGCGTTTTACACGCCATTCTTCAAAGAGGTATGGGAACGCAAGGGTGAGATAGAACGCGCGTTCCGTATGGAACAACCGCACAACTTGCCGGACGTAGCCGCCGCTCGACCAGCGCCGCCGCCTAGGAACCATTCCTACCATCTCAACCATATGTGAGTACTAGAGAATCTAACCTCCTATTAACCTAGTTGTGCTCTTAGGCTAAGATTCAGAGACAAGTCTAATCGTGAACTAATGTTTTAAATGTAGTGCTTAGCCTCATAATTGTATTCAAAGACGTGTGTGACTAAGCCAAGTAGTGGAAATCGACTACTTTCGCCTCTCTCAAAGCAAGAGTGGCGCCGCCAAGTGAGACATTGAGGCGTATGCTGCAATAAGTTCTTCAGGAACTCTTTTACGTAAATTGACAAAGTCACTTTTCTTGTACTATTTTCTTATGATGAAAATCCTTGCAACTTCAATCAATCAATCAATTTTTTAAGTTCAGAAATATTCCCGCTTTATATCTAAGACATAGTCATGTCTTCGTCAACTTGTAATCAGATATACATAACACGTATTTTGTTTCACTCACTCCAATCACATTTTATATACTGTTGTTCTAGTCGTTTTCTTTTTATATCAGGATGCATAGATAAATAAGTGAAAAATGTGTCATAGATAATAGAGTGTGATCTAAGCTACGAGGTAAGTAGGACTCAGACTATATCTCTGAATATGAAATTTAAAGATTGGCTTTACCGACGCTTGGCTAAGACTGGTTATTGACCGTCTTACACAAATGTCTCTGAATCTCGGCCTTAGATCGATATCACCTGGTAAGTTCTCAAGAACTGGTTAATACCGTGTCGCTAACTATGGGGAAAATTCAAGCCTGAGGCAGGAAATTCCAAATTCAAACAGTTATATCGTGCTTGTCGCTTGGCTTATCATTATACATGATCATGGTATAACCGTCAAGCTTTAATGTTTGTATTACTGTGTTCCGGTTTGATGGGTACGGGTGTCGGTGAATTTACAGACCGTACATGAGAATTGAGACTTAACAACTTTGTCTAATGGATCAGTTCAGTCTGTCACTTGAGGCGAAATGCATGTGTTATAGGCAGAGGTTACCGTTTAACAAAAGAGGGTTTCGTGCTTGTTCTATCAGGATAGCATAATACATTTTTTTTTTAAGTTTTCTAGCCTATAAATGTATTGTTATAAACACTGAGCCATTCCACCACGTAGAATTGGGTGCACCCTATGTTGGTAATTATCTTTTTGATAACGTCGTTGTTTCCATCGACGGCCCCCGAGTGAAAACACACCCAAGTATATACTTGTATTATTTATTTTATAGTTACCGCCAAGGAATTTTTTGTATCTAATTTGAAAATAACGACTGTTTTAGGAGAGAACACAAACTAACGAATTCCCTGGATCTCCTGATTGGACCGGACTCACGAGCTGACATCGACTCTGAGTACAGTGATACACTGAATAACTCCAAGAACAGAGGCTTTTTGAAAGGTACAATAAAATGTTTATATCAGTATAATTCTATGTAAATTTTGTAAAAAAACTTTAAATTAGAATTTTCAATAATATTCTATTTGATACGTTACGTTTCATATCGTAGTTCCATTTGATCTTTTTAGTAAAATAAACTACTTTAATGTACTAATTAAAAATTGCAAAGTTGCGTAATCGTTGTACGAATTAGGATTTAAACGAAAGAGGATAAATATATTATTGAACGAATTAAGATTTTTGTCATCATTGTACCAAATAAGAATTGTGCAAATTGCCCGGAATCCTATAAAACCAATGTGAGATATTGAGTCTTACTTTGACAAATTAATAATAATAATAATAATAATATTTATTTCCATAAAGAGTTACACAATAAGTACACTTCTATTTAGAACACAGTTAACAAATGTATTAAACAGAAGTAGAGTAACGACGAGTTCCAAACTAGGCAAAAGCCTGTGTCTTGGAACCCAGAGATGCGAAAATACAAAATAAAATAACAATTAGGTGCAGAAGTTTAAGTATTAAGTATCATATATATATATATATATATATATATATATATATATATATATATATATATATATATATATATATATATATATATAATATGTTGAATAGTATAAAATATAAATGTGTGAAGAAGGTTGAGTGTAGAGAGTGAGAGTCGGTAGAAGTATCCCTGAACATGCCGGTTTTGATATCATCTAACTTATATTAAATCCTCTGTTTCCTCATAGGTGAGCTTTATGAGAAATTCTTTGACAATTTTTTTACAAAGAGAGACTTTGCAATCCCTAATTTCACAGTGCTTACAAACTTTGTTATATACATTAAAGTGAGAGAAAGTGGGACCTCTTCTTGTGAGTAAAGATGTAGCTTGCGGTAGTGGAAGTCGGAAAACACGTTTTGAAATCAAGACGTCATAGTCATCGCGATTTAGAAAAGCCTTATGAGCTTTAACAGTTGCAGTTAAAACAAATACACTCGAGAGCAATGAATCCGGGTCACTTAAAGAATGTTAAAAATCTCGGAAACTAAAAATGATAGGTTAATGCAATAAATTGTATTTAATAGACAATGTAATAATGTAATAATACTATGTAACAAATATAAATCATCATTTACTTAATGTAAACTCCTTAAATGAAAGTAAAAAAAATATGAGTCACCATACATTTTATTAACACAAAATTACATAAAGAAAAAAACTGCTGATCTCTCCTTAAAACAAAAATAGGAAACATGAAATTTTTGAACTTTATTACGATTTTCTTGAATTTTAATACTTCGTATTGCCTCCTCGTGCTTCCATTACTGCGTTTACGCGGTTTGGCATGCTGTACACCAAGTTCCTTATACGATTTTGGGGAATATTCTCCCATTCCTCTGTGAGAGCAATTTTGAGCTCACGAAGCGTGATTGGGGGAGGGTTTCGTTGTTTTACGCATCTGCCTAGCTCGTCCCAAGCATGCTCGATCGGGTTGATATCCGGGCTGCGCGCTGGCCACTCCATACGAGTAATGTTCATCTCTTGAAGGTAGTCATTCACAATCCTACCTGTATGAGGTCGGGCATTGTCATGCATAAATATAGCATCCTCACCTAAATTGACCATAAATGGACCAACGTGATCATTGAGGATTTCTTCCACATATCTTACGCTAGTTAAAGAGCCGTTTTCTATGATCACCAGCTCTGTGCGACTTTCAGAAGAAATTCCGGCCCACACAAGTACAGACCCACCACCGTAGGCTACTTTTTCTTCGATGCATGCTTGCTTGAATCTTTCCCCTGGTCTTCGATACACTCTGTGTCTTCCATCGTGCTTGTAGAGCATAAATTTTGATTCGTCGGAGAACATAACTTTTGACCAATCTTCAATACTCCAATTTACGTGGCTCTGGGCATATCTTAGTCTCGAAATACGATGCCCACGCTCCAGTTTAGGGCCGTTTGCAGGTCTAAGGGGTTTTAAGTTAGATTCAGCAAGCCGACGTCTTACTGTCCATGCACTTGGGTTACTTCCTCCGAGGCGTCGAAACTGATTGGTGAGTTCAGTTCCTGTGAGAAAGCGATTTCGAAGCATGGTGTTCACCAAGTATCGGTCTTCTCGTGCTGTGGTACACCTGGTTCTGCCCGTTCCTGGTCTGCGTAGGTTAGAACCAGTTTCTTCGTAACGTCGGAGAACTCTTTGTACTGTTGACAGCGACACACCGACAGTCCTGGCTGTATCGCGCTGACTCCGGCCGGTTTCCAGCATTGTAAGTATTCTGGTGCATTCTTCAGGCGTAAGCGACATAATTTCAGCTTGAATAATGAATATAGAGCACTATCAACATGGTTTATGTACCCACATAAATGACAGATTACAAACAAAAGCAAAACCAAATGCTGTAATTTCGTAGTTCCATCTTCGAAAGTGGCCCTTTTTCAAATTTGATTTTTTTATGATATAACTTTACAATAACTAAGAAGTTTTAATACCTTCATTTAAGGAGTATTACATTGTCTATTAAATACAATTTATTGCATTAACCTAGCATTTTTAGTTTCCGAGATTTTTAGGATTCTTTAAGTGACCCGGATTCATTGCTCTCGAGTGTAGTTGTCTAACTCGTAGAACTTTAAATTCTTTGTAAATGCTATCTGTAGGTTGACGGAATGGTTTTTAAAGAATGACTTTAAAATTGTTACAGGATTTAGCGTATACCCTCCACCAAGCACGCCTCCCGAGCCGGCGCCGCCAGACCATAGAATGCATGATCTTTCACGTAAGTTACTTATATAATTATAAAATTGTTTCGTATAAAAATCTCTTAGTTCAAAATATCACGAAACTTTTGCACTGTTGGTGGTTAGATCTCTTGAGATTAAACTACTTAATATGTGACAGCAAATAAGTGAAACACTTGTGTGTGCGACGGCTATACTCTAGTAGTAAGCTCGTGTAAGCATTAGCATTAAAATTGGTTTTGTTATAAAGCTGCTGAGCATTACCATTAGGCGAGGCAAAAAAGCAAGACGCGTTGCTCAAAAGCATTTGCGTGACAATTACACACTTCTATAAAAATGTGTACTAAGCTATCTGTACTGGCTTAAGATAAGAAACTTAACAAAAGGCAGGCTCCTTCTTTGTTTCTAACCATGTGGAACATGCTAGAAGATACACATTCACTCTGTACTTGAAGACTCCAGATTATGTCTGTCAGAGACGCTGGTAGTATGTTCCATACTTCAGCATTATAGAAAGTAACATACTATAGTTTGGTATACTGTATCAGCCGGATCGTCCACTGCTGAGCACAGCCTCTCCTATCAAGGGGGTATTTGCCATAATCTCCATGCTTGGCAGGCGTCTTGGGGATCGCAGTGTAAGATGGCAGTTGTTTTGAAGGCGCTGCTGCCCACCTTCCAGTATGTTTGCCTTAGTCTCCTCTTACTACGGGAAGATATGGGGAGATGCAATTCAAACCCGGCACCCCAAGGTGGAATACCATATTCATAATAAATTCACAATTACTAGATATATGTCACCGTTTTATTGTACTAACCGTTAGTTTATAATAAATCTAGTTAGATTATAAACTGTCGATAGATTGTGAATGGAAACTAAAATTTACAATCTAACGTTTAAATTTTCGTAAGATTATAAACTGACCATGTCCAGCCGTCAAATTGTAATTATGTGGATCAACAACAATTTACCATAGATCTACGAAAGTATTACAGTGGCCATAAGCAAAATACGTAGGTACAGGTTTTTAATGTATTATTTTTTGGCTTATGTTTAGCTTACCACCAGATTTAGTAGAGTAACATTTTATAACAGACAAAAATAGTAAATTATCACCAAAATTAAACCCGCATTCTAATGTAATCTTATAACCAAAGTTTTACATCTCACTATCCTATTTAAGCAAAATTACTCAAAATAAATCATTGTTAACCCCAAAATAGTAAATGATCACCAAAAGTAGTATATGAAATTAAATTCTTGTGGCGCATCGCCGGCCGCTGCCGCGGCACGCTCGCTTCGCTCGCTCGGCTCGCGCGTTGTTGTAGTCACAAGTAACCTAACGCTCCTCCTCGCTTCGCTCGTCGTCGTGCCTAAATATGACTGCCCTAGACTAAATGATATTTAACCCCTCGCTATAATATAGCGATCATTTACTACATTTGGTGTCCGATTACATTTTTTTGGTAAAAGAAGTAAGGGTATCAAAGCATTTTATGGTGATCATTATTTTAAATCCCTTAGTTTTTTTAATGTACAAACTCGAAATGAATATGTTTTTTTTTCTGACTATTCTTTTTGTTCTTAACTCTATGAAATGAACTCGTGCCACCAATAACGGCGACCAATCAGAGGACGGTTCACAATTTCGCGGTCGATTATAGATCGTTAGATTATAAACTGCCAGCTAGACATGGTCAGTTTATAATCTGACGAAAATGTAAGCGTTAGATTGTAAATTTTAATGTTCGTTCACAATCTATCGACAGTTTATAATCTCACTAGATTTTTTATAAACTAACGTGTCGTACAATTATCCGGTGACATATATAACTAATTACAAGATATATTTTAAGTATTAATTGTGTTGATTCGCAATAAATATGAAATATTGTAACGCAGCGGATCTCAACTGTTCGGAGGACTCTCTCAGCACCCACGAGTCAGGTGATTGCATGAACCACAAAAATATACTTTATTGTCTCAGAGGAGGGTTCAGTTTCGTTTGTAGATACAGATTTATGTTGTGTTCTGGAGAATTAAGGAATTGTTGACAATTGCATGAAGTAGTATCAGGTTTTTGGTAAAAGAAGACTGAAACAAATCGCGTGTTTCACTAGAGCGTGGTCAGATTTCCAATATGACAACAGTATAAAAAAATAGTAATGCCTTTTTTCCGGAGGGGATAGTTCGACACTACTGCAGTGAAAACATTCTACGTTTCATTTATTTTATAATTGACGATCAAACATTAAACCTACGTGTTACGTACATATTCACGGCGGTATGCCTTTATTAACAAAATACTTCGAATTATATATAACACCAGAGCTACTACAATGAAAGCATTTAGCCATTGCAGACTCACAGGCAGTCCAAATACTCCAGCCCACTACCAGTTGACAGCGTGCTCAGCATGCTGGCAGCATTGCCCCTTTGGATTGCAACGCTTATTTGTTGAGCCAAATAAGTGCTAGCATTTTGATCACGCGACGTATTGACTAAGCGCTCTGATAAGTTTTGGAAAATGCGATGAGTTCCCGGCCCCCATGGTCCCAGATTACATCGGGAAACTAAGGCGCTGATAGTGTGTTCCATACTTCAGCATTGGAACTATTGGAAGGTAGTTCCTGGCAGACCGTTTTGTTCCACGGTTTATTTTATCTATTTAATTTGTATACTCGAGGCCATCTGCCGCTTCGTTTTCGATGTTGCATACAGGTTTTTTTCGGTCTTCTTTTATCCTAAATAAGAGTTACGTTCGTTGTTTGTTATGATGTAGTATTTATTTAGTTACATGTTATTTTGGTAGAAGATTTGTATTGTTAATATTGGAATGATATTCATGTTATTTAGATTATGATGTTATTTTGGTAGAGGTATCTTTAATATTGGGATGATATTTTTTTTAGATTTGGTTTTTATTCCGCGCACTTTTTTGGCATGCCTTATCACCTTTTGTTTGGATAGAGATGACTATTATATTCCCTCTTCATAGAGAAATAAGATAAAGAAGCAAATTTAGTTTTACGAATATATTTTTTATTTATAAAAAGTGAGAAAATGCTTTCTGAAATATGATATTATGTTGCGAAGCATGTAGTGAAGAAGTTTTTGGATTATATCTTAGTTCCTTGTGACAGAAAATTTGTAATTTTTTGCTTAAGGTGCTGACAAGTGCTACATAAGTTCACTTGAACCAATGTCCAAGATATTTTTATTTGTGGCAAATTATATGATACACACTACTTTAAAAAAATCCAAGCACCTAAATGGTGTATTACTGCAGCAGTTCTAGGGAGCTAGTTTTCATTCTAGGTTACGCTTGTTTACTCTCCGACCACATCATACATTTTGACAATAGGTGAGAAATTTGTCAAATGCTATGAGCTGTAAAAAAAACTGCATAAAATTAAAAGATAACAGTTTACACGACCACGCTTGTCAAACAAGAGCATTTACGTGGATTAACATAAAAGTATCATTAGTTAGGTTGTTTAAAAATTTTCGGCTTTGTTCAGATTTTTCAACGATTGAATCTCCTCTTAGGAGTGATCCCACGCAGATTGTGATGTAATATCAGCCCTCGAAAGTATCTAAATGTGTGTGCTTATAATGTTTAGACGGCGGCGGGTTGTGGCAGACGGCCCCGGGTCCTGGCGGGGGTGGTGGTGGAGGCGGGGGAGGGGGAGGGTACGGGCCGCGCGCCTTCACAACGGGCCGAGCGCGGCATCACCCGCCGCATGTACCCGTACATCGCCTCACACACTCGCAAACACTCAAAGTGAGTTCTTTAATATGTTAACTATAGATATATAGAACAAACCAAAAAACCGCATGGTGGAAGGGCATTTTGAAATGCCTGCCTGGCGAACGACCATCTTCAAATAGAAAATCTGTCTCCAAGCACCTTACGGTGTGTTTCGGCAACAGTCCTTGAGAGCCAGTGAAATTACAAACATATGAGACTTAACAACTATGTCTCATCGTGACGGGCGTAGTGCAATTCGTGACTTGTGATGAAATGCATCTGCTATAGAGAGAGAGAGAGAGAGTTAGTCCGTTTAACATCAGGTTAGCCTCGACCGTGTCCCGTCACAAATACATAAAAAAACATCTTGTTAACGGGATGGCTCGCATCGCGGATGGCAGTACCGATTTTACAAGTGCGGGGCAAAAGTAAAAAACAAAGACAATAAAAATAAAGAGTCCTTTAATTGGTCGTAGCACATTAATTCCCAGAATCAACTAACTATGACGTGGACAATATGAACTTATAAATACAGGATTTGTATTTTACTGATAATTCTTCTGTTTTAGTTTTTATCTTAAACGACATTGAGATCTTTTTGCCTACTTTTACATTATTTCTCGAGCTTTATTTTGCTACTGTAGTTTTGAATTTATCCATAAAAGCCACTGAATTAAAACAACCTGTGTCACTACACAGGTTGTTTATTACTAAGCTCTCGTTAACCCAAAGTCACATCCCTAGCTACTTCCACTACAAGGTTACGAAATTAATCTAAAGCACCTTTGTCACTATTGATTTTGAACTATTGGTAATTTCTTCAAGTGTCAAGCAAATCGTCTGTAATATAGCATAAAGGGCATGGTGTAAGACAGCTTTACACAATATTTCTAATACTTACCTAATTTTGTATGAATTACCAGTTTTTTTTTAACAAGTTCTTTTTCGTTATTTTCTGTTCAGAGCCACTTTGTCCCAGAATTGTAAAAAGTAATAGTGAAATCAGTACAACTTATTCCAGCAACCCGGAAAACTAGATATGAACAATTATACGATGGTTAGCGACGCGTTGCAGCACATCACTATTGGACCCCCGCCGCCGCCGCCGCACACCCGGGAAAGAAAGGTAAGATTTCTTTTATTTTTTTTCATATGCATTAGTTTCTTATACAATTTTGTTATATTTTAACTGATTTCCATACTGAGAATATAAATACACATACAAATATTTTTATTTCAGTCAACTTAGTCTATAATACATTTCATGGGTTTGAGGTCCTCTTTTAAGTATAGAGATACCTGTGTTGTTAAGTTGTCTCGTGATACTAGGTTAGATTATGTATATTTATGACTTCGCTTAGATTATGTATATAAATCTTATTAATTTAAAATTTTAAGATATATTGTGTGTGATGTTTGTAGAGTGAGGGTGCTCCTGATCTGACTTAGAAGGAGGATTTTAGGTTGAGGTCGACGGTAAAAGGTATTAAACGAAGACAGTTAAAAGTATTATCGGAACTTTTTTGCTAGAAATGAGGGTAGTTTTGTCCATGGTAATCTTATGACAATATGTGGTGACATTTAGGAAATCTTCACGGTTTACCATCATGAAATTTTTCTTAATCGTGGTTCGACTGTAACAAAATATCTGACGCGAAAATTTTGACAAAAGCTGAGCCCAGCTTTGTTATTTCCTAACAAAACAAGGAATCAAAAACTACGAAGAGATGATTGTCGTTTACAAGGATTCCGCTCCTTCGTTGTCTACCGTTCAAAAATGGTCAAGTAAATTTACAAGGGGCAGATAAAACATTGAAGGTAATCCTTGACCAGGGGATCCTGTTGCTGCCGTCACCGAAGAAAACGTGAAAATGGTCGAGAAACTTGTACTCGAAGATGCTCGAGTAAAGTTCAATTATTATTCGTTAGCAGACATGACCAAGCTATCAGTGGGTACCATATATGCTATACTTTGTGACTGTTGGACCTCTTAAAAGTCAGTAGGGGTGCCACGAATGCTCACACCACCACCGCAGAAACAAGGGCGAGTTGAATGTTGTATATAGTTTTTGAAGCTTATTGGTGAAAATCCTACCTGTGTTTTCGATCGCATCGTTACCGGAGACGAATATTACGTAGTATAAATACTTATAGAAGGTTAGCGGCATTATTGCGAAAGTGAAGTGTTTGAAAAATTATTCTCTCGATCAGATGAAGTCGAGTAGTCTGGGTGATGACCGCACACCGTCCCGTAAAGTAATACAATTGGGGCACAAAGTTTCGGGTCGAAAGAGTAAGTTAGATGAAACCTAGTAGTTTAGGCATCCGCCTCGAAATCGGAGGACGAGAGATCGATTCCCGCCCGGGACAAAAATATTGTGCTCCAATAATTAGTAAAATAGGTTTGTTAATATTATTTTTCCGGGTTGGTAGCTTGAGACTTCACGAAGAAAAATACAAAAATTGTATGTCAGTGATATCAATGTCACCGGTGATCTTTTAGCCACCAATTGATTCGAAATCATTTGTGATGTTAAAATAATCGGCTTCTGGTTATAAAATGGTTGATGTGACCTATGTTTCCAGTCTCAGAGATCAGGCTGGTCGCATTCAAGCAGCCAGCAAAGTGGTCACCATCATCATCCGTCCGGAGTCAGCTCGGAGACTGAACTAGATGCACAATACGCACAGGTATTTTATTGTAATAAACAATAACGCGAGTAGTCGTAAATAAACTTACGCCCGAAATTAATATCGTATCTGTAATCCAAGATTGAAAACGATCCGAGATCAGACCATATCCACCGATCGATCTGTAATCTGCATGCCAACAACAAAACCAATCTTTTTTGTGCCGAGATCGGCGGCAATCCAACCTGCTATTCTCTTCCCTCTCAACCATTCCGTTCTATGCATAGAGAATAGAGCTACAGTTTGATTTATGATACTTTTAGGTAATATTAAATCTCTTTTGTTGAAATAATCAGCAGTACATTATAACTTTAGTGTATTTTTATAAAATATTGGACTAATATCTTATTATATTTACACAAAAGTAAAAAATATATTCACGATGCTACACTCAAGATACTCATAGTAAAATGGAAATGATAGTCAGAGTAGAATGGAACGTAATGCAAAAGTGTGTCAGTTTATATAGTTTATTGTCATTCATACAGTGTTGCCAGACATGCGATAATTATCCTAGATATATATTGGAGTGTCATGCAATAAAAAATAATAATGACGTATCGCACGATATTTCATCAAATTTCTACGATATTTTTTTCATTTACACGATAATTTTACAACGAATTCTGATTCGAGTAATTTTTATATTACTCGGATCAGAACCAAATATAATTTTTATATTATCTATGGCAATCCAAACGAATGCAAAATGAGATTCGATGAGAAGAATGATAAATTCCATAAAAACCAAAAGCCGAAACTGTCATAAAACAACTACTGTTATATAATTGCATAGCTGATCAGGCTGCATGAAGATGTGGCAATAGAAGCGAAAAACCTGATGTATTGATTTTATACCGAGCAATGATTGAGTGTACTAACAACGCAGGACTGTACGGTCCTGATAAAACCAGAGCCCGTCAAAGCCTACATGTGGGCATGTACCCTCAGAACTTTATTCATTGAGTGCTGATTCTGAGGAAGAGGTTATTTTTGACCATCAATAAAATAAGATATATAATAATATTATTATTTTTACCGAAAATATTAACTTAATATTTTAGAAAACACTTAAAAATATATCTCTTGTCTTCTGACACTAAAAACTAAAACGAAGGTTGAGTAATTTATAAAGTTTAGAACTTGTGATAAAAACACGATAATTTTGCAATAATTCTCTGATAATTTTTAACTCACCGATCTGGCAACACCATACCATCTGGGCCACTGAGCAAGTAATATTTCTGAGCATCTGCCTGCCGTCTTTGATTTAGCCGAATAAATTGAATAAAATAAAAATAAACATTCGTTGCATTTTTGGATTAGGAACTAAACCATGAAATTTCTGGGATTGCAAATTTGGATTGCTGACACCGATCCAAAATCCATAGATAGATTATTGACACGCACAAAGTGACATTTACATACAGAGGTCAATCTTTTTTCTGTAAACCGACCTACCAGCGATAGATTGCTTCCACAGATAGAAATTTCAATCTCTGGATAGCTTATTGGCACGATAAAACCTTAAAATGGATTGCTTATTCTATCTTAGATAGCTAAAAACAGATTGAGATCGATTATTACTTTCGGGCGTTAGTATGCTGGGTAGCATTCACGGTTTGTTCAGTGCTTTTAAGTTCCCGGTTGGTAAATAAATTTGATGCAGTGATAGCCGTTATAGTATTTAACGGGACTTAATCGTATAATACATGCATCTTTACCTCGATGTTTAGACCAAGCACTGGTCGTGGTTACAAGCGGACTGTCAACGTCTTGACGGGCGGGTATTTTCTTCAACGTTTTTTCATAATTCCCACGCATGGCACGCGGTTATTATTCGATTACCCTAGGCGGTCGCAACCTACGGGCAAATTTAAGTTGGAAAGTGTTAATAAGCTATAATAAAAAAAAAAAAGTCGGTTTATTGAGATGCGTGAATTTTACGTAATTTATTATTTTCGGAAAATGATTTAAAAATAGATTTAGATATCATAGAAAAACGTTAAAGTATAAATAATTATAAAATACATAAATCTAACCCTCGTGTTGTTATGTTATTTTATAGATAAAAGAATCCAACGAGTACATGGAGGCGCCGTCTATGACGAGGTTGAGAAGACACCGGAGGCACGAAAAAACGACAATACATCAACCTTGTGAGTACTTTTACTATTTATATATGTATTATTACAATAATTTACATTCAATGCACTAAGTAGAGGTCAGGAATTTGGTTGTGTTACCCATTGTAGACTATGAATCCCGTAAAGCAATCTGTTATGCAATGTTACTGAGCATAATCAGACATGCTATTGTTGGGTGGGGTACACATAGTAGTTTGTACGAGTGCATACAATAAGGCATTTTAGCTGAAACGTGTAACAGCTTGAGCGAAGGGTGTTGTTTGATATTGACGAGGCTAATATGGATTTTTGTGCACGAGTTATATACTTGTCTTGAAATGAAATGAAATGAAAATGTATTTATTCCAGACATAACTGCACACAACAACATCAAATAAATTATAACATTAAAAAAAACAATAGTATCTTAAAATTAAACGTATTAAAATAATATAACAAGTGCACATGTACTCGGACTGCTAGTCTAGTCTTCTTACTTCAATTGCCAAGATATGGAACAATGTTATTGTAAGTAAAAATTGAACATATTCCAATAATAGTAGATTGTTTACCATGGGAATAAACAACCATTTTAAAGGCGAGTGTTTCTTTGAATCCAGACCGGAACGAATGATTCCAAAGTAGAATCCGGAATGCAGTGGGATTACGAAAAAAAATTCGCAAGGAAAAAACAAAAAAAAATCATCATGTAAATTGTTCAAACAATGTTTGTGATTGATCTCTTTGGTGATTGAAACTTTTACTAAAAATTCTAATAGTTCCTCAGGGGTTAAAAAGCTATTTTAGTCCCTGTTAACGAAGAATAAATAAGCTCTATATATTTTGAGTTCCATTGTTTCAACAAAATTTATGTCCGGGTGTGTAATAATAATCCTGATATCTGGATATAATATATCTGATTATAATAACCCAGGGTATTTCGTCGTCCCACGAAAAATATATTATAAACGAAATACCTTTTTGAACAATTTAAAAAATAAAAAAAGATAGCTTTTATGCACTAGAGCAGATAGACGTTAAGTCCGTTTACACGGGATGGTATAAAAAACAACTTTACCGAGAATGACAAGTGATACATTTATAAAATGCTTCTGCAAAACTAACTTTAATACTTTCGTGACTTGAAATACTTAGTTATAAGTATTTAATTGGATATTGAATAAGATATGAAAGAATTGAATGGCGATTAAAATATGTATGTATATTTTTAAGGTAAATAATATACATGTTTTTATCGCATAAAATCCCTTTCGATGGTTAAGTAAATGCGTTTTCTCGTATATTTATAGCACTTTCTGAGACGGACAGTTCCGGTTCGAGCGAGGCTTCCGGCGGCGCGAGGCCGCACGCGCGTCGCCGGCACAATGCGCACGCGCCAAGACATTACAAAAAACGGTGAATATTGTCCTCTTAGATATTACGTGCACTTCAGTGCGATTTAAAATTTGTTATATATCATCACATTTTGCAATTTTCTACTAACCCGCTGAGCTAGCAGAAAATTCAAGTAAAATATTGTTGCCAAACACCTAGGAGTATGTTCCAGGAGCTGTCTTTCCAACCCTACTTATAGGTTAAACCTGCTTATATTGTCCCAGAACAGATCATCATCACTTACTTTTACAAATCATTAGAGCTGAAAATTCATGTCCCGAGCGGGAATCGAACCCACGTCCCCCGGATCCGTGCCCTCAACGGAACATACTCGACTGAGCCTATTCATGTGCTCTAATTTTACTATTTTAATCGTGATAGGGGACGGTGCGCAGTCATCAACCAGACTACTAAACTTCATATGATCCAATGAAGTGTTTTTGGACTTTACTCTTGTAATGAAGTAGCTACCCTTGTATATTTCTAAATTTGATTAAGTACAAGCACTATCATAATCTAACTCGAAAATCATATTTCCAAATTATTAGAGCACAAAGTCCTTATGCCGAGCGAGAATCGAACCCGCAGATCCAGGATTCGCGCTGATTGCTCAAAATCTTTCGTGTACCAATTAATCGTAGAAAATAATGCGTGTTATTAACTTCATGTAATATGTTGGCAGATCATTAGGTAACCTAGTAGCAGTGCAGAGTCCGCGCGTGCCAAAACTAGGCATGTTCGTGGGCCCGCCCGAACTGCCGACCGGCTACCGAGCGAGGACGCAGGAAGATAAAGGTAACAAGGCTTTTGTATGTACACAGATACCCGCCGTCGGCTTGAGCTTCATTGCATGGTGGAAGGGCATTTTGCGGATGCCCGCCTTTCTAGCTACCACCTTCAAGTAGAAAATCTGTCGCCAAGTACCTAACAGTACACACTGTTAATGTTATTGTGACGGAACAAGCTCGAAGCCCACCTGATGTTAAGTGGACTAACCTCTGCCTATAACAGTTGCAATTCATCACAAGTCACGAATTGCACTGCGCCCATCACATTGAGACATAGTTGTTAAGTCTCATTGTGCCTGTAATTTCACTGGCTCTCAAGGACTACTGCCGGAACACACCTTTCGGTGCTTGGCGACAGACTTTCTACTTGAGGGTGGTAGCTAGCCAGGCGGGCAATCGCAAAATGCCCTTCCACCATGCGGTGAAGCTCAAGCCGGCGGTGGGGATCGAACCAGGGTACTGCGGCACGGCAGTCCATAGCTATTACCGCTCGGCCAATGTAGAACAATTGTTAGTTATTTACAAATTATACACATGGCATTTAAAAAACGAAAGCTCAAATAAATTCTCAGCGAATCAGCGCGTGCGCACGCCAAACGTCTTTAGTGATATGACTCTCACTTACCCTTCACGTGATACGTACACAAAAGTTAATGTGATTGTTTGTAATAAACACACCTTGAAGTATGTTGTCAGCCATCATACTTCAAGGTCTGCTTTCACGGTGAACTGAAGTATGCAGTCGCAATGTTCGACGATATGGAAAAAATATTAATCTAGTGCGAGAAAGACCTTAGTTCTACGATTTGAAGGATAACAGTGAAATCGTGAGAAGAGAGACTGAGACACGTGAATTGTATGTTGTAACTAAGATTGTAGATCTGTATAATTCCGCAACTCGCTGTGTACTCGGAACGTAGAACCCTGAATACAGAAATCTTTTGAAGCTGTGATGGCTCAGTGGCATTGGCTATGGACTGCCGCGCAGCAGGTCCATGGGTCGAATCCCGCCGCGGGCTTGAACTTCATCGCATGGTGGAAGGGCATTTTGCGAATGCTCGCCTGGCTAGCGACCACCCTTAAGTAGAAAATCTGTCGCCAACACCTAACTGTGTGTCTTGACAGCTGTCCTTCAGAGCTAGTAATTCCAGGTTAAGCCTGTTAACACCTTCAACCACATCATCACTTACTTTATCCACAATACATTTAGGTTACATATCAACAATAAAAAAAAAACTAGGGAGCTTGTTGTGGGCCCGGCGGCGTCTTACTCTTTCTGCATCACAGATACAAAGAATAGAAATTCAAACAATATATAGCCCGATTTAGTCATCTGTGACTAAGAGAATCCTTTAGCGTTCTCGTTACTTCTTTCTTAAAACTGTGTTTATTTCCACAGCTGCGAGCGAGTCGAGCGAGGGCAGTTCTGACGGCGAGTCGAGAAGACCGAGGCCACTGCCGCCGCCGCCTCATCACGAACCGACGCACAAGGTAATTGAAATTGAAATAAATCTAGATAAACTTGCCAAGTTCCGGCGGCGTCCCTTTCCGGCCTTTTTAACTCTTGTCGGCTTACTATTTCCTTAGTACAAATTGTTGTTTTAATCAATTGGTTGTCCCAATAATGCCCTTCCAAGTTATAAACATATTTATATTATTCAATAGGTGTCAATTCTTCTTACAAAATATAATCAGAGAGTACAATGTGCGCAGACATGTTGCCTTAGAGAATAGCTGTTACACCCATAAAGATGAGACAAATATTAATATTTAGGGATTAGAATAGAATCTATACATTATATTTTGTGATAATTGCCTGCTTGACGACGCGAACGTGTCATATCAAATGCCTTGTATACCTCCCGAAAGATTTTCGACTCTAGCAGTCAAGACCACCTTAATGTGTTTCGTGTAGAAGCGAAAAGCCCTCATTATCTTTAACTAAATTTTTAAACCCTTTTTTTAATCCTTTATTATTGGACAGAGATCAATAAGTCCAATAACTATGAATCATTATTTACTAAATATACCGGCCTAGCACTCATGGTGTTTGGTCGTAATCTCCGACCGCTCGCAGTGCGCGTCAAGCAGCCCTCGATGCTGCCCGCATTCCTTGAGAATGAGCATCTTTACTGCTCCAACACCGGTCGGAGATTACGACCGAACACCGTGAGTGCTAGCCGGTATATTTAGTAAATAATTATCAAATCAAATCATATCAAATCAAATAATTTATTTGCAAGAATACAATCATGTATGTACATTTTGAGTTCTTTTGTAAAATGCGTGGTCTCTGTATTGTGCCTGCAAGCAGACGTGCAAATATTTAAAGCTAATGCTAAAAATACACTAGTGATATTAACAATTTAATCATATTAATTACATCTATATCTTACTAAACCTCCATATATTCTTTAATGCTATAAAAACAGTTTTCTAATAACCACTGACTTAGCCTATTCCTATAAACATGACCCTCTAATATCTTTATTTCGTCTGGTAATTTATTATAAACAGTTATGCACTTATTATAAACATTTCTCTTATATATATCCTTATGGCAGCGTGGTTGATATAATAAGTTTTAAAAACGATTGCGTTTTTGTCTTGGAAAAATTTCACTACGAGCTTTGAAATAAGAAGAGTTTTGTTTGACAAATATGCATAAATCTCTGATATACATGCATGGAAGTGGTAAAATAATATTAAGCCTAAATAAAGGCCTACAGCAGTCCAGATACCATGCTTTATTGATAACTCGGACGCATCTTTTTTGCGCTTTGAATGCCTTCTCTGAGTCTACTGAGTTTCCCCACATTATGAGACCATAGTTGAGGACCGATGAAATGTATCCGTGGTAAGCTGTTAAAGCAGCTTCAGCAGAAACGGTTTGCTTTAGTTTCTTCAGTGCAAAAACGAAGCGATTTAGTTTTTGACATACAGCAGAGACATGATCTTTCCAGTTTAGGTGTACATCTAAAATCAATCCCAAGTATTTGAAACACTGTACCTCATTTACTTTTTGTTCTTTAAATCATATGTCAAGATTAAATGGAATGGAATTATATGAAGTAAATTGCATAATATTAGTTTTATTAATGTTTATATTTAAATTATTATTTTCCGTCCAATTAATTACGTCTCCTATAGTTTTACGTATAACTTGTTCAGGAGATTCATTTTTGTCACATTTTATAATAACTGTGGTATCATCAGCAAATAGTATACAATTATGCAAAGTGAAATCCTGAAGGTCATTTATGTACATAAGGAAAAGTAAAGGCCCTAGAATGCTGCCCTGAGGTACTCCTACATTACATACAGTGGATTCAGAAGAGTACTTTTGTTTTATGAAGTGTTTTTGTTTATTTACCACTCTTGTAATTTCAGTATACTGTTTTCTGTTTTGTAAATAACTAATTATCCAATCCAACGCCATACCCCTGATACCATACCGTTCCAGCTTATTTATAAGTTTACCATGATTTACAAAGTCAAAAGCTTTTTTTAAGTCTAGAAATAGTGATACTACTGTTTATAATCTCAGTAACAGTTTTTACCAAATTAAAACACGCAAGAGCTGTTGAACTTCCTTTACGAAAGCCAAACTGCTCATTTTTTAATATATTGTGCTTGGTTATAAAATTATTTAGTCTTATAAGCATGGCTTTTTCAATAATTTTTGATATTATTGGTACTATAGTAATTGGTCGGTAATTATTTGGGTCTGCCTTATCACCGCTCTTAAAAAGTGGTTTAATAATGGAAACCTTCAATTGCTCAGGAAAGACTTTATGTCAACTCACGTTAATTTTTATGAAAATATGACTATGAATAAACATGTAAAGAAGTGTGACTCTCATACAGTTACCGCTTTCGGACTCATCAAGTTCACAAATAACATTAAACGCACATTGCTCCAAATTCTATTGAATTGGTTCATTGATAGAAATGATCGCATCCGATTGGTCGCCTCAAGGTAGCGTTGTTGCACGGTACATGTTTTAAACCACGCTCCCCGCGGTAATGTTTGCGGTCTACTGTTATCGAGCTTCACTTACATTTTCTTTACATATGTATTCGTAGTCCAGTAAGTACCTTCCTAATTGCTATTAATTTTAACTTAGAGGTCAGCGATATAATATTGGCAAGGCATTCTATTTAATTACTTATAATTTTGTTGTAAACTAGACTATCTATTTTTTCAGAGGCAGTCGTTAGGACTCCATTATATGTTAAATTGTTTTAGGCTATACTTTGACAAAATGCCTTCGCTGCTCGCGTGTCGAAAAGCTTCTCTTTACTTCCGTCCCGTCTCGGTGCCCTTAACGAGCAGTGTGCGCTTAAGTGTTATTGAAATTTTCTGAAACAGAAATATTCTTTAGCTGTCCGGAATGTAATCTTTTTTTTTTATGCCTTATAGGTTAGCCTTTGATCACTATCTCACATGATGGTAAGTGATAATGTAGTCGAAGATGTTGTTCAGGCTAACCTAGAATTACTGGCTCTCAAGGACAGCTGCCGGAACACATCGTTAGGTGCTTGGCGACAGATTTTCTACTTGAGTGGTAGCGAGCCAGGCGGGCATTCGAAAAATGCCCTACCAGCATGCTAAAAACATCAGTGACAAGATGTGGGTGTTTAGATATGTATTTCTATCATTTCGGGGGTTTAATGATGTCATGTTTATATTTTTATTTTCAGATATTGTCCGGAGAGTACCAATCGTCAGCGCAAGAGAATTCGTCCTCGAGTGCGGCAGATTCGCGGAGGCGGCATCATCCGTTCAGCAAGCACGACCGTAGGCATAAGGTACTGTGTTGTTATGTGGATTTTCTGACCACAAAAAACTGCCCAAGTGTGAATTGGACTCTAGGGGAGGAAAGTCTCGTACAATAAATAATAGCCATAATCATCAATAGCCACAACGTCCACCACAGTTAAACGAAAGCCTGCCATTAATAAAAAAAAATCGCCACGCTTGGCAGGCGTCTTGAAAATCGCAGTATAAGGTTCTTTCTAGGCAGTTCTTCAGAAGTTATTTTTGAAGCAGTAATAGCTCATTGGCATTGGCTATGGAATGCCGCGCAGCAGGTCCTTAGTTCGGATCCGGCCGCGGACTTGAGTTTCACCGCATGGTGGAAGGGCATTTTGTGAATGTCCGCCTGGCTCTTGACCACCCCAAGTAGAAAATCTGTCGCCAAGCACCTAACATTAATTGTTACATTAATAGTTCGTTGATAAAATTTTAGTAATATATATTTAAATTAAATAAACAGAAAAGTGGCAACTCTCCAGGTGGGTAAGAGAAGCTTCCACACACCTAACCTAACACTACCTATCTATAAGGAGGCTTTAATACACAAATAAAAACAGTGGGTATGGAGCGTTCAATAAGTTCATATAATAATTTATTTTCCAAACATACACACAATTGTTATTAAAAAAAATAGGCTATATCAGTCCAGAACACATTTCATATCAATGGGGGGTGCCCGCTAACACCAGGAATAGGAGGTATATTAAAATTTAAAACATTTCAAAAATATGCCCAGAGCGAGCGAGCAGCCCCAAACTAATTATTACATAAAATTGCCTCAATTATAATTTCTGTGTGCCAGCAACGTAGATCCACATACAATTAGTGTCCTAGATTAAAATGATTTAATATTTAGATTGAATTATAGTAATAAAACCAGCTTGCTCAACAAAATTAGTTATCTCAGGGGAAAAATCGTGAGTCGCATAAGGTGAAAGATGAATACCGTTCTTATAAATAAAGAAAAGGGCGCCACCCGGCTATATAAAACCGGGAAAATATATAAATACCGGATCGGTGCGACGATATACAGCCTTGGGGTGAAATCACTGCATTGGTCAGCAGCCCTACTGCATAAGGGACGCAAAGCAGAGCGCTGACAGCTCAAACTGTTCACTCGGGCTGACTGCCGGAGCTGGGGGGGGCTATGGTAGGTGGTTATTCTTCAACCCCTCACCGTGAAGTTTACCCCTCCTAACCAGGAACCTCCTGGAAAACGCAAGGGTGCGCATGTGAAAATCGTACCTGCCTGTGAAGGGCATATATAAAGCGTTGACATCACTATCGCAAAAGAGGCACCGGTCGATTTGGCGTGGGTGGCTAGCCCACGTGGTGAAGATGCATGCGGGCGCAGCCAGCCTCAATCCACAGGAAAACACGGAATTTCGCTCGCAACGACAGGGCTAATATCCATACACTCGGCACGCGGTCACTTGAGAAAGCTCGCACATTCGGGATCAGCGACGGCGCGGGCCTAGGGACCACGCGGTCCACAACTCGGAGAGCCTCACTAGATAAATTCACGAGACGAAACACTGGAATTTAGCCCGGCGTTATAACCTATAACTTCGCACGAAAACACTGCACCGAAAATATTCAATCACTTTACTAACCTTTTGGGAGGTTGAAAGGCGCTTGTAGCGTTCTGGTGAATTCACGTCTCACACTTGGAAAGTCGCCTCCTAGGACTTTATTTCAGCTGGTATGTATCGTCCAGAATCTCAGTGGAAGGCTGTCCTGATTGTGGTCCCGCCCTGAAAATATCGAAATTAGTTTGTCAATTGCCAAACTCCAAAGCCGCTTGGGCACGCCACGGGAATCAAGACTTACCTAGCAGCAGGCAGCGTCACACTTGGGTTGCTGGGCGAAAAAGAGTGCAAAACTGCTCTTCCGCCGTATTTACGGGGCGGCGACAGTTTCTCGAACATTCGTAGAGGAAGGGGCAAAAAAACACAGATCATGCCACTTACCGATAAACTTACAGATAAAAATATGCCTTATTAATCTGCGCCTAGGGATGCCAGGATGCTGCAATGAAATACCCATTTCCCACAGAGAGGGCCTCCTCAAAAGAAGGGGAAATCTTAAATTCGTGTCACTGCGCTAGGAGCAATAGTGGACGTCGCCAAGCAGGATTTCACTTCCGCCATCGTCCTGGAACGAGCCTAAGCAGGGACAAGGCGCTAAATGGGCAACAGAACCTCAGTTTACTCAAATGGAGACCAAAAGTATATACTACCGGGGCTCCTACGTTCAATGCGATGACGAACAACCCGTTCCGCTTCGTGCGAGGTGGGATTCCACCGCGACGGAATTTTTGGTAATAACAACTATGGTATAAAAAAAAACATCCCCATACGGTCTCCACCCGCTAAGTGAGAAAATTCGATTATCTGGCAACACAGTGCCATTACTTATCATAATTTCGAAGGTCATAGATTAGTTGACGTTCGATGGACATTCCGCTTTGCGCAGAACAGATTAAAAAGAAAGCGGAGAACGTTCAAGACCTTGAAAAAAAACCGTAACAGTGTGTTCCGGCAGCTGTCCTTGAGATCCAGAAATTATAGGTTGACCATCACATCAGGTAACACCTTCAACGACATCATCATTTACCATCACGTGAGATTGTGGTCAAAGGCTTACCTTTAGATATAAAAAAGAGGTGCTGCAGCCCGCCCACCTTGCAATTCTACCTGGCACGCCACGGGGAATAGTATATGGGAGTAAATGAATAAGGAATAAATAATAGTACTTACTATCTTCTGTCGTGTAGAGTCGGTCACGTTCCATTTTTTATGCAAATAACAAGCTTCCGACCGTGTGTTATTTGGTTTTAATGCGTTTTGAACCTTTGACCAACTCTCACCTGATAGTAAGTGATGATGTGGTCAAAGATGTAGTTCTGGCTAACCTAGAATTACTGAATCTCAAGGACTGCTGCCGGAACACACCGTTAGGTACTTGGTGACTGATTTTCTACTTAAAGGTGGTAGCTAACCAGGCGGGCATTCGCAAAATACCCTACCACCATGCTATAAACAACAGCCATCCTAAGGCGAAAACCGGGACCGACGGCTTAACGTGCCCTCCGAAGCACGGAATCGCTCAGTAGTAATGTCACTAGCAGTCACCCATCCAACTCATGACTGCGGTGGACGTTGCTTAACTTTGCTGATCGGTTAAGAACAGCTATAGTAGCTTTTTCGGTAACTAAACAAATCCAGAGTACTAATTTTGATTTTTTATTCCAATTTTTTCATCCACAGCTGAAAGACTGTAAGATACGATACGATAACTCTTTATTGACACTAAAAACAGGAAATTACAAAGGAACAATAACAGTAGTTAGAACAAAAAGTGGTCTTATTACTAAAAGGCATCTCTTTCAGACAACCAAAGTAATATGAAAAATGTAAGAAAAAAGTTCTCCCCATTTAGGGGGCTTTGTTATAATCCCCGCGTTTGGTAGGCGTCTTGGAGATCGCATTGTTAGATGGCAGGTGCTACTGAGCCTTCAGAAGAACTGACATCCCTACTTACGAATTTATAATATGAGTGTGATGATTAAATGTTAATTCTTTTTCAGGAATTCTCCAAAAGCAAAGACAAGAAAAACGCATCTCAGGTGTCCAACACTCAGTCGGTACAAAATTGGGGTCCTCAAGTAAGTTAACTCAGTAACATCACCTACTATAAAGGTCTCCGGTATCAAAAAAAAGGGGTACAAGAAACTCTACAGAGACTCAGTAACAGCATAGTAGAAAAGTATCGTATATATATATATATATACAGGGCGTCCTACGGCGATGCCACATGGAGGGAAAGTACCTTGAATATCATTTTACTGAAAGAAAACATTATTTAAATAAATAAAAAATAACTGCAGTCATAGATATTTCAATTTTCACATCAAATGTTAAAATTCATGGTCTTCCTTTTATTTCTGACACTATATTATTTAGCAAAAAATAATTTGAAGCGCTCGTAGCGAAGTTTACTTAGCTGTTCTCAACCGATCAGCAAAGTTAAGCAACGTCGCCCGCGGTCATCAGTTGGATGGGTGACCGCTAGTGATATTACTACTGAGCGTTTCCGTGCTTCGGAGGGCACGTTAAGCCGTCGGTCCCGGTTGTTGTCTTAAGATGGCAGTCGTTATAGCATGGTGGTAGGGCATTTTGCGAATGCCCGCCTGGCTAGCTACCACCCTCAAGCAGAAAATCTGTCGCCAAGCACCTAGCGGTGTGTTCCGGCAGCTGTCCTTGAGAGCCAGTACATCTAGGTTAGCCTGAACAACATCTTCGACCACATCATCACTTACCATCAGGTGAGATATTGGTCAAAGGCTAACCTATCAGCCATAAAAAAAAAAACCTGGTGATGAAATCTTTCCATCGGTATGATAAACTACAGGATGTTTTTTTTCTCGTGTAACGGGTTGGATTCCCGGTTCAACTATGTAATTATTTAAATATCTATGAATGCAGCTTAAATCGTTTTAAAATTTAAAAAAAATCCTTCGTTGAGTAAAATGTTCCATCTACAATATTCAAGGTACTTTCCCTCCATGTGGCATCGCCGTGGGACGCCCTGTATATTTTACCGCTATACAGCATTATGTCATGCAGCTTGCATGCGTTCTCTTTTCGAGTACCTTCGGAAACTTCATTAAATCGTAATCGATACATGGGTATCTATGTTTTATTCTAAAGGACCTAATAAATCTTTTACACATCTAAATCGTTTTCGTACAATCTGCCGCGGTACGCGGTATGAAATATAAGTCACTCACGGAACCAGTCCCAAAATTTTCTTCTGTAGGTGTACCAAGCGCGCGGCCCGCAGGTTTCTGGCTGTTAATTTGTGCTGGGAAGAATTATATTAACCTCGTGCTCTCCGCATTGTTGTCCAATAGTTGTTCCAAAATACCGTTTAGAAATAAGTCTTGTTTTCCATTGACAGGGTGCACACGGCGTTCCGCTGTTCGTAGAGAAATGCGTTGAGTTCATAGAACGAGAAGGTCTGAGCTCAGAAGGATTGTACCGAGTGCCCGGGAACAGGGCCCATGTCGATATGCTGTTCAACAAGTTCAATGAAGGTACAGTATACAGTACAGTAGTAGTCTTTATTGTTTTTAATAGAATAAAGTCTGGTTACCCAATCGTCAGATAAAATAATCAGACTCGTAAAATGTTACCCTTTAAAGATGATGTTTATATTAGAGAGACCGAGACGTTCTTGTCTCGTTCGCCCAGGAATTAACTTGCTACAGTTCCCTTACGCCTAAACACAGGAGTGACTGCAAAAATACTGCTACATGTCAGAATATGCACCTATATCATTTAGTTTGTCTATGCAACCTTTAAAACCTATACCCAATATAAATATAACATCATCTTAGAGTAACTCCGCAATTGGACTAACTTAATCCACCAATTCTGATGTTATGGTTACATCATTTTTCGTTGATATTTACCCACACTGCTTCAAAATCATCATCATCTACCAACCCTTGCCCAGATTCGGAATAGTAAGTCTTTCGCTATCATTGAAACATGCCACATGACATCATTGTACAATTTTAATATTGTTATGTTTGCAATAACGCCTGCTATAACCTATTGAGCTAACATGACAATGACGTCATAACTAAATTTTTTTCTATCGTTATTTAACCATCGTATTGGGATGTAGCGACATCTATAGTACGACTTACTACCAACTTGTACTACAAACAAGACCAAGTTCGAATCCCGCACATGACTTCAATTTTTCCTCTTGTATATTTGTAATTTTGTAATCATTGTACAATACTGGATATAAATCAAATACATTATGAAATGTACCTACATATAATCGGATGCGTCTTTGTCTGGGATGCATGTTATGGTTCAAGCGATTCAATTATGCATCCATCACAACAAACAAGTAAAGTTTTAAAAGATATTAAGTTTTTTTTAATGAGACTGTTTTCTGGATTCGTTTGGTGCCGTCGTACTCTTACTAAAGGGGTACTACCACCTACTATCCTCACTGGTTATTGAATTATTATAAGGTATAGTAGGAAATGCTCGGTAAGAACTGTCTTGTGAACTGTTTCGATTTCTCACAAATTATCCATTCTAGCCTTTTCTCTATTGCCCTAGGATGAATAAATTGTGCAGCTTGCTCTGAGTGAAGTGAAAAGGTCTGTTTTAATTGCAGATCCGAACGTAGATTTCTACGCGCTTGATATCCCAGTGAATGCAGTCGCGACCGCTCTCAAAGACTTTTTCTCAAAGAAATTGCCTCCTTTACTCGATGAAGAGAGCATGGCTAAGTTGGAGGATATTGCCAGTAAGTAATTTTCTTTCTAAAACATTAATTTAAAAATAGACCTTGCAATGGTTTACAAATCTAATGTTCTCTGTTTTCTATGTATTTATTTTGTTGCTATTGTATTGTATGTGTTGCTGTTGTTAAATACTTAGAGCGTAATGAAGTTCTGATAAGGACATGCTATTTCGGTTTCATTATTGGTTTTGTTTTATGTGTGCGAAATTATAAGCGTAGTATTTGTTGTTAATATTAATTATTGTTTCTCTGATGCATGATTCATCAGTTACACATAATTTGTAATGTAAACAAGATTGGTTTCTATGACCATATTTAAGTCTATAGTTATGCATTGAAAATTAATTAATCATATTTTGCTTTGAAATTGTTTATAAGATGACTTACTGTGTTTATGTATACTGTGTGATTTTTAGTGATTTAATGGCGTATATTTAAATTTTATTTACACTCTGACGTTTCGGACTCTTTTTCAGAGTCCGCTGTCGGAGGTAGACTAAGATCACAACCGCCCGACAGTAAGTCGAAAAGTAGCTTTAGCTGACGCCTTTATATCACATTAACACCATGACATGATCCATACTAACTTACTAATATACTTATATCAAATTGGTTGGCCTAACTGACTTCATACGGGTAGTATTAGATTATGTTGGGTTGCAAGTCCCAGGCACCCCTCTAGCCTCTTCCTCTGCAACGCGATGGACCCGGCACCCGCACGGTGAATCCATGGAATGCTAAGTAATTCGTCTCAATAATTTGAAAACGAATTAGGATAAAAAATATCCTGTGTCCTTCTCTGGGTTAGAGGTTACCCCTGTTTCAAACTTCACTTGAATCGATTTGGTAATTTAGGCGTAGAGAAGATATTAACTGACAGACAGACAGAGAAAGTAACATCTGACTGACAGACAGAGAAAGTAACATCTGCTTTTGTGATACTACTGGGGATAGTCATAATTTACTAATCATAAGAGTGCTGTCACAATCTCCAAGGGTGAAGATCGCAGTTTTACAAAATTTCAAGGAAAAGAAAAACTTTATCATGAGCGGGATTCGAACCCCCGTCCATCCATCCCTAGACCCGTGACATGCTCTACCAATTGAGCTATCGTTTTGAGTGAGTCATAGCTCAAATTTACACTTTCGTTCCTAATCTTTAACGTTATGAAAGGATACATCGGTCATCTTATTCGCTAAGCATGCGTTAATGCAAAAAAATACAATGTTAGAATCGCAGTTAGTTTTATTTAGGATCATTACTTCCAGTTTATTCATATCATAAATCAATCATAATAACTTCTAGGTTAGCCTGAACAACATCTTCGACCACATCATCACTTACCATCAGGTGAGATAGTAGTCAAAGGCTAACCTATCAAGCATAAAAAAAAAAAAAAATAATATAATCATCCTCCTGAATACGAGAAATGCCCTATTTAATACGCAGTAACAATACAGACGTAGTGTATCTTAGACCACTCAGTAGGTAGACCGATGATCAAGTTTCGTGAAACCGATGAACATGATCGATCCTTGCACATTGTCTAGGGCACTCGTATGTTCAGTCTTCTGGGTAATGACGATGAACTAACCTGACTTACCTTAAAAATCACTATATGAGGCACTAATGTAATTAGCAAGTAGCTCTACTAACCCATAATGCTAAACATGATATGAGAGGGTTGGAGATGGGTGTGGTCTAATAGACGGTTGAAAGATGGCCTAGAATTGACTTATTACTAAGTATGTTCAATTAACGCCATTGTTTTGCAAAGGTTAAAATTAAGACTATTAAACGTTCAATTTACAAAAAGAATTAGGAATACCAACTATTGCCCAATATATACTAAGACGTTTATAGCAAAAAGTGCGTGTTGTTTTTGGCCCCAACTGCATGCCAGTTTTATTGACTCAAAACGCGTAGTAGCAATTCTTCCAAAGACTGATAATTCTAAGGCTCAAATTTTCAATCAGCAGATCCGAAGACATAATTCTATTCAATAAAATGTTACCCAAACAAAAAAAAAACAAACCGGAGTGGTTAATTTTACAACTAACATACGTACATTTTATTTTTATTCTACTGATAAATAAAATCAACCTACTATAATGTGATACAAAAGCTTAATAAAATCATTTCCAATCGCATCGTCAATATATCTAATAGCCTTCAAACTATTGTGGGGACTATATCAAAGATTTTGCAATGTTTAAATCCCAAATGTATGTCTAATAGTCCAGTATCTCCATCTCCATCCATCACATAACCCGCAAACCAACCGCATGTATTTGTGGCAGTATTTTAATTATGTGCAACGATATAATAATAGTTACTCAATTATTTTACAAGTTGCTTTAGAAACTCTTATCTATTGCCTAACTGATACACTATAGTCTAAATCTAGCACGCGCAGAATAACAATGCAATGCGCAAGTATTAAATTCGTAGAGTAGTGAACTGTTTAAGAAAAGGTCACAGTGGGAGACTACAAGCTATCGTCTACTTTTATTAAACTTTCTAGTAAAGAACTTACTTGATTGTATGTTGCTCAAGAATGTTGTCTTTCTATCTGAGTAACGTCGTTTTTTGTATATCGAGCCATAAGTTAAAGTATTGAACATATGAGATGGGTATAGTAAGCTTGATATAAGCTTGCATAAAAGAGTTTTTAGCCTTTAAAGTCATTCCAGATAGCACGATTCGAAAAGTTGCCACAACCAAAATGACCACAGCTAAATTAAATCGCTTCAGCCACTGTTCTTATATTGGATCAAATCATGTTATCTAGAAGGCTTTTTGCGGTATTAAAATTATAATTATTTATTGAGTTTGTAGTGCAAAAAGATAATGGTTGCGGCATAAATAAGAACTAATCGTTAACTTTGGAGATTTTCATAAAAAAGTACTGCCACGCTACTAAAATACTGGCACCTTCTTTTTTCGCACGGTCTCTATATAATATGTTGTGTTACAGCGATGCGCGGTTGTATGGCGGGCGGCGTAGAGTTGAAGGATAGGAGCGTCCGCGTTTTGGCGCTTCGAGCGCTTCTTCATACTGCGCTTACGCCGCTCGCTCGTGCCACGCTTGATTATTTATTGGACCACTTCGCCAGGTAAACTGTCAACGATGAAATTAATCTGTTATATGCAGAGGTTACCGCTTAACATCAGTTGGGCCTCGTGCATGTTCCCATCCCATAAAGAAAAACTTTCTCTGTGAAACTACCCATTAGTTGAGTTTCTAAAGGGTAATTTCTTAAAAATTTACTTAAACACTTTGCCATAATCGTTCATAGTGGACCTTGCCTAGTCGTTCTTTGCCGATCCACTAGGTTGAGCAACATTCTTTGCGGCTATCGCTGAAAAACTGTTGTATAAATTCCTTATTACGACTTCTTAATAAGTTTTTTATTCAGCTAATTACTGACAGTGGAATAGTACTTGTATATAATCTATGGTTTAAGATTTTAGAGCAATAATAGTCGTGCGGTTTTTAGACTGCTTTGCCGCAGGTACATGGTTCGATTCCCACCACCGACTTACGACCAACGACCGTATGGTGGAAGGGCATTTTGTGAATGCTCGCCTGCTACTTAATAATTCGCTAGCTACCACCCTCAAGCATAAATTCTATCGCCAAGCACCTAACAGTTTGTTCCCGCAGCAGTCCTTGACAGCTAGTAAAATAACAGGCACATGAGATTTAACAACTGAATGTCTCAGGGTTAGGAACTTAGTGTAGCTAAAAGTGTTTATTAAAAAACAACCTCGATACTTTATCTTACAATTTTAATGAGATAGAATAGTTAAATCGGCTCAGTTTTAAGGGAAAAAATAGGGAATTCACGAAAAATCTATTTTGTTGATTCATCCATCCCTTTTATGATATTCTGATATTGTGAATACTGTGAAATGGTATGTAATCTATAGAGTAGTTACATATACCTCAAGTCAATTACGACTTATACAATTCTGTCAATTTTGTACTTTAAGGGTGAACTGGCCGGCCCGTTCTCCATACAAACGTCGTAGGGTGATTACTCCCTCATTTGAGGATTTAGGTCCAAAATAAAGCATAATATCGATTGATCTCTTCATTATCTAGGCTTGTATGATGCCGAAATTGTAATAAAATAATAAACTTGAGAATTATTTGCCTCGAAACATTTTCATATAAAGTTTTCGAGGATCATAACTTTCAAGTTCATTATCTTTTCAAAATTTTGGCATCATACAAGCCTATATAATGACGACATCAATCGGTATTATGCTTAAGTCTTGACCTAAAATCTCAAATAAGGGAGTGATCACCCTACGACGTTTGTATGGAGAAGTGACCGGCCAGTTCAACCTTAAATAAATCTCAAGCCATAAAACTCCACAGAGTGGCAGACAACTCCAAACTAAACTCAATGGACAGCAAGAACCTAGCGATCTGCTGGTGGCCGACCCTGCTGCCGGTCTCGTTCTCGGACATGGGTCGGTTCGAGATGACGCGCCCTTACCTGGAGGACATTGTGCAGACCATGATCGACCAGCATCCCTTCCTCTTCCGGGGACGAGATGCGTTCGTCATGGTCTGAGATACTGTTCCCGGTATGTACGTTACTTCGGATACTCTCACTTTTCGAGGGCTCAATGCTATACACTATCAAACCAATTTTTTTTTGAATATGATTTTGTAAGTATAATTTTCTGAAATAATATTCTGTACATGATTTTCTGTATATGAGTTTCTTGATAAGATTTTCCAGACATGATATTCTGGATATTATTTTCTTAATTTTCCATTAAGGAAATAATTAAAAATCATGTAATATATTTAGAAAATAATCAATTATATGAATAAAATTATATTCAGAAAATCATATTAATTAATATACGACAACCATGAAGATCCCCCGTGAGGGTTAGAATTGCACCTCCCCATATCATACCGTGGCTGTCGTAAGAGGCGACTAAGGGAAAAATACTGGAAGGTGGGCAGCAGCAGCTTTTAAAGAACTGCCAACTTACACTGCGATCCTCAAGCTGCCAAGCGTGGGGATTATGGCAAATATCCCTTTAATAGAGGAGGCTG
Organism: Plagodis pulveraria; assembly: GCA_963890685.1. Classification (NCBI taxonomy): domain Eukaryota; kingdom Metazoa; phylum Arthropoda; class Insecta; order Lepidoptera; family Geometridae; genus Plagodis; species Plagodis pulveraria. Next base: position 6,911,699 of record OY982975.1, read on the forward strand.
TTCAGCAGTGGACGAGTCGGCTGTTACAGTATGAAGATAAACGATCGTTACTGTATACGTAAGTCGCTTAGTAGTCAGATACCTGTCACTCTATATTATGATGTTTGAAAAAGATAGGTCAATTGCAATTTTCAGTTGGTGAAGAAAAAAATCAATTGTGATCGCATCGCACAAGCCTACTGAAGCAAAATATCAAAATATGGCTTAGACCTTAAATACATAACGAATGACATAATTTGACCATGCAAAATAGTGTACGTACACACGTAAAATGAAATATGCAGGTAAAATTACTTGCATAATGAAATAGACGCAAAATTACGCATGCATACATTACGCTGCTATACTATCGCTGTCCATAGTGTGCGAGTGAGAGGTTTAGCAGCGCCATTTTCGTTTCAATTCGTTTCTTTATAAACCGGGTTATATGTTGCATGGTAGAAGGGCATTTTGCGAATGCTCGCCTGGCTAGCGACCACCCTCAAGTAGAAAATCTATCACCAAGCCCCTATCGGTGTGTTCCGGTAGCAGTCATTGAGAGACAGTTAAATTACAGGCACATGAGACTTAACAACTATGTCTCAAGGTGACGGGCGCAGTGCAATTCGTGACTTGTGACGAAATGCATGCCTATAACTGGCAGAGGTTAGTGCGCTTAACATCAGGTGGGCCTCGTGCTTGATCCGTAACAATAACATAATGATAACAATAAAAAACAAATGACGAGATTGCACAATTTATAGAAACATTTATTTCCAGGGCCCACAATGCATGTCGCATTTGTGATGGACGACGTATGACGTCACCTCTAAGCGTGACGTCATCCAATGGACAATTATTCAAAATAAAAGTTCCACAAGGGAAGTGGCGCGAAACCAGTGAGGTCAAACCTAGTTATGACTAGTTTTTAAGCACCTACGTAAGGCTATTTGTGTACGACCTACACTTGGTTTTATACTCTAAGTGCTAAGGAATAAGTTCCAGTTTGGAATTAAGATGAATCTGTGGCGTTTAACTGAATGATATAAGAAATTGTGAAGTTTTTCAAATATCGTTCTGTTTCGGAAAGCTATCGTTGTTCTAAAGTAGGTTTTTAATGATAAGACTGTTGCAGCAGTTGTGAAAGAATTTTAAGTGTCAGTTAAAGTCAATATATTTTTAATGTTCAGTTATTTCTAATGCAAAAATACACTCTGTATCGGAATCGATAACGTCCAGTTATGAATGAAATTCTATTATTATTATCTACTATGCACATGGGCTAATTCAAACTAAATGGCAATTTAAAAAATATTTCAATCTGACTGTAGGCAGTCCTAAAATTGTCATAGCAGCTTGCCATAGAAACGAAACCAAAAAATAATATATTTCTGTTGTCTTGTAAACTGTTAGCGAAATATATTTTGAAATAATATTATCTAGCTGCTAAAGGGCAACAATATAATATATTAATATTATAGTGTTCTCCTATAGTAAGTAGTTAGAGAATATTTTACCAGAGTCGGTGACCAGGTTGGCATATAAATGGGATAAGGGGGATGATGGGAGCAAATGGGCGATGATGGAGAAATATATTTTATGCCAAACTATTCAGTTTTGTTTTTAAAACTAACCAAAGGAAATGAGACATAAAATAAAATCTAATAAAAATATGTGATTAATCTAAAAAAAATCTTGGTATGAAGTTAACTTACAACGAGGTGTGTTGGTTCTTTTAAGTTTTAGGTAACCGAAAAAATATTTTTAAAGCCGTTGAAGAACGAATTTAAACTGCTGTAAATTTATAACGTCTTTTTTCTGACAGTTAAAATTCAAACATAGACTGCGAAGCGCAGAAAAAGCAACTTGCAAAGCGCTAAAATACTAACTAAATACTATTAATAACTAAACAAAATTAAAAATTTACAGTCTTTGTTTAATAATAATAAATATTTTAAGTGAACATCAAATCAATATTTTAGTAAAACAATTTAGATAGTGACAATTCCGCTTAATTTTCCTATTATGCCGACGTGACGTCACAAACGCCACGCAGCAATACCGGAATTTTCGACGCGTTTAGGTCCTGCACGAAGCATCCTCAGGAAGTCTTGACACTGTCCCGATAGAGCGCTCGAAGAGTAAAAAAAAAAAAAGTCAAGAAAATTTATGGAATTGTCATTAGATTTTTTTTTTATATTTTTCAAGTGTTTAATATTGATATGATGTTTTCTTGAAATATAGATAAAATACTTCTTATTATTAAATACGGATTTACGCAAAGTAATGCCTGAATCTGTTCATTATCCATCTCTGTTATTTGCTTGAATAGGTAGAATCAGAAATATTATTTTAATCTTGTTCAGATACTGTATTTAATAAGGCAAAATTTTCTGATGCGAATAAACGGTATATAGAAGAGGCACGATTTGTCTTGTATCGGACGTGTTTTCATATCATAAAGCTTATGTACGCGAGATGTTGTATTGTTGCTTGCATTGCGAACAAGGCTTTATTTTATTTTTCGAAATTAATCTAGTTTCGGTACAGAGAATGGGATAATCAAGGTATGCAAGAGTCATAAACTCTTCGCGATGTATATGTCGTATTACGAAAGTTCTATCGGTAATCATGAATTGTTTGAAACGTATATATGCAAATTATCATGAAATATTCGAAATTTGGGAGACGTCCTTCCTTAAATGATTGAGGGCCTGTTGATTTTACCTTATCCGTTTTGAGGCTCCTGTATGGCTCAAATGTCTTATGACAGATAGTTTTTTTTATGCTTGATAGGTTAGCCTTTGACCACTATCTCACCTGATGGTAAGTGATGATGTGGTCGAAGATGTTGTTCAGACTAACCTAGAATTACTGGCTCTCAAGGCATTGATTACGTTAAACTGATACGAATTTTTCTACTCGGTGGTAGGTTTAAATACTAGGAATCCGGGTCAGGAGGGCAACTACCATCTCATAATTCAGTCTTATATTAACATTGCAATTGCAATTTTTATTTCGCACTACCAAATATCATTACACTAAACTTCAGAACTTTAACGTTAGAGCAGGCTGCACATATTTAATCAAGTCATTTGTGCGATAGAGAAAGCGCTATATGAACATTATTGTTTCTCTCCGGCCATGGTACGGATATTAGTAGTAATATTTCAAGCTTGAAATAAAGATGTTTGTTTTCCATAATAGTTTTTAAAAGGTGTGAGTTGGGCCCTAGATCTGTTAACAGTTTTTAATACTATTAAAACATTAGAAATAACTAAATTACGGTTGCATTCTTTAGGATACGAATTGCTTGGTGAGCAGTGCGTAGTAGAGGTTTTGGTCAATTTTTCTTTTCTCTCCGTCACTGTGCGTATCTGCCGTCGTGCCCTCACATAACTAGTATTTATTGTCTACACGACAACTTAACCAATTTAAAAGTAAATATTTGGGGTTAACTCAACCCAATCTCAATCTCTGTACCATAGACTTTTCTACTAAAGCTGTGTGAAAAAATAATCTTCCGATAGGATTGCTTGCTTTTTAAAGACATTGAATTAACGTTTTTGGTAGTTTTTCTACACTTCTCACATAGTTTTGGTAGAAAGGCCTTGTAAAAACTTTGTAATGGAAAAAACTGAGTATATTTGAATACAAGACATATTATTTCGCGTTTTGTAATATAGATAAGGTTGGAAACTGCACAAAAAAAGTATTTAACGAAAAAAAATGGTTTTTTAATCGTAAGTATTAGTGGATATATTTAAACGTCTATATTTGTATTTAATGGCAACATCACGTAAAGAGCACATTCCGTTCACTCGAAATATAATTATGAATTAATTGTTAATGATATTTATATGGTAATATTAATGTATGAAATAATTATTCTCGTAATCCATCAGTTTAAAAGAATGTATTTTATAAGGTTCGGTGTTAAACGCTAGTGCGCTTTTGATTGATAATATTGGCAATAGAATTGGTTGTCGATTAAGCATGACGTCATTTGTTATCAGTGACGTAAGCTCAGGTTTGAGGAAATCGCCTTTAACATTTTTAATTGTGAGTTTGAGGTAGGGGCGTGAAACATCATTTTTTTTTCACCAGTGTTGCCTAGTGATGAACTTTCTTGCCATGTTTTGTGTTTAGTCTTAGTTTTATTACCTGCTTACAACTACACTACAATGTAATTCTATAGCTTTCTCAAATGGCTGCTAGCAAGGTATAAAATACTTAATATTATGCATATACTTCAAAAGCTATTCATATATCATAAAATATTTAAGCATAACAGAATCACCTTGGACATGGAATAAAAGGCTAGAAGGACCACTCCGCAGAGCCATTTCAATAAATAAGCGACTCTAACTACGAAGCAATAAAGTACACTTCAGCTCGCTAAGCACGGAGTACCTAATATCTATATTCACATACAAGGCGTTTCTCTTTCTATCGCATAGCTCTGATCTCTTCTGACGCGTAACGCATCGTAGAATAAACCCGCCCGGACGAATACACCGATGTACCTGTAGCTTTGTACCTAAAATGAGGCGTGAACCGGGCCTGCCTTGGTGCAAGATTTCCAATGTTGAACATATACCTCCCCATTCAACGCAACAATTAACATATATTAGACATTTGCATCCATCGGCTCCCCGTGACTTTCAATGACGTCATTGGGCTTCCTAGTCACTTTTGGAGCCTACTTACTTTTGACAGCCACTGGAGGGCATCTCTTCACCATCGGTTCGTCAAGCAATCTGGCCAATGCCGATTTCTACTTACTAATTCTGAGAGCTATGTCGGCCAGACCTGTTCACACACGACGGTGCGTCCTTCCACAATACATTATTGATGCGCTTTTGTTGTACGGGTTGTACGGGTAGGCCTCGTCTGTATACTACGTCTTAGTGTGGGTGTAAATGTTAATAGTACACACAGTAAAACAATATTTTATTGTTTTACTGTGTGTACTATGGTCGTTTAGGTAGGCCGTAGTGCCTTCGTGATTGGACAGGTCTGTACTTTGGATCTTGGTTTGTTAAAGGTAAATTTCTTAGCTTCGGATTTTATAGCGCAAAGAAACTCCGCTCTCTCCACTCTACGTCTCTCGGTAGTTTGTTTAATATGGACTGGACACAGTTGAAGACCACGTCGCGTCGTAGTGTCATAAGTCATCACTTGCTTCAAAAAGTTTTGTTTTCATGTATAGTGGGATGTTAGACGAAAAGATATCGGTTTTTTATCCCATCAGAGTAGGATTCTTCAGGCGACCTATGTTAAAGTTGGACCTATTTACAAATTATCGGAGCACACATTTATTGTCTCGAATGGGAATCGAACCCGCGTCTTCTGATGTCGCGCTGGATGCCACTAGGCCACCAGAATATACTCGTTCAAGCCGAAACTTCGTGCTGCAATTGTATTATTTTTAACCTTCATAGAGTACGGTGCGGGGTCATCAACCAGACTGCACTTCATGTGATCGAAAGAAGAAACACTTCTTTCGATAATTCATACACTTAACTCTCGCAGTGATGTCGCTACCCTACTACCCTTCCTTGGACTTCCCTAACTAGACAGTTTCAGTCCAAAGTAGATAGATATAAAACTCGACAAACTCGTCAGTGTCGTTATAAACAGCTACCGTTACGGGTACCACATGGACTTTTGACATTATTTTCGTCATGTACGTGCTCATTTAACTCAACTGCTAGGAAACCTTACTGAGCATAATGAACATTGTGCAGTGGTCTTGAATTGTCAGTTCGCTTGAAGAAATTGTGAGCTCGAGAAAATGACAGAGATCATTATGACAATATCATCCTCCAATGCGTTTGTGATCCGTTTCGGAGAAAAAACGTCACCTTGTCCTTATTAACTCCATGCTGCAGCTAGTTCGCATTATTTTATTATTGGTAGCTAATTTAATCTCGTAATAAAATTTAGAGCGAAATAGAAAAGCCATAAATAAAAATCCGCTTTAACATTACTAAAGACTGAACGCATTTTCGTCGCAAACCAGAGCACCGAATAAGTAACGAATAAAATGGCGAACTGGCAAAAATAATCCTTGATCAGTCATCGTACTCGTACCATAGTTACAACAATACAAAGTGTGACCAAAGTAATAGGTTTTATAAGAATAAACAAAAAGAAAACTAGTTTTTATTCGCTGACCCTGATTTTGAAGCGCTCGTAGTGAAATTTGCTTAGCCGTTCTTCACTGATCAGCTAAGTTAAGCAACGTCCGCTGCGGTTATGACTTGGATGGGTGACCACTAGTGACATTACTTACTGAATGCTTCCGTTCTAGAGAGCACGTGAAGCCGTCGGTTCCGATGGTTAGGATAGCACTCATTGTAGCATGGTGGTAGGGCATTTTGCGAAAGCCTGCCTGGCTAGACACCACCCTTCAAGTCTAAATTCTATCGCCAAGCACCTAACAGTGTGTTCCGGCAGCTGTCCTTGAGAGCCAGTAATTCTTGGTTAGCCTGAACAACATTTTTGACCACTTAGTTGCTTACCATCAGGTGAGACAGTGGTCAAAGGCTAGCCTATCAGCTATAAATAGATAAAAAATCGTCTTGGACTTCAATCGCACTAATCCGTCCTGTTAGCTCATACCGGTTTGACCCCGTAGTTTTTTTTAAGTCAATTTAGTCATGATTTTATTTTTTTACTAAACATTCAAGAAGACTGCATACATAGTAACTGTTTATAAAAGTTTAGGGCGTGTATCCAAAATAACAGAAGAGAAAGGAGAGCAAACTCATGTCAATCTCGCTTCATCCCTTACGGCTGTATTTTGTATGAAAACATGTCGTAACCTACCCCGACAACCATGACACTTAACAACTTTATGTCAGGGTGATGGGCGCAGTTTGTCACTTGAACGAAATGCATCTGTTAAAGCAGGGATTACCACTTCGCACAGTTAGGCCTGGGAGCTAGTCACAATCGTATAAAAGAAAAACGATTTATACATATTTTTAATTGTTAGTTGGCTAGCCTTTAACTACCATCTCGCTGGATGATAAGTGACGATGTGATCTCTTTCATTTCGGTACACCAAGAACATGTATTTGTCAATCATAGTTCATTTTGGTGTCAGGCGAATATTTGTTCAAATTTATGCCACGTAAATAAAATTTGTATTGATTTTTTTTCTAGTGATGTTGGTCACACTTTGTTCATACTGCTTTATGGCCTATGTTTAATTAAGTTGTTGTTTTTTAACGTGTTTATATATAGATTGATGTATAAAGTATATCATATTTCAATATTCAATGCACTTGGAAACTTTGTTACTAATATTATTGTTTAGCAACGTCTTAATGAAATGTTTTTATTCATAACATCTTATTGACATGTTTAATCGTCTTCAAAATGTCTGATTTAGTTTACAGGTAGAAAAGGCTTCAAGTCCAAATATTGTCAATGTGGATAAACGCCTCCGAAGTATATTTATAATAAGAACTTTTTTGGGAATGTTGTAATATATTCAGCTTTTTGTCTTGCTCTATTCTTCGGTTGAAATTAGAGTGAGCGCTGAAACTGACGTTTGCAGTTGCTAATTAGCTAACTATGGAAAGTGGTATTTTTGTTTAATTATCGATACAAGTATTATGATCATTGATCATAATTAAAAATTAAAAATCTCAAGATTCAATTTTACATACAAGTACTCATATATTAGGCAGCTTATCTTTGCACTAATAAGCTTTTTGTTTGAACAGCACATATACTTATTATCGTCCCATTATTACTTTTATTATTGACACGTGTTTTTTTTATTGTGTATTACTAAATAGAAGTCCTTTAGAATATTGTTAGATGTTGCACTTTGAGTATAGGGAAGGCTAGATTTATTTTGTGGTATTTATAAATTTTGGAACGCTAGTTGGATCGTAACGTTACTATTTAATATATAATATTTTACAAGGACTTTTGTAAAGTACATGTACACAATAATGTGTCTTAGCTGCGTTTGAATAAGTTTGATATTATTTAGTAATATAGCATAAGCTATTTGTATGCATACGTTATTTGCAAATCGATGTAACTATTTAATTATATTTATTATATTAGATGTCTATGTTAAGGCTAGGAGTAATGTATTTATTGTAAGTTTTTATCGGTACGGTAACGTCATATATCATTGTCTGTTTCGCTCGCACGCAAATATACGTGCGCGCGAAAAAGACGCCAAATATCATGTCCATTAGGGGAATGATGTAAGTGAATTTTTTATATTTTACTATGAATCGAAAAAGACATAGAGCCTACCTGTGTTTAAAATTTTATTTTTATAAAGTATTTTCGCTTTACTTAAAGATCTCACGTAAAAGCTGTATTCGTTTACCCTAATTGATACTTCCCCTAATGTTTTAAAAATGCAATTTTCTATTATACCTAATATTCCATGTAAATATTGTACATTCGTTTATTTTATTTATTTATTGAGATTTTTACGAAAGTTTTAAAACATTTTATTTTGTTACTTTGTGTATTACAATTTGTATTTTTTTAGTCTTTATGTTCAATATAATAAAATATGTTTTCGTTTCAAAAGTGCCATTTTTGTGTTTGAAAACTTGTGGTGATTTCTATGATTCCTAAAAATTGTATTGTCTAAATTATTTCTTAATGTTGCGTTGAAATTTTGTAGATTCTCGAATGTTCTATTGTAGAATCAATGTACGCTTGGCCCGTTAGTGTGTCGGCATCTGCTTGAACGATTTTGGTGTTGGTTACGCCTATATATCGTATGTTAAGATCGAGTTTTGCTTGTATAGGTAAGAGGACGGATTGAGAATTTGAAGGAAAGTTCCATTAGGTGTTGTATGTATATTGGCGGTTGTTATTTGATATAATTTTGCTAATAAGTAATTGCTAGGGAGATAAAATATATGAAATATTCGTCTTTGGTACTCGGTAACAAATTTTGAATGTGATTTTTACAGAAGTTAGAACTTCAAAAGAGTCGTGTAAATCCTAAGTTCTCCCTATACTTCTTTATTAACATCTTGAATGTATGCATATTTGTGAAAAAATCTGTTCACAAGTTATAAGGTATCTGTGTTGGCGCAGTCGGTAGGATCTTTCTTGAAATCTAAAAGTTTTACTTCTTCGTTTGCTAAGTTCATAAGTTACGGACAGCAAGTTGTCTATGCTTAGAAGGTAACAAGACGTCAAAAAATAACTTATATGTATATTTAAGCTAATAACTTCCTGCGAAGCGTTACAGTTACTAAATTTTTCAATTTTCCCCCTTTATCTTCGTATTGTAAGCGCTAGTGTAAAAATTACTTGTCTCGTAGTGATGAATGTTGTGATATATCGTAAAGCGAGTTTTTAAGGCCACGGCAGATGTCGGCACGGCAACGAGGCGTATCAATTTTGCTATGCATTTCAACTACTGTAAAACACAGTTCAAAGGAATGTGTCATATTTTATAATAAATAACCATCTATGTAACGATTTGGTCTTTTATTTATTGCCTTTTATTACTAAGTATATATAAATAACATATTTAGTACTTTTTTTTTTAAAATTTAATACAAGAAGTCTTTCTAAATTATATGCACAATGAAATAGAGAGATAGAAAGAGAGAGGAATCTCATTCGCATTTTTTTCTAAATTTGATTTTGATCCCATTTAACTCAAACGTCGGTAAAGCCGCGTTGGCGCTTTAAGAGTAGGTAGGTATACTTTGACAAAGACTTTTTACGGTTCAGGTTCATACGATTGCGCCCTGGTGGATATTGACGTATATCATGGTACACTGGCGTTAACATTTTATTTCAACTCCCAAATGGATAAAACGGACCTCTCGCTACCAGGAAATAAGTGGTGGCTCTAAAAAATCGTGTGCGTGTGCATTGAGTGAGCACCCTCAGAAAAAAATCAATAAAATAGGATAATTTAGTAAAAGCTCTAAAACAATTGTAAAACCAATATCCCTTTTTGTAAAAAGGTAAAACAGAAGATAAATACCTAGTTTGTAATGGGCTCACTCAGTTCTCACAGAAAATCGTCAATATCTTCAAATCTATTGAGTTTACAAAAATAAATTGTATACTAGGTTTTAGTAAAACTTGTGAAGAATATAAGTATCAATGGACAGATTGCCTAGTGCCGTATTTAAAAATTTACAAATAGATAACTATGCTCACTCAATCCTCCATTTTCGCAAGGGCCGATTGCTCTCTAATAAACTATATAATTAAACTTCGTTATATTACTCGTGTTTAGTACATGTTCAATAGGATTTCGTAACATACTAAACGAATGTCTATTGTGATACATATATAAGTAATTTTTCAATTTTGTTGTTCATAAATTTCGGGATCTATTCTAATATTTTTCCATAAACCAAATTTCATCGACATCTGTGCAGTACTTTTTAAGATATGCTTGAAAGTATGTCCAAGACAGTTTTTTTTTTCAAAAATCTTATTTCATTTTCATTATCTAGCTAAGTTTAGGTTTTTTGGCCTACGGTTTTTTTTGTTTTCTTCTAAGTTAGTACCTACAAACATTTTTGCCTATACTTCTCTATTTTCAGTATAACATAGACAATACAATATAATTCTGTAATTTACAGAAACAAAGTAACACCATACATATGTAGGTCGAGTTTAGTCGGGTAAATGAAAAGTCAATGTTGTGGGTTACATTGTGGTTTGTACTGCGTGTTTTTAATGTATGATTACTGCTGTGGCGCCATTGTGACCCGAGGACGGTAATCATCAATGCCACACACACACGAGTATCATACAACGTTTTTCAACACACTTGAAGAAAATAGTACTAAAAAATAATTTTCTTCATATCTAGTACTTATCTTAATTAATAATAACCATTATTTCAACAGTGAAAACAAAGTTGTGAATATTTTTTTTGCAATGGCGGGGAAAATTTATCTGTTTTCTAGAGCTGTAGCAAACCGTATGTATTCGTTACTAAGTAACGGGTACGCCATCTAGTACCGAGTAACGAAACGTTACTCACGAATACTTTTCGTTACTCGCATGTTTCGTATCATGGTTACATACGCTGTTTCAATGACCCAATGTTACGCTGCGTTGATGCGTGTATTGAAACGTTTATTACTGATCGTTTTGCGCATGCGTGCGTATTTTCCGCGAATTAAAAAGGTAATGTAAACTTAAGGACGTACAAAGAAAATAACGTTGTTTGATGATTTGTGAGATTCGTTATCCAGGTTTTTTAAATATTTAAATATCCATTAGAGGTATTGTGTTCGTGTGTGGAACAGAAACAAGGTAAGAAAGATATTTTACAAATTTGATATAAGTACTTACGCACTATAGAAGACACAAGACGCAAATTCTTCACTTAGTCGCTTTCTAGCTCTTTCGCGCCTTGTATTTCCGACAATTAAAAATTAATACATTGAAAAATGCCTTGGTGTGGGTTGAGATATTTCTTAATAATTTAAGGAACACGGAAAAGTGCAAAGAAATAACTTTTCATCTGTAAATAATCGAATTTTCATATTTTACAAATTCAATACGAAACACACGCCGTATTCTACTATTTGGCATAGACTAATAACAATCAGCATCTTTTATGTATATTCAATTGGTTTGAAATGAAGCTAATTGATTAGGTTCAACTGTCAAAGTTGTCAAAAATTGTACAGAAATTTTGACAACTTTGACAGTTGAACTTAATTACTTCACTAATAAAGCACCAGAGAGCGCTAATTTCGGCAGTAGTGCTGCCTCTTTATTTCACGCACGATTCCTGAAAATTGCAGCGAACTAAAGATTCTTCCTGAAAATTGCAGCGAACTAAAGATTCAAATATCGAAAAATAGAACAATAATTAAATTATATAACGTAGCTTCTCTAGTACGTAAGTATTTATATCTCGATGCATATGTATGTTTTTGTTTTTAATAAAAACGTATTTTCACTTCATTTGGTTCTTATGTTAAAAATATATTATAATAAAGTTCAAGTGAGATTTAATTGTTTCTTGATTATTAAATGTTGTTAATTACTAATTGATAATTAATAATTACCAAATAATGGTTATTGTTTATATTCGATTTATTATTATTGTTTTTTTAATATTTGACAGTTTCATTTACCTACCTGCTACAATGGATAAGAAAAGAAGTAAGCTATGGGGTTTTTTTACGCAAGTTAAAGATGATAAGGCAAAATGTGATCTTTGTAAATCGTTGTATTCAGTGAAAGGCGGCTCTACTACAAATTTAAAAAAGCACCTTTTAAACAAACACAGATCAACCTATGAAACCATCAATCCATGCTCTGGGTCAGATGTTGCAGTTCTGGAAGCTTCTGAATCATCAACTTCAGCAAGTACAGAATCTACTGTACCTGAAATTAAAACAAATGACAAAAATTCGCAACAGACTAAGTTAAGTGCCTTTATTCAACGTCCTGTAGGTGTAGCAAAAGAAAAAAAAATTAATAATTTAATTCTTAAAATGATAGTTAAAGACCTGCACCCTTTTTCTGTAGTTGAAGACGAAGGTTTTAAGGCTCTCATTAATTACTTAGAACCAGGCTACAAAATGCCTTCAAGGTACATACTAAGCAACACTTTATTGGATGCGCAATACTCAGAAGCCCAAAACAAATTAAAAGATGAATTAGAAAATGCAAAATATGTATCGATTACCACCGATGGCTGGACTTCAAGAGCAACAACTTCTTACCAAGCTGTAACAGCCCATTATTTATTAAATTGGGAGTTGAAGTCTGCTTTATTAGGATGTTTTGAATGTCATGAGAGACACACGGCCGAATATATTAAAAATGAGTTGCATAGCTTGCTCTGCCATTGGAACATACAAAATAAAATATTTGCCTGCGTTACAGATAACGCAGCGAACATGAAGGCGGCTATACGATTAACAAATTACGAACATTTGCCGTGTATAGCTCACACTCTTAATTTAGTTGTGCGTGCAGGACTCCAGGACTGTGATCTCGGGGAGCTAATAAAAAAAATAAAAGCCATTGTGGAACATTTTCATAAGAGTCCAATAGCTACGAAAAAACTAATTGCAATGCAGGAGCAGCTGAGGCCTAATCAAAAACCATTGAAGCTACAAATGGACGTAGTGACCAGATGGAACAGTACCCTGGACATGATTGAGAGGATTTGCTTACTTCAAGAACCTTTAGAGGCGTCTCTTGGAATTCTACATAATCCAGTAGAAAATCTTTTGGAAGCTGAATGGCAGACACTGCCAGAAATAATAAAAATTCAGCCATTCAAGCAACTTACTGAAGAAATGTCTTCAGAAAAAAAAGTTACTGTTTCAATGATCCTAGCTTCGACAGAAAGTATGCTTAGTATTTTGTACAATTTAGAAACAAATATTATTACAGATACTGGGAAGAAACTGGCAAATAAAATTTTAACAGAATTTAAAAGTAGGTTTAAGAATTGTTACAGGCACCCAGTTTTATCTAAAGCAGCATTGTTAGACCCGCGTTTTAAGAAGCTGGCATTTAGGTTTGATGCGTCAAGTTATGAGTCTGCTAAAGATGCATTGAAAACTGAGCTGCAAAACGAATTTAACTTTAATAATCAGCCAATAGAAGCTAACGAGAACGAATTGATATTAGCTACATCTACCGGTGACACCGACGCTAATAACGACTCTATCTGGATAGATTTTGACACTTCGGTAACGTCGGCGTCTGCTTCGAACTCTAAAGTTAGCAGCAGCATTATTACCTTGAGGCAATATCTAGAAGAACGTTTTATACCTCGAAATGAGTGTCCTTTGAAATGGTGGCAGACGAGGGCACTTCTATACCCCGAACTCTCAAACCTGGCTGCGAAATATTTATCAGTGACGGCTACCTCGGTACCATCTGAGAGGACTTTTTCCAAATCGGGTCAAATATTAAGTGAGAGGCGCAGCTCAATTCAACCAAAGCGAATGGAAAAGATTTTATTTTTAAATATCAACCAAAGATTCCTGTCATAAAATGGCCCAACGAGCAAGTCTCAGATCTTAAATGTTAATGCTTGCCCAAGCAATTTCGGTGCTCAAGGTTTAAATTCATTCGAAGAAAGAATTATTTTTTGTTATTTTAGTTTTGTTTAAAATATGATTTTATTATTATGTTTAATTTCACTTCAACAACAAAAGAGATTTGTTGTCATTTTAATTGATTCAAACTTTTTTATTTAATTTTATGTTTCATTTCGTTCTAAGAAATAATTATTTTTTGTTATTTTAGTTTTGTTTAAAATATGATTTTATTATTATGTTTAATTTCACTTCAACAACAAAAGAGATTTGTTGTCATTTTAATTGATTCAAACTTTTTTATTTAATTTTATGTTTCATTTCGTTCTAAGAAATAATTATTTTTTGGTATTTTAGTTTTGTTTAAAATATGATTTTATTATTATGTTTAATTTTATTCCAAGAATGAAAGAGTTTGCTGTCATTTTAATTTATATAAACTTTTTTACTTAATTTTATGTTTAATTTCAATCTGAGCAAAACTATTTGGTTCTTTTTATTTGTAATATTGGATGATTGAAAAACATGCTAATGTATCGCTCGATCATCGCGGCGGGACACATCTTCCAGCAGCTTCTACAAAAGCCCTAGCTGGCAATACAACTATCCGCAACGATCAGTACTCAGCTGTCATCCGCGCTGACCATACAGTTCTACCGCCTTTGACCGCCGCGCGTGCGCACATAGCAATTAGACATTTAAATTTACCATAATAACACCGTTTAATGAACTATTTATAAGTGTAACTGTGTAAGAGAAAAGACTTGAAGGTGATCTTAGAAAGCAGCATCACACCGCCCACCAGGATCACCGGTTTCTGGACTGCCGAAGGACACCTGCTTAAGGCGTTACATTGGTATGTAATCATCACCCGTATTACAATATTTAAGACCTAAACCTTCGGCCTCCAGATTTCTAGACTCCTCTCTTTATCGCCACTAAAATATCTGAGCATAAGCATAGATCCAGCACCCGCATGGTGAAGATATGTAATTATTTTTTTGAAGTTATATACATATTTTGCACCATTTCATGGTCCTTCGACGCCCAGATTTTGATTATGCACAGTGTTTTTCTACATTTTTCATCTAATAATACATCTCATCGCATAAAAATTCGCATTTTCTACTGATTTATCCGGTCTGACATACAACGCCATTTTGTGTGTGTGCTGCGCATCGCATATAAATTTCGCTAATCCAAACCAAAGTTATTGAGTACTCCTTTGGTACCCGCTTTACATATTATTTATTATTGTTTCGCATTTAATCACTTATACTTATACCTGATCAATTTTTTATTTAACTCAACCGCATTCCAACGATTTCGTAATCTTGAACTCTGCAGTAGGAACCTACCTACATATAATACTTATCTTCAGATAGTCACCGTTCCTCTTACCGACAATAATGGCTTCTTCTAACGAACAAAAAATAAAAATATTAGAATGCCAACGCCAATTATTTTTTGAACGTATGCAACAGATATACGATATGTCACGCAAAATAGACGATCCTAGTGATTTAGAAAGTTTCCTTTGTTCAATCGAAACTGTTGACGAGATTCGTAGCAACTTTCAACAATGCATAAAGGATATTAATGCACTTTTGTTGAAAATTGACTCAAAATCCGAACCTGATTTTAACCAATGGCTAGCGTTTGAAGATTTATTTTGCCGTGTCAAACGCAAACAGGCTCAGATGGAACCTAAATCGAGTACAAGTACGTCTAAGCAAACCGTAAACAGTGCAGATAACTCGTCATGTACCGTTAAATTAGCTCGCATCGATATTCCCGAGTTTGACGGAAACTCAAAAGATTGGCCGCTCTTTTACGCAACATTCCAAAATGCTGTTCATGTAAACACGTCGCTTAATGACACTGAACGTATGTACTACTTAGCCAGTAAACTTACTGGAAAAGCGAAATCTGTCTACGCGGGCTTTGTTCCGTCCGCAGACAATTACGCTACGATATACAATGCACTCATAGATAGATACCAAGATAAGCGCAGCTTAGCTATTACGTATTTAGAACAAATGTTTTCAATAAAACCAGTTCATTCTGCTACTGCAAATAACTTGGAAACTTTCATCGACCAATTTTCAAACTCTTATCTGGCACTGACCAACTTAAAATTAAATGATTTAACTGACTTCATTATGTCATACATGCTATTACAACGCTTAGATAAAGAAACCGCGCGGCTATTTGAAATGGAGAACCGAACTAAAGAAATACCTACTCTCGACAGTTTAACTTGTTTTGTTCGGGATCGCATTAAAGTATTATCTCGTACGGGTGATAACACCAATGCGATTACTTCTACCGCCAAATTCAATAAAAATGCATCGACTAATAATAGTTCTAAGAATAACGCACGATCCTTTGTCGTAAACAATAACAAAACCGCATGCTCTTTATGTGACAAATCGGATCATGATCGTCTGTATTCCTGCGCAAAATTTAGATCGCTTACACCACGCGAACGTTATAATTATATTAAAAAACTTCGCGCGTGTGTAAATTGTTTAAGTCAGCAACATAGTACTACTGCTTGTAGGTCAACATCGACTTGTAAGCAATGTGGGTCCAAATTTCACCACAGCCTCTTGCATTTTCAGGAATCAAACCCTTCTCAGGTTGATACGGTGACGTCAGCGCAACCACGCGATAACTTACCAAATAGTCTAGGAGCCACTGGACATAAAAATTCCGCGTCTCTTGGTTTGGTTTCTGATAAACCTGTAGACAATACTGTTCCTTTTTGCAGCATGAGTGCTAACAATAAAAACCCACGTAAAAGTCACAGCGTCTTGTTAGGTACCGCCCTAGCCGATGTCAAGTGCAGGGACGGATCAATCGCTCAAGTTAGGATTTTAATCGATCCCGGTTCTCAGAATAATTTTATAACACGCCGTGTTTGTAAACGATTGGGTATTCGAATCTTTAATGATTGCACGGACCGATCAGTAAATGGAATAGGCAACAGCTCACAGACTATTTCCGGTATAACAAACGTAACTTTGCATTCTAAATACGATAAAGGCTTCAGCTTGCCTATTCAACCGCTAGTAATTAAAACTATTTCAAGTAATTTGCCTAGCTACGAGTTTGACATTTCGTCTTTGACCTGCTTAGACAATGTTCAACTCGCTGACCCGCACTTCCAGATTCCCGCGGATATTGATATTCTCTTAGGCGCCGAAACCTTTATGGAGATATTACGATCTGGAAGAATACTGGGACCGCCCGGTACACCTGACGTTTTAGAATCCGCTTTCGGTCACTTAGTTATCGGATCTATAGCCGCACTGCCTGTTCACAATTATTACTCGCCGCGTAGTGACAACAATCAGAACTTTTTCACATCGAGTGATGAGTCGATTGAGTCATTAGTTTCGAACTTTTTGCAACTCGAGTCCGTACCTTCTGTGACTCATATGTCTAAGGCTGATCGAGAATGTGAAGATTTTTACGTGTCTAATACACATCGCGATAGTGAAACAGGACGTTACGTCACCGCTTTGCCTTTCTCACAATCATCTTCGGTGTTAGGAGATTCAGTGACCACCGCGACCCGCCGCTTTGCAAGTCTGGAACGCCGGTTTCAGACTAACCCCGCTTTGAAAATTGAATGTGATAACGTGATGAGAGACTATCTTGAACGTCACATCATTTTGCCCGCTCCCGCTACAACCACTGATGTCGATCATTTCGTGATGCCGCACCACCCTATTTTGCGGCCGGGTAAACCGGTCCGCATTGTTTTGAACGCTAGTCAGAAGTGCATAGACACTGGCGTTTCCTTGAACGATTGTTTACATTCTGGCGCGAACTTACAAGCAGATCTAACTGCTATTATATTGAAGTTTAGATTGTTTCCCGTCGCGCTGACCGCGGATATAAAACAAATGTTTTTAGCTATTGGGGTTCGCGAGGAAGACCGCCGCTTTTTAAACATAGTATATAAATTTGACGAAGACGAACATGCAAAGTTGTACCATTTTGCACGCGTCTGTTTTGGTTTACGTTGTTCACCGTTTTTAGCGATGCGCACTGTCAAGCAGCTAGCGCAAGACGAGACGGATTTACCGCTCGCTTCAGAGGTTGCTAGTAACAACTTATATATGGATGATTTAGGGGTGTCAATGACCACAGTAGAAGAAGGATCGCAGCTTGCACTAGATTTAATTAAATTATTCAAACGTGGAGGCTTTGATTTGGTCAAATTTGTGAGCAACTCGTCCGAAGTTTTGAAGTCGATCCCGGCAGAGAACCGATTGTCTTCGAAAATAGAATTTGATAAAGAAGACAACCTTAAGCTGTTAGGTTTGATCTGGTCGCCCACCGAAGATGAGTTTTCGATCGCTATTAAGTTCAAACCACAAACTAAATGCACTAAGCGACTTATGCTATCTACGATCGCCCGATTGTGGGATATCAATGGTTATTGTGCCCCCGTTATTTTGCATGCTAAACTCTTAATAAAAGCCCTTTGGTCTGCGACACCAAAAATTGATTGGGATGATACACCACCACGTGACATTTGCGTGGCGTGGAACCGTTTCCTCGCTGAGCTGCCGGCTTTACAAAACTTTAAAATACCGCGCTTTCTGGGTATAGTCTCAGACTCCCGCGTCATTTTGCTGGGCTTCGCAGATGCCTCTGAGAAGGCCATGGCAGCTGCCGTATATCTCTGTGTACAACCCGCTTCAGGATCAAATGAGATAAATTTAATTGGCGCCAAAAGCAAGGTCGCCCCTCTCCGCAATATTACTTTAGCTCGCCTGGAACTTACTGCGCTTGTACTTTTATCAAAACTACTTCGATTTGTTATCGATATCATTTCTTCCCGCTGTCATATTAGCGAAATATTTGCTTTCACTGATTCCACGGTGGCCCTTCACTGGGTTCACTCGTCTCCGCACCGTTTCGATACCTTTGTCGCAAACCGCATCGTTCAGATACAGGACAACCTTAACGCTAAACACTTTTATCACTGTGAAAGTGCTCAGAACCCGAGTGACTGCCTTAGCCGTGGGCTCACTCCCGCTCAATTGTTAGACCACCCCCTGTGGCTCCACGGTCCCACGTGGGCACGTGACGCCGTCCACACGTGGCCAATCAACCGCTTTATTTTTGACCCCGCACAGGACGAGAAGCTTTTGGAGCTCAAAAAACAATCGAATGTTTTTGTCACTACTGAAGAGACTGAGCCTTTTCTCTGTGTAATGGCCAAACGTTTCTCTTCGTGGTCTAAATTACTACGTATTGTCGTCTACATTTACCGTTTCTTGGGAAAACTCCCGCGCTCCGACAGGATGCTTCTATCGCATTTGGAATTTGCTGAAACTGCTGTTATAAAAGCACTACAGCATCAATACTTCTCAGACGATATCAAGGCGCTCGCCAGGAACCACAGAGTTTCAAAGTCACTCCTTCCACTTTCTCCTTTTGTAAAAAATGATGTCCTCCGGGTTGGTGGCCGTCTTGATAATAATTCATCGCTGGAATATGATAGCAAGCACCCAATTTTGCTTCCCAAAAGAGATCACATTGTGAACCTCATCATCGACTACTACCACCGGAAGTATTTACATGCCGGTCCGCAATTGTTACTGTCGCTGTTACGACAGAAATTTTGGATAATTTCTGGACGTAGCACGGTGAAAAAACGCTTCCGCCTTTGCAATAATTGTTTTAAGGCAAATCCTCGTAACGAAACGCCTTATATGGCAGCTCTTCCCGCCGCCCGTGTCAATGAGGCGCGACCCTTTTTTTATACTGGAATGGACTACGCGGGGCCTATAAGTATCTTGATAAGCCGCTACCGTGGTGCTCGTAAAGAAAAGGCATATATCGCTTTGTTCACTTGCCTAGTAACACGCGCTTGCCATATTGAGCTTTCGGTTGGGCTAGATACCATGTCGCATATTCGTGCGTTTCGACGCTTTATATCCCGTCGAGGAAAAATTCACTCGTTATTTTCGGATAATGGGACGAATTTTATTGGCGCAAAAACCCACATAGATGAGATTAGCAACTTTCTTAAATCCAAGGCCTTTCGAGATTCCTTTGAACAGGAAACTACGTATCAAGGCATAAACTTTCATTTTTATCCGCCTACGGCTAGTCACTTCGGAGGTAGCTGGGAAAGTCAAATCCGCGTCATTAAACGACACCTTCGTCGCTCCATAGGAGAAGCCGTTCTCACATATGAAGAATTGCTCACTGTCCTAACACAAGTTGAGGCAATGATCAATTCTAGACCGCTAACCACGCTAAGTTCAGACCCTGCGGAGCCTGAAGCCCTTACACCTGCGCATTTTTTAACGTTTGGCCCATTGGACTCGTTTCATTCCGATCCACGCCCAGGTCCAATGGATTTAATTCGTAATAAACGCCTAATTGATGACATTGTCCAGAGATATTGGAATCGTTGGAGGCAGGAATATCTTAACACTCTTCAAGCTCGCTCTAAGTGGAACACCAACAACCACCACAAAACGGCACCTATGTCAGACCTGTGGTGAAACTCTGCGTTTTACCCTCCCAATAAATTCCGCTATATGTTTAAAGCCCAGCGGGGCTGCTTCCCCGGTAGGCATAAGCTTTAGTTAAGTTTATATATTATATTCCGTTTCTATATACTCTAAGTATTTTATTATATATGTTCAGATTTCCCACATAGTTATCCACGCACTCTTAGTGGATGCAACTTTCCCGCTCTACTTCTATCAGCTCAGCCTTATAGCTGCAGCTCTCCTTGACTCTTTGGTTCAGGAGTCATCATAACTCCTGAAGGCCGGGGGGATGGTTCTTTTTATTTGTAATATTGGATGATTGAAAAACATGCTAATGTATCGCTCGATCATCGCGGCGGGACACATCTTCCAGCAGCTTCTACAAAAGCCCTAGCTGGCAATACAACTATCCGCAACGATCAGTACTCAGCTGTCATCCGCGCTGACCATACAGTTCTACCGCCTTTGACCGCCGCGCGTGCGCACATAGCAATTAGACATTTAAATTTACCATAATAACACCGTTTAATGAACTATTTATAAGTGTAACTGTGTAAGAGAAAAGACTTGAAGGTGATCTTAGAAAGCAGCATCACACCGCCCACCAGGATCACCGGTTTCTGGACTGCCGAAGGACACCTGCTTAAGGCGTTACATTGGTATGTAATCATCACCCGTATTACAATATTTAAGACCTAAACCTTCGGCCTCCAGATTTCTAGACTCCTCTCTTTATCGCCACTAAAATATCTGAGCATAAGCATAGATCCAGCACCCGCATGGTGAAGATATGTAATTATTTTTTTGAAGTTATATACATATTTTGCACCACTATTTTTATGTTGATTTATGGTTGAAATGTTGTTTAAATTTTATTGACAATAAATAATTTTGGACGCCTATTTGTAGTTTTTTCATTATAACATAAACATAAGTCTGGTTTAAACTACGGCAAAGTGAAAAATGCAGTTTGGCATGTAATGAATATGTATTATTTCTACAAATTGAAATTATGAATACTGCATCTTATAATAAAATTATAGAAAGAACATGAAAAATGTGTTTGCAAACTATTCGTAACGTGATTGGTTAAAAAAATGAAAATATATGTAATTTGTGCGGATATACTTCAAAAATATTTGAACCGATGTGCGCGCATTATGGTGTCAAAATTTCAAATATTCAAAACAAAGTTTTCTTTAACAGAGTATGCAGTAAAAAAAAAGTATATGCTTGTGAAAAAGTGTTTTCATAAAATTTTGCCACTAAAATTTCATAAATTTTATGTAATAGTATGAAATAAACGAAAGTAACGAGTAACGATACGATAGTAACGAGTACTGAATGTATAGTAACGAATACATACGGGTAGAGGTGTGATAAGCGGCTTCTTTTAGTAAGCGCTGATAAGTCTTAAGCTTTATCTTAAAATCAGACTTTTGAACGCTTATTCGTTGTGACGCTTATGTACGTAAAACGAAACGAAATCATAGTGTTGGAACAGAATAAAACGTAAAATAACCAGCCAAGTGACGTCATCAAACATCGGCTGGCGGTCACGCTACTCGATAATAGATGGTGCCACTGTCTTAGCACCTCAGGCTGTACAGTAAGGCCACAGACAACAGTGTTCTGTGCAAAGATGTTACCAGAGCAAAAAATTTGCATTATTTTCGTGTATTGTTTTTGCACTGGTAACAACTTTTCTCATGGTTGTGTGGAAATGTGTTACCACTAGTAGCACCTTCGTTATACATACTTTGAAATTAAAGTTTTAGGCTAGACAATTTATTAAACTACAAACGCTACCAAAATACAATAAAATTACTCAAATATTGTTTGAGGTTAGTTATAGTGGTTTTATAAGAAATCATTGATTTACATGTATTACACTCAGCAAGTCTGCTATTGTCATTTTTCTTAAAATAATCCCAGATCGCAAGATTTCCGCGTCTCGACATTTTCACTTCACTATTTTATTTACACAAATACACAGTAGTTTCAATCAGGTAAAATAGTTTATGCTACAGAATGAATTAATAATCCATTTATCTATTGGATGACAAGTTCTTCTATTCTAGTACAGTTAGTACTTATTCACAAATAACTAATTAAAACAAAAACATAACATTGAATCCAACCTAAAAAGAACTTTACAAGCCGACAGCTGGCCGCGGTCCACTGGCGGATTTATGTAGAACCAAATTAAATAGCAATATTCGTCAAGGACAAACAAAACGTACTGCTATACTATGCTATGACATAATATATTCAACAACACGTTTAGGGCGTTCGGATAGCCTATCGGTGCCAAAAATAACACTCACAAACGCTAAAAATGATCACACGGGCCGTTCGTTTTGGGACTTCGTGAGCAAAAATATCGTTTTCGCTCACCGTTCGGATAGCTTTGAAAACGCTACAAATGACAGAGAAAAGTGATATTTTTGACCCATGTCTTACCGTGGGATCGTTGTGATCGTTTTTTGACAACTGCTGGTTTGACAGTTGTATTTGGCGCGATTGAAGAGTTTCACAAGTTTTTTATATAGGTAACTAGCAGAAGCCATTAACAAAGAAATAATAATAATATAGGTACCTACTTTTTTGTTAATTTTAGGGATTGATTCCATATTTCGTACTGTGCAAAATGGTTTAAATATTGTCGGTTGTCAAAGTATGTTATATGCCGTTCGGATAGCATGCAGTAATTGGTGGTCAAAAATAGCAAAAGCTTCTATCCGAACGCTAATACACAAATGCCACTTTCGAAACTGCTACAAACGCAATCGAGCCAAAACGAACGCACTCAACGAAGAACTTTCTTGTACTTTCAAAAAGTTTGTCTTATTATTAACCAACCAGATACAGAGCGAATAAACTTACTTACAAATAATGCGCACCTAAGTAAAACGTAAATTAGTCGTCTAATATAACGTAGTCCATTGAATTGAAATTAAGTCTTATTTGCATAGAGATAAGGTTAGCGAAAAATATTATTTTTAACACTCACGTTGAACCTTATTGCTATGAAGATAAGGTTCGTCATTCAAACTTTATTATAAGTCGTGTTGTGAACCTGCGAATGTTGTGTTGTACGCCCAACGTAGCCGGCCGACCATTTTGCCGCTTTACGATAGCGCTTACATATTTTGACAGTGTACTTATTGACTACTTTTGATAAGCGCTGTTGTAAGTGATTTCCGCTTAAGCGCCACACCGCTACATACGGGTACGTGATTTTTTCGTTACTTTTACACCTCTACTGTTTTCCTATGCGCGCGCATGGCAATTGGCCATAGACTAAAGAATGAAGTTACTTTTTTTGGCTTTTAGCGGATAGCGTTTTAGCCACGTACGAAATGGGCAATTCAAAGTTTTCTTTATTGCAGAGAAAATAAAAGTTATATTTGGGAAAAGCTTTATTTATTAACACGTTCAATTTGAAATTATCGATTTAAATACGAAGTTTTATGAAAAGAGCAAACAAAAGGTTCATTAATTTATTTGTACTATTGAACACGATCTTTTTTGTATCGGAACTTCTTTAAGAACAAATGAACTCGACCATATTAATCGATATGGGGATATGTGAAGCCATTATAAAAGAAAAAAAACATTGGAACAAACTTATACATAAAATATGGTTACCCTATAGTACGAAATTTCATACAAACAATAAAATAAGTATATCTCATAAAGTAAACAAGTTTAATTAGAAGTGAAATGGCAGATATTTAGTAAAAATTTTTACTAAAACATGAGCTATCTGGACTTTTTGTAATGGTAACAAATCAGAAGATATTCATGTTTTTTGGTTTTCATAAATGTGTGGATTGAGTGAGCACATAAAATTATTTATTACTTATATATGTATCACGATAGACTTTCGTTTAGTATGTTACGAAATCCTATTGAACATGTACTAAACACGAGTAATATAACGAAGTTTAATTATATAGTTTATTAGAGAGCAATCGGCCCTTGCGAAAATGGAGGATTGAGTGAGCATAGTTATCTATTTGTAAATTTTTAAATACGGCACTAGGCAATCTGTCCATTGATACTTATATTCTTCACAAGTTTTACTAAAAACCTAGTATACAATTTATTTTTGTAAACTCAATAGATTTGAAGATATTGACGATTTTCTGTGAGAACTGAGTGAGCACATTACAAACGATTTATCTTCTGTTTTACCTTTTTACAAAAAGGGATATTGGTTTTACAATTGTTTTAGAGCTTTTACTAAATTATCCTATTTTATTGATTTTTTCTGAGGGTGCTCACTCAATGCACACGCACACAAAAAATCTACATGAAAGTAGAACTAGTTGATGGGAATATAGTTATTTAGAAATCATTTTAGGCTAAGCAGTTTACAATTTGACTATTGGTCCTGAAAAGGTTGTGTATTTTACTAAATGATAATGAGCTTTAATGAATAGAACGCAGTCCTAGTAAACTCATATATGATGCTGCCATCAGAGTATACTCGGATTACCGGTTAACACGATACGAGTTGGCGTCTGAGTGAACTTTGAGTGTAAACTGATCGTATCGGTAATATTCTGAAGCAGTGATGGCTCAGTAGCATTGGCTATGGACTGTCGCGCAGCAGGTCCATGGTTCGAATCCCGCCGCGGGCTTGATCTTCACCGCATGGTGGAAGGGCATTTTGCGAATGCCCGCAAGGCTAGCGACCACCCTCAAGTAGAAAATCTGTCGCCAAGCACCGAACTCTGTGTTCCGGCAGCTGTACTTGAGAGCCAGTGAAATTACAGGCACACGAGACTTAACAACTATGGGCGATACCATTTGACGCTAAATTCGTTATTTTCGATAATTTTGTTCACATTTTGGTTCATATTAAATGTGGATCGATAGACGCAAAATGTGGTCAAAATTATCGAAAATAACTAATTTAGCGTCAAATGGTATCGCCCATAGTTGTTAAGTCTCGTGTGCCTATAATGGAATACGGCCCGAGTCTCAGTGACGGGCGCAGTGCAATTCGTGTCACTTGTAATGAACTACATCTGTTATAGGCAGAGGTTAGTCCGCTTAACATCAGGTGGAACTCGAGCTTGTTCTGTCACAATAACATAAAAAATAATAATATTAATAATGTGTTAGGTACAAGCGGATAAGAGTTAATTATTAACAATGTCAGGAAACGGTTATTCTATTAATGTGTTCGTATTTTCAAAAGGTTTTTTTATTGTAACCATTTGCCAATTGTGATTTCATAATGATACTTATATCATTATTAAATAATCACTATCCGGCTTACATTAAATTGTCACCGGAAGATTTGGGTCGGTAAATAAAGAAAAAGTGCGAAAAACCGTATAAAAATTTATTCATCGTTCAACAAGCACACACCAGTCAAAATTTAACATTCTTTAAAACATTTTGCTTAGACTATTATATTACTAATAAATACTTCATATATATACAATTTCTTTAAGTTAACCGATTTAGTTGATATTTATATCGATTCTGATGTGCATTTTCTTTATATAAAGTTATAATAATAAACATTGTCCCATAGAATTTGATTTTCTCATGTGCACTAAATCTTCCCTATGTTTTTTACTATCTGATATATCTCGGGATGAATACCCCGAAGAGATAGGTAAAACGTTGAAAATTATGTGATAAAGAAACATCGTCACACTTAAGTAAATAGTTGTCAAGGTTTTTTATTTATTAATATAATGTAGGTATATTTCTATATTCGATATTAAAATTATTATTTTAAAGATATACAATACGGTTTAATTCACAGAAATACTGATGTCGCTAAATACATTGCAATCGGTCGGTTCATAAATAACATACGAGAACATGCACTGTTTGCACGCTAACGATGTGGACCTATTAGCAGCCGCGCTTATAACATCTGCTAACTGTCAATTTGCTTCTTTGCAATTAACCCAAAATAACCTTCACTTCAATTATCGACATTAGAAGTATTTAGGCATTCTATTGTGAACAAGATCGTTTTACGTATAAAATTCTAACCACACAACAAAAATCTCCTCATTTAACTATCAACATTTGAGATTGACATTTGTGCACACGCTGCTCTACCTGTTTTCTGTGAGCTTAATATGCAGCAAGAGTGACGTCAAAGATGACATCATATTGCTATCGTGTGTTTAGCACGTTATGAACCGAATGTTTGCGTGCAAACAGTGCATATTTGCGTGACTTGAACCGCGGGGATAGATGTGTGCTTCAGAATTCTATCAGAAAAATCAAGAGATTTAGTCAGAATTCTAAATTCTGTTTGGCACATCAAACAATTATTTGTAGGACATACTGTTTTAAACCACGCATTAAAGATTAACACCATTGTGAGCTATTTATTTTGAACAAGAATGCGATAAATATTTAAGATAAAATAAAAATATCGTTATGTAGGTACTTACAGGAAATATCTAACTAATATAACTAATACTTTGGTTGAAGTACTGCCGCTATGCCGATTTTTACTGAAGATGCCAAAACTAACTTCATCGTATTCATTAATTTGTGCGCTTGCTACGAGTAACATGTACATACTGCGTGTGCGCAGCATTGAGCGCTCAGCTTAAGAGTAGAGTGCACGGAGCGCTTTCCATGATACGTAGTTTCGTCATGTTTTAGATACCAAGTGTTCAAACTCGGTGAAATTTTGTATGTATGTTGCTGAGCATAATATCTATGCTTCTGGTTTGCCATTTTTCGTTTTTATCCCTAAATCAAACTAACAATTCCGATACAAAAAGACATTTTCTGATTATGTTCGAACATACTTAATTATACGGAAATTTGTTAAACCAGGAGCATTGATATTATGCTCAAGGACATACATGCAAAGTTACACTTAGTTTTAAAAATATGACAAATCTACGTTTGTGTGGAAAGCGCCACTAGTACTCTAAAGTTAAGATTAGTGCCCAGGGAGTGCTTCCAATACAAGCTTACTTAGTTTCTTAATTTTTTTAATATTTACCAAGTGTTCAAACTCGGTGATTCGGTCGGAATTGTGCACACATGTCCTTGAGGCTAGTATCTTTGCTTCTGATTTGCGAGTTTTCCGTAAATTATAGTTTCAAAATTGACGATAATATATCGGTAAGAATGGAATTTTTTATTTTAACGTTTAGATCTCAAGGACTAGCATTCAGAATTTCATTGAGTTTGATTTGAACACTTGTATTTAAAATTTAACGGAACTATTTTTGTATGAAATCCGACCAGTGAAAACAAAAGCCGTCCGCCTGGTAACCGTAAATTCCTTTGGTTGAGATTTGGAATTTATCGAAACATCCCCACTGAAGATCCATAGAGTGTTACATGTGGAATTTTAGACAACCAGATAATACTTGGTAGATTTTTATACTTTTGCACTTGGGTAGGTACACAATTTACGCGCATTATGACAGAAGCACACAAGAAAACCGGCTCGTAATTCATATTCTTAATAGAGCGCGAATAACCATAGATCTATGAGAATGCGGAACTTTTGTAGGATATCAAATCTTGAGAGCAAAGAATCACTAAGTAAACACCAGTTCTGAGCGTCAAACACATCCAGCTCCCCAGCAGCCGCACCAGGGGATGGAGCCGTCGTTGGGTGGCGCTGAGAGCTTCCTGGACTTGTGCGTGCACGCGGACGCTAACGAGTTCACTGAGGAGCAGACACTGTTCGTGCGCTCGTGCTCGGAGTGGGACGTCGTCATCTCCTGGAATTATAGCACACACCAATAGGTACTTGGAAGAGAAAATAAAAATTTTGCACACGTATAGGTGACTATTATTTTACTATTCAGTAATTACATAATTGTTTTCTTATTTAATGTGTTGCATGTTCGTAATGTTGGTCAGGAGTGCCGTCTGAAAACCAGCGCTTAGGTTCAGTTTTGAACCTGGCACATGCTGAGACGGGACTCGTTCCTAGCATCACGCAACATTGCAATTGCTGTATAATTACCTACATGTTTTAATTGTGCTTCAGTAGAAGCTATTGTAGTGTTGTGTAAAGCTGGAATAAACTTCATTTCTTTTCAAACTTCATTTCATATTATTACTCAGATTTTTGAAGCGCTCGTAGCGAAGTTTGCTTAGCCGTTCTTAACCGATCAGCAAAGTTAAGTCCGTCGCGGTCATGAGTTGGATGGGTGACCGCTAGTAACATTACTACTGGCGCTTCCGTGCTTCGGAGGGCACGTTAAGCCGTCGGTCCCGGTGCTAGCATGGTCGTAGGACATTTTGCGAATGCTCGCCTGGCTAGCTACTACCCTCGAGTAGAAAATCTGTCGCCAAGCACCTAACGGTGTTGAGATCCAGTAATTCTAGGAACAACATCTTCGACCACATAATCACTTACCATCAGATGAGGTTCAGGTCAAAGGCTAACCTAGCAGGAATAAGAATATATATATATATATATATATACAGACGAATTAAGTACCTCCTCCTTTTTTGAAGTCGGTAGAAAAGGGAACTGTCGCACGCCGTGTCCCTGATTCGAGTTCTCTGCGGGCTTGAGATTCCTTCGCCAAATTATTAAAGGGCATTATGAGAGTGCTCGCCTGGCAGCTACGGTACCTTTAAGTGCCTACTTAAAAAGAACTAGAATATAGAATACCTTTGCCTAAAAACCCTAACGGTGTGTTTTGCAGCTGTCCTTGAAAGAGTTTCTATTTTTTTTCCCATTAGGATCGCCATACGGTTTATGTCCGGTTCCGCCGGTTGTTACTCGTCGATCTACGAAGTAAGACCATACTTAATATGCGAATATCTTCTGCCATAATCAGTATTTGAGCATCTTTCAGTAAAAAAGAAAAGCTTGTTTTTCCCAGTTTGGTGCAGGTCTAGAATGTAACCCCTCTATCTCTACCCATATCGTAAGAGGTGACTAAGGGAGACACACCAGAAGGTAGGCAGTAGCGCTTTCTGAAGAACTGATATCTCACACTGCGTTCCCCAAGACGCCTGCCATGCGTGGGTATTAAGGCAAACCCCCAAATAATGGGGGAGGCTGTGTTCAGCAGTGGACGATCCGGCTGATACAGTAAATATATATTTTACATACCTATGATGTTACATACACACATATTATGTAACATGACATACATATAGTGCAGAAGTACCTACTAATATTTAAAAATGCAATTGTACCTACTTTCTATATTTTTCTAAGAAACAGTGTGACCTTATTTATATTTTTAGGGCCTGTTTCAGAATGTTCGAGTAAGTTCCGGTTATACTACCCCGAACATATTTAATAAATAAAACACTATCTTTGCGTTTTACAGTCATCGATTTAGCCTTATCCATCGGTTAAAGCTTGAAACGCGCTGCATGTTAACTGTAATTTATATCATTCAGTTATTTTATGTGCTGGGTAGTATAACTGGAACTTACTCGAACATTCTGAAACAGGCCCTTAAGAGGCATTTTACATTTTAATGCGGTATACGAAGATTTTAAGCGCTTAATTTACTATCATAGGAAATATCTACAAGTTGTTTAATAATTGATAAAAATATAATAATCTGTTCTCTTATCAGTTAATGTACCAGATTTACAAACATAACATTAATTATTTTGTAGTGACCAATCTCCCGCACCTTGTTTTACGAATTAAAGTACACATAGCCAACTTCAGAGTTCTATCTCTTGTATAAAGATTCATCAAATTAACTAAAAAAAATAAATGTGCATCAGGCATATAATCCTGTTGACACATAGTGTACTAGAATATCGATAATTAATGGTCATTGTAGAAAAAAAAATAAAGATCTTGCGCCAATTTCCACGAATTATATCAGCAGTTTAACACGATATATTGCGTTTAATAAAGTGTAATTCCAAACAGATATTATATGAAAAGAAAGTTTATTCTTTAATTAATCTGATCTTGTATAAATTGTGCTATTAACTCTGTTTTGTTAGACACGAAAAAATATTTAACATAACTCGAAATGCTCATAAACAAGCGCGAGGCGATCAGTACCGCGCGAGCGCTCATCGAGGTAGGACCTGCGTTCGTTTTGCCTTGCTCTGACGTCTCGTACGCGGAACGCGTAGACGCAAGTTTATAGTGCGACCACAGAGTTTTGATCATGTCTTTATTTTTTTAAGTAACAAACTATACTTTATTTTTGTTGTCCATAATATAATTATTGTTCTCTTGTTAAGTAACTACATCTTTAGTTTCTGTTTATTCATTGTGTTAAAAAAAGGAAACGTCACAATTATGCAGCCTTATACAGCGTTATTGGAAAAATGCTAACAACCTCAGAGGGTTGACTTCTTCTAGTAGTCCACTTTCAAAGCCAGCTATGTTAAATAAGGCAATTAGTTGAGAAAACAGATTAAAATGTTTCGCCTCAAAATTAATGTATAAAAATGTATTATTTTGTGTATTACATCAATTTAGGATTATGTCAAATTAATTTATATGGGATAATGAAATCTTTGTTTAGTAGTTTTAATAAAATTTACATTTAAAACTTAAACATAGACAGTTTTGCAAAAGTTCCGGTTAACATAGAGGGTTTTGCAGTTGTTCCTAGTCAACAAAGGCAGTTTTGAAACAGTTTCATATGTAATTTTATTGATACTCTTAAGAAATTACAGTTTTAATCTTTTATTTACTACACTCTTATGTCTATTTCTTCATGCTTTAAAGTTTCTTCATTATCAGTTTCTTCGACAGCAGTCTCATTTTGTTCTTCTTGCAGGAAAGTGTAGTAGTGTAGGTAATCGCAAGAAGCCCAATCTTCACCGAAATGTTTTATCAGAAGGTTTCGCACATCATTCAACTTTGCTGGTTTTACAGGAACTCCAACGTTCATCATAATTGGTTCAATATTTTCGAATGATTTGCCTCTTTTACAAACGTTCCCATAATTTACTACCTCCGATACATAATGTGGTTCCCCTTTAATGGCAATTGTGTTATATTTACTCTTTCTTAAAAAGAATCTTTTAGAGGCATTGAATTGAAAATGCCATGATCCAGGTACCTTTAGTACATTTTTGACGCTTGATTTCCAGTCATAAAAATGAAAGTCGCTGCCAAGTCTGAGAACCGTTCCATACTTTTTAAAAATATTGAAATATGTCAGGGGTTCCACTATGACTTCCAAAGGTCGTGTCTCTCTTTCGATATTGCCGAATACGCGGTCGGGGGGCAAAAATGAATGCCCTACTATGGGGCATATTACTGTAATTTTTTTGATGTGACCTGGAGCTTTTGTTTGTAGCCAATATGCCAACATTCCCAAAACTATTGAATTTTTGTTTTGCCCCCCACAACCGTCGCAAAATAATTTAACATGACTAATATTCCCTTCAAAATTTGTATTCATTAGCCCATAAAATACTGCCGAAGCAATCTGATTAGACCCTTTCATAGCCTCGGTTTCCAGCCACGTGTAAATAAATGTGTTTGAACTATTTTGCGGCCCACGAGGAGGTCCTTGACATACGGTTAGGTTATATGCATATAGTTGTCGGCTAAAGTAGGCGCTCTGATCCGGCACTTTTGGTAACACCAAATTCTTCTGACAATCAAAGGAGAATATTATTTCGTTGTCCAGTTGTGTTTTGAGACTGGTATAAAACCATTTGGCCTTTAACTTGTGAATCCGAAGCTCCGCTATTAGCAGCTGTTTTTTAGCTGTGTCACGTTCCTTTTGGATAGATTCTTTTAACTGAATACATTTGGAACAAGCGTCAGTAGCAGGAGATTTAAAACTTAAATTAAAGTATTTGTTGAATATACGTCGAAAAAATTCGTGTCTTACGGGCACATTATGTGCATCATCACTGTACAACTTATGTAGTTTTTTTATTGTTAGATCGCTGCTTAGATATTGCACAGTAGATCTACCTCTCACATAATGCGACTCCAAAGCTTTAAGTCCTTTAATGTACGATTTTACGGATTCTGTGCGATCAGAATACAGATTGGACCTTCTATCACCCCCTCTTCTTTCTTTGGGCATCGCCATTGTGGTTAAATGCTGTTTACAAATTCTTTGAATTCTGTCCTTAGAGATTCCCAGAATCGTAGTAATTGCTTTCTGACACACTTTAATTAATTTGACGCGGTGTTTTCCTCTCAAGTTTTCGTGCTTTGGTATAAAATAACATATAGTCTGGGTTTTCTTCTTACCTTCTTTTTTCGGAGTCTGTGCTGTACAATATTTCAATAGAAACGTATCTTGGGTGACTTTATCTGAAGTTGAATAAAAATTGCGGTGAAATTTACTATAATCTTGGACCGTTAACTCGTTACACTTGAATCCCTGTTTTGCATTCCCATGTACACATTTTGGTATAACTGGCAGTCCCTTGGGCATATGTCTACAACAAACAAAACAAAATATAAGCTCATCGACAGAACGAAAATAAATGCTCTGCAAGTAAGTAGAAATAGAAATAGAAATGATCTTTAATGTGGCACGTTTTAACAAATAAGTAGGTAACATAAACATAACAAAACATAACCATAAGAATAATAATCTTACCGTTTCGACTTTTCAATTTGTCTCTTCCATGTAGATTTATCAGCTATCTTTTTACGTCCTCTTCTGCTAGGTGCAAAAACAACTTCTTTTTCTTGACATTCCATTATAATTTTAACAGAAAAAAACTTAGGTTTTAATAGCTTGCAGTACCTAAACAAAGAAGCGTGCGTGCAGCTCGACAGTATTATGCACACTGGCCCAAGATGGCGGCTTTTGCACGAGTCACTATGTAACATAGAGTTGTTTGTTAGTTGACGGTAACTTAGCGACTTTTGAAAGTGGACTTCCGATCACCATAGCGGCTTTTGCAAGAGTATTGACTTTTCTATCCCATTTTATTCCTAACAGAACGAGTTTTGACAGAGTATGATAAATACAGACGTTAATATTTTAAAAGGTTAACCGAGTACCACCATTACAAAAAAAATATTTTTTTTAACATAGCGTGGTTTGCTAGTGGACTACTCTTTTGGTCTGCTAGTTTTTATATTATTCTAGTTTAATTTAGTAACTCACTATAACTTTTGTTTTAGAAGGATAAGATGACAGGCGAATAATTGATTTCCACTATTTTTGGATTCAGTTAATGTCTATAAGTGAACACAGCGATAACTTCAGCAGGAAATTAAACTACCTTCCTAATTTGTACAAAACGGCCTCCCGGCTTTTCCATCATTTGTACAAACCGGGATACCAGTTAGCGGTCGATAGTCGTATTTACAAATTTACCATAAAATCTG
Source organism: Plagodis pulveraria (assembly GCA_963890685.1). NCBI lineage: Eukaryota > Metazoa > Arthropoda > Insecta > Lepidoptera > Geometridae > Plagodis > Plagodis pulveraria. The sequence continues at coordinate 6,945,532 of OY982975.1, forward strand.
CGTAAGTGTTTTCTGCGTAAGTTTAAGTTTTGAAGCAGTGATGGCTCAGTGGCATTGGCTATGGACTGCCGCGCAGCAGGTCCATGGTTCGAATCCCGCCCAGAGCTTGAGCTTCACCGCATGGTGGAAGGGCATTTTGCGAATGCCCGCCTGGCTAGCGACCACCCTCTAGTAGAAAATTTGTCGCCAAGCACCTAACGGTGAGTTCTGGCAGCAGTTCTTGAGAGCCAGTGAAATAACAGGCAAAAATGAGACTTTACAGGTATGTCTCAAGGTGATGGGCGCAGTGCAGTTCATCACTTGTGATGAAATGCATCTGTTATAGACAGAGGATACCGCTTAACATCAGGTGGGCCTCGCGCTTGTTCCATCACAATGACATAAAAAATAAATTAAAAAGAAGTCCGACTTTCATAATCCAAATGGTTTTCAAAATGATGCATCCTTGCCCATACAAGAAAGAATCCATACTTTTCTGAGATAACGGAAGTATTTTGAATATTTTGATGAAATCTGAAACCATCACAAATTACATTTTGGCCCCAAAATATTACGTCATTTCATAGTAATCTCGTAACTACGTCAACAGTTATAAACCTAGAAAAACGGAATTTTGCATATGTATAAGTAATTTTTCGCTCGATACATTTTGCAACGCAAACACTTACCGATGCAAATTTGCGTATTAAATAATCTCGTAACTAATTTTAAACTTCTAAACCAAAAAATCTGAAATAATACAAGTGTATAAATTATATGTAAATAATAATATCAAAGAAGGAGCAAAGCCGTAGGTGATATAGTTTTTCAGAAAAAAATATTGCACTCCAATACAGTTTTCCCGCCAAAGTTATTAAAACAATTCTCGACATCAGAACCATTTAGTCGGATATCCAATTTTACAACTATTCAGGAGAGCAAAAATAAATGTTTAATGTGAATTATTATTTAATGTTTTTGAAGTTTCTGGAGTAAATTAATCGCTATAATTGTATATGCTCGTTGATTTCATATTCGTTTACGATTATTTTTAACTTGATTTCTGTAAGTAATCCAGAAAAAAACTAACTTTTATATACTGAAGTAGTTACATCAGACCCAATTTTCAAGGTCTGGCTACAACGGAAAGATTTTTTATTGACAAAATACCATATGTTTCCATGAATCTCACAGTTATATCTGTATACGATGTTGATATCAGGCCATTTGGTCCCAAACAATAAATTTTAGTTTTAAACATATGCTGGCTAATATTACAATCAGACCGTTTGGTTCCAAAATATATGTGTGGTGTCTTTAATACTTTATATACATAAACAACAGATCATATGGTTCGGAAAAATAATGATTTATGTAGCTTGTTTGTGGCGTTATGTTTAGCTCTGACATTACATACTCAAGAAAATAAAACATACATTGGTCTTACCTTATTGTAATACCATATGACTCGTATAAATAACATTACACTTTTTCTGACGCTGCAGTTAAGGTCGTAATATGCTTTACATGAGACTTTATGGTACTGGTTTTGTTTGATTATTATAAAGTCTATTGTTAAATAAGTCCTAATAGTCTCTTACATCTTTATTTTGTACTGTATTGTTTAGGAAGGTAAGGCCTACAATAAGTTAGATATTTATAAAATGAAAGTACTTAAGTATATTCGTAATCAGTATTATTATGTTTAAACCTAATTTAATCTAATAGGTAATTAGTTTATATGCAAAAAAGACAAACAAAAGCACAACAAATTACAAAATGAACATTATTACCAACCTAGCATTGCTTATAATAATATTTTGTAATTACAAAAACTCAATTCAAGTATTAACAACAAAACAACAAGCCACAATAAGAATTAAGTAGACTGTAATAAAACAAATAATTAAAAATCTTATTTAATAAATCAATACATAGCTTTGAAAAACCAATAAAAAAACTATTATAATTAAATCATTTCTTAGATCTGATCAGTATGCTCTGAGGCATATAGACATAAAGCAATTCATGGTGTGTTAGGTTTTTATAATACTAATGAAATTTTACAGGTATCCTATTAGTAGGAGTTTGCAGATCTCGGTACTTTGCTGATGAGATTGGTTTTTCTGTTGACGCATGTTTGGCAAGTCAGTAAGTATGGGCAGATTACTCTTTCTTAACTTGCTCTTGAGAATAACTTCTTCAAAGGCATCATCATTGAATTCTGTTTTATAAAATAGAGACCCAAGTTTCTCTCTGCGAAACTGCCACCAAACGCTTTCAGATATTTAGAAATCATTCCCTCTTATATTTTGTTTTCGTTGAACGTACGGTCGTGATTTTTTATACAGGTGTGTACAGGATTTTACACACGTACGCACAGGAAGTAACTCATTTCCATTTCGTTTACATTATATGTGTTACGGCCGGCATGTTTTTATAAATTTTATAACTGTGATCGTGATGGTGATCGTGATGAAAATGCTAATAAAGCGTTAATAACTTTTAAACTATTTAAGCTATTTATCTGAAACTAACGTGAAACGAACCGCTACCAGCGGCCGCTAAGTACAAAACACAAAAACAACATACAAAATGGAAACGAACAAAGACAACACAATAAAATCGACGTTATGGCTATTGATTGAAGTAAGATGAAACTATTTGTTGATACCGGATCACATATATCACTAGACCGTAACAATAGTTTGTTTTTTACAACATAGACAATTAATGAAACAAGTTTATAAAATTATGGCATAGTGTGAGAGATTGCTGTTTTTCCTGATGGATGGATCCTGGTCCTCTTGAGACTCTTCAACGTCTCCAACAAATTCAAGTCATTCAAAAATCCAACAATCATTCAAAAACAACACGCGCGGGTGTGTCAAACAAGGCGCTGTCCCCAAAATCAAACAAATAATGTAACACGACACTCAAAAGCAAGCTATTTCTATTCAACTCAAAATGTCTATAGACTAGTAGACTGCCTACGCTAGGGAGGCGTTCAGAACCTTGCCTGCGCAAAGTTGACGTTCCAAACAGTAATTATAATCGTAGTCGTAGTCGGGGTCTTGATCATGATCGTGATCGTGATCATGATCGTGATCATGATCTTGATCGTGATCGTGATCGTGATCGTGGTCGTGGTCGTGGTCGTGGTCGTGGTCGTGGTCGTGGTCGTGGTCGTGGTCGTGGTCGTGATCATGATCGTGGTCGTGGTCGTGATCATGATCGTGGTCGTGATCATGATCTTGATCGTGGTCGTGGTCTTGGTCGTGGTCGTGGTCGTGGTCGTGGTCGTGGTCGTGATCGTGGTCGTGATCGCGAGCGTGGTCGTGGTCGTGGTCGTGGCCGTGGTCGTGGTCGTGGCCATGGTCGTTGTCCTATCCGTGGTCGTGGTCGTGGTCGTGGTCGTGATCGTGAACGTGGTCGTGATGGTGATGGTGATGGTGATGGTGATGGTGATGGTGATGGTGATGGTGATGGTGATGGTGATGGTGATGGTGATGGTGATGGTGATGGCGATGGCGATGGCGATGGCGATGGCGATGGCGATGGCGATGGCGATGGCGATGGCGATGGCGATGGCGATGGCGATGGCGATGGCGATGGCGATGGCGATGGCGATGGCGATGGCGATGGCGATGGCGATGGCGATGGCGATGGCGATGGCGATGGCGATGGCGATGGCGATGGCGATGGCGATGGCGATGGCGATGGCGATGGCGATGGCGATGGCGATGGCGATGGCGATGGCGATGGCGATTGCGATTGCGATTGCGATGGCGATGGCGATGGCGATGGCGATGGCGATGGCGATGGCGATGGCGATGGCGATGGCGATGGCGATGGCGATGGCGATGCCGATGGCGATGGCGATGGCGATGGCGATGGCGATGGCGATGGAAAAACAGCAATCTCTCACACTATGCCATAATTTTATAAACTTGTTTCATCAATTGTCTATGTTGTAAAAAACAAACTATTGTTACGGTCTAGTGATATATGTGATCCGGTATCAACAAATAGTTTCATCTTACTTCAATCAATAGCCATAACGTCGATTTTTTTGTGTTGTCTTTGTTCGTTTCCATTTTGTATGTTGTTTTTGTGTTTTGTACTTAGCGGCCGCTGGTAGCGGTTCGTTTCACGTTAGTTTCAGATAAATAGCTTAAATAGTTTAAAAGTTATTAACGCTTTATTAGCATTTTCATCACGATCACCATCACGATCACAGTTATAAAATTTATAAAAACATGCCGGCCGTAACACATATAATGTAAACGAAATGGAAATGAGTTACTTCCTGTGCGTACGTGTGTAAAATCCTGTACACACCTGTATAAAAAATCACGACCGTACGTTCAACGAAAACAAAATATAAGAGGGAATGATTTCTAAATATCTGAAAGCGTTTGGTGGCAGTTTCGCAGAGAGAAACTTGGGTCTCTATTTTATAAAACAGAATTCAATGATGATGCCTTTGAAGAAGTTATTCTCAAGAGCAACTTAAGAAAGAGTAATCTGCCCATACTTACTGACTTGCCAAACATGCGTCAACAGAAAAACTAATCTCATCAGCAAAGTACCGAGATCTGCAAACTCCTACTAATAGGATACCTGTAAAATTTCATTAGTATTATAAAAACCTAACACACCATGAATTGCTTTATGTCTATATGCCTCAGAGCATACTGATCAGATCTAAGAAATGATTTAATTATAATAGTTTTTTTATTGGTTTTTCAAAGCTATGTATTGATTTATTAAATAAGATTTTTAATTATTTGTTTTATTACAGTCTACTTAATCCTTATTGTGGCTTGTTGTTTTGTTGTTAATACTTGAATTGAGTTTTTGTAAATACAAAATATTATTATAAGCAATGCTAGGTTGGTAATAATGTTCATTTTGTAATTTGTTGTGCTTTTGTTTGTCTTTTTTGCATATAAACTAATTACCTATTAGATTAAATTAGGTTTAAACATAATAATACTGATTACGAATATACTTAAGTACTTTCATTTTATAAATATCTAACTTATTGTAGGTCTTACTTTCCTAAACAATACAGTACAAAATAAAGATGTAAGAGACTATTAGGACTTATTTAACAATAGACTTTGTAATAATCAAACAAAACCAGTACCATAAAGTCTCATGTAAAGCATATTACGGCCTTAACTGCAGCGTCAGCAAAAGTGTAATGTTATTTATACGAGTCATATGGTCAAAGTCAAAGTCAAAGTCAAAATCATTTATTCAATTTAGGCGTCTACGACGCTCTTATGAAGGTCAATTACAAATTTTAGTATTGAAATATTCTACATTGTACTGCCACGTTCAGCAAATAAATTGTATAGAGCCACTGCGAGAAGAACGGGCAAGAAACTCGGGGCCATTCTTTTAAACATCTTTTAACAATGTGTTACATACATACTATATAATAGAGTTATTACAATATTTGTTTAAATTATGTAGGTGACAGGCAATAGCTTGGCGGAGGCGGAATTGACCAGGCATTTTTGTCGTTTATGTAATCAGAAACTGTGTAGTAGGATTTTTTAATCAATATGTTTTTCACATGCAACTAGAATTTCCCTTCTGTGAGCGTTGTAATATGTTTAGGAACTTTATTATAAAACCGCACACAATTACCTAAGAAGGACCTTTTATTTGTCTTTGCTAATCTAAAACCTGGCACCACTATTTTATCTTTATTCCTAGTATTGTAATCGTGATTGTCACTGTTTAATTTAAATTTACTCAAATTTTTACGAACATACATAATATTTTCAAATATATACAGACTTGGTAAAGTTAAAATATCAATTTCTTTAAAAAGATCCCTCACAGATTCTCTAGGACCCATTTTATATATGGCTCGAATTGCACGCTTTTGTATGATAAAGATTGTCTCTATCTCAGCAGCAGTTCCCCACAGCAATACGCCATACGACATAATACTGTGGAAGTACGCGAAATAAACTAGCCGAGCAGTAGCTACGTCTGTTAACTGTCTTATCCTAAGAACTGCATATGCAGCAGAACTAAGTCTTCCGGAGAGATCATGTATATGTGGATCCCATTGTAAAGTGGAATCCATTTTGATTCCCAGGAAGACTGTCGCTTTGTCAATAGGGAGTTTATCTGGGCCAAGCTTTATGTTTGGTTCAACATAAGGAACATTTCGTAAAGAAAACTTTTCGTCTTTTTTGAATTTAGGAGAAGATTATTAGCGGCGAACCATTTACAAATCTTAGATAATACATTATTTACATGCGTCAGTTCACTGTCTTTCTTATCTACTTTAAAAATGGTATTACAATAAGGTAAGACCAATGTATGTTTTATTTTCTTGAGTATGTAATGTCAGAGCTAAACATAACGCCACAAACAAGCTACATAAATCATTATTTTTCCGAACCATATGATCTGTTGTTTATGTATATAAAGTATTACTTTTACACACCACACATATATTTTGGAACCAAACGGTCTGATTGTAATATTAGCCAGCATATGTTTAAAACTAAAATTCATTGTTTGGGACCAAATGGCCTGATATCAACATCGTATACAGATATTGTAACAAAGCATTACATGAATATTTTTAATCTCAAATTTTTAGTAAATTATATAAATATATATTGACCAACTATATACAACTTAATAATAAAATTTATAAAAAAATCTTCTAATATACAACCTATCAAATATATTTAAATCTTAATAACGTAAACGTTCCTTATCGTGTAAACGCACCTTACGAGCGCGGAGCGGGGAGACGCATGCGACGGTTATTCGAAGCGGCGCTCAGCGGTCGTTACTAGGCAGAACCGACGGCTAGTCCACGCCACCTTGCGTCAACCCGTGCGCTCTAGCCGGTTGCGAGGCGTAATTATTAGCTTTGAAACCTTCTGGATCGTAATAGTGATAGATTTTACCTACTGTTTGATATTGTGCCAAATTACTTTAAGTGTTTCCCGCGATAGGGGTAAGTTTTGAATAGCACACAAAAAAAAAACAATAAATTGCGATTACTAAAATCATACATATTGTCATATCCTCATTAATTCATTCCAGTTTAACTGTTTATTTTATTCATGTTCATTAGCAGAAACATAATTATTACATTTCATTTCCCTATAAAATTTCATCATCCATTTTTTTATCTACCTCTCATTCTAAGAATGATTTTGCATTTGTATATTAACATTAACATTATTTCTTTTTTCTTACTTTCTGCATTAAAACTAAAATGTAAACTCCGTTCTGATAGTTGTTTACCACCACGGCAAAACTACTACGTAAGTACCTACCTATTTCTTTGTGACACCGTGGTGGGCTACCGGAACGGGACCTATAAATCAGTGAATGTGAAATGTTTGATTTTACGCATTCCAGGAACACTGGCTGGATTAATCTCCTTTACACGGGGCTTATAAGGACGCCCATACACTGCAACCAACTTTGGACCACATTAGTTTTGGACCACGTCGTGGTCCAAAAGTGTATAACCGGCCTTCAGTGTGCAATGAGCTGGTTGTAACTACGAGCGCCGAGGCTGTCTACCCCTAACAAATTCCTGACTCCACACTGCGTACTTCAACACCTGAGGCCATCCACCATCATCACCTGGTCCAACGATATAGGGAAGTACGCCACTACGGAAGCAGAAATAAGTCTTAAGGTTGAACCACGACCTCATAAATTTATGTGCCCGCTTTTAAATTATTATTGTTTCATAAATTTTAGCTTCTTTTAATTTGTTGTATTAAACTTAAATTCTCTTTTTTTTATCTCATTAATCATCTTTCATAACTTCATTCACTTCTTTTCATTTTATCATATTGTTTTTTTTTGTAATCATATTATATTATATATTTTTTTTATACTGTATCAAAGTACCTTAGTTTCATTTCTCCTACTACCACGTTAGGTAGGTTAGAAACTAAGTGTACCTATAGCGGTACATTGGCGCCCTTTAACGTGGTTGATTCTATTTCTGCTTCTAGTAGTAAGTAGTTAGTTTTTGTACGGTGAGTGGTTTAGTTTGTAAAACGCTTCGTTTTTATTTTTGGTTGCAGTAACTGAGGTGAAAGCAGTATTTTGTCTTTGTTGTTTTGCCATTTTTACTTATACTGGGTTGAAATAATTGTAATATTTTGTGGTTATAATTTTTACCTGTTTAATATATTACGAATACTGCAAAGCTACTTTCACACCAGTTGCAATTTTTTTAACATTTTAGTTTAGTTTTTTTCTGATCCAACGATCTTTAGCGTAATTTTTCATCAACCAGAGCGTTCTGTTAAATGTTATTGTAACAGAACGGAGTATTTTCATCATTCATCAAATAATACCGTTTTGTGTGCTATTTACAACATACCTTTTTTACTTCATATCGTTAATATGTCATTTCCTGTTAAATACCTATCTCTGCAAAAGTCTGAGTTAGAATATGAGGTTTCCGTTAGAGGTGAGACTCCCGCCAGCACTGTGGCAGATATTAGGAAACAGATTGGTAAGTTGGGTCAAATGTATCCGTCTGAGGACATTTTGTGCTCCCATTTGAATCCGTCGGAAGACTTGTCAGTTGTTTTTGAACTTTTGGAGAAAATCAAGTCAACCTTCGTCGTGGAGATTTTAGACAAAAATATTTTGGCTCGTACCGACAATGTATTCCATCATCTATATCACAGGCTCAATCGTATCTGCGTGGACGAAAAGCTAGTCAGTAAACATTTGGAATGCAGTACGCTTTCCAAAGAGCTTTACGAAAGGCTGCTTATATTTAAAAAAAAATCTGTAGATCCCCTCTCCGTCGCTGGCTCTTCTAGCTCAGAATCACAGACCGTGAACACACCCATTAACGTGACAGTTACATGTGAAGGTAATGGTAGGACTATTTCCGAGTTGGGTAAATTAAGATATGACGGAAAGACTTGTGTACGATCTTTCATTCAACGAGTCAACGAATTTAGTGAAGCTCGTAATATTTCGGACGCTAAGCTTCTGTCATTTGGTACCGAAATTTTCGTTGATGATGCACTACATTGGTTCCGTAGTATTAAAGATATGGTATCATCCTGGGACGAACTTGTCATACTTCTGAGACAAGACTTCGACAAATCGGATTATGATTATCGATTATTAGCTGAGATTCGATCTAGAACTCAAGGCGAAACTGAAAACATAACAGTCTACTTGTCAGTTTTAGCAGGTATGTTTGCACGTTTATCGAAGCCGTTGACGGAGGAAGACAAACTTGAAATTGTTCTACATAATATTAGACCCTTTTATGCTAGCACTCTTGCTTCAGCTACGGAAATTAACAGTATAGAACAACTGCGTATTCTATGTAGAAATTTTGAGACTATTCAGTCTCGGTTAGCTCAGTTTCGCGAGCCTGTTTCCGCCTCTTCTGGAAATTTACTAGCCCCCGAGTTCGCTTACAAAGGCATGACAAATTTATATAAACAAAATGCAAATTTTACAAATAATAGTTTTGCTACTAATAAACCTAACGTAAATAATAATAAAATTGAAAAATATTTACACGCTATAGACAAAGAACTTTCTAATACTAATAAGAAGCTACCTTACTGTCCTAGATGTCGCAATAATGGACATAGTTTGAGAGAGTGTCCTAATACTGAGATCATGTGTTTCAAGTGCGGTCGCAAAGGTGTCAAGAAGCCTGATTGTCCTAGTTGCAATCCAAAAAACTAGAGTTACAGGATTGTGGTACCATTTCTTCCACATTAGGTCGCTGCAATAAGGAAGAGTGGGATGAGTGGTTAGAGACTGTACGTAGGTTTTTCAACTGCTACAAAATTGCTACAATTCTGAACGATAAACCTCTGAATGATATGCGACCTTACATTAATATAAAAATAAAGGGCATTACTGCTTCAGGTCTTCTAGACTCAGGATCTGCGATCACCATCATTGGCAATAATGCACATGTTTTGTTTCTTAATCGTGGTTTTAAACTGTATGATGATGACAGAATAACTATTGTTGCTGCTGGTGGTCAGAGTTTTCAAAGTATAGGCTATATTACGTTACCAATACACTTTGAAAGTCAGTTTCACATAATAAACACATACGTTATCCCTGAAATTCAATCGTCGCTTATTCTAGGCATTGATTTCTGGCGGACGTTTCATTTATGTCCTAAATATTTAGGTTCATTACAATTAGCTACGGTGCCGCTAATGGATTTAAATGTAGACAAACCGGATACTTTTGTTAATTCATATGATAACCTAGAGACTTCTCAAAAGGCTATCGCTGATAATATCATATGTCAATTCAAAGATATATCTTTCGACCGAAAAGGTTTAGGTCGTACACATTTGATCACCCATCGGATTGATACTGGCGATTCTCCCCCCATTAGACAGCGGTATTATAGGCTCTCCCCAGAAAAACAAAAAATTCTAATCGAGCAGGTGGATGAGATGTTAGCCTTAGATGTGGTGGAATATTGTGAAAGTGCATGGCAAAGCCCTGTTTTGCTTGTCAAGAAGAAAAATGGTGAACCTCGTTTTTGTCTTGACAGCAGAAAGCTCAACTCGGTGACTAAACGTGACGCGTACAATTTGCCGTATATTTCAGAAATCTTAGACAATCTTCGCGATGCTCGCTTCTTAACTAGTTTAGATTTATCTAAAAGTTTCTGGCAGATTCCTATAGAGGAGGGGGACCGCGGCAAGACCAGTGCCCGGACGCGGGACTCTTAGATTCAAGACAACCCCTTTTGGATTGACAAATGCCACTGCCACACAGCAGCGTTTAGTCAACACACTGTTAGGTGACGTAGATCACCGCATATTTGCGTATCTTGATGACGTCATCATCGTTAGTAGCAATTTTGATGAGCATGTATCCCTTCTCCTTCGCGTTTTAGACAAATTACGCAAGGCAAACTTGACCATCAACCTTGAAAAGTGTGAGTTTTTTCGAAGTCAGCTTAAATGCCTAGGTTACGTGGTTGATGCGAACGGGTTGCGGACCGATCCCGACAAGGTAGAAGCTATCCTGAATTACGCTACTCCTACCAATCGTAAGGAACTGAAACGGTTTTTAGGGACAGCTACGTGGTATCGTCGATTCGTGCCTAATTTTAGCACAATCGCAGGACCGCTGAACAAGTTGACTTCTGGTAAGAAAAATACTCCACCTTTCCAGTGGACTGATGAGGCTGATGCTGCTTTTAAGACCTTGAAAGAACGATTGGTATCTGCTCCAGTTCTTTCGTGTCCTAATTACGATTTGCCATTCCAAGTGCATACAGACGCAAGTAACTATGGGGTAGGTGCCATGCTTACACAATGCATCGAAGGTAAAGAACACCCAATCGCCTACATGAGTCGATCGTTGACTGCGGCTGAGAAGATCTACAGCATCACCGAACGCGAGACTCTTGCTGTTTTAGTTGCCTTAGAACATTGGCGTTGTTATGTTGAGAACGGTAAAACATTCGTTGTCTATACCGATCACAGTGCACTTAAATGGTTCCTTTCTTTAAACAACCCTACGGGCAGACTTGCACGTTGGGGAGTTCGTTTGTCGTCGTTTGATTTTGAAATTAAGCACCGTAGAGGGGTTGACAATGTAATTCCAGACGCATTATCGAGAGCTGTCCCAGTTGCTGCTATCGTTACTGCCAAGTCATTTGCGACTTTTAGCGATGACTGGTATAAGGACCTTTACAATAATTGTGTGACCAAATCTTTGCATTATCCTAATTATCAAATAAAAAATGATACTCTGTTCCGACTCAGTAAAAATAAGTGTCATCTTACAAATGAATTTTCCTGGAAAGAGGTAGTTCCTTCAGAACTGAGAATAGCTATCATCGCTGAGAACCATAGTGAGCCAACTGCTGGTCATTTAGGTATTTTCAAGACCTACAGACTTATTGCGCTTAGATACTACTGGCCGGGTTTGTATATACGGATGTAGCGAATTTTGTAGCCGCATGTCCCATTTGTCTTCAGTACAAAATTCAAAACCATGCTACTCTTGGTGACATGGGCCGCCCAAAACAGTGCTCACGGCCATATCAAATGATATCTATCGATTTAATGGGTCCTTTACCTGTTACTCGCAAACAGAATTGCCACATTTTAGTTGTAACTTGGTCATTATGGCAGACAGTGTTAACGACTGGATATAGATACTGTGTAGAGTGTGAACGAGGAAAATAGCAATTTTTGGAAAATTTCAAAGAAAGAGCTTTTAGTCCGCAGCTTTTAATCAATGCCGTTACGTCAAATATTTATATAATTTTAAGCCGTATAGTTATTAAATTATTTAAGTTTATTGTTACAATAAATGATTCAAACATATCTATTTTTTATTCATCAAGGATGAAATGTAAATATACGATTCACGATATAGGTTGACTATTTAATGTACATGCCTACTTCTTTTCTATAACATTAGCAAGTAGTCGACAAGAAATTGATTATTTACTCATGCCAATCACACAATTTTTAAATTTGCAACTTACATTTCTTTATTAATGAGTGCTAGTATCAAACTATGTTACTCACAGTCACGCTATTCCGTCGTCATTTCTTTCGCTTGTGTATGCGATGCGCTGGCATTGACCTAAACTTCAGAAGCGTGATTTTGTGAAATGGCTCTTAACCTACTTTTGTGAATACTTCATTTGTTTTTTTCACCAATACTTGACAGAGTGAATGTCAGTGCCCCATGGACCCAGGGCAATGCATGGATATTACATCCATGCATTGCCCTCACTTATAGCGTGCGCCTGTGGTGCGCCTTATTTCAACAGTAGTTTTTTTTATGTGCGGATTCACCGGCACAACCCATTTTTGCCGAAATTTATGAAGTTTGGCAGAGAGATAAACTGCGGCAAGGAGAAGCATGAACACACTAAGTTTCACTTTTGCCAAACTCAACCTATAGTTTACACGCTGTAACTTACGCAGGTAATGCAGGCTTCATCACGGTGGGGTCAGTTAGAAGAGTTATATTATGGATAGAAAATATAGCCTACAATGGCTTACCTGATAACTATCCCGCTTATACCGCGGGCCTGAGCTGGATGACGACAGCGTATTCCTGGGTCTATGTCTCGTACAATGCTTATGTTTCGCTAGCTCATGCACTTCTCCTTCTATCAGCCTCTCATTATCACTCTCTCCATGCAAAGGCACGCCATTCTTCGCTGGACCATTCTTGACATCCTTCTTTTTCTCTTTTCGTTTCCTCTCCCTCTTTTTAAATGTCAGGGAAAATCTCTTCCGCTTTTTAGCTTTAGGGGACTCTGGCCTTTGGGGGACAGCAGACTTCTCTCTTTCGGATCTACTCGTATCGTCATCTGGGTGAGGAGCTTGAGATTCAGAGTCAGTTTTTAAAGTCATGTCTGTCCTTATCGAAGAGTCTGGTTCGCCAGATTTGTATGCCACTTCTTTTTCAAGATTGGCCAGTTCCATCCTCCGTAGCCTCTTTGGTAATTTGTTGACAGTCGCATAGATCGGCTCCTCGTTTTCTCCAACGGGAGCTGAACGTGATCGGAAGAAGAAATCGAATTTCTTTGGCTTAACTGGCATTTTTCTTTCCACAAACACCACTGTGCTCGCAACTTCGGTTGTTGTCGTCAATTCATCACCAGACTTTGGACTGGAACTCTGTACTGGTGTTCCTCTTGGATAGTCGTAAGTGAGCTCTATATTCTTCTCGGTTACGTAAGACTTTGGCTGTTCCGTGTCATGGTTAGTATCATTACCATTTTGCGCAGGAATATTTGGTTGTAGAACTGGTATTGGTTCGCGTCTTTGACAGCAGCATTTGTTCTGCATTACTCGTCTAGTATTGCACATGAAGATGGAATTCTGCTGAATGAAGGTGGTCTGTATTGCGGGGTTGGATTGAACTTCTCCTAGTAAATCCTCTACGTTTCCGCCTGTGTGGAACCTTTGAGGATAAGGAGCGATTACGAACCCAGGAGGCGGTGGAGGCGAATTGACGTGATAAGGAGGGGAGGTGACGGATTGGAAGAATTGCGGTATTTCTGGCGGGGAATCGTGGACAAGGACGTCGACCACTCGCTCCGTGCCATTGTCTTCCACATTTGGTCGACGGCCATTGTTCGGTGACGTCATTCGATTGATATCTTTCTGGCGGGGGTCTAGCTGGCAATCCTCGCACGTACAAGGTGATCCGGCGCCACTCTGGAACATAGTAATATATAATGTTAAACGGATTTGTTTATGATTAGGTATAAGGCGTGAACAGAATACAAAGTGTCTAAGTAGCATTCAAATATGGGTGGTCCCAAAGACAATTTGGTGCTAGGCAAATCATTTCAATATCAGAATTATCTATCAGACACTACTGTATTTTATATTATTATGTTTAATTTAAAGACACATGTGTAGATATATAGAATAAGAGAGGCAGTTGTCAAGCCCTTCGAAGTAGGTATAGGTATGTTGTGAGTCGTGAAATCGTTGAGATCAAACAGCAGGCTATGTTTCATACATTACCTAAACTGTAGTTTTTATATTATTATATTTGTATATTATTAGTGAAGCAATTAAATAGAAATGTCCTTTTATGGGTTCCGTACACAAGGGTAAAAATTTAAGATATTCCGAAAAAAAATTATACCAGTTTAATTTTTAAAAAACTTGGCGTCTGAATAGAGCGACAGCCGATCGAATAAAAACTGCAATATCGCAATCCGGCAGCCCAGCAAGCCCAGCAGCCCAAGGGAAAGTTAAAAAAAAAAACAAAGTAACTGTAGCTTGTTTTAAAACCAAAGTTTTTATATTTCGGTAAACAATGTTACATTTCTATGCTTAACTAATAAATACTGATAACGTCAATCTCGTTTTCATTGCCCTGGCTCGGTTTCCGCAAACTGTGATCAAAAACAACGAATTTATTTTTTTATTCACTTAGGTGCTTGCTTTGCGGAACCCTTATAAAGGCTAGGCCTAGGCCTGACTCGCGTTGGACCAGTTTTTCATCGTATAATGATCGCGGAAGAAGGAAGAATGAATGAACCAGATATGCCAATGTTATGATGGAAAATAGAAAAGAGTGTCAGTTATATCAAAGGAAGCTATAAAGCGCTCGTAACGTAGCTTGCTTAGTCATTTTTGACCGATCAACTAAGTTAAGCAACGTCCGCAGTGGTCATAACTTGGATGGGTGACCGCTGGTTGTTGTCTTAAGATCTGCAGTCGTTATAGCATGGTGGGCATTTTTGCCTTACTAGCTTCCAGGTGGTAAGGAGGTGAAGGAGAAAATCTGTTAGGCAGTAGTTCTAGGTAAGCCTAAATAACATCTTCGACCACATTATAACTTACCATCAGATGATAAAACGGTCAAAGCTGAGGCTGGAAAGTAGCACCAGAAGTCATGAGAGGGTATGGTCAAATGATGAGGAGGAATAAAAAACTTAACTGAAAGTGTTCTATATGAATGTGAACGGACATAGATGGCCAGATATACTAGATAAAACGGTATAGATACCTGCGTGAAGTATGGCGACGGATTTGATCCGTCGTGGGGTGCCGGGATAGAACTGTACCCCCTCACATTTTCCTTGCGAATCGTAAGAGGCTACGAAAGGGAAAATGCCAGAAGGTGGGCAGCAGTGCTTTCTAAACAACTGTCATCTGCGATCCCTAAAACGCCTGGGGATTACAGCAATACCAATTATGGCAGTTCAATGGTGGACGTGATTGTGACTGTGCCGAATCCACTTAACGTGGAATAGTAACATGAAGAAGATTAATATGTTCACATACACAAACATTTAAATACTAAAATAGTTGAACTCTTTTCTTGTTTTTATGTTATTGTGACGGAACAAACTCGAGGCCCACCTGATGTTAAGTGGACTAACCTCTGCCTAGAAAATATGCATTTTATCACAAGTGACGTATCGCATTGCGCTCGTCACCTTGACACATAGTAGTCTCATGTGCCTGTAATTTCACTGGCTCTCAATGACTGCTGCCGGAACACACCATTATTTTCATCATATTGAAGCTTGGCTTAAGACGGTGCTTGGCGATAGATTTTCTACTTGAGAGTGGTAGCTAGCCAGGCGGGCAATCGCAAAATGCCCTTCCACCATGGGGTGAAGCTCACAGGACCTGCGGCACGGCAGTCCATAGATATTACCGCTCTGCCCTCATTGCTTCATATATTATTGTAAATTGATTGTTGAGATAATATCTTTTGTTTCCCAGACTGTCCACCAAAATATTTATAAACAACAGCAACCCTGACTCAGGTCTGCACAGTAACAAACATTCATGTCAGAAATACCTTCTTATTAATAGTTCACGTCACCTCGATGATTCTGTCATAGTTAGTTTGAAGCAAATGTATCAAACACTAAAGCTTTTAAACACTTATCTCAGAATAATGTTTGTTGAAAACACCACCGACTAAATCAACCTACATAGGAATAACATCTTCAGGTATAACGATCTAAATTGAAGCAATTTTTATCAACAATAAAACTGCTTTTCTTTCCCAATAGTAACCACAAACTCAACGCTTAAGCGCTCTACAGCTTTCACTTCGTTAGTAGAAAAAGTAAATAAATGAAAGGTAAATAAACACCTTTAAAAACCTCCAATCCATCACATCGCTCGTAATACACTATTCACATTAACCACGCGAAAATTGTGACCACCGGCAGCAAACTGTCACTTGCTGAACAACTGTAGCGCTACTGAGTTTATTTTTATCAACATTAGGTGTAACATTATTTTCTTACTTCAAACTCGCCCGCCCTTGACTTATATGCCAGCGAAATGGTCCAAAAACCGAGCAATAAAGTACTAATGCTCGAACAGAAACCGTCTATTTTGGTAGTATTGACGAAGATGAATAATACGTCAAACAATTTGATTTCGGGAAGTTTCTGCACGTGGAGTTTAATAACAAATACGTACCTAGTTAGTTATAATTAACGTAATACTTTAAGAAGAGTTATCTATCTTAGTAACTCTATGGTTATAGTCTAACCAAATATGGGTAGACGTGTTTCTCCACCACCATGGCAGAGAAAGGTTTTGGACACATTGTAACACGCAGAAATTTTGAGAGGCCGAACAATATCTTTGACCACATTATTAGCACAAACAGGCTTCATTTTTACAATTTGGAGCAACGATGGCCGAGCGGTAATAGCTATCGACTGCCGTTCAGTACCCTGGTTCGATCCCCACCGCGGCCATGAGCTTCACCGCGTTGTGAAAGAGCATTTTGTTGTCTTTTTTACTATCGCCAAGCACCTAACGGTGTGTTCCGGCAGCAGTCCTTGAAATTACAGGCACATGAGTCTTAACAACTATGTCTCAAAGTTACAGGCGCAGTGCAACTCGTGACTTGTGTTAAAATGCACCTGTTTGAGGCAGAGGTTAGTCCGCTTAACACCAGGTGGCCTCGAGCTTGTACCGTCACAAAAACATAAAAAAAATAGGAGAGAAAGTGGTCAAAGGTTTAACCTTTCAACTGTACAAAAAGGTACAAATCAGTATCTATAAAAATTTTTGGGCGTACCTCACTCACTTATATTGAGTCTTGCATAGAGGTTTCTATTTAGTTCGACAAATTTCAACACAATTAGTTGGGTGTTGTATTGTTCTTCACTGTTTTACAGAAACCGAAGAATACATACATTGACAATGTATTTATCAATGTAAGTAATATATAACTTATATTGGCAGGTTCTTCAAAAATCGTGAATGAAAGGAAATACGTGATATACTTAATGGGGGAAATATCCGCTCATACTCCACACCAAACCCCGTTACTGGTAATTAATGTCAACTTATTAAGTCACTGGGTATCTTTGCTATTATCTACCGTTTGGTAATTATTAAATTACCTAATTACATATAATAAAGTCGTTGTGTATAGCGTTTATAGTTTCCAATGACCCTAAAAATACTTAATGGTCTGTAGTTAAAATGCCTTCAGTAGTTATGGAGTTGACTATCAAAGTCAAATGTCAAATGTTACTAAATATAGGCATCTACAACGATCCAAATTTTAACATTGAAATATTCTACATTGTACGGCCACGTTAAGCAAAAAAAAATTATTTATAGAGCCACTGCGAGAACAACGGGCAATTCTTAAACTATTTAAAGTATATTATAATTTTACCATATTACGTAGTGGACAGGCGATCGCTCGGCAGCATTTTTGTTGCATAAGTAATCAAGAAATGGTTTTCACGTGCAACTTGAATTTTCTTTCTGCGAGCGTTGTAATATGTTTGGGAACTTTATTATAAAACCGCACATAATTACCTAAGAAGGACCTTTAATTTGTATTTGATAATATAAAACCTGCCACCGCTATTTTATGTTTATTTATAGTGTTATAATCGAGACCGTCACTGTTCAATTTAAACAACATTTTATACGAACATGCTTAATATTTTCAAATATATACAGAGTCGGGAAAGTTAAAATATCAATTTCTTATAAAAGATCCCTCAAAGATTACCTAGGATCCATAGTATATACGGCTCGAATTGCACGCTTTTGTAAATAAAGATTGTCTCTATCTCAGCAGTCGCTCCCCATAGCAATACACCATACGACATAAGACTGTGGCAGTACGAGAAATAAAATAGCCTAGCAGTAGCTACGACTATTAACTGATAGGTACAATCAACAGATACAATGGTCACATGCACACACTTAAAAGACAGTATCATATTAGTATGGAAAGTAGGTTTGAGTATGTATGGTTTATTCAAGTCCCTTTTATTAATCCACAACGCAAAGAGAGGGTTGTTATAAGTTTAGCGTTTGTATACCTTACAAATCACAAATAAACTATAGGAAAAATGTAAGTCATGTGCGGGATTCGAACAGTTTGTATACCTGACTTCAGATCGTAGCTCCCAAACGGTTATAAACATTTTGATATTGATTGTTTGGTTTATGGCTAGAGTGCACGCTCTAGCCATAAAAGTAGTTTCGTTATATTTTAAATACCAAGTGTTCAAACTCTCTGAAATTTTGGATGCATATCTCTTAGCCCAATAGATATATCGGGTTTTCCAGTTTTAAATTTATCATTTATTTTATACTAATATGTGAAAATAAGAATTTCCGTACAAAATCATACATACATACATAAAATCACGCCACTTTCCCGTAGGGAGAGACCGCATATTTCCACTTACTATGATCATTACATACCTCTTTCGCTTCTTCTACAATCATCAATCTTTTCATATATAAGCGTCGGTTTAGGGTACTCCCGACCTTGCGCTTTTTCAGAACGTCTACAATCTGATTTTGGAACGCTGGCCTAGGTTTTCCCCTTCCAACACTTCCGTTCACATGTTCCACGTATACCTGTTTCGTCAATCCCATTTAATTCATTCTCTCTATATGTCCAAACCATCTTAACATACCTTTTACGATTTTTGTCACTACACATCTCACCTTATGTATTACACACCTATTCCTTATACTCCGAATATTTTTGAAAATACTTAATATTACGGAAAACTGGTAAACCAGAAGCATAGATATTAGGCTAAAGGACATGCATGCAAAATTTTACTGAGTACCTTCTTACTGAGAGTATACTGAGTACACTCCATATTTAATATATGAGGAAACTACGTTTGTATGCGACTAAAAGATATAATGCGCCAAATGAGCATCATGCCACCATACATGGCGATGTGAGTTCGGTATTGAAGCACTGCACATTGGATGCCAAACTATGTCCCTTTAAGAGTCCGTCTTGGTGGATATACCACAAACGTGACAGATATTATGCTTCGAAGAAGTAGTGTGCAAACACAGTAGTTCCGTAGGAGGAACAAGCTCAGTTCAGTGTCATGCAGAACGAAGGCGTTGACACTGTAACTGATATACATGCGTGACTCTGATCAGTACGTAGCGACATGTCCGTCGGAAAAAACCTTTTACCGTCAAAAAGCCCTTATTACTCTAGAGGAAGGAGGTAAACTTCCAAAGAGAGCATCCCCAATGAGAGCCAGCATTAAGATGCAAAGGCCAAATCTTTATACAATCGTGTCCGTGTGTTTTTCTTTTTGTTGTTTGAGAAGGCATATTGTTACGACCCTACATGAGTGTGATAAGGTTAGGAAGATGTTGACATTGTACCTTGTTCCCCTCCTGCTCCCCCTCCTCAGGCACGACGCTGAGATCGTTGAAGGCGACTGCACGCGAGGCACCGTCCATGCTCGCGCACTCCGGGCACGCGCTGCAAACCGACGCGCTGTCCTGCCAACATACAATTTGCTTTATTTAATGCTATTACAGTTCACACGATCACCTAATTGAGCTTCTCAGACCGAGCTAAGCCATATCATGCAGAGCGATGTAAGGGACTGTTTCTATGCAGTATTTTATGTTATGTTGGCAGATCAACTTCAGTAGGTTCATAAGGAACCTTACCTCTTCGTAAGTGATAGTCCTTACGTCTGACTTTGAATTTTTGAATTTATCTGAAGAATACCTGAGCAACGCTATCTCTCGCTTCAGCTTATATCTAATTGTGTTCAAAGTGAAATCCTATTGATCGTGATACGTCTTAGTGTTCCGGAGAAGACATCCTTTCCGTGAGCTTGTTGACGAGCCTGTTGTACTTACACGAAGCGCCAATACATCTCGCTTCAGCTTGTGTAAAACTAACGTCTAATTTTGTTCAAAGTGAAAGCCTGTCGGTACGTGCTACATACGTCCGAGTATTTTAGAACAGACCTCCTTTCCCTGAGCATGCTGTCGAGCCTGTCGTGCTCATAACGAAGCGCCTCTCGCTTCAGCTGGTATCAACCTTTATTTTTAATTTGTTCAAAAGGGAAACCTGTTGATACGTTATACGTAGGTATAACGTAACAACAGGTTTCCCTTTCTTGGAACAGTCGGACGTACCTACGTACGTCCGAGTGTTCCAAAGAAGACCTCGTTTCACTTCAGCATGTGTTGATCTCTAATTGTGTTCAATAAGAAAACCTGTTCATAAGACCGTTTTTCCTGAGCATCCTGCCGCACCTGTATAACTCATACCGAAGCGCTGATACCTCCCGCTTGTGATGATCTAATTTCTAATTTCTAAAACCTGTTCATAAGACTGTCTTTCCTGAGCAAGCTGCCGAGCCTGCCGAACTCATACAAAAGCGTAGATACAGATCAGTTTGTGCCGACTTAATGTCTAATTGTGTTCAAAGTACAAGACTGTTGATACGTGATACGTACGTCCGAGTGTTCCGGAGAAGACCTTCTTTCCCTGAGCATGCTGTCGAGCCTGTCGTACTCATACCGAAGCGCCGATATCTCCCGCTTTAGCTGTTCGTTCTCCCGCTTCAACTTCTTTATATCCGACTGACCTAGAAAGACATATTGTAAATTCATCATCGGCCTATTAGCATCTGTAAGAACTTAATTTGAGCAGCATCGGTACAAATAGATTACTAGTTAATAAGTACACTTGTTTTGGTTATCTCATGTGTTAGAATGTTAGAGATTGTAATAAAACTAATTAAACTATTTTATTTGGCAGCGGTCTAAGCTGCTTCTCCACCATGGGACGATATGTCTGTTCCTTCTAGCTCAACATCGCCACTGTCGCCGCTCCCATTGGAAATATCAACAAAATAGGGTAAGGTTGTAGGTATTTAGTGGGAAAATGTGACGCACATTCGTTTTTAATATAGGTATATTAGTAATCATAGAAGTCTTGCCTGTATGTAGCTACGAATTGATTTCCATATACCTGTATAGGTATATATATTTATATATCGTATAAGTATGCATATGCATACTTATATACTATACATAGATACCTTTAAAACTTCCCACGGGGCTCTAGTCTAACTATATTCTGTTGTTGTATTACTAATCCTTATTTCTTTGCCCTCATCCCCCTATCCGCAGCTTGGCATGCGTCTTGGGGATCGCAGTGTGAGATATCAGTTCCTGAGAAAGCGCTTATAATCGTAAGCTCATAAGCGCGCACCTTATGGTGTTACCCTTAGTCGCCTCTTACGACACCTACAGGTAGAGACGGGGGAGGGGGGGGGGTGACATTGTAGCCCGGCACCCCACGGGCTACTAACGGCATTAAATACCATCACACAAATGTATCTATAAAAATATCCTTTTTGGTATCGTAGGTAAACTACATTTTATGTTATTTTTAATACCTACGTTGAATGTAATTCCTTATATTAATGAAATGTTAGTACGTTTTGTGGCTTTTAGTCAATGATATAATCTTTAAAACAAAATATAATTTAATGTAATTTGATAAAATTAAATAAAAAATAACGCAAAAGACTACAAGTACCTAGTAGTGTGAGCAAAAACGTGATGTTACTTCAGAAACACGTGACAAAATGTATCTATGTAAGAATCTAAACTATTGCTTTTGACTCTGTTACTTCGTATTAGTTATCATGGCAGCCCACTGCTGTGGCATGTGCAAAAACGATTAAAATTGTGTGTGATGGAAATGTAATCATCATCGCTTAGAGCTCAATAGGTAGGCACTAAAAGTAGTAACTACACTCAAAAATATGAAAAGGCGTGCCTTCGTATGTCGAAGGACTCTACCAACTTACGACAACGACACAAAATCGCTCCACAGTAAAAAAAGACGCACAGTGAAATACGCTGTGTCAGTATTACTCTACAATGACAGAACATGGCGCTTGCCGCACATAAGCTATTTAATGTTCGTCGTCGTCATCTTGTGTGCCGAGCGCTGCAAATGCACGGCCCAAATCTCTCCAGCACGCGGTCCAGCAGCTACAGCACGCACAGAATAAAAAGGACCAGAAGGATAACTCCGCAAATTAATTCCAATAAATAACCGACTCTAGCCACGAAGCAATAAAGTGCACTTCAGCTCGCAGAGCGCGAAGTGCCTTATATTTATAGTCACCTACAAGGCTTCCATCGCTTCTTTCTATCGCATAGCCGCGCATAGCTCTTGTCTCTTCTGATGCGGCACGCACCGTAGAATAAGAACACCGGCGTCCACACAGTCGGAAATATTGGTCGCTGACCATGGTCGCCAACGCATGCTCGCTCACCGAAGGCGTTGGAAGGTCAAACATAATTTGGTCGCAAACCACCATCTCCACAGTCGTAAACCATGGTTGTCAACTATGGTGAGGGGCTCGTTTCCGACTGTGTAGCACACCTTTTACCGACCGGATGGATACGCCGGTGTACCTGTAGCTTTGTACTTAAAGGGCAGAGTAAGGGATGATTTATATTAGACCGGGCCGTGTCCGGGCCGGGCCGTGGACGGGGCGGGCCCGGGGCGTACGTTAGTAGGCGGGCCCGGACGGGGCACGGATCAGGCACTGTTTAATATAAATTACTTCATACAAAATGTATGTAACGTTTCAAATCCGTGCCCCGTCCGGGCCACGTACACGGCACGCCACGGGCACGGCCCGGTCTAATATAAATCTACCCTAAGCCAGGCCTGTCGCTGTATGGTAAGCCGGTATCAAAAATCAACCCAGAAGCGGCCTTTTCACCGATCGCATATGGGTGAGCGAGCGTACAACTCGCTGTCGATGTATGGACAGCTAGTGGTCCCCTCTTCGACTCGAGAGGACAGCAAGTGGCTACCACATTTCTAAGCACCATTATAGATTTTAATATTCTTATGTTTTCAATAACGCCTGCTAGGCAATATACATTACAAAATTAAAAATTTACGAGAGAAAAAATTATGACTATATTTTTTCTGCGGGATTCGAACCCGTGTCAAAATACCCCTTTAGCTCTAATTATCTTATGCTCTAAGTCTAACCAATTGAGCTAACAGGACACAATGAGTCGTAACTCAAAGTTTTGCTGTCGTTCTTCATCCACGATATCTGGATGGAGCTACACCTATAGTTAAACTTGCGTTTTACTACAAACAAGACCAATTTTGCAATTAGTTTTAAACTTGTAAATGATGGTTTGGACTAGTTTATTTTACCTCTTTCGACTTCAGCGTTTATGTTAATTGTGCGGAGACGTAATTCTTCGTTCTCGTATAGCATCCCCCGCGAGGACTTTCTGTCCAGTCTGTAACAGAAAAATCTATGTAAAGCGCAGATGTGATAGGATACAATTTAGCTCGCAGGTGTACCTATTTGTAAAACAAGGGAATGCATGTATACTCTAATAAAGGCTGGGAAGAACTTGTCTGTTTTACTTCTTCTATTTCATTCTCTTCTTAACCCTATCGCACTCTTGTGGAGTCGATAAAGAATGTCTTCTCTAATAAAATAAAGTACAACACAAGAATATATTACGAAATATGTTTAAAACAAAGTAGAATTTATTATTTGTAAGCCACCTGCGAGGATATTGTTATTTGAGGATCAGCGCCGGATGTCTCAGACGTTCGGAATTTTGTTGAGGTATTACCTTTTTGGAAACACCTGAACCTATTTGTTTTTACATATTTGAACTGTATAATTTGAAGGTTTTGTGTGCCAAATAAATGTATTTTATTTCTTCTTTCTTTTCTAGAGCAGCAAAAGGACATTTTTTATGGCCAGCAGCTTGACCACAACCTTCCTTAAACTCTCGTTGTTAGTACTCGCAGCTACTTCTCGGGGTTCCGCGCCTTTATGTTTTTTTCATGCAATGCAGTGCGGAGACGAACTAATTGCCCGCCAGATGGCAAGCGTCACGCCTGTCCACTACAGTAGCAGTGTCAACATCCTCGTTCTGCAAGACACTGCACTGCGCTCGTCGCACAAAGACATTATTTTCGTCTCGTTTGCCCTACTTAAAGTAGGGCCACCCTTAATTTACTGCTACCACCTTTAATTTACTGCTACCACCTTTAAGTTGAAAATCTGTCTCAAAGCACCTAACAGTGTGTTCCGGAAACGTCCTTGAACCCGTACTTGAGAGCGGAATACAGGCACACGAGACCTCAACGTGAGGGTTGCAGTGCAATTCGTCACATGTATAGAAATGCATCTGCTATAGACAGAGGTTGCCGCTTAACATCAGGTGGGTGGAGGGATAGTACAGTCACAATCACTTGAAAAAAATATATTAAAAATTTGAATTACCCCAAAACTTTCAAAATAATCCCTATTGAATCCGTGTAAAAGTATAGCACCTTGTCACAATGACATTAAATGAAACTGGGCGCTAAGCAGTATTATCCTGTAGTATTCCTTCAAAGCCAATTTCAACCATAGTGGGAAGGCCGTAAGAAAGGCTATCTTATCGGTAATACAAAATATGCTTACTTGCGGTTCGGCTTGACGTTGACATCTTTGCGCCGCGTGCGCAGCATGCTCGCTCCCGTCATACCAGACATGTTGATGGTTGCGAGCCATGCGTCAATTAAAATCTGGAACAAAAAACATATAAATTTAAAAAAGAAATAGATACATAGCTGGATGAATTTACTATAATAGAAAATAAAGTTTGTCTTAGCTAAGTTAGTTAACTAAAAAGTTGGCTATGAAATTGTCACACTAACATCATTATCTTGAATATTTTAGTAGGACGCTTTGCTTAGTTTTGATACTTGGTATGTACCTATATACTATAGGTTAGTACAGAATAAAAAAAAATACCATAAAATGGAACTGACTTCAACACTCAAATGTGTGAAATAACTTGTTGATGTCGGTGCCATGATGGGTCAAAAGTACCTATTATCACAATATTGTGCACATGGTACCGACTTCGACAAGTTATTTCACACATTTGTGTGTTGAAGTCGGTTCCATTTTTTGGTGAAAAATATTTTTTACCTTTTTAGTGACCCTTGCTACATATGGGACCGATTATCATTCACTGGCAATGACTATATCATCAAGATAGGAAAGCATTTTTTAGTTATTGGAGTGTAACTCAAAAACGTCTTCACCGATTTTGAGAAAATTCAAATGGGACCAAAAGGTCAGGCTTCAGCTTTCAAATTAAAAAAAAAATCAAAATCGTTTGAAACAGTCAAAAGTTCAGGGGGCTAACTCCCATGCACCTTTTACGAAACCATCATAAAAAAGGAGCGTTTTGTTTCATGCTTAAAATAATCATTTGTAGTCATGAACTATCACCGACACAATCGCGTCAAGCAATATTGGTTTGATCCTCTGAATGAATATCCCGCTTCCGAACTACGATGTTATATGGAACGGTTTTACCAAAGTTTTACGACATTTTATTGTATGCTGCACAACAACTGTCTGCAGCTTTTTGTAGTTTCACTCATCAAATAATTTTGCTGCATTTATTTTAAAGTATAATAGAAATAAAAACATTGTACGTAATTTACACATTATTTAAACCCATTTTTATCGAAAAATAGTCAAAATCCGCTTCTAGAAAGTAATTTTTTTAAGATGGTTAAACATGACGGATTTGTCGTTGGAACAGTAATACTTTGTACGTCAGAGTTCGCGAATAGAGTGAACAATTTTTTGTGACGGCATCAAAACGCTGGACGATTCCATTACCGATTGTAAGCTCGCTTAATTGAGGTGGAGGTATAAAATTTAGCAGTAAGATTAATTTATTATTACTATCAGATGTGGGAGTTGGCCCCCTGAGATAACAAACATAAAAAAGCAGATGAATTGAGTACCTCCGCCTTCTTGTGAAGTCGATCAAAAAGGATCACTCCGCAAAGTCATTCCAATAAATAAGCGACTCTACTCACGAAGAAATAAAGTGCACTTCAGCTCGCAAAGCACGGAGTATCTAATAATTATATACACCGATACGTCGATGTACCTATAGCTTTTCAATTTAAGTGTTCAATTTAAGCCAGGCCTGCCTATGTGTACTGTGCCTGAAGTATGTAACGCATTTCTTTGATATACGAACTCTTTACAAGTTCGTTAATTAAAATATCAGAAGTAAATACTCATTTTAGTAAATAATACGGGATAACTCACGTGAATAAGTCAGATAGATAGCTCCGACTATAGTTTCAACCACATTCAGTGATCTTTTTCAAGGAGAGCTCGGGACGCCCGCGTCGACGTCTCGCTTACTTAACAGAGTGCTATAGTCGGAGCTATCTGACTTATTCACGTGAGTTATCCCGTATTATTTACTAAAGAAGTAAATAATGTTTGCAAATCTGAACGTCGAATTTATAGGACAAACTCTTCAAGACCTTGATCGAAAGCAGAAAGTAATGCCAACCATTCAATCTATAGTGATATAGTATAGAATATTTGGGTATTCTTTCGTTCTATAACTGTTTGATACAATTGCCACTATTATTTAATTACAGACATGAGGTTCACTGTTGATTAAAGGCGTCCCCCATTAGGGGGCTTTACCATAATCCCCACGCTTAGCAAGCAGCTTAGGGATCGCGTAGTATAGGACAACAGTTCTATAGAAGACACTGTTGCCTACCTTATTTTATCCTTCGTCGCCTTTTACGACTCCCACGTGAAAATATGGAGTATGCAATTCTATCCCGGTACCCTGCGGGGGAAATTATCCAATCCACAACTACAATTTCTCCGAAGATCCGATATTTGAGGTAACATACAAATTTATCAAGTTAATACAATAAACGCTTATTCTGAGAATATTTCCTTCCACGTCGCCTAGTATTATCTCTTCTAATTGACTTGGTAAAGTTTTTTCACAGCCATGTCAATTGACATCTAAATTTATTTTCAATGTACGAACTTTTATTGGAAAAGGCTTCCGATAGAAGACGAAGCTATTTATCCCACTCACAATTTTGTGAGTGCTCCCCGTGTTTATTTTACAACCTGATTTTATTGGCGTCATCTAGTATTATGTAGATTAACTACCTACGATGTATTTGAGTATTCAGTTTAGTTCAGTTACGCGACTTCTGTGAACTCTTTGATTTTCTAACAGATGGCGGTAGTAGTACATTGTAACCAATGAATACGAAATTGAGAATGACATTTTTTGGTAATAAAATTATATTTTTTTTACAGAGAACCCATCTAGATATGAAGTTAAAATAATATGTTAAAGACAAATCTATAGGCATGATAGTTTTTCAGTAAAGTGTGCCACAAAATGTTTAAGTTGGTGATAGGTAATTACGAGGTACTGCCTACTTGATCATATAGCACTACACACCTAGACCAAAACGTAAATGGCCTACCCGTATAAATGCTCCTAATTGTCATAGAACAGGTCTGGTAAAGACATAAAATAAATTACTAATTTATGTCTTTGGTAATTACAACCTTTGTCGATGGTAAACAGTACATAAGACGTAAAACAATGATCTTGTAAACAGTATGCAACACTAAAAAGAGTTTCTTAAAATATAATATCGGAACCAGCCTCCAACTCTGAGAAGTTTGAAATATAGCTTGTGGAATTCGGACAATGATAATGTGAGGTAGGTCAGTGTTTTGAATCAGCATGGTACCGACTTCAACAAGGTATTTCATCATCATTCATGTTCCAAATCGGTTCAACAGTTCAATTTTTTTTTAAAATTATAATGGTTTATTTTTGCATATTTTGAGATATAGCTTAGATATGATAGCCTAGATCTCTACAGATTCCCAAACAATGGTCTATATCTCTTTAAAAAGAAGATATTCGGAAAATGAGAACATAAAATAACGGAAAAGAACATGAATATGAATATCACAGATTCTAAAAGTTTGATATTAAAAAAAAAACTCATACCGCCGATTTCCGTTCAAACGTAGTTTTGTCATATTAAAGTCCACTTCAAGTCACTTTCATTTTGTTAAAGTAGGTATCGAAAATTTTGCTAGTCAACAAATCCAAAGTTTGAATCACTTGATAATACCAAATAGTATTTTTTTCAGAGCAGCTAAGATACGTTCACTCAACACAAAGTAAGCTTGCCAACATACTACCCAAATAGGTTGCTAAACTGCCCACTCGACTTAGTAAAGACTAAAGTCTAATCCTCTTTTAAATAGGTAGGTAGACAGTTAACCTAATTCCGTAATATGATTATGCAAGACGCTGACTGGCACAAAATACTGTCATGGCAGTACTGGCGGGGTGAGTAAACTGGAGAGCTACTCGACCAGTGTCATGCGCCGTGGAAACGCTGACTTAGCTAGATGGTTACTGATGGGAGATAAACTGTAAGTGCTTTGGGATGTACTTACAACTCCACCAAGCGAAGTTTGCACCTTAGTTTATTGTGTATATTTTAATGTACCTGTGTATAATATAATGTAAATAACAATAAATGCAACGTAAAATGTTTTAAACGTATAAAATTTGTTAACTTTTTTATAGTCATAGTGAATCCTTTTTTGCAGACCGAACCTAAGGGTTAGTGCGACGTAATCGACGCGAGGTGCAAACTTAGCTTGGTCGAGTTGTACATACTAACAATTGTACCTTTTAAAAAATCTAATTACATCACACTTATATTATAAATGCGAGTTTGTGAGTGAGAATGTGTGTGAGGATGTTTGTTTGTTACTCCTTCACACTCTGTCAAAGTCAAAATCATTCATTCAATTTATTGCATGCTATAAAAAATCACATCACACTAATATTATACATGCAAAAGTGTGTGAGTGAGAATATGTGTGAGGGTGTATGTTTGTTACTCTTTCACGCTCAGTCAAAGTCAAAATCATTTATTCAATTTTGGCGACTACGACGCTCTTACGAAGGTCAATTACAAATTTTAATATTGAAATTACAACAATGTACCGCCACGTTAAGAAAAAAAATATATCGAACCACTTCGAGAAGAACGGGCAAGAAACTCGGGGCCATTCTTTTTACATGTCTTCAATGTGTTACAAACTATCTTATAAAATTATTACAATATTTGTTAAATTACGTGGGTGACAGGCTGTAGCTTGGCAGATGCGGAATAGTCCAAGCATTTTATCAAAAACGGTTAAGTAGGATTTCCTAGTCAAAATGATTTTCACGCTGAACGGCTAACCGATTTGGATAAATATTAGCATGTATATGATAGATAACGTCCTGGATTAAATACTTTTCATTAGAATCATAATCATTTAAATTATTATCTTTGCGGGTGAAACCGTAGTACCTAAGTATATTAAGTTGTTAGGTGTTTATTGAAAATTCCTTGCGGGTCTACTTCTAATTCTTGGGGTTTAAGTGGAAAAATACATAATATTTAATCCTACCTACAAATCGTCTTGGGGTTGAAGTGGAATGATTTTTGGGGTATAGTGGAATAAGCCATTCAAACAATGTAACATTTTGAAAAAGTTCTTTTAGGCATTTTTCCTATTTGATCTAAAGATTCTTATGGTAGGATAATAAAGTTTGGGAAGAAGCTCATAACGGATCCAATTGCCGCTTCGTACCTAAAGGCAGGCTTGGCCCACTCCTCACGTTAGGTACAAAGCTACAGGTATATTGACCTATCCATCAAGACGGGATTGATCTACGGTGCATGCCGCGTCAGAAGAGATTAGAGCCATGCGTGGCTATGCGATAGAAAGAGAGACACCTTGTAGGTGAATATGAATATTAGGTACTCCGGGCTTTGCGAACTAAAGTGCACTTTATTGCTTCGTGACTAGAGTTGGTTCTTCATTGGAATCACTATGCGCAGTGATCCTTCTGGTCCTTTTTATTCTGTGCTGGCAAAACGGAGCCCTATTAACGAGACTCCGCTGTTCGTCCGTCCGTTCGTATATCATGTGTCTCTAGCAAGTTTCGCATGTGGCTCTAACGGAAAGAGTTACAAATCTGAAATAAGAAATAATAAAAACGAACTTTCCGTTTTTTTATATGTTATTGTGCCGGAACAAGATCGAAGCCCACAACGGACTAACCTCTGCCTATTACAGATGCATTTCGTCACAAGGCACGAATTGCACTGCGCCAGTCACCTTGAGACATAGTTATCTAGTCTCATGTGCCTGTGATTTCACTGGCTCTCAAAGACTGCTGCCGGAACACACCGTTAGGTGCTTGGCAACAGATTTTCTACTTGAGGGTGGTCGCTAGTCACCGTCGTAGCAGGTGGTCGCGGGCATTCGCAAAATGCCCTTCCACCATGCGGTGAAGCTCATGCCCGTGGCGGGATTCGAACCACGGGCCTGCTGCGTGGCAGTCCATAGCTAATGCCGATACTGAGCCACCACTGCTTCAGAAATTTCAACTTGCTTACTCAAAAAAAAGGTAGACTTAATTTAACTCTACTTACAAGCGTTGGAAGCGGTCGTAGCAACGTCCACCGCGGTTGTGACTTGGATGGGTGACCGCTAGTGGAATTATTACTGAGCGCTTCCGTGCTTCAGAGGGCACGTTTAACCGCCGGTCCCGGTTTTGAATTAGGATGGCAGTCATTATAGCACGGTGGTAGGGCATTTTGTGAATGCTCGCCTTGCTAGCTACCGTCCAGTAGAGAAACTGTCACCACAGAGAGCCAGTAATTCTAGGTTTGCCTGAATGAAATCTTCGACCACATCATCACTTACCATCAAGTGAGGACAAAGGCTAGGCTCCACGTATGAGCTGATTAGGTATCTGTATCGTAACAAAGGTAATCCTATAATGCAATTACGGAGTTAAGCTGTGACCATGCGGCACAACTTTTGTGGGAATCATCTCCATAATAATATTGCTAAGGTGCAAGAGCTCGAACAATCTAGAAAAACCTACCACCAATATATAAGTATCAGATATCGAGAATACTTTTCACACAAAAGTTATAAGAAACAGGGTCGTCTTTGTTCTCGGCTAACTACTAATCATCACAGTAGAAGTAATAGTTTATTGGTGTGGAATTTCATAAAAAGTGGAGTGACTTATGGCCCCTATTGTTTTTAAATCTAGACTAGTATTGAACATTCTGGAAACTATGAGTTTTGGGTATAAATAAAGTCGGGTCCGGATGGCGGACCAGTCGTCGCGGTAACAGTCCCAGGCGTGCGGTATTATTCCGCTTAGCTTAGCTTAGGGAAGACTCTGAGTAGGTAGGTCTGCGCGAGCGAAGGTAAAAACTCTCGCGCGTCAAAGGTGTAGAATCCCCATTTGTAATTATATAGCATGTCGCCCCCAGCTATTGTCAAGTAGATTAAGGCTTTCGATGAAAATATATTAACAGTACCGTTATTATCCTTGTTTCAATTCCTAAAGTCCTCACACTGGGGAGGCTAGCAGGTCAACCCCCACTAAACTGGCGTCCCTCAGGGATCAGTGTTATCGCCTACGCTATTTATTCTGCATATCAATGATATGTTAAAAATCTGTAACATGCATTGCTATGCGGATGATAGCACGGGCGATGCGCAATATTCTGGCCGTGCTAATGCCCCTCGCGTCGAAGTAGAAGGAAGCAGAACTGGTCTTGTGTCTGAAGTTGAGGGTTCATTGGAACTCGTCTCACATTGGGGACAGCAGAACCTTGTCCAATTCAACCCCAAAAAAACTCAAACCGCGTTTTCACCGCGAAAAAGACCCCCTTCATCATCGCTCCGCAATTTCAGGGTGTTCCCCTAGAAATCGCAGAGAGTATTGGAGTTCTTGGCGTCGACATTTCCAAAGATGTCCAGTTCCGCTGTCACATCGCGAGTAAGGCTGGATTGGCTTCCAAAAAACTTGGTGTGCTTAATAAGGCAAAGCGGTACTTCACGTCGAGCCAGCGACTTCTGCTATATAAAGCTTGTGCTTTATATAGCAGTATATAGCAGTACTCCATGTGAGGAAGAACTTGTGTTCGCCCTCACATGGAGTACTGCTCTCACCTCTGGAATGGCGCACCAAAGTACCAACTCCAGTCTCTCGATGCTATTCAGCGTCGAGCGGTCCGAATTGTCGACCACCCCGAGCTCTCTGACCACCTTGAGCCTCTGAGCCTCCGTAGAGACATCGGTTCGCTCTGTATATTATACAGGCTCTATAACGGGGAATGCTCTCAAGAGCTGTTTGATCTTATACCGGCATCGCGATTTTATCATCGTACCTCTCGTCACCGGTTGAAAGCTCATCCACACATAATCGAGTCCTGGAAGTCTCACACAGCTCGATTTATGCGTTCCTTCTTACCGCATACCTGCAAAATGTGGAATGATCTTCCATGTAACGTTTTTCCGCAGAGC
Source organism: Plagodis pulveraria (assembly GCA_963890685.1). Lineage (NCBI taxonomy): Eukaryota > Metazoa > Arthropoda > Insecta > Lepidoptera > Geometridae > Plagodis > Plagodis pulveraria. The sequence continues at coordinate 6,978,611 of OY982975.1, forward strand.
TACAGTATGGATTCCTTCAAAAAGGGTGTTAAAAGAGTTCTACAGAGTCGGCAACGCATTGGTAACGCCCCTGGTGTTGCAAATGTCCATAGGCGACGGTAACCGCTTACCATCAGGTGGGCCGTCTGCATGTTTGCCACTCCATAACATAAAAAAAAAAAAAAAAACTACGCATCCCCGGTGCGTAGAATGTCAAATGGCGGACGAGGTTCGAACCGTCCAGCTCGCTCCATTACATTTGGATACCGTGCTGCTCGGAAAACCCTGTGCCGCACTTGGTAATTCCTACGTCCCTACCTAAAGGTCAGGGTCCCTGCCGTGCTACACGGATTGCCACGAGCCGCACTGGACAGAGTCTGGGAGTGAGCCCCTAGCCTTGGGTTCCTTCTACAATGCAGGTACTAATCGAGACCTCAGTCCGCACGTCTGCACCGCTTGGGAGCCTGCGAGAAGTGGCTTAGTCTTCCCTAAGATATCAGATTTTGTTAATAAATAAATAATCAGAGGTTACACAGTCAAACACTCAGCTCGCTGGCGAGCTCGTGGCAAAAATAAAGTCCCGGTTAGTGTCTCTCAGTCACAGAGTAATTTTCCGTAGGGCCCATTCTCAACGGTACAACACTGCAGTTGTAGGTTTTTAGGTTTTAAGTAAAGTGTAGGAGCATTTAGTTCCGAACCCCCCAATGTCTCTCGGCAGCAACTCAAGCCGAGGTCAGAACCACAGTGGTGCCATTGAGCTAGCTGTTAACCCCTCCTTTAGTAGCGGTGCGTTTTCGGCGCCCGTAGGAGATGGAAGTAGAAGGCGCCCTTCGCCTTCTACGCCCGTCTCTGGAGATATCCGGGCTATAAGAGGGCCTTCCCTCGCCCAAAATCTGGTAGAGCTGAATGACCGACATCGGTAGTCGCGATACAGTGCGATTAACTTGGACCAATTGCTTCGAGCGCGAACAGTTTTAAACAATTATTGTGAGAATAGTGTTCTGAAAAGTGCGAACAGTTGAGTGCTCTACTGTTGTTTTAAGTAAAGTGTAAAGTAACTGTAGAACATGTGAATAAAGGTGTCATCAGAATAAGTGTTGCATTCCGAACCATCATCGAATATCATAACAATAGTTTTTAGGGTTCCGTACCCAAAGGGTAAAAACGGGACCCTAGTACTGAGACTTCGCTGTCCGTCCGTCCGTCCGTGCGTCTGTCACCAGGGTGTATCTCAAGAACGGTGATAGCTAGACAGTTGAAATTTTCACAGATGATGTAATTCTATGGCCGCTTGAACAAAAAATACTAAAAACAAAATAAAATAAATATTTAAGGGGGGCTCCCATACAACAAGCTAGATTTTTTTACCGTTTCTTGCTCGATACTAATAACGGTGACAGGTAGACGCTTTAACTTTACAAAATTACAAATATACGATAGAAAAAACTTAAGTCATGTGCGGGATTCGAACCCGCGTCCATCCACCCCATTAGCCGGGGTATGCTCTAACCAATTGAGCTAACATGACAAGACATCATAACTCAAATCGTTACTATCGTTCTTTAAACATCGTATTGGGATAGAGCGACTTCTATAGTACCACTTATGTTGTACTACAAACAAGACCAATTTTGAAATTGGTTTTATACTTGTAAATGATGACGCAGCCATGTAATTTTGAATATTGTTATGTTTGCAATAACGCCTGCTATGCGGATAACATTACAAAATTACAAATCGTATATTTGTAATTTTGTAATGTAATCCACATAGCAGGCGTTATTGCAAACATAACAATATTAAAAAAAGACGCTTTAACTATTCACAGAATATTTAGTTTTGTTCTGTTTAAATAAATGTTCTCTTTAAAATTAATTATTTAAGGGGGATCCCTTACAATAAAAGAGGTTTTCGCCGTACCTACGCAGCTCAATCGGACACTTCGAAAAGTGTCTGTAACTTGCAAGATTAGGTTACAGATACCTTGGTACGGAACCCTTCGTGCGCGAGTCCCGCTCGCACTTGGCCGGTTTTTATATCGTACTATCAACTGTAATAGCGTTAAATTCCGGAAATCTATGTTTACTGATAACTAATTCAATATAATTCGAATACCGAAGTTTCCTGCTAACAGACGCAACCTGAAGTGAAAAACTCCACTAGGAACGGTTTCGATGCGCTTCGATTCTACACGAGGCACCTTTATGGGTTCTTGACTCTTCCTTTAGGTCTTGACTCTTCAATCGTAATATAGAGTAGGTTTTGCTGTAGTATCCACCAAATATATCACTGTATCTGTATAGTATTAAGTACTTTATTTAATACAGACAATTTTCATGCAAATTTACCTTAAATTCTTTAGTTTTTAATCCTAGTATTTGGTGTAGGTATCGTATTGATGTTTTTTTTATGGGATAGGAGGGCAAACGGGCAGTCGGCCTGGTGGTAAGTGATCACCGTCGCCCACGAACATCCGCAACACCAGAGGTATCGAGGATGCGTTGCCGGCCTTTGAGGAGTTTATGTATTATATGATGTTTCTTTACAAAGCAGCTCCTCTCTTTTAGTCAACAAATTCTCGCTAACATATTAACAACATGGACACCCTTGTGTTCAGATTCCATGTCATCGGGTAAGGGTTTTTTTCTAGTGCATTCTGCTTTGAGTTTAATTCAGTTATTTGATAACCCGTGTCAAGAAAAGTTGACAAATAGTACCTACTTGTATACTGTTTAACTTGTTTCGTGTTATATATATATACTGTTAAGTGAACCCTATACTGTTTTGTAATTTTGTGAGTGATAAGTGTTTGAACTTGAACAAAGTGAAAAACTAGGTGGATAGTTAAAATAATAATAATCTTTATTAGGTAACTAAAAATACTTGTTTTTACACTAGGAGTACATTTCAAGGGTAGAACAAATAGTATTAAAAACAATTTGTTACCAGCGAGACCCAAACTAGGCTCGAGGCCTGTATCTTAGGGCTCTGGGAGCGATAGTGCCGAAAATATAGTTTATTTACTTGATAGGCACACTTGGCAGAAATACAAGTCTGGTCTTATAAACTCTAGTGGTGGAATGTGGTAAAATGAATGCAACTGTGCCTTTATTAACAATATACTACGAACTAAAACCTTTGTTATAAAACACTACAGCTATTACAATGAAAGCATTTAGACAACCTACAAGTCATTGCAGACTCAAAGACAGTAGGTACAAATGCTCCAGCCCACTAACAGTAGGCAGCGAGCCCAGCATGCTGGCAGCATTGCCCGTTGAATCGCATTGCTTATTCGTTGAGCCAAATAAGTGCCAGCATTTTGATCACGTGTCGCATCATTTATTAACATTCAAATATGTATAAATCAGTACATACAAAAAGGTTTTTTTTTTTAATGTTATTGTGATGGAACAAGCGCGAGGCCCACCTGATGTTAAGCGGTATCCTCTGCCTATAACAGAAGCATTTCATCAAGTGACGAACTGCACTGCGCCCATCATCTTGAGACATACCTGTTAAGTCTCATTTTACCTGTTATTTCACTGGCTCTCAACGACTGCTGCCGGAACACACCGTTAGGTGCTTGGCGACAGATTTTCTACTTGAGGGTGGTCGCTAGCCAGGCGGGCATTCGCAAAATGCCCTTCCACCATGCGGTGAAGCTCAAGCTCTGGGCGGGATTCGAACCATGGACCTACTGCGCGGCAGTCCATAGCCATTGGCACTGAGCCATCACTGCTTCACAAAACTATTTATATTTATATTAAGACCGCATCCACAAAATAACTTTAAAATACAGTTATATGAAGGCATAATTTTCAAATATTTTCACAGAATAGGTACACTGTAGCCTAGTTGAATGATATTCAACATGTCTTAACAAATACTTCGGTGACATTTAGTAGTCAACTAGTTGTCTATTAGTTTCTTTCACCTTTTACTAGGTGACGCTACCAGACTTGTGAGGTTTTACATTTGAACACAAAGAGATGTTGCGTGAGATGGCGCTACTAGTCGAACCCACGCACTCTTGCAAAGTTTAGTGTAAACTGTGTTCAGTGCCTTACATTGTATGTATAGGGTTGTATAAAATAGTGTTGAAAAAAAGTCCTTTGTATGGAATTTGTTGTATCGTCCGTTTGGGCTATGACGTTTTGTTAATGCTTTTTGAGTCAATAATTGTGTACTTTTCATTATAACTACACTTTTACGCTAAACGTTTAAAAGAACAGTTTTTTGCTCGTTACCAACTTAGCTACTTACTCCCGCAAGGATAAGTTTTTCTTTGTAAACTATGTCGAGACTATCTCAATTCTAGGTAAAGAAGCGATATACAAATTTTGTGCAATTACCTAGCCTTCAGTAATTATTATTAGTTCAGTAAAACCCAATTTATGTAGTGTAACTACTTCAAAGAAGTGTTAGAAAGAAGTTTATCAGTATAAAACAAAAAAATCTATAAATCAAAGAAGGTTTACCGGTTGTAAACCAAAAAAAGCGTATAACTGTACCTAGACCTAAAATTGTAATAGACTTTAAATATAAGTGTTTACTCCCTTGACTTCTAAGTGATTTTAAGTGAACGTTTTAGTGTAAGTGTTCTTGAAAATGGTGTTCGACTTCAGCATGTTTATTGGAGCTGGTCTTCTCATCAGTAAATTTAACAATGGACTCAAGTTCTTGGTAAGTACTAACATAAACTTGTTTAACTGGGTAACCCATAAAGGTTTAGCCTTTTACGACTTTGAGAATGAAAACCTTTTTGCTTCACACGAATGTCACGACAGTGAAGTTAGTTTGATACGTGTAGATTTTTGGAACGAAGTTCCTTATCGCGCGTTGCGAAAAGAGGCTAGACGGAAAAACATTATGACCAAAAGTTGTAACGACAGTTTTTGCTATAGTTGTAAGCCATGCGGCGTGCGCGTGTTTCTCTGTCTCTCTCTCTCTCTCATAGAAAGCAAACCAGTTATTTTCGTTAAGGTTAATATTACATTATATTTGTTAAAAATAAAAATATTATAAGTTAAAAAAAAATTACATTTCCTTTACTAATTAATCGAAAGGAACTTCGTTCCATCCGGGTGTCCCTAGACACCTCGCAAGTTTATTTCTATATTAATATCGGAACTGATTTCTAACAAAAATTATGAAATAACTAGTTGAAGACCCTAACAAAAATGTATGAAATAACTAGTTGAAGACCCTAACAAAAATGTATGAAATAACTAGTTGAAGACCCTAACAAAAATGTATGAAATAACTAGTTGAAGACCCTAACAAAAATGTATGAAATAACTAGTTGAAGACCATGCTGATTTGAATCACTCGGAGTTGCTGTTGATGCTCCGACTGTGACAAGTAATTTCATAACTTTCAGTATCAGAAGTAGGATCCGAATTTTATTATTATTATTTTTTATTTTTGTAATGAGTTGGAAAACAAGCAGACGGCCCACCTGATGGTAAGCGGTTACCGTCGCCTATGGACATTTGCAATACCAGGGGCGTTACCAATGCGTTGCCGACCCTGTAAGACTCTTTTAATACCTTTTTTGAAGTGATCCATGCTGTAGCCCTGCGGAAAAACGCTAGATGGAAGATCATTCCACATTTTGCAAGTATGCGGACTCGATTTTGTGTGGATGAGCTTTTAACCGGTGACGCGAGGAACGATGATAGAATCGCGATGCCGGTATAAGCTCAAACAGCTCTTGGGAGCATTCCCCGTTATAGAGCCTGTAGAGTATATAGAGCGAACCGATGTCTCTACGGAGGCTCAGTGGCTCAGGGCGGTCAGAGAGCTCGGGGTCGTCGACAATCCTTACCGCTCGACGCTGCATAACATCGACAGACTGGAGTTGGTACTTTGGTGCGCCATTCCAGTGGTGAGTTATATTACCCATTTTTAAGCTGCTTACAAAATCGAATTTCATTCTCCCACTCAGAGAGTTGAAATCACGTAAAAATATAATCTTAGCTTCCACTCTACACAATACCGGTCACCATTGACGAGATTTGCATTTTACCATGTCATGGTATAGCCGTAAACGTCAAATACTTTTTCCTGATAAATGTCATCAATATAGAAAAATACTTTTCAGTTATGGGAGTGTCACTGAAAAACGGCTTGACTGATTTTGATAAATTTAATTGGGACCACACAGCATCAACTTTTAAATAAAAAATAACCATCAAAATCTGTATACCAAGTCAAAAGTTCTAAGGTAATTAACATAAAAAATAACAGACGCATTGAGTACCTCCTCTTTTTTGAAGCCGGAAAAAGTAAAATCTAAACTTAAAACTAATATAATAAAGAGAAAAGATTTGATTGTTTATTTGTTTGCATTGAATAGTCTCTGAAACGAATGGACCGATTATGATGAATTTGGTATGGAAATAGTTTGAACCACGGAGCAGGACATTTTTTTATCCAACTGCGCGAAAAGAGGTTAACGGTTTTGCGCGATAACCTTAAAAATGTCTTTTCAATATATTTTGACCAAAATGCATTTTATTATAGTCGTATAAAGCTTGTATATATATATATATATATATATATATATATTATACGACACCGAAAGCTTGACCCCTGTGGGGTGCCGGCTTAGAAATGCACCTCCCCATATCATCCCGTGGGTGTCGTAAGAGGCGACTAAGGGAAAAATACTGGAAGGTGGGCAGCAGCACCTTTGGAAGAACTGCCAACTTACACCGCGATCCCCAAGCAGCCTGCCAAGCGTGGGGATTATGGCAAATACCCCCTTAATAGGGGAGGCTGTGTTCAGCAGTGGACGATTCGGCTGTTACAGTAATAAAGCTTGATTTTTAATTATATCTCAATATATTTTTAAAAAGTAAAATTAGTTAATAAAGAATCAAATGTTCTAGACACATATACACAAATAAACTGCAATATATCTGTCATAAGAAAAAAACGCAGACCCTTTTCCGGTTAACACATTCAATTGTGTGCTTTATGCGACACCACAGTTCTGATACCAAATATTTTTTTTAGTTTTTACTCATTATAAGAATATGAAGCAGTGATGGCTCAGTGGCATTGGCTATGGACTGCCGCGCAGCAGGTCCATGGTTCGAATCCCGCCCAGAGCTTGAGCTTCACCGCATGGTGGAAGGGCATTTCGCAAATGCCCGCCTGGCTAGTGACCACCCTCAAGTAGAAAATCTGTCCAAGCACCTAACCGTGTGTTCCGGCAGCAGTCCTTGAGAGCCAGTGAAATTACAGGCAAAATGAGGCTGAACAAGTATGTCTCAAGGTGTCGTTATAGCATGGTGGTAGGGCATTTTGTGAATACCGCTTGGCTAGCTCCTCCCTGAAGTAGAACATTTGTCGCCAAGTACCTAACGGTGTGTTCCAGCAGCTGTCTTTGAGGGTCAGTAATTCTAGACTGTAGACTGAACAGCATCTTCGACCACATCATAATTTATCATCAGTCGAGATAGTGGTGACATGAACAAGTCAGATAGCTCAGGACTATTATACTACTATACCTTCAACCACATCCGATGGTGTTTTTTGTCTCTTTTAGTACGCACTGCGAATTTGGCGTGAACGGAACGCGGGACACTCCAACTCTACTTGAAAGAGACTACCGAATGTGGTCGAAACTATTATATATAGTCTATTCACGTGGCTATCGGGCGAGTTATCCGACTTATGCACATGAGTTATCTAACCCCGTATATATAATATAATATATAATGTATATAGAAGCAGTGATGGCTCAGTGGCATTGGCTATGGACTGCCGCGCAGCAGGTCCATGGTTCGAATCCCGCCCAGAGCTTGAGCTTCACCGCATGGTGGAAGGGCATTTTGCGAATGCCCGCCTGGCTAGCGACCACCCTCAAGTAGAAAGTCAGTCTATGTCTCAATGTGACGGGCGCAGTGCAATTCGTGAGTTGTCATGAATTGCAACTGTTATAGGCAGAGGTTAGTCCACTTAACATCAGGTGGGCCTCGAGCTTGTTCCGTCACAATAATATAAAAAAAAAAGAAAACAATTGCATCACTCTAAATAATAGTTTAATGAGAAACTGACGGCTGTGAAAATGTACAATTTTCATAGTTGTTTTGGTATTAGCATAAACACAGTACAAAATTGGTAGTAGTTTTGTTTTTGAGGGTCTTAAAAATACACTCGAGAGCAATGAATCCGGGTCACTTAAAGAATCCTAAAAATCTCGGAAACTAAAAATGCTAGGTTAATGCAATAAATTGTATTTAATAGACAATGTAATACTCCTTAAATGAAGGTATTAAAACTTCTTAGTTATTGTAAAGTTATATCATAAAAAAATCAAATTTGAAAAAGGGCCACTTTCGAAGATGGAACTACGAAATTACAGCATTTGGTTTTGCTTTTGTTTGTAATCTGTCATTTATGTGGGTACATAAACCATGTTGATAGTGCTCTATATTCATTATTAAAGCTGAAATTATGTCGCTTACGCCTGAAGAATGCACCAGAATACTTACAATGCTGGAAACCGGCCGGAGTCAGCGCGATACAGCCAGGACTGTCGGTGTGTCGCTGTCAACAGTACAAAGAGTTCTCCGACGTTACGAAGAAACTGGTTCTAACCTACGCAGACCAGGAACGGGCAGAACCAGGTGTACCACAGCACGAGAAGACCGATACTTGGTGAACACCATGCTTCGAAATCGCTTTCTCACAGGAACTGAACTCACCAATCAGTTTCGACGCCTCGGAGGAAGTAACCCAAGTGCATGGACAGTAAGACGTCGGCTTGCTGAATCTAACTTAAAACCCCTTAGACCTGCAAACGGCCCTAAACTGGAGCGTGGGCATCGTATTTCGAGACTAAGATATGCCCAGAGCCACGTAAATTGGAGTATTGAAGATTGGTCAAAAGTTATGTTCTCCGACGAATCAAAATTTATGCTCTACAAGCACGATGGAAGACACAGAGTGTATCGAAGACCAGGGGAAAGATTCAAGCAAGCATGCATCGAAGAAAAAGTAGCCTACGGTGGTGGGTCTGTACTTGTGTGGGCCGGAATTTCTTCTGAAAGTCGCACAGAGCTGGTGATCATAGAAAACGGCTCTTTAACTAGCGTAAGATATGTGGAAGAAATCCTCAATGATCACGTTGGTCCATTTATGGTCAATTTAGGTGAGGATGCTATATTTATGCATGACAATGCCCGACCTCATACAGGTAGGATTGTGAATGACTACCTTCAAGAGATGAACATTACTCGTATGGAGTGGCCAGCGCGCAGCCCGGATATCAACCCGATCGAGCATGCTTGGGACGAGCTAGGCAGATGCGTAAAACAACGAAACCCTCCCCCAATCACGCTTCGTGAGCTCAAAATTGCTCTCACAGAGGAATGGGAGAATATTCCCCAAAATCGTGTAAGGAACTTGGTGTACAGCATGCCAAACCGCGTAAACGCAGTAATGGAAGCACGAGGAGGCAATACGAAGTATTAAAATTCAAGAAAATCGTAATAAAGTTCAAAAATTTCATGTTTCCTATTTTTGTTTTAAGGAGAGATCAGCAGTTTTTTTCTTTATGTAATTTTGTGTTAATAAAATGTATGGTGACTCATATTTTTTTTACTTTCATTTAAGGAGTATTACATTGTCTATTAAATACAATTTATTGCATTAACCTATCATTTTTAGTTTCCGAGATTTTTAACATTCTTTAAGTGACCCGGATTCATTGCTCTCGAGTGTATTTAGTGGAATTAAGAAATACTTTCAAACTGAAACATGCTGACACAGAAAAAAAAACGAGTGCCTTGCCCCAAAAATATTGACAACCAGTGTCACTCGGAATAATGTAAGGACTTTAACGACACCCCATACATCCTAGTGGGTTCAGGCATTTAAAAGTTATGGCGGCAACTAAATTTATGTTCAAACTCAGTGTAATTTTGAATAATTACATTTCCTTGAGCCTAATTTTTTTTACTGTTCTCCTGGTTTGCCAGTTTTCCGTAAAATAATATTTATTTCAACACCCTTGCTCGTAAAGTGAGCTTTATTATATCGTTCTTATGGCCATAAACCAAACTATAACACCCTCATGCATAATAATATTATACACTAGTGCGTAATAGAATTATCCCTACAAAGTTAAGTTAGTACCTAACTGCAAATAATATGCGAGGAAACAGAGCAATTTCAATTCAACCGGGTAATACAGATTTGTAACATCAAAGAGGTTCATATGTAATCAACCATAACACATTTGCCGCGAGCAAAAAAAAAACTTGCGCGCTATTTTCCATAAATGTTGTTTGTTGTTTGTATCGCATTTGTGCAATATATTTTTTTTTTCCTCGCAAGGGTCTTGATAAAGTGCGTATGAACCTCGTGCGCGTTGTTTATTTCAATCTCTACTCCCTTCAATCTCTACTCCCTATCATCTCTAAACCCGTATCGATTGTAATAAACAACTTTGCGCACTTGTTGCATAATGTACCTACTATTGCAGGATAAACTTTTGTATGGTCATTATTATATCATTATATTAGAGAAATATAATAAAACTGGCAAACCCAAAGTAATACTGTTCTCATAACTGGTTATCAAGCAAGAAAAAAAAACCATGTTCGTATCTGGTTATCAAAAATCAGTTACCAACGTGGACTAAAGGGACAAAGGTGGCGTAGGAAATCATTTTATTGTTAATATTTTTTATAAGCTTTACGCAATTTAAAATTTACGTCTAAAAGTTTGTGTTGAAAGTTGAACAAAAAAACCGACTTCGAATAGAAAATTTTCCGAAACTAAAATGTACTAAAAAGTAAATAAATATTGCGGCAACCACGGCAGATATGCTATCATTTATTGGAAAGTTGTATTGTATGTCTCCGAAGAACTTCATCAGAACATTACCAAACTATAGAAAGGGTTATTACAATGCTCTTCCGAACCATCGTATACAGCTTTATTTGTTCATTTTATATCGACAAATGCAAAAAAGAATATAATTTCGAAGCATGATGGCCGAGCGGTAATAGCTATAGACTGCCGTGCCGCAGTACCCTGGTTCGATCCCCATCACCGGCTTGTGCTTCACCGCATGGTGGAAGGGCATTTTGCGATTGCCTGCCTGGCTAGCTACCACCCTCAAGTAGAAAATCTGTCGCCAAGCATCTAACGGTGTGTTCCGGCAGCAGTCCTTGAGAACCAGTGAAATTGACAGGCACCTGAGACTGAACAACTATGTCTCAAAGTGACGGGAGCAGCGCAATTCGTGACTTGTGATGTTATAGTCAGATTTTAGGCCGCTTAACATCAGGTGGACCTCGAGATTGTTCCGTCACAGTAACATACTAAAAAAAATCATCAATTTTGTCGAAGCCTTACTAGAAATACGCATTATATATAAGGGATAACTCAAATAGGTATACTAGTCGTCAGATCTCATTCAAATTTAAGTAGGACCACATGACAAGCACTAGCATTCGAATATAAAAAAATCATCAATATCGGTACACCCAGTAAAGGTTATGAAGTAAAAAAAAAAACAATAAAAATTAAGTTGGTTAAAAATTTGGGTGACTTTAAGAACCTAAGTATAGGTACTAACAGATAAGAAGTAGAGTAGAAGCATAGAACATATAATAATACTACGGTAGATAGAAGTCAAGTAAGAAAAAAGTTACTAACACCTACTGCGCCATATAATGTATACAACCTACTTCTTTTTGAGCTTACTTTGACCTCTTTTTACTATTTGTTGAGAAGAGCCAAGTGTGGGCATTGTACGAGTATACTACGCATTATATGTGCTCTATATTTTTCCTACTTAAATGGTTTGCTCTACTACTTTAAAGAGCGGTGGACATTTTGAAGTCACGTAGTCACTCACCTCAAAATATTATTCAAACGAACGAATAATTGTTGACAATATTCAAAGGAATCCACTCATTGCCAACGCGTGGTAATATTTTCCGTCGAGAACACGCGAAGGCGATAATACAAAACATCTGTGTTGAATCGCTTCAACGTCGCTACTCCTTCTCTAGCCCACAGCGACCACACCCTTACAAGCAAACACGTAATCGCAATGTTTTAGAACCATCGCTGTGTGACCACGGACGCGACATTCATATTCCTAATACAGCCAGTAGTGTATTAGTGAGATGGAAAGGTAGTAATTGAGACAAGAGGACGCGGTGCGTCACAACAGCGGATTATGCGGCGAGGCGTGTCACACGAGCGAAGAAGACGGCGATAGTATAGAGCGGGAGCGGGCGCGATCGTTGAAGTCTCGACCCGCCGCGCCGCGTCTCTCGCCGCTTGTTAGTTCGCCTTTCTATTCCAGTCCCGCGTAGCGCGCCGCTATCGCAACGCGTCTCGCTAATCGCTAACAATGAAGCCCAAACAGCGCGGCGCCCGTACCAAAAACATGGACAAGCTGATCGAAGCTGTCCAAGCGAGGGAATGCTTGTGGGACAAGAGCTATAGAGGACACAGGAATAGGTTCAAACTGGAGCGGTATTGGAACGAGGTTGCGGCTGAAGTGGGAACATCAAGTGAGTAGCGATCGCGATTTCCCCCTCGAAGGTTAACGGCCGGACGCGCGGCGCCGGCGGCGGCAGTTCGCCGAGCGTCTAGCGGATAAGTCAAGTTGTTTATATTGTAGAGCTAGTTATAGTAACCGTATAGTAGAGTAGGTAATAATGAAGCATGTGTCTTGTATGTAGCGGTTTTCTCGGTTTCTACTGTAGTATTACAGGTACCTTGATTGAGAAAAGTGCTTGAAGGTAATGGTAGAGATTAAACTTTGTTGAACATTAAATACTTTTTTAATCACCTTTGATTGAAGTTTTTTTTTTAAATGTTATTGTGACGGACCAAGATCGTGGCCCATCTGATGTTAAGCGGACTAACCTCTGCCTATAACAGATGCATTTCGTCACAAGTAAGGAATTGTTCTGCGCCCGTCACCTTGAGACATAGTTGTTTAGTCTCGTGTGCCTGTAATTTTACTGGCTTTTAAGAAATGCTGCCGGAATACACTGTTAGGTGCTTGGCGCCAGATTTACTACTTGAGAGTGGTAGCTAATCAAGCGAGCAATCGCAAAATGCCCTTCTTCCACCGTGAAGTGAAGCTGAAGCCTGGCGGTGGGGGGTCGAACCAGGGACACGCGGCACGGCATCTATATGTATTACCGCTCGGCCATCATTGATTCAAAATCTAGGTTTGCATATTTTTAGTACATTTGACTGTAATAACACATTGTGGCCTTATCAGTAGATATATTAATCTTCCTATCTGGCTGACTAAATTTAGGTCAATGTTATTTTTTTTTTATAGCTGTTAGGATACTTTTGACCACTATCTCATCTGATGGTAAGTGTTGATGTGGTCGAAAATGTTTAGGCTAACCTAATATTACTGGTTATCAAGTTACCGTAACACACCGTTAGGCGTTGGGCGACAAATTTTCTACTTGAGGGTGGTAGCTAGTCAATGCTCTACCAACTTTTCAAATGTCTTAAATTGTAAAGGTAGCTAATCGTAACCCATGACAGAATGCTCTTGTTAAAAGGGTAAAGGTACACATGCATCAAAGGCTACCCACCAAAGGCCTCTGGTGTACATAATATATGTATATGTAAGTATATACATGTCTTTAACGAGCCTCTCTGGAAATCCAGATTGGTATCAGCAGGAGGCGGGGATAAAATCAAAGTCAAAATGTTCTAGAAAATGTTCATTGTGTTGTTAGAGACAACCAATATGCCGACTCCCATACGAGAGATTACGGTTGTTAGATGTTGATAATGCTATTTTCAACACACTATAGCTCGTAAAGGGCCTTTAAATGCACCGATTTTAGTGTCATATTGTAGTTTATTGCGCACTCGTGCTTTTTTTCTACTGTACCGCACTCAAGTCAAAGTCAAAATCATTTATTCAATTTAGGCGTCTACGACGCTCTTATGAAGGTCAATTACAAATTTTAGTATTGAAATATTCTACGTATTAATATTGTACTGCTACGTTCAGCAAATAAATTGTATAGAGCCACTGCGAGAAGAACGGGCAAGAAACTCGGGGCCATTTGTGTTTTAAATAGAAAAAGAACGTTTCCACTCTTCTCACCAAGGAGAGTTTGTTTCATTCGTTTTTAGGGTTCCGTACCCAAAGGGTATAAAAACGGGACCCTATTACTGAGACTTCGCTGTCCGTCTGTCTGTCACCAGGCTGTATCTCAAGAACGGTTATAGCTAGACAGTTGAAATTTTCACAGATGATGTATTTCTATTGCCACAATAACAAAAATACTAAAAATAAAATAAAATTAATATTTAAGGTGGGGCCATAGAACAAACTCGATTTTTTTACCGTTTCTTGCTCGATACCAATAACGGTGACAGGTAGACGCTTTAACTGTTCACAGAATATTTAGTTCTATGTTCTCTTTAAACATAATTAATTAAAATAAAATAAAAAATTAAGGGGGCTCCCATACAATAAAATATGTTTTCACCGTGCCTACCCAGCTCAATCGGACACATCGAAAAGTGTTTGTAACTTGCAAGATTAGGTTACAGATAATAGTACGGAACCCTTCGTGCTTGAGTCTCACTCGCACTTGGCCGGTTTTTATTCATATAAAAAGAAACCAAAGAGTTTTTACCTACTGAAGTAGAACTTTAGAAGATTTAATTATAAAACTTCTTAATCAGATTATAATTGCTATCAAAAAGATAAAGTAAATATTTTCGTATTTGTTGCTCGCAAGTGTGTTGAAAAACGTCGTATGACAAACGTGCGCTTTGATAATTACAGCCTCTGCTTTCTTGTAATATCGCCTCGGCTGTAATTTTCAACTCACCGCATACTTATATCATAATGTACTATTATAAACAACACTTAGTTTTAAAATAACATACCACATAAATAACTATAACGTGTACCGTAAAAAAAATGAGCGCTAGTAGCGAAAATTAGCTGTTCTTAACCGATCAGCAAAGTTAAGCAACGTCCGCCGCGGTCATGAGTTGGATGGGTGACCGCTAGTGACATTGGTACTGAGCGCTTCCGTGCTTCGGAGGGCACGTTAAGCCGTCGGTCCCGGTTGTTGTCTTAGAATAGCAGTCGTTATATCATGGTTGTAGGGCATTTTGCGAATGCCCGCCTGGCTAGCTACCACCCTAAAGTAGAAAATCTGTCGCCAAGCACCTAACGGTGTGTTCCGGCAGCTGTCCCTGAGAGCCAGTAATTCCAGGTTAGCCTGAACAACATCTTCGACCACATCATCACTTACCATCAGGTGAGATAGTGGTCAAAGGCTAACCTGTCAGGCATAAAAAAAAATGCCTCCCCCGTTTGGGACGGTTTGCCATACTCCCTTAGCAAGCATCTTGGGGACCGCAGTGTAAGTTAGTATTTCTTCGGAAGGCACTGCTGCCCACCGGGTATTTTGCTTTTCGTCACTTCCTACGAATACCATAGTCCTTTCCTGTGCATGTATTGTTGATGCATGTAATTTTAATACTGAGACTGATTCTATATGGTGGTACGGCATTTTGAGAATGCCCGCCTGGCTAGCTACCACCTTCAAGTAGAAAATCTGTCGCTAAGCACATAACGGTGTGTTCCGGCAGCTGTCGTAGAGACCCAGTCATTCTAGGTAAGCCTGAACAAAATCTTCGACCACATCATCACTTACCATCATGTTGATAGTGGTCAAAGGCTAGCCTATTAGGTATAAGAAAACACTCAGAAGCTCTTGAAAGTAAATCAGTCACCGCATCGGAAAATTGCCTCGTTCCGGTTTTATAGCGCAAAGAAACCCTGCGCATCTGAAATCTGTCGCCAAGCACCTAACGGTGTGTTCCGGCAGTTGTACTTGAGAGCCAGTGAAATTACAGGCACATGAGACTTGACAACTCTGTTTCAAAGTGGCGGGCGCAGTGCATATCGTGACTTGTGATGAAATGCATCTGTTATAGGCAGAGGTTAGTCCACTTAACATCAGGTGGGGCTCGGGTTTGATCCGTCAAAATAACATTAAAAAAAAACTCTCTCCACAGCTCGTTGAGCAACTCGGACAACTCGGAGATAGACCATGTATCAGTGCTATAAATAATTAGTGTTAATCGCAATAACTCTATTGTTTTCCTAGTGCTCCTATCTCCATCCCTCTTGGTCTACGTGGTAGTGTATGGTGCTATCATTGTCCCCTTGACTTCCTATCAAATATGTTCACTAAAATGTAATATTTCAAACCAAACTTTCAGGTATAAACTGTCGGAAAAAATGGAAGAACCTAAAAGACCAATGTCGGAAAGAGATGAAAAAAGACCCCAGCAATTCAGAATGGCCACATTTCCAAAAGCTGAAGTTTATCCACCACCAATTCCTCTCGGAAGACGACGATGGTGACCAGGATACTGCTGACGAAGTCTTCAACTCCCTAGACGAGACTATTAAAACTCCCAAACTTGGTTATACTATGAGGAAGAAGCTCTTGATGAATAAAAGAAGGAATATAGAGTTAGATATGAACAAGCTGATAGACCTGGTCAGATCAAGGGAGCTGATCTGGAACAGGCAGCTGAAGGGTCACCATAACTGGTATAAACTGGATGAGAGTTGGAAGGAAATTGCACAGGAATTAGGTGTAACTCGTAAGTTATTCTACATATTTATAAATATGATTACAATAACAAGGTATCGCGTATTGAGCAAAAATCCCGCCCAGAACAAAAAAATCGTACTGCAATAATTTGTAAATGTTATTCAACATAATTTGTGTCATAATATCCATTCATTTCTCGATCGTGCGCACGAAGAGTCAAGACCTCCTGATGACGCTATGTGTAGAAGCGACCGTATCGAAAGTTCTTGGTCAGTTAGTCCGCTTAACATTAGGTGGCCCTCGAGCTTGTTCCGTCACAATAACGTAAAAAATAAAACATTATGATTATCGCAATGCACACAATAGATATTGTTTATAGTGTCTCGCGTCGCAAACGCAGTGATGCAATGTGTGTTCAGAGCAAACTGTACTCATTCAAATACTCTGAGTGTGGTCTCCAACTATAAATAGCAGATTTTATAGACTGTTTTATGCATGGATTCATTATATATAATTTTTCTTTGCAAGAAAAATAATGAAATCGTTCACTATTATTCTGCTATTGGACGTAGTTTTTGCAATATTTTCGACTCGTTTTTAAAACACCGGGTTTTTTATCTTATATTCTTTACTCCTCTATCTTCTTCTCATCTCATCATCTTTATTCTATGTTTTTTATTTTGACATCTTCAATAATGAACATTAATATTTATTCCGGATTTCGAACGAAGAAATTGACGCTATCGTCACCTTGTAGTGTACGCTAATATAACTTCATATCATAAAATATATTAATAGTCTTAATACCAGACTCGCTAAATACCATATTCTCAAAATACCAGACTAGGAAAATAACAAAATCTGTACAGTAACGAACAAAATTTTACCGGACAAAAACAACATTTCAGTTATTTATCATAATATTAGATTCTCATAATTCCAGAAAAGATTTTGCACCAATAGATACACAATTTTGATAGACGAGAAAAATATCACTTTCCTTATGCTATTATCAAAAACAATAGTACAAACAGCGGTTACAAGATTCATTTCTGCACTCGTAATTTTTTTAAATCTTTCTTTATTTTTTCCTTTTTGTCCATGTGGCTCTGTAGGTACTTAGAAGGGATATAAACTAGAATATCTAGTTGCTCCGCTAATTCCAAAGCTTACAACCAGATTAGCCAAGGTACTAATTACTTACGTACTTCTGGTATTTTGCATATTTGAAGTCTTGCGGTTCTGGTATTAGACTTATATAAATCAGTCGTAATCCTACGCTCTCTGCTGTAGAGAAAGCCTTTGACATTTGACTTACAATTTGGAAAATATCAAAGGCTCACAGGTATGATAAAAACGATATTTTATCTTTATTATCATTTCTCTGGTGGTTTATGATATAAAATATTATATATATAACAGAAAAAAAAACTGTCCATTGTTTAACTCCCAAATATTCGGTTCGAGTATTTTTTTTTCTAAATTCGAATCAAATATTTGGAACAAGAAATGTTCATGATCAGGATAATGGAACGAGAAAAAAATTACTCGAACTAAATATTTGAGAATTAAACATTATTAACTTGATAATAAAATCAAAATTTTCATCAATATAAACTAACGAAAAAAATATTTTAATCATACGTATTTCTTTCGCTCAAATTATTGGCACAATCATCTCATTGACCTCTTCTCCAATTTCCAGGTGACGAAGCCAGACTAAAGTGGAAATACCTCCGAGACCAAGCTCGCAAAGAGTGCAGAAAACAGGAATCAGAATGGGACTTCCTTCCCAAACTACAATTCCTCACCAACCAGTTCAACGACTACGAAGGCAATGATAGCATACAAGATGACCATTTCAGCCTTAGCCAGGACTACGACGCAGATCAAGGATCAAGCTATTACAATATTGAACCACCACCACCTCCAGTAGAAATACCAGAACCAGTAACCGCTAATAACGCTAAAGAAGAAGAATACGATGAGTTTGATAGCAAACCAGTTATAATGGAGACAGATTTCTATGATGATGATGATGACGCTCAAAGGAGTGTTGCTAATGAAGAACCAAAGGATGAAGATGTAGGGTTCTTCGATAGTTTGCTACCACATGTGAAGAAGCTTGGTCCGGCGAAGAAAATGATGCTCAGAATGAAGATTCAAGAGCTAGTATATAATACGGTTTATAATGAAACATAGAATTTAAGCGCTTTTTATCTTGCGTTAGAAAGTTTTATGACTGAAAATTATACTATTATACTAATTATAATCGGACTAGCTGAAAATGTAAATAACGTTTATTCGGAATGAAAGACAAATGTTGATTAAAGAATGAGGAAGTAGTGTACGGTTAAATAAAATAGAGTAAGTAATATAGAATTTTAATTATATAAAGCGATTTATGATATTACAAATTGAAATAAGCCATATTATTATGATAATTCTAAAAACTAATATGGCTTTTAATTAAACATAAAACTTTTAGCCTACTATTTTAGGTTTTGAAACAAAATAATTCATAAATATCATAATAAGATATACTTAGGTAGATACGCCAATAATGTTTTAACCCGGTTATTTATTATTATTTATTTAATGAATAGATTCAGGCGTTACTTTGCGGAAATCCATTTTTAATAATAACAAATATTTTAAAAGTATTTTAAGAAAACATTTAATTAATTATTTAATAAAACACTTAAAAAATCTTTATAAAAATGATATATATCTAGTGACAATTCCGCCTAATTTCCTATTAAGCCGACGTGACGTCACAAACGCCACGCAGCCAAACCGGAAGAGTATTCGACGCGTTTTCTTCTCTACGAGCGCACGATCGAGACGAGACTCGATCGTTCGCTCGTAGAGTCAAAACCTCCTGAGGATGCTTCGTTTAGAAGCGAAACGCGTCGAATACTCTTCCGGTTTGGCTGCGTGGCGTTTGTGACGTTATTTTAACCCCTACGCTCAGGTCTAAAAGGTTAAGGAAAATAAGAGTAAGTTCCGTATGCAAGGTATTTAAATATGTTGAGAATAGTAGAAATATAGTATACATAGAAATTATTTATTAATAAATGAACCCCTGTATTTCATAATGAATCGTCGTCGGTTCAGTCAAAATGTTTCGATAACGCTAAAACCATCTAACTGGAGCCTACATGTGTAAGTATAGTCGAAACTAATCATAATTCAACATTCAAAATATTTTTACAATAATTTTGGGTCATTTTACGAGACGTCTGCTCCTGAACTTTATATGGCAAAAAAACACTGCAGTATATGCGTAATGCCTTCAATATAAAGCTAGTTTCGTTGTATATTATAAATACTAATAAAACAAATGTTTGTGAGTTTTTTACAAGTGCATAATTGAGCTTAATTCCTATGCTCCTAATTATAATTTTTTTCGTTTCGTTATTTATTTTATCTTTAATTGTTATAATAAAATCTCTCATACAAACAAAGTTTAGGTGCGGATTAATTAAAATATACACAAGTAGTTTTCCGGGAAACTGGCAATGGTAAACTAGGATCTCCCGTCGAACGTTAAATTAACACAAATTTCCCGAGTTTGGTTAAGTAACCCCTTTTTATAATCGTTGTTTAAGATTAAGCGTCTGTTAGTAAAGCGTAAAGTAAAAATCTTGTGCTTAGTGCTAAACGACGATTAATAAAGTTTTCCAACTTTTTGTTTTTAGTTAATATAATCGTGTCATTTCTATAAGAAGCCTCTAAAGTTTAGAGTGGTGTAATGTCTCTTAGAAGCTATTATTATCATAAATTTTTATAAAAGAGTAGGCTTAAATAAAATCTCCCTGCGTTTATTAAAATAGGAATTATTATTAATAATTATTATTATTTTAAAGAATTATGTAAGAAAACATTAAATTAATATTTTAGAAAAACACTTAAAAAATTATCTACTGACTATTTTTCCTGTTAAGCCGACGTGACATCATAAACGCCACGCCGCCAAACCATAAGAATTTTCAACGCGTTTCGCTTTTACACGAATGTGACTAGATATATTTATATATTTTTGAAATGTTTTTCTAATATATTAATTTAATGTTTTCCTAAAATATTTTTGAAATAATAATAATTATTAAATATGGATTTCCGCAGAGTAACGCTTGAATCTATTCATTATCTTATAAGCATTGTTTTATTAATTTGTTTGTATTTCCAAATAAAGAATATTTTTATGATAAGACTGAACTAAGTAGGTAAGAGGCCTTACAAGTTATGTTATTGTATGTTATATGAAAATCGCATAACTCATTAAAGATTATTGTTGTGAAATATAATTTAAGTAGCGTGTTTATAATAAGCTTTATCTGTCAGTGTTTGTAAATAAATCTCATTATTCAAATTCAGGCAAAAAAAAAAAGAATATAGTTGAACAAGGTGTACAGCTGCCTGCAATAACAGGTATATTCTAGGTTAGCCTGAACAACGACCACATCATCACTTGCCATCTGGTGAGATAGTGGTCAATGGCTATCAGGAATAAAAAAAAATACACTTCTAAATTTTCTAAGTAATGTGATATCGGAATTAAGATAAACATGAGTAATAATAGTACAGTATGCAACAAATGCGCGAAGTTGTTTATTACAATCGAGACGGGTTTCAGAGCCTAATGAAGGCCTAAATGGAGTAGAGATTGTAATAAACAACGCGCACGAGTTTCATACGACGTTTTTCAACACACTTGTGAGGAACGAATACGAAAATTTCGATACAAATTTTTTTTTTTTTTACCGGCGTTCTGCCTTTATTAACCAAATACTACAAACTATATACAACACTACATCTACTACAATACTATAAAAATATTTTCTTGATCTTTTTGATAGCAATAATAATTTGATTTATAATTAAATCTTCTAAAGTTCTACTTCAGTAGTTAAAAAAATCTTTGGTTTGTTTTTATATGAAAAACGAACGAAACAAACTACAATCTCTTTGGTGAGAAGTGTGGAAACGTTTTTTTTCTGTTTAAAACACTAGTGCGATAAAGTAAAAAAAAGCACGAGTGCGTAATAGACTATATATTATGACACTAAAATCGGTGCATTTAAATGCCCGTTACGAGCGAGTGTGTTGAAAAAATTTTTTTTAAATATATTTAGTTATTTCTTTGTACATAGAGAGAAACAGAAGTCAATAAAAATTACAGTGTTTACTTGTTATTGGAGGTGACTGTATTTTTGTTTAAGTTATGAAGTGATGAGATAGACAAGTCACTCGACTGGTGGTAAGCGTGACGCCTGTCCTGTCACTACTACAGCTGCAGTCTCACCTCGTTATGCTTGACACTGCACTGCGTTCGTTACTCCGAGACTTAAGTTTTTATGTTACTACTGCTTGCAGGCAGTATTATGTGTGACACTGCGATGGTACCGACACAGACGAACTCTTACTGCAGAGATATACTACCTAGTGATAATATTATTGTATATAAATAATACACACATATAATTTGAATAATATTAAATACAATATCTACTCATTTTAGTAATTATTTTCAGTACATTACCAAAACGCAACCCTATTTTCGCAACCGTGGAGTACCAGGCTAGAATGTCACATTTCTACCTGTGGGTGTCGTAAGAGGCGGCTAAAGGTAAAATGAAGGTGGGCAGCAGCGCCTTTTGAGGAACTGATATATCTTAAACTGCGATCTTCAAGACTCCTGCCAAGAATGGGCATTATGGCAATGCCCCCTTTTATAGGATAGGCTATGTTCAGCAGTGGACTTTCCGGCTGATAAAAAAATACCTTATTCGCTTAAGTTAAGATATCACATGCATAAAACACACGTGCCTTTTACTTTAATGTATGTTCTAAATATCAATAAAATTTATAAAAAATAACAAAATGTATTCTAGCAAGTGTAAACGTCATATATGATACTGTGCACCGCGGAGCGCTCTGTGCAAGTTGCAGCTATTCAAATTTAATATACGTGTTTTGATTGTCTTGTGAATTATTACTATACAACTGAGCTAAAAAACTTTCGCGAGTTTTGTCCATAATTATTATTTAGTAACCGGCTAGGACTCCCTTAACACAATGTGACTCCCAGACGAAGAACTTCAAATAAGTTCGAAACTGGTCGGAGCAATATCCGGTAAATATTACGCGAGTCCTAGCCGGTTACTAAATTATAATTACTATACAACTGGCTAACGGTGTACACTAATACTGTACTGTAGTGAGGGTCCTCGACTACACCGGGAACCACTGCCACTATCCTTCAATAATAAAACCGATATTCATTTTACTATTTATTAATGGAAAATCCTTAATCGACACACAGGCACGCGATCCAGTCAATTACTGCGCACTGACCGTCTTCCGATCATTCATTTCTCTTTCGCACACAATACCGCTTATAATTATTGTACTTTATTTTTACGTATACATATTATGTGAATTTGAAGCAGCGATGGCTCAGTGGCACGTTGGAAGGGCATTTTGCAAACTAGCGACCACCCTCAAGTAGAAAATTTATCGCTAAGCACCTAACGGTGTGTTCCGGCAGCTGTGTCCTTGAGAGCCAGTAATTCTAGGTTAAGACTGTTAACACCTTCGACCACATCATCACTTAACTTCAGGTGAGATTGTGGTCAAAGGCTTAACGACCAGCAATAAAAAAAAGTGTCAGCAATATTCCTGACCTTTGGTACTTTATACTCTTAACTCCAATACGACCATGAACAATTGCAAATAAATTTACTTACTTACATCCACCAATATTCAATAGACTTCTAGAAAATATTAGACTCAGACATTTTGAAGCAGTGATGGCTCAGTGGCATTGGCTATAAACTGCCGCGCAGCAGGTCCATGGTTCGAATCCCGCCACGAGCTTGAGTTTCACCGCATGGTGTCAGGGAATTTTGCGAATGCCCGCCTGGCTAGCTACCACCCTCATGTAGAAAATCTGTCGCCAAGCACCTAGCCTAGAGCCAGTGAAATTACAGGCAAAATGAGACTGAACAAGTATGTCTCAAGGTGATGGGCGCAGTGCAGTTCGTCACTTGTGATGAAAATTGAAATGCATCTGTTGTAGGCAGATGATACCGCTTAACATCAGGTGGGCCTCATGCTTGTTCCGCCACAATAACATAAAAAAAAGACTTCTTCCAATATACAGAACCTGTTTACTAACGAAATCACTCCACAGAAAATTATTGATGTGAAAATGTACGGGTAGAGTTCATTTGTATACAACTTGTTCTGCTGAATAAGTTTCTTGTCAATTTTAAAATCTACTCTCTTAGATAATATATCGAACAACTACTATATGTAAGCTTAGTTTAAATTGCAATTTCCGGTCTATTCACTTTCAAAGTAAGGTCCGACAGCGTATTTTAAACATTAATTTAGTTAATGTTTTAGTAGGATTTTATATTATGGTTTCACACCGAGGTCGATAATCTCGACCACTACCCATAAGCACAGCCAGTTATTTCAAACATTTACATGTCACTTACGAGAACTATCAAACTAAAATAATAATATGTAGATACTGTTACTTAGTACATACACGTCGTAGCACGACGCGACACATAGGGCGTTCGGATAGCCTATCGGTGCCAAAAATAACACTTACAAACGCTAAAAATGATCACACGGGCCGTTCGTTTTGGGACTTCGTCAGCAAAAATATCGTTTTCGCTCACCGTTCGGATAGCTTTGAAAACGCTACAAATGACAGAGAAAAGTGATATTTTTGACCCATGTCTTACCGTGGGATCGTTGTGATCGTTTTTTGACAACTGCTGGTTTGACAGTTGTATTTGGCGCGATTGAAGAGTTTCATAAGTTTTTTATATAGGTAACTATCAGAAGCCATTAACAATGAAATAATAATAATATAGGTACCTACTTTTTTGTTAATTTTAGAGATTGATTCCATATTTCGTACTGTGCAAAATTGTTAAAACATTGTCGGTTGTCAAGGTACGTTTTAAGCCGTTCGGATAGCATGCAGTAATTGGTGGTCAAAAATAGCAAAATCTTCTATCCGAACGCTAATACACAAATGCCACTTTTGAAACTGCTACAAACGCAATCGAGCCAAAACGAACGCACCTTTCGTAACGTGTTTATGTGTACGAGCTTCTGAAGTCCAAGCCTGCTAGCCCCGCCTCCAAAAACTTGCAGTTCTCTGCAACTTCAGAACGTAGATCGAAAGTAACAGAAGATCTACTGGATACATCGATACGCTGTGACTTCGTACCATGTTTGTGTGTATGAGCTCCTTAAGTCCAAGGCTGCTAGCCCCGCCTCCAAAAACTTGCAGTTCTCTGCAACTTCAGAACGTAGATCGAAAGTAACAGAAGATCTACTGGATACATCGATACGCTGTGACTTCGTACCATGTTTGTGTGTATGAGCTCCTTAAGTCCAAGGCTGCTAGCCCCGCCTCCAAAAACTTGCAGTTCTCTGCAACTTCAGAACGTAGATCGAAAGTAACAGAAGATCTACTGGATACATCGATACGCTGTGACTTCGTACCATGTTTGTGTGTATGAGCTCCTTAAGTCCAAGGCTGCTAGCCCCGCCTCCAAAAACTTGCAGTTCTCTGCAACTTCAGAACGTAGATCGAAAGTAACAGAAGATCTACTGGATACATCGATACGCTGTGACTTCGTACCATGTTTGTGTGTATGAGCTCCTTAAGTCCAAGGCTGCTAGCCCCGCCTCCAAAAACTTGCAGTTCTCTGCAACTTCAGAACGTAGATCGAAAGTAACAGAAGATCTACTGGATACATCGATACGCTGTGACTTCGTACCATGTTTGTGTGTATGAGCTCCTTAAGTCCAAGGCTGCTAGCCCCGCCTCCAAAAACTTGCAGTTCTCTGTAACTTCAGAACGTAGATCGAAAGTAACAGAAGATCTACTGGATACATCGATACGCTGTGACTTCGTACCATGTTTGTGTGTATGAGCTCCTTAAGTCCAAGGCTGCTAGCCCCGCCTCCAAAAACGTGCAGTTGTCTGCAACTTCAGAACGTAAATAGAATGTAACAGAAGATACTGGATACATCGATAAGCCGCGTAGCCCCACGCAGCGACTTCGTATTGTGTTTATTGTGTACCAGCTCCTGAAGTCCAACCCTACCTCCAAAAATCTTGCAGATATTATCAACTTCAGAATGTAAACCTAATGTAGCTACTGCTCTTGATATAATATAGTTGATTTCATTAAATCAAGTATCCACGGTAGACAAGAATAAATTAATTAAAAAAGTAAAAAACCCGACTGCAAATATATAAAAAAAAAAACTGCAATTTTCGTTGGACGTTTTATTGTTCAAGTAAGTAAGTAAGTAAATATATTTAATGACTCGCTTTTCAAAGCCCTTCATTTTGATAACACACTCGATAGGTTTGGAAGAATATTTTTTTTTATCTCACAATTTGGCGTTTGGAATCCGGCAGTTTATTTTTTTTTATTTTCGGTACCTAGTGTCCCTTGCGCTAACAAGACGAATTGAATGATATCTCATACATTAAAATCAGTTAATGCGTTTAGAAATTATGGTGGAATAAAGAAACTCACAAACAAATACATACATGAACCCTGAAAACATAGCAACTCTGTTTTTGTGCAGTCGTGTAAAAATGCACAAAGCTCATTGGTAAATACGAGCTTACTAAACGTACTAAAGAGAAACCTATCAAAAAACTGTTTATGGGGTTATGCTCTTCAATCCTAAGTAACGAATATTAATTATATGAAACGACCTGGATACCAGATTTAGAGCATTACTCATTAATCTGTTTGGAACACCACACCCTTTGTTATTGTTTACCCTTCGGACTTCGGGTGCGGTTGTCGTAGGGTTGTCACAACCTGTTTTAGTACAATACTTCTTTTCTGTCATATTCTTGAACAAATTTCGTCGGGACAATAGGAATTATTACATCTTATATAGTGTTATTATACCTTTGACTTATTGATAAGACTTGTACATGGCTATAATCTCTGACTATTTTATGCAGATTTAACTTTTTTGACATTTCACTTGACGAATAGCATGTAAAAAGCGAAGTGTATTATTTTTATAGTAATAAAAAAAATGGCTGAATTATTAGCATATTTCTATCACGATCGCTTTATCATGAGCATCAACCGAAAAACGTTCAATGTTGGATATAACGCTACAATACTGCTAGCCATTTGGTTCCATGGGCTCCCCGTGATTATTATAATGTCGTCAGTTGTCACTACTCATTTCAAAAAGTAAGCCTGCCTACACAACTTTTTCCAGTTTGTGGTAGCCAGTAGCCACTGGAGAACCTTTCTTTCCCATCGGCAATGGGTTCATCATGCAAAATGGCCTTGGCCACTTTAACTTGTGAATTCTGAGAGCTTAGTAATGAAGTTGATACTCATGGGTTACGAACAATTACTGTTATAGGCCATATATCGGTGCGATCAGTGAATAGCGTGCAACGAAAACTTATATAAAATATTATAGAAATATAGATCATATAATACAGTATAGACAACATCACGTACAGTTCCTGGATGCCATACAGTTGGACTGTTGCATGTCCTCCCCTTAGTGATCATAAAAGCAAACGAAAGATTAAAAACGCACAATGAGCAGCATTCCACTATTCACAACATAATAGTACGGTGCATTCAAGACGCACACTACAGGTGTCATTCCCTACATGCAGACTGGTCTATATTAGCAGTTAAAACTAAACGTCCAGGCTCTGTTATCAAAAATCAGGCCAGCAAGGCCCGGTACCTGTCACCAGAGCTACATAATTTCAGCAGGGTATTGAAATTTCAGTTCATTTACTTTAGTGAATATTTAGCAAAAGTAAATAGTGACAACCCTAGACAGTCCAAAATTACATAGTTTACATATCGGTGGTTTTGGCGCGCGGAATAGTTTGGGTAATTGACTTTTCTACATCTTTATGAAGTTGTTTAGAGGTCTATTTGAGGATTTTCGTTTAAAGTTTTCGCTGAAAATTGTTTGTGTTGGAAATATCCAACGTTTGTGCTGTACATCACAAACTAAACACAGCAGTTGATGGTTTGATTAGGTAAAAACGTTCACAAAGGTTTCTATAATTAGAGGTAACTTCTGAAAAATATTTAGTGGTACTAATTATTTCATATTTATTTACAAGAGGAAGTACATGATTATTATGAGTAAAAAATGCTCAGTTAAAATCAATAAACGTTTTTTGCACTAAGCAACCACCGACACATATTTCCTAATAATATAGTCTAGAGTAAGCCTGACCTGCAACTTCGTTCGCGATTGCCGTACCTGCAAACGAATTATTCGTATTTGAGCACTGTTTCTCTCATATTAAGCAACGCTGAGGTAAGCACTCTTAGTAAAGCATAGCTCAGAAAGGAGCTTTTTACTTTGGATTTAAAAACTCCCGGGTTGTATTTTCCAGAAGACAGTAGTTAAGTAACTCAGAGAGTTCTTTCGCGGTTCGCATAATAAATGTTGAAGAAAAGTACTTTGTGCGTTTCTTTGTAATTTCGATTATTAAACAGCGTCTTTTTGCCGATGTTCTCCTTGTTTGGCAGTAGAACGAAATATATTAGATTGTGCACTTCCATTGCATTGTCTCCAAAATGTATGCGGCAAAAGATAGATAGTAAAAAAACTTATTGTGGCGAATGCTATGAAATTCTAGTGTTTTATCTTAGCAAGCTTTCATAACTAAATAAGGATGCCGGGCTGCGGCTGGGGTGCCGAGCTGCCCGTGGGGTGCTGGGTTGCCCATGGGGTGCCGGGCTGCCCGTGGGGTGCCTACTCACTCGTCACTATTCTAACAAAAAAAGAATAATTGAAATCGGATTACGCGTTAATAAATCACAACTAAGTGTAAATTTTGATTTTCATCACCTTTCCCGAGGGAATCATACTGAATTTCGGGATCAAAAGTATACAATAACCTTCTTCGTAGTATGAACTCAAATCGTGTTAAGTTTCATTGAATTCCTTTCAGTAGTTTTGGAGTGATGCGCGGCCGGGATACAGACAGACAGACAAAAATAATATAAAAACAGTTTTGACATCAGTTACAGCTTACTCTCAGCTCTCTAATTTTATTTCAAAATATCTCCCACTAACTGTTACATTTTTATTATAAGTATATAATAATAGATAAACTTCATAATCTTAAACTTTTACAACTTTTAGTTAAGAACTATATTCATTTTTTATCTAATTGTGACGGAACAAGCACGATGTCCATCTGATGTTGAGCGAATTAAACTCTGCCTATATCAGGCGCATTTCGTCTCAAGTGACGAATTGCCCTACGTCCGTTGACCCTGAGACATACAGTTGTTTAGTCTCATGTGCCTGTTTTTTTTTTTTTTTTGTTATTGTGACGGAACAAGCCCGAGGCCCATCTGATGTTAAGTGGACTAACCTCTGCCTATAACAGACGCATTTCGTCAGCGACGAATTGCACTGTGCCCGTCACACTGAGACGTCCAGTTGTTAGGTCTCATTAGCCTGTAATTTTTCTGGCTCTCAAGGACTGCTGCCGGAATACACTGTTAGGTGCTTGGCGACAGATTTTCTACTTGAGGGTGGTCGCTAGCCAGGCGGGCATTCACAAAATGCCCTACCACCATGCTATAACGACTGCCATCCTAAGACAACAACCGGGACTGACGGCTTAACGTGCCCTCCGAAGCACGGAAACGCTCAGTAGTAATGTCACTAGCGGTCACCCATCCACCTCATGACCGCGCGCGACGTTGCTTAACTTTGCTGATCGGTTGAGAACAGCTAAGTAAACTTCGCTACGAGTGCTTCGAAAAATGTTTTGTTCGTGAAATGTTTTACACTTACATATATCACGACATTTAATTTTAATAGAACAGATGAAACTCAAATCCTTCTATCAACAGGATAATGTACTTTGTAGTTATATATTTTATTTTACATATATATTACAGCTAACACATACCCGTGGAATGTTCTAGCAATGTTAATATTATTGTTTTTAAAAAAGAATGCGCATTTAATGTTTACATTGAAGGATCGTAATATCCGCTTTCTTACAGAACGTATTCTTAGCACATTCTTCAGAATTATTAATCGACAATAATAGAATTCCTCGAGCGCAATAAGTCTACTTAGATCTACGATTAAATATGCACAGAAGTGTAACTCTCATAGGCCGTATTCCATTTGAGTTATTTCCGATAATTTTGACCACATTTTGCGTCTATAGATCCCCATTTAATATGAACCAGAGACAAAATGTGTGATCAAAATTATCGAAAATTATGAATTTAGCATCAAATGGTAAACGCCCATAGAGTTACTGCTTTGGTTCCGGACCACAGATTAGGGGGTTATGAGTTTCGGACCCATCGAGACATAAAATAATATTACTCTGAATCTAGTTCACAATTAATAAAATACGTCCAATCTTCCCAATTCAATTGGATTGGTAAATTGATTTGGCGGTGTTTTTTTTTTTTTTTTTTTTGCCTGATAGTTTAGCTTTTCACCACTATCTCACCTGATGGTAAGTGATGATGTGGTCGAAGATGTTGTTCAGACTAACCTAGAAGTGCCCTACCACCATGCTATAACGACTGCCATCCTAAGACGACAACCGGGGCCGACGGCTTAACGTGCCCTCCGAAGCACGGAGCGCTCAGTAGTAATGTCACTAGCGGTCACCCATCCAACTCATGACCGCGCGCGACGTTGCTTAACTTTGCTGATCGGTTGGGAACAGCTAAGTAAACTTCGCTACGAGCGCTTCAAATCATCGCATCTTTATTATTTTTTATTCAACTTAACATGTTGAAACGTGATGATTATAAGGCCTTTGTACATCGCATAAGTAATGAAGCCTGTTGCTTCTTAAAAATGAAATTTCTTACAAAAGTTAATTCTTGCAGATATTATATAAGTATCTTTTAATAAGTATACCTTACTCTCTTTAAATTGAGATATTTAATAGACTTGAATATTATTTATAACGTAATCATTGTTTTCTGAAAAGCTGAAAAAGGCTTAAGGCTTCAAAAAACAATACACGCCCAATTATACTACCCAAGGCCATTTTGTTCAAATAACAAAAAGAGGTACAATGCAAAAAGATATATAATTAACTTTGAGTGTGTTGTGTTCTTGTGTTTCGTCCAGTGTGTTAGAGGAAACGTTTTGTTTGACCCAGACACTGTGCCCGGTGAAAGGCAATAGCCTCGCTCCCTATTATATGGGACCAAAACCCAATTAGCAAAACGTGAGTGCTAACACACCACTGCCTATCCCTACGGGGTATGCAGGCGTGATTATATGTATGTATGTAGGTAAATGTATAACAAGCAACACTTGCAGTCGTAATGAGATAATTATCTAGACGTTAAAAGTGTATAAATGGATTATATCTAGACTATCTAGAGGATAATTATCTAGACGTTAAAAGTGAAGAAATAAGGCAGACCTTACAAATTTCTTTTTATATGACTGTACTTTACATGGGCGCGCGAGTTGACGACAAAAAACTAGGTAAAATCAAAAGGTGCCAACGCTCGCCAGTTGACGAATAAGCCTATTTGTATCACGTAACTTACCTACAGACCTCTTACACACGAAGACACACCCTCAACCTTTTTCGAGTGTAACTAACTTGTCGAGTCGAGACTGTACTACCCAGCCAAGGCTTTACTTGTAAAAACTGTCACTAGACAGCGTTGTACTCAATGTTGAATGCGTACAATCACAACCGTTAGATGTCTCCCTAAAACATGCAAGCATTTTTATCAAAGCAAAGATTTGATTGGTGCTTTTTACGTGTGTATGTGTACTAATTATTATAATATTTTCATCATTTTGTTTGATTAGTCAATTTAAAAACAAAACTACTAACAATTTGTTGTCGAAAAATTGTTCCGAAAATACACACGCATATGCTCACTCACAAAGTTTTGTTTTTATTCGTACAATATTAGTGTGATTATAATATATGTGTCTTAAATTATCCGAAGGTAAAAAGAGCCTTAGTAATTTCACTGTATGTTTACTTGTCCGTCTGTATGTCACGGGTCTAAGTCAAAGTAATTTATTTTCATGAACAATAAAGAAGGATCTTAAAAAAGTGTGGTGATATTTCTACCACATTCTACCATTATGGCATGCCAAATTAAATTTAAGCAGAAATCATGAAAAACTTTCAACAATGTTAAACCTCTGAAAAGGAGTCAATTAAGTACATATTAACAAAAAAAATATCACTAGTAAATTTCATCACTTTCATAGCAGGGAGACGCCTTTATTACCAAAATAACCTACTACGAACTTTAAACAACACTACAGCAACTACAATAAAAAATAGATATATGAGAATTTGTAAGAAAAATTCAGTTTAATTGTGGTGTGTCATCGTCTAGGGCTGATATATACATATTTATTGTTATTTGTAGTCTATACAAAATTATCATATACGTAACTAGCGACCCGCCCCGGCTTCGCATGGACGCAATGCTGATATTAAATATAGTACAAATATATAACGTTGACTTGACAGTGACTTAATAAAAGGTACTTAATTGAATAAAGATTAACGCTGTATTGCTTAAAATCGTATATAATAAGTAAAAAGTAAAGTATAAAAAATAGTTATTGTGGGCTATCCCTAAGAGATAGACATATACTATTGCCAACAGTTTTATACATCTTTTTAAGGTGTACAATTATACTGTAGTACCTACATTATTTTGACCTATCTCGTAGGGTTCAGCCAGGGTTTGCAATGTAAGCGCAAAGTGTTTATTTACGATATCACATTAGAAACTTCTAAAATTATCAGTGTTTTCTACTATACTATGCATGTATTATACACATATAAACCTTCCTCTTGAATCACAAGAGGAAGGTTTATCAAACTCTATCTATTGAAAAAAACTCATCAAAATCCATTGCATAGTTTTAAAGATCTAAGCATACATAGGGACACACAGCGGGAAGCGATTTTGTTTTATACTATGTAGTGATAATGATTAGCACCTTTCCTCTTTATTTACTATAATGCGCAGTGGATGCGCACTGGATCTCAATAGCGTAGTGTGCTATAGGTATAATGTTTAAAGAATGAGTACAAACAGCGCTCGGTGCTCCAATAATTTTATTTGCAGCATACATAATTTGATTTTACAAGAAGCAGTAATCGCATAAAAGGATGGTGTTGATAAAAGCACTCAATTTTCTGATCTCATCCAACTTATAAATATATTCATGAGATTCTGAATACTCCTGCGAAACCAATCATGATCCTTCAGATCTGGCACAAAGTGAAAGAGTATGTTATGTTAGCAATGCTTCGGTATAAGTATAGTAGGTACATGGGTTCGTTCACCCTTTGATACGTTTATTAAAATGTAAACCAAAAGGAAAACACTATTTTTAGCCCATTCCGAAATTGTATGGTTCCAGTACCAGCTTTAGCTGAAACTCAAAGTAACCACCTGCTTACCTACTTTACTTACTACCTTTACCTACCTACTTACCTACTTTATTACACGACTGCCCAAAAAAGGGGTGTTAAGTTTCAGGGTTCATGTATGTATTTTTGTGAGTTTCTTTATCCCACCATAACTTCTAAACAGCTCAACCGATTTTAATGTATAATATATCAATAGATTCGTCTTGATAGCCCAGGCGGCACTAGGTACATAAAGAGTAAAAAAATATATAAAACTGGCGGATTTTAGACGCCATATTGAACGAAACAAAAATTTTACTTGCAATTTTAATGTCAATGGAACGGTAAAACGCTTAACGAAAATAAATAATTGGCAGTGGGGGTTTTGAATTTAAATATAAGAAGAATATAAGAATTTAAATAATTTATACTTGCACCTTTACAGACTTTTTCAATCACGAAGACCTCCAAAGAAAATTATTGATGCACAATTGTACGGGTAGGTCTCGTTTGTACTCTGCATCAGGCCTGGTTCACTCCGTACTTTACGTACAAAGCTACAGGTACATCAGTTTATCCGTCCGGACGGGCTTATTGTACGGTGCGTGCCGCATCAGAAGAGATCATAGAAAGAGGCATCCTTGTATGTGAAGTAGAAAATCTGTCGCCAAGCACCTAACGGTGTGTTCCGGCAGCAGTCCTTAAGAGGCAGTGAAATAACAGGCAAAATGAGACTTAACAGGTATGTCTCAAGGTGAAGGGCGCAGTGCAGTTCGTCGCTTGTGATGAAATGCATCTGTTATAGGTAGAGGATACCGCTTAACATCAGGTGGGCCTTGCGCTTGTTCCTTCATAATAACAATAAAAAAAAAGAATATAAATATTAAGCAATTTGTTCTTTGCGAGCTTAAGTGGACTTTATTGCATCGCAGCTAGAGTCGTTCTTTTATTGCAATGGCTTCTAGTTTATCCTTCTAGTCCTTTTTATTCTGTGACTACGTCTTAGTGTGGGTATTAATATATAATGTGTAACAAAATGTAAAATATTATCCCTTGGATAAGCAGTAGTCTGTATAGTTGCTACTACACACAACAAT
Organism: Plagodis pulveraria; assembly: GCA_963890685.1. Lineage (NCBI taxonomy): Eukaryota > Metazoa > Arthropoda > Insecta > Lepidoptera > Geometridae > Plagodis > Plagodis pulveraria. The sequence goes on from OY982975.1 coordinate 7,012,765, forward strand.
ATGGATGGGCCCGCCTTCGTGAGTAGAAAGATCTTTAAGAAGTTTTTGTCATGGCTACTATACTAATTTTATATGTTCCTTGAAGCGGGAACGCACGTTTGAGGCTTAAAAAAACACGTTTGTTGCTAGGTTTGGTAGCTGTATAGTCCAAATTTATAGACGCGTTCACTCACGAAGGCACTCCCCTCCATAGTAAATTAATGCGCATTTGAACGGATAGGCCTTGAATATACAAAATATGGGAGAGCGTGAAAAGGTAACCTGCGTGATTATGAAATTCGCGATATTTAAAGAATATCACTCATAATATCTTCACAGATAATGTGTACACTAGACACCGCTGAAAACGTCTAAAATATGATTACTTTTTATGGTAAAAACTGTTGGCGTAGAATACTCCGCATACCATGGACTGCTATGAGAACAAATAAACCTATCTTCGAGCAACTACGCATAACAACTAGACTGTCCGCAATTTGCTTCGAATGGATTTTAGGGTGTTTTGGTCACGTTGCCCGTAGGCAACCAGATAATCTAGAGAAGTTGGTTGTGGTCGGTGAAGTAGAAGTAAAATGACCTCGCGGCCGACCACATAACCGTTGGTTTGGACCAAGTGATCGCTCTCACTAGATTCTCTGTTAAGCCGCGAAAACTGAACGAAACGTATTGTGCATAGAACCATGAAGGCATAGTAGAAAGAGTGATGAAGGCCTTTCAGGGACACGACCTTAAGTAATGAAATATACGACCAAGAAGATAGTAAAAAGTATAGAAAGTAAACCTCGACCAGAAAATCATTCAGAAAGAACCTAACGTTGTTTTAGATTGCATCCTCAATTACCATCAGGTGAGATAGTGGTCAGAGACTAGCCTATCAGCAATAAAAAAGGAAATATTTAGATTTGCGCATAATCTCAATGGAACAGATGTAACTTCTTTGATCTCAATAGAAGCTCCATGATTTCAACATGATCTCAACCTTGTTTTTTAATAGTATATAATGCTTCTATCATCAGGATAATTCAGTTTGTAGTTGTATGTTCTGTTGTACATTTATATCACACCTCACCCACACCCATGGAATGTTGTAGAAATGTTAATATTATTGTTAAATAAACAATGTGCATTTAATGTTTACATTGAAGGTATCTACGTAATATCCGCCTTCTTACAGAATGTATTCTTAGCTCATTCTTCAAAATTATTAATCGACAATAATAGAATTCTTAGACAGAGATAAGTTAATTTTGAATAATTTTCACGTATTGTCTAATATGTTTAATATTTTCGTCTTTAGATTTATGTTTTGTATAAATTGCTTGACTTCTTTTTAAACATAGGTTTAATATCAGGTTAAAATTATTTTTAATTATAATGTAGGTAATCACAAAAATAAATCCAAAAGCTGGCTTTGGGATTTATTCTTGTTATATTTTTATGAAATTTTATTGTTATAGTTTTCAGTAACGAATGACTTGCGCAAGAAATATACCTATATTAAAAGAGGAAAAATAAGTATTCAGTTTTCTTTTCTTTCTTTGGAAAGTACATGGCTGCTTAATTTTGAAGCGCTCGTAGCGAAGTTTACTAAGCTGTTCTCAACCGATCAGCAAAGTAAAGCAACGTCGCGTACGGTCAGGAGTTGGATGGGTGACCGCTAGTGACATTACTAGTGAGCGTTTCCGTGCTTCGGAGGGCACGTTAAGCCGTCGGTCCCGGTTGTTGTCTTAGGATGGCAGTCGTTATAGCATGATGCTATGAATGCCCGCCTGGCTAGCTACCACTCTCAAGTAGAAAATCTGTCGCCAAGCACCTAACGGTGTGTTCCGGCAGCTGTCCTTGAGAGCCAGTACTTCTAGGTTAGCCCGAACAACATATTCGACCACATCATCACTTACCATCAGGTGAGTTAGAGGTCAAAGGCTAATCTACCATGCTTAAAAAAAAAATAAAAAAAAATGAAACATCTTTAATAGATAATGAACAGGATAGTTTCCTGATCTTGCGTACTGCATAAACGTTTATATACCTAAAAAAAAGCTACAGATGTCAGCATTCACAATAAGTTTATTCAAATTCGAAGAAGTCGTCTATTGAGGATACTTAGTTTAAAATGTCGATAAGACCAGTTTTTGCTATTGTCTTTAATTTTACATGACTGCCCAAAGAAGGAGTGTTATGTTTACAGGGTTCATGTATGTATGTATGTTTGTGAGTTTCTTTAATACACCATAACTTTTAAATGTCATAACCGATTTTAATGCATTAGCTATCGTTAGATTTGTCTTGATAGCACAAGCAAAAGGTACATAAAAAAGCAAACTTTTTTTATGTATTAATTTCAGACGCCATATTGTGAAAAAGAAAGTTTTTTTTCTTCCGTTTGGCACCACATTGTAAGAAAGGATTCCATAAACTAATAAAACTTGCACTTTTTATTTTAGTGGAACAAACGATAAAACGCTTAAAAAAAAAATTGCAGACGAGTTATTTTAATTTATTTATTCTCCATCAATTGGTCCATTATTTTCCGATTTTTTATACTTACTAAGAATTGTCTACATACCTAATATTTTATTTACTTATTCATCTTACTAAATCGTTATGATCAAAACGTCGAGGTTAGTCAAAATATAGTTTACTTGATTGTACGTGCTTGAATATACCCGTTAATGATTTAGAAACATGATTTATGAACCTTTACCCGAAAACGTACTAAATAGAGTTAGAGGCTTTTTGAACTCGGTCGTTGAAGACAGGGTCGTCTTGGTAGTTATACACAACCACTGCGTCAGCCGTTCTGATATTTCTGATTGAAAGCTGTGATAAAACCAAACTAAAGCGATATGTTTCATTCAATACTAACGAGTTGGATTGTAAATAGTATAGTTATCGAAGTTTTGGCCACGATTCAATCACGCCTGAGTTACGGCGATTATTTACATTTCTAATGAATGATTCTCCTTGCCTTGGACAGTCAGCTGAAGAAACATTTTAATGTTAGCCGTTAATTAAGTTTGTTGATGAGAAGCGTTGTTTAATGACGGGTAGCCATGGAAGTCGTAGTCGTCATAACGAAAACAGAAATGTTACTTTCGATTCCATTTCGACTAAGTACATCATATAGATAAATAGAAGTAGTAGTTTATTTTTCACCAGCTTTGTAATTGGAGGATGTTAATACATATTTATTTGTGTTTATATTATGATTGTATACGTGGAAATGGCTTTCTATTATAGATGAAGGCATTTATTTGTATTCAACGTGTTACGCCATATATTTTCAAGTTTTTTTGTTTTGTTTTATTACTTATATGTAAGCCTTTACTATACCTACTGCTACTACACTACACCGGAAGACGTAGAGTTGGTAGGCCCCCCACTAGATGGACTGACGACATCGTGAAAGTCGCGGGTAGTCAATGGTTACAAGCGGCTAGTAGCCGTTGTTTGTGGCGCTCTATGGGGGAGGCCTTTGTTCAACAGTGGACGTCTTCCAGCTGATGATGATGATGATGAAGCCTTGACCACAATCTCACCTGATTTGTGGTAAATGGTAAGTGATGATGTGGTCGAAGGTGTTAACAGACTTAACCTAGAATTACTGGCTCTCAAGGACAACTGCCGGAACACACCGTTAGCTGCTTGGCGACAGATTGTCTACTTGAGGGTGGTCGCTAGCCAGGCGGGCATTCATAAATGCCCTTCCACCATGCAGTGAAGCTCAGGCCCGCGGCGGGATTCGAACCATCGACCTGTTGCGTAGCAGTCCATAGCCAAAGCCACTGAGCCATCACTGCTAAATAAATCGTCTTGAAAATGCGATAATGAAGCCTAAAGTGTTAATACACAATATTATAATATACACCCAATGTAAAACCGTGCTCAGGTAAATGTCACATTGAGTTGACTGTACCTACAACCTACAAAATATTATAGGTACATTTTTGATGAATGATTCTGCAATACAATCGACGTGGGTAGTTTTATTCTATGCCATGATCAAAGAAAACATTCTTAGTAATATTTTTCGTTGTAAATGAGTCACTGAGGTGTTTTTATATAGGTATTATCAATCATGTCGCGTCTAAGTCAATGGTTTGATTACAATTCACAAATAACAAAAAAAAAACAGCGTAAGCGATCCGGCGCGCGGTACTTCGCTCGTTTAGGATTCCTCGTAGCAATAATCTACGAAATTTTTTAACTGAATTACATAGATATTATTTTAAGACTATTGCATGCTATACGAACATCATGTGCGTATTCCCAGCGGCATAATGTCGAATTACATGATTTGAGTTTAGCATATATTTAGTATATGATATGGTGTAAATGTGTATGGTAGTTTTAAATTTGTGTGTCCAGACATTCTTGAGATATTTGCCAAAAACACTTTCCGCTAGGAGAACGTTCTACCAGCGGAACTTTTTTTGTCGCAAAGGTCGCACCAATACAATAAGTATACCAATAATTAGAGTATAACGAGAGGTAAATGTGTGTGTTTGAATGAAATTTGTGTTTCGTTAGACTCTGAAAATATGCAAGTTGCCGCTGGAGGAACGTTTTGCTGTTTGCTGGATATCCTAAACTTTAGACCAGAAAATATTCATCCCGAGCGGGGCTCCAACCCTCCTGCGTATTTAGCACTGGGTGCCGTAACCATTTGAACATTGAGACTGGCTGGGCGGATGCGAATTTGGTGCCCTAATTTTATTAATTTTAACCCTCATAGGTGACAGCCTGATTATTAACTAGACCTCTAGACTTCATTTGACCGAAAGAAGTGCTTTTACAAACACTTAACTCTGACAATGATGTCGCTACTCTTCTATATTTCTAAAATTAATTTCAAGTACGATAAGCGATCATAACATTTGAGTGCGATTTACAATACAAACTAGGCCTAGGGTGCCGGGAGATAATGTCACCCTACCAGCTCATCCCGTGGGTGTCGTAAGAGGCGACTAAGGTTTAAAATACCGGAAAGTGGGCAGGGGCGCCTTCGGAGGAACTGCTATCTCAAACTGCAATCCCCAATACGCCTGTTAAGAATGGGAATTATGGCAACCCCCTCCCCTTTAAGGAGGCTGTGTTCAAAAATTGTCAATCTGGCTTATACAGTACAGAACAATATACATAACATTACTAGAGACTTTTAACGTAAGGTGGTCCTCGTGATTATACCGTCACGAAAAAAAAACCGGCCAAGTGCGAGTGGGACTTGCGCACGAAGGGTTCCGTACTATTATCTGTAACCTAATCTTGCAAGTTACAGACACTTTTCGCAGTGTCCGATGGAACTGGGTAGGTACGGCGAAAACCTTTTTTATGGTATGGGAGTCCCTTAATTACTTATTTTATTTTATTGTTATTAATTCTGTTTAAAGATAACATAGAACTAAATATTATGTGAATAGTTAATTCTACCTGTCACCGTTTTTAGTATCGAGCAAGAAACTGTACAAAAATCAAGTTTGTTGTATGGGAGCCCCCCTTAAATATTTATTTTATTTGATTTTTAGTATTTGTTGTTGCAGCAATAGAAATACATCATTTGTGAAAATTTCAACTGTCTAGCTATCACCGTTCTTGAGATACAGCCTGGTGATAGACGGACGGACAGCGAAGTCTTAGTAATAGGGTCCCGTTTTTACCCTTTGGGTACGGAACCCTAAAAATGTATTCTAGCCGAAGTGGTTGTAAGCATTTTTCAAATAACCTTGTATATCATGAGAGCTACACAGACGAGCATTCACAAAACGAACGCAATTGTTCCCTTCTGCACACTTGTAGTGATATGTGGTATTTTTATTACTCTCTGGACCCCTAGCACTCAATGTGAAGAGATGACATGATCCAGTAGGGTATACTGGCTTAGCTGAGAATTACTAGCTCTCAAGGACAGCTATACTGAAACACCTTTAGGTCTTTTCCAGATATAGATCATGAGGGTGTGGCTAATGTGAAATGAAATGAAAAGTATTAATTGCAGAAACATTGTATCTAAATAACAGACCTTATTAAAATACAAGTGCTTGTAGAACCACAGTTTGTCCATGACAGACGTACAAGGAACTGTTAGTAGTATATTTGATTTAAGGTTAGTATAGATTGTTGTATATTGAAGGTTAGTATAGATTTATTGCTGAAATTAAATGTCAAATATACATTGCCAAAATTAGTACTAAATTGTAGTATATATTAAATAAAAATATCGTCCTCAATTTACAGCGAATAATTCATTAATGTCATTATAGTACATTATGCAACAAGTGCGCGAAGTCGTTTATTACAATCGAGACGGGTTTAAGGCCTAAATGGAGTAGAGATTGTAATAAACAACGCGCACGAGTTTCATACGACGTTTTTCAAAACACTTGCGAGGAACGAATACGAAAATTTCGATACGAAAATATTTTCTTGATCTTTTTAATAGCAGTAATAAACTGACTAAGAAGGTTTATAATTAAATCTTCAAAAATCTATCCTCAACGTGAGTGTTTTTTGCCGGTTTAATTTATAATATTTAAATATGTGTGAAACTCACGAGAATTTCAATTCAAAAAAATCTTCAAAAGTTCTACTTCAGTACATAAAAACCCTTTGGCTTGTTTTTATATGAAATATGAACGAAACAAACTACAATCTCCTTGGTGAGAAGTGTGGGACGGTTGTTTTTTTTCTATTTAAAACACTAGTGCGGTGAAGTAAAAATAAAGCACGAGTGCATAATAGACTATATATTATGACACTAAAATCGGTGCATTTAAAGGCCCGTTACGAGCGAGTGTTTTGAAAATGCATTTTTCTATTAGCCACTTAATTCATCTATTTGTATGATATGATTAATTCTCTAATATCTGTCGGTATCTTGTTAAACATTTTTACTGTTATAGTCAGCTTTTACGAGCTATTGCAGTTTCCGTGTGGGTATTGGGTCTCTATATTTTGCTCTAGAGTGAGTTTTATTCTCAAAATGCATTACGTTCTTAACCAAACATCATGTTTGATAAATATTAGTCTTTATAGCCTATTAGTGTTATTATTGTTCTTTTTGAATCACTTTATATGTTAAAACCATATTTATCAAACGCTGACACATGGCTTTTTCAAATATCATAAGCTAAAGTATAAGAGTAGGTCTGTAGTTATTTAATTCATTCTTACTGTCTATTTTTGTAAAGGCTTTACTGCAGGCTAGCCAAGCAAGCATTCGCAAAATGCTCAGCCATGCGGTGAAGCCCAAGAACACGGGATTCGAAACATGTACACTCTGCGTGGTACTCCTATTTTCACAAGGACAGCTCTGTATAAGTTACTAATTTTATTAAAAAGGCAGTGCTAAACAATTATATCGCATGACGTACTATTATAAAAGCTAAGCCATCAGCAGAGGACAAACACTGGTACCGAAAATTCGGCTCATAAAGTTTGTTGGAGTTAAGTACGGTAGAAGGCAAAGGGTCAAAGTTAAAGGGTGAGATGGGTAAATGTACCCTCTCAATTTACATAGCAACATTATTTCTCCGCCAAACGCAAAGGAACAATATTTAGGTTAAGACATTTGATACCGTTTGCGACGCCAAAAAGGTTTGGAACAAAAATGTATTTTTTTAAAGCGTATATACTATAGGTATATAGGTATATTACATATATATTGGACGTAATTCTATTATGCAGTATAAACTAAACTAAAATGGTGAAAAATACAATAGTTTTTATATTATTGAAACTTAAGTCCAATATATTTAAGGTGTGTCATACACCTTAAATATATTATAATATGTACGGACATTAAGACAACAAATCCACACTGGTTTTTTCGTAACTACTTGTTAATAGTAGGTAAATCTAGGTTAGCCAGTACATCTAGGTTAGCCTGAACAACATCTTCGACCACGTCATCACTTACCATCAGGTGGGATAGTGGTCAAAGGCTAAACTATAAGGCATAAAAATAATTATTGCTGCTGTTTTCAAATTATTTTTAGAAACTCCTCCTCAATGCTAATTATTTTTTTTACATAAGATACACGCTAAAATATGTTAATTATTTCCTTAACAACTCCGTGCTAATTTATAGCGGACATAGGTATCTAAATTTCCCGCTTTTTGGACAAATTAAAGATCGCCACGTCTTCACGTTGAACTTATTTTCATTACACATTCCTGTGTTGTTAGTAGAATGGTAGAATAAGTCATGCTTGAGTCATTCTAATGATGAATTTCACTTACAATACACTGTCCTTCAAATCTCTTAAATGATTTCTACGGTAAATAAACCATTAAAATGGTAGTAGTGTTATTTCCGCGTAGAGTCGAATAAATCGTCATAACGAGAAGATCGACGTTATCTTTACGAGCGGGTTGCAGCCATAACTACAAGATGGCGCTTTGATCTTGAATTAACTACAGTATTCATATGATATTTTATTTATATCCGTTTATAACTTTAATTGGTATAATAGTTAATGGATATAAATACACCTTGGAAGCAATACTAAGATAATGATGCAAAAGTAAGCTGATGGGCAGGGGAGGAGGCTCGAGCGGTGGAGGGGTAGCATTGATGTCAAGCAGGTAGAGCTAGTATCCTGATAAAAATGTGCTTTTTAAAACATAAACATCTTTCACATGATAGCTATACAGGGTTATTGGTAAAATGCTAACAACCTCTTAGGATGACTTCTGCTAGTCCTAGATGATATAATTTTTTTCCCATTTTTTTTAAAATTTTATATAGTTTTTTTTATGTTTTAATGCCTAGTTCGAGCCAAGAGCGTCCACCGCGGCTACACTGGACCGCGCCGTGATCCCTTTGAATAGAGTTTTAAATATTTACATCGAGCAAAGTAATAAAAAATATGATAAGATACATTACAGGCACAAGAGACTTTTGACATCAGGTGGTCCTCGTGCTTATTCAGTCTAAAACATATAAAAACGCAAAAGAAATTAAAAAGAAACAGTATAAAAACCTCTTAAAATGTTTCATAGGACTAGCAGAAGTCAACCCTAAGAGGTTGTTAGCATTTTACCAATAACCCTGTATAATAAATAGAAAAACAATGTTACAAGTTATTACGAGTATAACACATAAAACGAGATTAAGCGAAAATTTAGAGGTGTGTAACATTTTTTTTTATCAAGAGAAATATTTGAAATCATGTTTTCTGATCAGGCATAGAAGGTATTTGCCATATCTTAAAGAATACATACAAACATATAATCACGCCTGCATTTCCCGAAGGGGTAGGCAGAGGTGTGCAAACGCCCACGTTTCGCAAATTGAGTTTCGGTACCATGTAACAGTGGGCGAGCCTATAGCCATTCACCGGGCACAGTTTCAGGGTCATACAAAATGTTTTCTCTAACACACTGGACGAAACACAAGAACATAATATTACGAATGATATGTTTACGCTAACAACATAATGAGACAGGAACACAAGAATATTGTATGAAATTCTGACAGGGCACTAAGATAGTATACAGCCCTGTTGTGCGTCTAATGACAACAACACCCTACTCACATTCACGTGAGAATTGGCATGCTGCTCATTTGGCGTACATTTACCTTATTCGCCTCTTACGGCACCCACGGGAAGAATTGGGGAGGTTGCATTCTAACCAGGCAACCACGGGTGTTAAAGAATATTATTTATTTTATTAATTACATGGCTTTATAGTTTATTACAAATCATTACAATAATGCACATTATAATTTTTTAATTAATTTATAAATATATTTTATATATTTATATTAATTTATTTATTGTAAACATAAATATAAAAAATAAAATTAACACTAAACACAACAACAAAAACGAATAATAACAAATCACAAATTCTAAACAATATCAAACAATATTAATATTTAATCTAAACAATCATTACGGTTGCCCGGAAGAGATTGCTGCCTAGCAATAAGGCCGCCGATTGTACTATTTTAAGATGAAATATTTTGTAAGTACTATTTATTGTAATGAGAAAGTACAATAAAGTATTATCTATCTCTCTATCATATCTGTAAGGCGTACATTCTTTCTAAAAAACATATTGAAAATTTTCCTTTTCATGACATACTTCCTTTAAGCCGAGGGCTGTACATATATGTAGTTTTATATCTGACGTTCATTTAATTCCATATACAATTCTGCGCTAAAAAGAGTTTACTTCAAAGAAATTTCTAGCAGCATCTTCAAATTGCCTTGACCTTATTTTCACTCGTTTTCGGTATACGCGAAAATCTCTACATTTCTTGGTCAAGGACTTTTCAACCTTATATCAAGTTTAATAAAGTTCAAATTGGAAATTAATGATATTTTATTATAAACATACAACAGCCCGCGGCCTTGCTTTGCCATACGTACCTCATAACCGAGATTGTTTACTAAAACGTGTCTTTGGAAAGTTATGTAGTAATAAAGGTGTTTTTGTTTAAATATGAGCTTTATTTCTTGAGAAATTTTAGTTTACTTAAAAATGGAACTGACTTCAACACCCAAAAGTGTGATAAACTTGTTGAAGTCGGCACCATGATAGTTCAAAAGTAACTATTATCACAATATTGTGCGCATGGTACCAATTTCGACAAGTTATTTCACACTTTTGAGAGTTGGAGTCGGTTTCATTTTTAGGTAAAAAAATGTTCATCCCGTTTTAGTGGCTCTTGCTACTTACGGGATCAATTGTCTTTCACTGTCAATAACTATATCATCAAGATAGAAAATACTTTTCATTTCTTGTATTGTAACTCTAAAATGGCTTGACTGATTTGAATTGGAACAATAGGCAAGCATCAGCTTACAAATAAAAAAAGAATCATCAAAATCGGTTCACTTAGTCAAAAGCTCTGAGGTAACAAACATAAAAAAGACGAATTGATGACGTTCTTCTTTTTTGAAGTCACTTAAAAAGATGCGTAAATTTTTTATCATGTGCCTTGAAAGGATTAATTTGAAGCATGAATTTGAGCTGAGAGTGATAGACGATGTTACCTATATGACTATGTATTGCATGGTGGGAGGGCATTTTGCGAATGGACGCCTGTCTAGCGACCACCCTCAAGTAGAAAATCTGTCGCCAAGCACCTAACGGTGTGTTCCGGCATGCCTTGAGAGCCAGTGAAATTACAGGCACAATGGGACTTAATAACTATGTCTCAAGGTGACGCAGTGCAATTCGTGACTTGTGACGAAATGCATCTGTTATAGGCAGAGGCTAGTCCGCTTAACACTAGGTCCGCTTAGGTGGGCCTCGAGCTTGTTCCGTCATAATAACATTAAAAAAAAAACCTTTTGGTAAGTGATCATGAGGTCAAAGGTGGTAGTATGATAGACCGTGTAGGCCTGTCCTGTGTACTTCTAAAGTAACCTGGTTACAAACAAAAATGTACTCTATGCCTTTGGGATAAGAAAAAAGCACCATTTAGACCGAAATGCGAGCGGCCGGTAGCGCAGCAGCGGCAGTTTTACCGTCAAAGCATAATCGACTTTGTCTCTATATATCCAATAGACATTATCGGTTGAAAGACTTACACAAGATCGCCTGACCACAAGCAGCCAGCAGCCCATCATCCTTAAGTCTTTCATACTAAACTATACTTTATAGTGACAAGGACAAAGTCGAAAATGTTTTCACAGTAAATCTGCCGCTGTTTTGACCTGAACGATTAAGCGATTTCTTATAATAACTTTAACAGACTGAAAACGGATACCTACCAATTATTATAAGGACTGCTGTCAGATCAGACTATTCCATTAAGTGCTCGACAGGTTTTTCAGTTTAAAGTAATAGATAGCCAGTGAGTATTATTCAAAGCAGGTCATGTGCCTGAAGGTACTTACGGGCTTAACTGCTGCTAAATTAGTAGCTCGCTGTCAGTGAGTACGAAAATCAAACAAACTTTTGAAGCAGTGATGGCTCAGTGGCATTGGCTATGGATTGCCGCGCAGCAGGTCCATAGTTCGAATCCCGCCGCGAGCTTGAGCTTCACCATTCACCGCATGGTGGAAGGGCATATGGTGGGGTTGTTGGTGCGTGGTGATGATGGTTGATGAAGCTTAGGTTCCCAAAACAAACTTCGTTATAACGTTCACAATTATTGTTCTTTTATTGATGCACACAAGCCACCATTAGAATAGTTCAGAGTAAGATGAACAAGCGAGTAAATAGCACAGAATTAGATAAGCACGCGAAAGGTAAACAAGCGGTTTAGCGAGAGAAATTGAGTTGAGCTGCGTGGGCTCCGCGTCGCATGAGCGTTTGGCATCGACTAGCGCGAGAGCTGCCCGGGCGGCGGGTGTAGGCTGCGCGTTAGTGGTGGATAATATAGCATATAGCGCCATGGTATAGCGCGTTATTGCTTTATAGCGCATACAACATGCTGTGTCAGCTGTGTGTACATTCTCTTCGCGCTATAAATATAGCGTCTAACGTCTCGCGTGCTTGCGATCGCGGTAACGCGCTTTGCGCATGTACACGTTATGGGCCTACGCGCTATATACCTATTACTTGTTTGTGTTGTGTTGTGTGTGACCGCGCGTGATATATTGACTAGCGCTTACTTAACCCATTTAGCGCTGCCGTACTCATACGATTACAGGTAATTTTTGCTACATAGGTTTAATACCTGTAAGCATAATACACAAGTTGTGGGTGGTTTCCATTTTAATTTAATCTATTATTTGAAACATCAAGAACTTTTGAAGGTAGATCTAAAAATTTGTCAGTGGGAGCAACGCAAGTACATACGACAAAACGCTGCTACAGGTAAGTGAACATTATAAATATAATTGCCTACTAAACTTTATTAAAATTATGTTGTTTGTTTTTATTTTTATATAATTGTTATTTTACTATGATATAACTTTGAAAATGTTGCTTTTACCCTATTATTTAACAAAATATTGTAGTGTGATTAGTTTTTTACTGTACTCGTTCGAGTACAGCGGCAACATTCTTAAGTAAATAATTTATCTTTTGTTACAGTTTACAAAGAATTACTTCGAAACATTTTAAGGCTGTCAACAACTACAAGGGCTGAGAAAGGGGCTTAGAAGAAGCTGTTCATGCTATATTAGAAGATAGTGACGATGAGGCCAACTATGATTTAGCCATCATACCACCACCGCCGAGTATCGTGACAGATGAAGAGGAAGGAGCTGATGAAGACATGGTAACTGCCTCACTCCCACAAGACGTTCCTAAAAATATTGAATTATTCATACATAGTAGTGACGTCGATAGTAGCGATGAGGAACCGTTGGCAGCAAAGTGACTCCGACATCACCAGCAGGAAGAGACTCCAACTTGACGTAAGTGCGATCCAGTTTATAATTCAACACCTAGAGTGACTTCTGAGATAGACAATGAAAAAGATACTGTGAAAGAGGCACTCAAGGACTTGAACCCTGTTCAGATTTCGAAAAACTATTTGATGAGGAGGTTTTTGAGCTCATTGGTACAAATACTAATCTATATGCAAGACAAAATAACAGGCACTCATTTCAGATAGATACAAATGAGCTGAAAAAATTTATTGTTATTTTGATATTGTCCGGATACCATAAACTGCCCAGAGAGAGTTTGTATTGGTGTTTAGATGAAGATGTGGCTAATAATGATCAATCAACATCTACAAGCGGTAAAATGTTCAAAGTGAGACCCTTAGCTGATATTCTTATGAAAAAATTCAAACAGTGGGGTATAATAGATGAAAAAAATTCAATAGATCAGTCTATGGTAAAATATTTCGGTCCCCACCTAGCGAAACAATTTATACGGGGAAAGCCCATACGGTTTGGCTACAAAAACTGGGTGGCAGCTAGTTCAACTGGTTACTGTTACGCGTTTGAGTTTTACTGTGAAAAATCTACTAATGCCACCAATGAACATCTTGGCTCCAGAGTTGTGAAAACGCCTTTAGAAAAGCTAGAAACCAATCCGACTAATCATGAGGTCTTCTTTGACAATTTTTTTCTAGTTACGATCTTTTGTTTGATTTGCGAAGACTTGGATATAATGCAACTGGTACAGTACGTGAAAACAGGACGAAGAAGTGTCCTCTAAAGAACTTAAAAGAAATGAAGAAAGAGAACCGAGCCGCTTATGACTATAGATTCGACAAAACAAACGAACTGTTGTTAGTTAGATGGAAAGACAACAGCGTTTGTACAATGATAACAAACTACGATACCATTGAACCTCTTGGTACAGTAAAGAGATGGTGTCCTGTAAAGCGCGAAAAAGTCGATGTTGGTATACCGCGTTTGTTCTAGAATTACAATAACGGAATGGGTGGAGTGGATGAACTTGACCAGTCTCTACAGAACTGCTTTTCACGGTAAGAAATGGTGGTGGGTCCTTTTCACTTATATGGTAGACATGGCGTTAGCAAATGCCTGGCGTTTGCATGTCGTCAGTCATGAAAACCATATGGACCAGCTATTGTTTAGACGTAGTGTTGCAAGATATTATTTACGTCAAACAACGCTTACCAAAAACCGACCATCATCTTCAACAGTGCAAGGATTGGCGCAAGATGGCTTGGGACACTATTCTCAAAAACTTGAAAAGCAATTACGTTGTGCGGTTTGTCATGCAAGAGTACGCTGGCAATGCAAAACCTGTTTTGAAAACTTTGTGCATAGAAAAAGAATGTTTCGAAAACTATCACCGTTAAGTGGCAGTTGTACTCGTGCGAGTACACCCCCCTAATTTCATAAAAATAATAATAAATGACTTTTTTTCCTATTTGTGCTTATTTGTGCTTGTATGATTACGAAAATAAAGAGTTACTATTAGAAGTACGGGCAGTTTTATTTTGGCGCTTAATGGGTTAATACATACAACCAACAAAAACAATGTATAAAAAGTAAAAAAAATCCTACTCCGAGAGTAGAAGAAAGAAACATTGTATATGTACATATCATAAATGAACTTTTAAATACGCCTAAAATTGCAGACATTTCATATCAATGTCCAAGAAAATTATGTATAAATAAATGTTCGCTAGTGTCGAACGACAACAACAGACAGCACGTTGCGTCTGACGCTATTGTGACAACACCTAGCACGATGCATCTAGCGCGAACGCCTTGTTTCGTTATAACGATAGCGTATAATATAGCGCGTTATTCGAATAAAGTTTATAGTCTCTAGCGCGTTGGTGCTGTATAGCGAATTTGAACAATACTACTGCGCGTGCCTCGAAACTTGTTGTTTGGATACCGCGGTGCGGGCCGTCGTACGTCACAGCCGCCATACCGTGCGCGGTTCCAATATGCTCGTTTGTTTACCTTTGGCACGTTAAATAATTATGATGAAATATTATTTTATAATATTATAACAAGAATTCAAGTAACATGTAAATATAACTTAACTATGCATGGATATGTAATATTACAATGTATAAGAGTTTATTGTAAATATAAATATTAATATATAAAATTATGAATAATAGTTATACAGTAAATTTTGTGATAATTGTGAACGGTTAAAATTATGCTTGATAAGTATGAATGGTGATGGATGATATTATAACTATTTAATAATAAGTGGGAGTAGCCCACATCACTCCCCCCCAGAGACCTGGTTAGGGGCAATACAAATTTGGAAATCTAACTTGCCGTCCGGATCTAGTGGTTCTGATCTCTTTGGAAGGTGTATTTGGAGTAGGTTGTGGGTTTGGTTTGGATAAAATTTGCTCTTCAGCATGCCCATTGTCGGTCAGTATGTAAGCCGGTTTCAGTCGGTCTACCGATACTGACACGACTTTGCCTTTGATTCGAAGTTTATAAACTTTAGCAAGTCGTTCCACCACCTCATATGGACCATTATACGCTGGTTGCAGCGCACTTCTTAAGCCATCTTCACGTAAAAACACGTGAGAGCAAGAAGCAAGATCTTTATATATAAACAATTTTTTTTTTGTGTGGCATGATGTAGGAACGGGTTGTAAGTTGTTGGCAAATGATCTGATACGTGCTGAAAAGTCAGTAATATCAGTCGTGCATTTGTCATCTTTACTGCTATCGAAAAATTCTCCCGGCAGACGCAGCGGCTCGCCGTATACTAACTCGGCTGAAGAAGATTGTAAATCTTCTTTGAATGAACTTCTTATGCCAAGTAGTACAAAAGGCAAGGATTCTGCCCAGCTGGTATCAGCATGGCACATAATTGCCGCCTTTAATTGTCGGTGAAACCGTGCAATAAGCCCGTTACATTGTGGGTATGCCGTAGTTTTCCGGTGTCTGAAGCCTATAGTTTTGGATAGGTGTTGAAATAGGGCGGATTCGAACTGCCTACCGCGGTCAGTAACAATATCAGTAGGGCATCCGAATCGCGCCACCCATCCAGACAAGAAAGCTTTGGCAACAGTCTCCGCCGTTATATCGCGAATTGGGACAACCTCAGTCCATCGCGTAAAGCGATCGATGGCTGTCAAACAATATCTGAAATCGCCGGACGGAGGGAAGGGACCGATCAGATCTAAGTGGACGTATTTAAATCGCGCTGTGGGTAAATCGAGGGAACCCAAAGGGGACGAGACATGTCGATTTACTTTTGAGCGCTGGCAAGATAAACACGTTCTAGACCACTCTCGGCAATCTTTCCTCATCTGTGGCCAAACGTAGCGTTCAGCTACTAGCTTTGCACTGGCATTAGCACCAGGGTGACTCAAGGAGTGTAAGCAGTCGAAGATCTTTTTGCGCAGAGTTTTGGGTACAAATGGCCTGGGAACCGTTGTGCTGACGTCGCAGTACAGTTTTAAGCGACTCCCAGGTATATTTACCTCTTTAATGCGCAGAGATGTATCCTTGCTTCCCCCTTGGTACAGAGCTAGGTCAGGGTCTGATTCTTGGGCTTTAGCTAACACTTCAAGATCTACAGGCCTTTGAAGTTCTTCTACCCTAGACAGCGTGTCTGCCACCACATTATCTTTACCAGCTATGTATTGGATATCAGTTGAAAACTGCGATATAAAATCTAAATGCCGGTATTGTCTGGGTGAACAGTTTGTCTTACGCTCGTGAAAGGCGTAAATCAAAGGTTTGTGATCTGTATAAATCGTGAAGTGTGTAGCTTCTAGCCAATGTCGAAAATACTTTATGCTCTCGTAAATTGCTAAAAGCTCCCTATCGTACGGTGAGTATTTCCGTTGTGATGGGCTCAATTTACGAGAGAAAAAAGCTAGGGGTTGCCACTGATCGTCTTTCAGCTGCTGCAAGACACTGCCAATAGCTTCATCGGACGCGTCAGTGACTAAACCCAATTTACATGTAGAGTCAGGATGTGCCAGCAATGCTGCATTGCAAAGGCTTTCCTTACACTCTTCAAAAGCTTTTAACGAATCTCCGTTTATATCGATTGCTTGCGAAGCTTTGATAGAACCAGTCAGTAAGGCATTTAAAGGGGCTTGAATTTTGGCAGCGTGAGGTATAAACCTTCTGTAAAAATTCACCATGCCCAAGAACCGTCGCAGTTGCTTGGCGGTTTTAGGCACTGAAAATTCCTTTAAAGCATGCACCTTACTTTCCAAAGGTTTAGTTCCATGTTGAGAAATATGGTAGCCGAGAAATTGGACTTCTGTTGCCCCGAAGATGCACTTTGCGGTGTTTATGAGCATGCCATATTCCTTCATCTTGGTGAAAAGCTGACGAAGGTGGGATTCGTGGTCTTGCTCAGATTTTGAATAAACCAAAAAATCATCTAAATAAGGGTAACAGAAGTCAAAGCCACGTGTCATTTCATCAACGAACCTTTGGAAAGTCTGTCCCGCATTGCGCAAACCAAAATTCATAAACGGAAATTCGTAAAGTCCAAATGGAGTGGTGATCGCGCTTTTAGGTATATCCGGCTCAAACGTAGGGATCTGATTATAGGCCTTAACGAGTCCAATTGTAGAGAAAACTCTACAACCAGATAGAGCGTGAGCAAAGTCTTGAATATGCCTAATAGGGTACCTATCAGGAATCGTCCTAGCGTTGAGCAGTCGGTAGTCACCGCAAGGGCGCCAGCCGTTATCCTTTTTGGGGGCTAGGTGCAGGGGTAACGACCAAGCTGACTCTGATGGACGCGCGATTCCATTTGCCAACATTGCATCAAACTCAGACTTAGCAATTTTGAGTTTATCTGGTGCAAGGATGCGAGGTGAACAAGACACTGGAGGGCCTGGAGTGGTGCGGATATGGTGGACAGTTGCATGCTTAGGAGTGCGTAATGTACCTGATGGTCGAGTTATTTCGCTAAATTCAGAAAGGAGCTTATGATATTTACTATCACCGGTCATAACCTTAACACTAGAAATGAGGCTATCACTCACAGCAATAGAAGCTACAGAAGACAATTTAGTTGTTCCATCTATCAGGCGCTTATTGCGAATATCTACAATCAAATTGAAATAAGACAAAAAATCTACACCTATGATTGCTTTCGTCACATCAGCTATGATGAATCGCCATGTAAAGTCTCTACGTAGACCTAAGTTAAGATTCAGGTGGATGTATCCGTAGGTGTTGATTGTAGATCCATTAGCCGCACAAAGTTGATAGTCCACTCTTGCACGTTGCTCGCGGAGCGCTGATCGCGGGTAAACGCATAAATCGCTTCCTGTGTCGACCAAAAATTCGACTTTCGATCGGCGGTCCGTTACAAACAGGCGACCAGTAGTGGTTATGGGGCAATCTTCAGTCGCCATTATCGACTGCCCATCTCGTTTCCCGATTGATAGTCGCAGGGACGGATGCATTTCTTTGCTTGGTTGCCAAACTTATGGTGGTACCAACATTGGGGGAACTTCCTATAATTCGACTGAGATCTCGTTGAAGGCGTGCGGCTACGTCCACGTGACGTCTGTCTGTTGCGCGGACGAGATCGGCTAACTTCAGCCGTGAGCGCACTGACCTGCTTAGTAAGTTCCGCAATCTGTCGTGCCATGACGTCCAAAGTTGGATTATGATTTGAACTTGATGCTGCTGCGACATGAGGTGATGCAGGTGCTATATCATGCACTCGATCTGCTAGGTCTGCGAGCTCGACTAGTGGTAGACTGACCTGAGACGCGATGATTGTCTGAAGGTTGTTCGGTAGCCGGCTTGTCCAAATTGTTCTTACGAAATCCTCGGGAACGGCGGGTCCTGCCAAGTGCTGAAGATGTCGAAGAAATTGTGATGGGTTGCGGTCACCTAATTCTTCGGACTGTAACAGCTGCTTCACTTTCTTCTCCTTAGATACAGAGAGTCGCTTAATTAGTTCAATCTTCAATTTCTCATACTTCCCAGTATCTGGGGGCGATATAATAACGTCTTCCACTTCAATAGCATATTGCCTTTCCAAGTGTGACAAAACATAATTAAATTTGGTTAAGTCATCCGTAATTCTTGACATTGTAAATTGTGCCTCTACTTGTGAAAACCAAATGTTCGGTTTCTCGGGCCAAAACGGTGGAATGCGTACTCCAACACGATATAATTCCGATGACGGATGACGTTCTTCGACAGTGGAAACGCGCACTTTTTGTATTCCTCGAATATTGCTTCCGGCGCTTCCCGGTTCTGTACTCACGTTTTCGTCGCTGCTCATCTTGACGTGTTCCAAAGGGTCACCAGTTATGGTGGGGTTGTTGGTGCGTGGTGATGATGGTTGATGAAGCTTAGGTTCCCAAAACAAACTTCGTTATAACGTTCACAATTATTGTTCTTTTATTGATGCACACAAGCCACCATTAGAATAGTTCAGAGTAAGATGAACAAGCGAGTAAATAGCACAGAATTAGATAAGCACGCGAAAGGTAAACAAGCGGTTTAGCGAGAGAAATTGAGTTGAGCTGCGTGGGCTCCGCGTCGCATGAGCGTTTGGCATCGACTAGCGCGAGAGCTGCCCGGGCGGCGGGTGTAGGCTGCGCGTGCCTCGAAACTTGTTGTTTGGATACCGCGGTGCGGGCCGTCGTACGTCACAGCCGCCATACCGTGCGCGGTTCCAATATGCTCGTTTGTTTACCTTTGGCACGTTAAATAATTATGATGAAATATTATTTTATAATATTATAACAAGAATTCAAGTAACATGTAAATATAACTTAACTATGCATGGATATGTAATATTACAATGTATAAGAGTTTATTGTAAATATAAATATTAATATATAAAATTATGAATAATAGTTATACAGTAAATTTTGTGATAATTGTGAACGGTTAAAATTATGCTTGATAAGTATGAATGGTGATGGATGATATTATAACTATTTAATAATAAGTGGGAGTAGCCCACAGGCATTTTGCGAATGCCCGCCTGGCTAGCGACCACCTCAAGTAGAAAATCTATCGCCAAGCACCTAACGGTGTGTCCGGCAGCAGTCCTTGACAGCCAGTGAAATTACAGGCACACGAGACTTATATAATAACTATGTCTCAAGGTGACGGGCGCAGTGCAATTCGTGCCTTGTGACGAAATGCATCTGTTAGAGGCAGAGGTTAGTCCGCTTAACATTAGGTCGGCCTCGAACTTGAGCCGTCAAAAAAAAAAACTAACGGTAAAATAGAGATCATTTTAGCGCGCACCCCAATGTGGCAATTACGTTAATATTTTCGTCGACATGCGCAAGAAGCACACATAACTTTACTAAACACAAGAACTACGGGATTAAAAAAGAAGTTATCGTTATTGTTCTTATATTTTTAAATTTCTTATCTTTTGGTGTAAGGATCGATTATAAAGCTTTTGTTATTATCTCGATATTGTCGGCTATATAGATAAAATAGACGATAGAAAAATATATTTAAGTACATATTTTAATGTAGCAAATGTGATTTAATTGTTTCGATTGCGATTAATCAAGATGAAATATTACAAAATTACAAATATACGAGTGGAAAATTTTTAAGTCACGTGCGGGATTCGAACCCCTTTAGCCGGGGTATGCTCTAACCAATTAAGCTGACATGACAATGACGTCAAAACTCAAATTTTTCCTATCGTTCTTTAACCATCGTATTGGGATGGATGGCTAAAGGGGTGTATGGACGCGGGTTCGAATCCCGCACATGACTTAAAATTTTTGCTCTCGTATATTTGTAATTTTGTAATGTTATCCGCATAGCAGGCGTTATTGCAAACATAACAATATGAAGATGAAATAATCTTATAGCGAGATAATGGTCTGATTTTTACATATATCAAATAAACAAAATATGATCAGGGACATAGGCACTGCACTGTATACGTCACCCTCACACACTGAAAGTATATAGCGTATTTTTGACTTGTGTGACACGCAAAGTTTCGTCATAGAGAAAAAACGCTTAAAGCGACATAAAAAAGAAGGCAATTCATCAAAACTTGTCAACTTGTAAAATTAGATTATTTTTTAAATGAAGTGTGATTGCCAAGTTGTTGACATTAATAGGTACTGTTGCCGCGGACTTATTCTAGAAGCTCAGATTTTATCTTCTCTGTATTTTTAAGCAACATTTGGGCCTAGGCCATTAGCATCTGTATAATTTCTAACCGTTGTAACATTTTTTACACTACTGCCCAACAAAGGGAGTTGTTTTCAGAATTCATGTATGTATGTGCGTGAGTTTCTTTATTCCACCATAACTTCTAAACGGCTTAACCGATTTTCATATATGAGATATCATTAGATTTGTCTTGATAGCGCAGGTACACTACGTACCTACATAAATAAGTTAAAAAAACAAACAGGCGAATTCTAGACGCTATAGGTATTGTGTGTAAACATTTTTTTTCCTCCTATACCCCTCGAGTGGGACGTAACAAAATGAAGGGCTTTAAGTAACGACTTCATAAACATACCTATTATAAATTGCAGTTTTAGTTTCAATGGAACGATAAAATAAATAAATACTGTTTAGTTAATTTTTTTTGAAGCAATGATAGCTCTGTGGCATTGGCTTTGGACTGCCGCGCAGCAGGTCCATGGTTCGAATCCCGCCCAGAACTTGAGCTTCACCGCATGGTGGAAGGGCATTTTGCGAATGCCCGCCTGGCTAGCGACCACCCTCAAGTAGAAAATCTGTCGCCAAGCACCTAACGGTGTGTTCCGGCAGCAGTCCTTGAGAGTGAATCCAGTGAAATAACAGGCAAAATGAGACTTAACAGGTATGTCTCAAGGTGTTGGGCGCAGTGCAGTTCGTCACTTGTGATGAAATGCATCTGTTATAGGCAGAGGATACCGCTTAACATCAGGTGGGCCTCGCGCTTGTTCCTTCACAATCAAATAAAAAAAAAAAAAAAAATTTTAGGGGAGAAACCCACGTCTAGCGCGGCTTGTATAGCAAGATTTGGTAACTGTTCTAAATTATTATGGTATTCGCGAGAGTATACCATAATATATATTGAAAAGGTATTGAACACCAATGCACAATTTTATACAAAAAAATATGAAAAACGACCGGAATACAAATTCAGAATGGTAAAATAAGTTAAGTAGCTACTACCCACAAGTAGAAAATCTGTATCTCAGCACCAAACAGTGTGTTCCGGCACCTGCCCTACCCCCCTCAAAAGCTAACCTATCATCATAATAAAAAACATTGTTTCAGTTGATTTAAAAAAATACTTGTTTGTTACATGATACTACATTATATTTCTTTCCATTCTGTTGAAGGCCTCGCTGGTAAAGCATTACTTGCGAGTCACGGAGTTTCGTTTACGATTTATTAACAAAAAGTTCCAGTAGCAGTCCGAAGTCCGTAGATGGTAACAGGCTCGACCGCTAATACTTGGATTAAAAATTTACTTGCCAAAAACAGATATTTAAAAAAAAACTACCTCTTCGGGGAATACCGGGATATTAAAAGCACACAACATTAAAATTTAACCCAAGAAATACCACAACAAAACATGAGCTTATAAATATTAATATGAGCATAAGGTAGGGATACCTATTTTACTAAACTTTTGAAGCGCTCGTAACGAACTTTACTTAGCTGTTCTCAAGCGATCAGCAAAGTTAAGCAACGTGCGCGGTCATGAGTTGGATGGGTGACCGCTAGTGACATTACTACTGCGCGTTTCCGTGCTTCGGAGGGCACGTTAAGCCGTCGGTCCCGGTTGTTGTCTTAGGATGGCAGTCGTTATAGCATGGTGGTAGGGCATTTTGCGAATGCCCGCCTGGCTAGCTACCACCCTCAGGTAGAAAATCTGTCGCCAAGCACCTAACAGTGTGTTCTGGCAGCTGTCCTTGAGAGCCAGTACTTCTAGGTTAGCCTGAACAACATCTTCGACCACATCATCACTTACCATCAGGTGAGATAGTGGTCAAAGGCACTTATCAGGTATAAAAAAAAAACTAATACTAAACTAATTTTATATATATTCAATTAGAATCAAACCTACTTCGAAATATCTCGACACGGAAACGAGACTGAATCGATGACTGGAGCTTACGGAATAAGTCTGTAACATATATATAATGTCACAAAAATACGACGAGCAATTGGAGTGTGTAAAATTGGTACTCATTTAGAATTTTGTGCTACTTTTTATAAAATATGTGTTTACATTTAATTTTAGTGAGAGAGATCGCAAAAACATGTTTGTAAAATATTTTTCTCAATTTGAGCAGCGCTATGGTTTATGACAAAAACCCATTGCGTTTCTGTACTATTATAGATGTTAAAATCTCGCCGCCGAGCTCACCTAGTAGTTTTTGACCAATCAACGAGCCTAAGCAACGTCTACTGCGGTCATTATATGAAGGGTGACCGCTAGTGACATATACTACAGAGCACGCACGTGTTTCGGAGGGCACGCTGAAACATCGGTCTCGGTTGTTGTTTTAGAATGTCAGTCGTTATAACATACTAGTAAGATAATCTGCGCGTGGCAAACTAACATCTTCATTTAGAAAATCTGTCGCCAAGCACCTAAAGGTATTTTCTGTCAGTTTTCCTGGAGAGTCAGTGAGGCATCGGTTCCAGTAGTTGTCTTAGGATGGCATTCTTCCGGTTTCCGGCGGTCTGAAAAGTCTGATCTAGTCTAACCAAGAAGCTAATTTGAGTCCAATTCACTATCTGTGAGGAACGCCGGTGTCCTTGCAGTGGGAACATGGATACTTAAACCCAACAACTTTAGGTTGTTTTATTAAAACATTCAAAGATCAATACAATTTTAGTAACTTTTCTCTCTCATTTCAATAATCAATATGACTGAGATAACCCTGGGAAACGCTGCATCCAATGATTAGTTTTATAAGAATTATCAATATTTCCTATCCACCTGGGGACCACCTGGTCCCCGTGAACCAATTACTTTGCACAACTAGTTTTGCTATAAGTTTACACTTGTGTTTATTAAAATATTACATTTCAATTCAGTTTCTTCGCTTCCAGTTTAATTTTGCGTCACGGCAAAAGTTCCGGAAACCTAGGTTTCTCGATCGATATAATTTGTGAGTCCTCAATCACGTACAGAATGGATCAGTGTTTGCCAGGCAGGCATGTCCAGCGCCATCCGAGTCGGTTGCTATCAAATGTTTGCTTAACTTGAAAATCATGTTACAGGTAATGCTCTCCGTGAAGTTTAAGTTGACATAAAAGCTGGCTTCCGAACAATGAAAGAATTCTGCACTTGTGACTGCTAAAACCACTGCAGTGATTCGAATCTTCGCAGCTGTAATATCTTCAAATCTTGTCTTAAACACAGTAAATAAAACGCATGGCGAATCGTTTTCTCCTTCGGGTTGTTTTCTTTGAAGTCAAAACACAAGACATCATATGAGACATATGAGATTGTGGTCGAAGACTTACCTATCAGTTATAACTCGGCTACCATTGCCGTGTCCAGGTGGCCGAGGAGGTTTAGGCATATATTTTCGCTTACCACGCGATAGTGCTTGTAAAAAAGTTTATTGAAGGATTGTACGCACACTAAAAGAACATTACTAAATAAAAACGTTTCGCTACGCGTTGCATTTCTTCTGAGGTAATGATTATCAGGTTAAAGAATTTGAAAATTGTATTCCATCACTAAACTTTCAACTATTGCATGCCTTCTTAATATTTTCATTTTTTTCCAACCGGAACCAATAACTTACCTACGCAACGTTTCAATGCAAAAATAGCACCGGAAACTGTGTGGGCGGTTAATATATTTAATAATTAATCATACTTTACTATCAAAGTACAACAAAACTCGTTGGTGAAAAAACATCGAGATAGTAAACAACTTGCAAGAAACTCATCGCAAAAGTCCGTAGTCCGTACCTACTGAAGTCCCGAAGGACGTTGACCGATTGCTTTTCAGGGAAAGTCCCATCTCATTATGGGTACAATCTAGAATTCTACTTGTCTTACTCACTTTTATTTACTCTTTTACTGTAGCTGTACTTATTTGATTAAAGAAAACATATTATACTTTTTGTAGTAGATATTTTGAGATGAAATTAACGTGAGTTTCACACATTTTTAAATATCATAAATTAAACCGGCAAAAACACTCACGTTGAGGATCGAATACGTCGACCCGGGTTTTTGCCGGTTTAATTTATAATATTTAAGTAGATATTTTGTTCACAAGAAGGTTTTAGGATTAATAATTGTATATAGTAAAGCGCGGCGGTGGAATTATTCGAAGAGTTTTATTCCACTTATCACTAGGCTTGGTAATTATTCTACATGGTCATCTAATTCAGGAGTTTGAAATAATATTGCTCGTATTATGTTCAAAAGTTATTAAATACCAAAGCTTATGTTTCCAAAAAATACCCCTTAACCGTCAAAAATATTAAAATTCGTTTGCCCCTGACAAATGAAATTCATTCTTCTTTGAATCTCGCGTATTGAGTGATGAATAAAGTCCAATAAATAGGTGGACGATTTAGAAACACTATCATTTTTAGGATTCCGTACCCAAAAGGTAAGAATGGGCCTAAACCCCATTACTGAGACTTCGCTGTCCGTCCGTCCGTCTGTCACCAGGCTGTATCTCAAGAACGGTGAATAGACAGTTGAAATTATCACATATGATGTATTTCTATTGCCGCTATAACAACAAATACCTACTAAAAATAAAATAAAATAAATATTTCAGGGTGGCTCCCATACAACAAATTTGTTTCTTTTACCGTTTCTTGCTCGATACTAATAACGGTGACAGGTAGACTATTCACAGAACATTTAGTTTTATATTGTCTTTAAATATAATTAATAAAAATAATACACGCCGTACATACCTAGCTCAATTGGACACTGCGAAAAGTGTCTGTAACTTGCAAGATTAGGTTACAGATAATGGTACGGAACCCTTCATGCGCGAGTCCGCACTTGGTCGGTTTTTTTATGTTAATTGCCTTTCGTTACACCATCTTTCATCGTCTTTCATCTTTATGACCTGATTGCATCTAATACGCAGCTTACTCTCATCGTTGCCTATACGGTTTATTCTTTCCTTTAGTTACCTTTTACGACATACAATAGGAGGATATAAAAATAACCAATTTAATTAAGAAAATGTATCGCAATAGCATGCCAGATAGTTTACGGTAGCTCCTATAAATTACTAGTTCTATAGAACTGTGCCCATAAGAATGAATATCAGTCTCTCTGTTATTATTTATGGTTATGCTGTGACGTCATAAAATGTTAAACTAACGTCCACAACTATATTGACACTATCTAAGAATGCCTAGCGGCAAAACGACGGGGTCACTCCCGTCCATTCTATTCTGGTGCCATTCTAAATGCCGGGTTCAATCCCGGAGTATTCCGCTTAGCTGATCCCGATTCCAGCATTGTTCAGCTAGCACACTGATTTTATTATACCTAATACTCAAACTTTTAAAAACCGTCCATGTGCGAGTCGGCTTCGCGCACCGAGGGTTCCGTACAAACCTGTTGGTATATAAGTAAATTATGTTATTTTTTTGCTAAATGAATTCCATAACATTTTAAAATTATTAAAATATTTTTATTATATTATGATGTAACAAAATTTTATGCTTTTCGCAATTTTTTCTTTATCTGTGCGATAAGACCGTGCTTCGTATCAAATTTCAAGATTTTGAGTTTACGGGAAGTACCCTGTCGGTTTTGATTCCCTTGCGGGTGTCGAAAACTTTGCGGCATAAACAGTTGTATCTTTTGATTGCGTTGATTGCTTAGAAGTTTGATTTTTTCACAGCTCCAAGGGACAGTAGACTTGAGTATTTGATATGAATTTCAGCTTGATACCTCTACGCGTTCCTGATAAAAAGGATCTTGACAGACAGAAAGATAGACAACAAAGTGATCCTTAAATGGTTCCGTTTTTTTGGTGGCAAGGTGTGTATAGGGAAAAACCATGAATTTTAGCTAATTATCACATCCTTATTTCCTGGTTACTATAACTTGTATAATAGTAAAAAGGTCTGCACCTGCTAGAAAATGTCACATTGCTTGTCATACAAACCTAACGTAAAAACGTCATTATAACGATATGGGCTTAGCCGGGCTGTAAATGTTGCACTGGATTTCATTATCACCCACCGGTCAATAATAACACTGATGTATGAAATATTATACCGTAGCGTAGAGAACCCGCCAAAAATCTATTCGAAAATCTAGATGGACATGGTACGTGAGTTCATACCAAGAATCGCAAAATCTAACCTCTTTTTATAAAAGAGCGCACAGAAAAGTAAAAATCTCCAAATAAATTTTAAATCACGCAGAATATAAAAATAATGGTCTCAGAAATCGCTCCAAATCTACGTTCGTAGCTTTAAATATGATGTTTGGAACGTTCCATAATTTAGTACTATTTTAAGAAAAACGGCGAGTCACTTGTCCTAGGTGCGCGACGAAACGCGACAATCGCGACGCGATGCGATGCGACTACCATACAAATAAATGCACATACTAACCAACCCAATAACGTAGGCTACAATTACTTACTACTACTTTTATGTTTTCGCGTTGCCGCATCGATCACCTAGGACAACGGGTAGGTAACGAGAAGTGATTTTGTTCATAGTCAGATGCTTTAGACATATTTATCATATACTCTTATGATATAATTTATATACCTGGATTAAAAGCCTTTGATGATTTCCCCCAACGGAAAGTACAAAAAACATCAAGGTTGTGCCTGAATTAAAGTTACTGGCATTCGACTGCGACTAGAAATATAATAATTTCAAACACCATTAAGTATTGGCCGTGGAGTGCCGGACTGGACTTTTACCCTCTCATCTCTTCCTATGAGTGTCGTAAGAGGTAACTAAGGGTAAAATACCGGAAGGCGAGCTGCAGCGCCCTATGGAGAACTGCTATCATACACTGCATTTCCAAGACGCCTGACAAGCATTGAGATTATAGGAAACACCCCCGGGTGAGGATAGCAGCGGACAATCCGGCTAGTAGGTACAGTATATTAAGCAGCCATACTTAGCCCTAGCATCAAATAATAATTATATATTATATGTTAGAAATCATACATTATTTGTCCCTATTTCTTCCCGCGGGTGTAGTAAAAGGTTTTTTTTTAATGTTATTGTGACGGAACAAGCCCGAAGCCCACCTGATGTTAAGTGGACTAACCTCTGCCTATAACAGATGCATTTCGTCAACGAAGAATTGCACTGTGCCCGTCACACTGAGACGTCCAGTTGTTGGGTCTCATTAGCCTGTAATTTTTCTGACTCTCAAGGAATGCTGCCGGAACACACTGTAAGGTGCTTGGCGACAGATTTTCTACTTGAGGGTGGTCGTTAGCCAGGCGGGCATTCGCAAAATGCCCTTCCACCATGCGGTGACTAAGGGTAACACCAGGTGGGCAGCAGCACTTTCTCAGGAACTGATATCACACACTGTGATTCCCAAGCTGCCTGCCAATCGTGAGGATTATGGCTAACCTCTCAATATTGGAGAAGGTTGTGTTCACCAGTGGACTATCCGTGTGATAATGGATTAATGATTTTAAAAGAAGGAAGTCGGTTTATATATTTTAGAAATACTTTTTTTTTCAACACGCTTTGCGTACGTCAAACTACTTAGCTACAGCACTCTAGCTGTTCTAGCAGTGTAGTCCTAGGTACGTATCTGTATATTGATGGCCACATTGGCTAGCTGAGTCACGTTCTCCATATTGGACGAGAACTAACAACCCAGTTTGCTATCGGAAGATTGACCTTATAACCTGACAACTGTCAAACAAAACAGGTCAGTCAATATGACCAGCCCTGCCACACTTCTGCTTATTTACCATTAAGGTGGAAACGGCATCAAGCGGAAATTCTTAAATTAAGGTTCAGATCAACGGCAATCTTAGTACGGAATTTCGTCAAGTTATTTCACACATTTGAGTGTTAAAGTCGGTGCCATTTTTGGGTAAAAAAAATTATTCTCCCCTTTTTAGTGGTTTTTGCTATACTTATGGGATCGATTGTCATTCATCAACAAAATAGGAAAACATTTTTCAGTTGTTGGAGTGTAACACAAAAACGGCTCGACTGATTTTGATGAAATTTAAATGGGACCAGACGGCAAGCAAACACGGCTTTCAAATAAAAAAAGGATCATCAAAATCGTTTCACCCGGCGAAAAATGTTTTGAGGTAACAAACATAAAAATAAAATTCAGACGAATTCAGTATCTGCTCCTTTTTTTTAAGTCGGTAGAAAATAAATCAAAATGTGTTATAAATAACAACAAGATAACAAGATTTAGTAAGTAGCCACCATCTCACAAAAAATTACTTTGATACGATTGTGATTTATTTAATAATTGAATGTCGTGTCGGTATTGCTTTGTCGAGTATTGTTGGAGAGTGAAAATCAATCTAGTAAGTATAAAAAAGATAACATTAAACTTAAAGCGCTTGTAGCGAAGTTTGCTTAGCAGTTCTGAACCGATCAGCAAAGTTTAGCAACGTCCGCCACGGTTGAGTTGGATGGGTGACCGATAGTGGTACCTACTACTGAGCATTTCCGACGTGCTTCGGAGGGCACGTTCAGCAGTCTGTCCCGGTTGTCGTCTCAGGATGGCTGTCGTTATAGCATGGTGGTAGGGCATTTTGCGAATGCATGCCTGGCTAGGTACCACCCTAAAGTAGAAAATCTGTCGCCAAGCACCTAACGGTGTGTTCTGGCAGCTGTCCTTGGGTCCTTAATTCTAGGTTAGCCTGAATAACATCTTCGACCACATCATCATTTACTATCAGGTGAGATAGTGGTCAAAGGCTAATCTATCTTGCATATAAAAAAAACGGACTGAAAGGTGAGATGTCTATACGGTAGCCGCTTACCGGGGCAGGCTATATGAAATTTTGCTGCTTATCAAATAAAAAAAACCAAGAGAGGGAACATATATATACTAATATTACCTACAAAGGGGAAAGATTTGATTTTTGTATGCAACGAATAAACTTAAAAACTACTGGACTGTATGGATGAAATTTGACATGGAAATAGTTGAGACCCGGGGAAGAACATAAGATTGTTTTTATCCAACTGCACAAAAAGAGGTTAATGGTTTTGCGCGATAACCGATATACGTGCGGGCGGAGCCGAGGCCGGAAAGCTAGTTCTCTTATATGATTGTGAGTACCAAGCTACTCTAGCTTGGTACTAAAACTTCCATGAGTAGGTAAAATTGTGATGCCAGGTTTTATATCAGCAAATACAAATAAAAGGTCCTTCTTAGGTAATTGTGTACGGTTTTATAATAAAGTTCCCAAACATAATAACAACGCTCACAGAAGGGAAATTCAAGTTACACGTAAAAAATACATTGAAAGAAATCCTACTACACAGTTTGTGATTACTTAAACAACAAAAATGCCTGGAAAATTCCACCTCTGCCAAGCTATCGCCTGTCACCTACATATAACAAATACTGGTGTATAGTAAGTAAGTAACACATTTTTAAAAGAATTGTGAAATTGTAAAATATTCTTACAAGACGTTTAAAATAATGGTCCCGAGTTTCTTGCCCGTTCTTCTCGCAGTGGCTCTATACATTTTTGCTGAACGTGGCAGTACAATGTAGAATATTTCAATACTAAAATTTGTAATTGACCTTCATAAGGGCGCCGTAGATACCTAAATTGAATAAATGATTCTAACTTTAATTTTGATGTATTATTATAATGTGTTTCTCAGTACCGAACAAAATATCATCCAAAACAAAATAAAGTCATGATAATAAATCATGAAACTACACTACTCAGGTATGCAACCAAAATGGCCGCCGCGTCCAGAAAAATCGCGTAAATGTCGCTTAAAGCAATTATCACAATGAATTTATGTTCTCTGAAATGATATTAAACGTTGTGAAACATCGTGGAAATGGTGTAAACACAGATTTTACTTTGTTTATGTGGAATGAAGTTGTTTTTTATTTTTGGTGATATATTTTCGCAGTGTTATATCTATTTTATATATAACTAGCGGCCCACCCACGGGCATTTAACTAAGTTAAAAAAAAGACACATTTTTAGTAAATATTCTATAGCTTTTGTTCATTAGGAATAATGTAGGATTCTAATAGTGGAAGATTTTTTCAAATCAGTTCAGTAGTTTTTATGTTTATTCGTTACATACAAAAATACAAATCTTTCCTCTTTATAATTTTAGTGTAGAATAGCTTTCCGGCCGTGGCTCCGCCCGCGCGTATGTTGGTTATCGCGCAAAAACATTTACTTCTTTTTGCGCAGTTAGATATAATCTATCCTATATGTCCTTTCCCGGGTCTCAAACTATTTCCTTACAAAATTTTATACAAATCGGTCCAGTAGTTTTTAAGTTTATTAGTTGCATAGAAAAATACAAATCTTTACTTTCTATATAACTACACGCTTTGTAATATTATACTATAGATATATATATATGTTTATAGTCAGATCTTGTGGACCATCTTTTATCACAAACATATGAGCTTGACTATTCGTCATTCAACAATTAACTATGTGGTCTTTCGAGATAAGATTTTAGAGATTATTAAATATAGTAATTAAACAACTTAAGATGGTACGCATGGTGGAAGGGCATCTTGCGAATGCCGGCCTGGCTAGCGACCAGCCCTATTAGAAAATCTGTCGCCAAGCACCTAACGGTGTGTTCCGGCAGCTGTCCTTGAGAGCCAGTTATTCTAGGTTAACCCTGTTGATACCTTCGACCACATCATCATTTACCATCGGGTGAGATTGTGGTCAAATGATTACCTATTAGCAATAAAAAGAAGATTAGTCGCCCCGTGATTACGATCACTGCAAAGTGTTTGAAACGGCAAGATAAAAATAAGGATAAACATTTTATTTATTTATTTTAGGAAGACCAACAGCAATATATAAGTTTAGAAAAAGTTATTAGGAAAAATTAAGCCAATTAAAGGTCCTCACGGCTGGGTAATACAATAGTTATGCATAAAGTGAACATGAAAGACCGCAACTTAGTATTGGATAAATATAACATATTATTATTAAAAAATACTCTCTCTCTGCTTAGTACCTAGTTGCCTAGCCGCCTCTGCTTGTACAGAATAGGTCAATATCATAACGCTTACATAAATCATTAAAGTAGTTATTTGCTCTCAATACATACGAATTCTGTCTATAGTTAGTGTCAACCTTTGGTACATTTAAAGGGAGATTAAACCTTAATACTTGAGAGTGCCCCTGTACATTAATTTTATGCAAAAAGTAGCTCTGAACTATCAACTGAGTTGGAGGTAATTTTAAGAAGGTACGTAATGACCGAAATTTCTCTTCTCTTAGAAAGAGGAAGATGATGATTTTTGTACACAAAAACAGATTAGTTATCCTTTTCATTTTTTTCAAGTTATCGTTTAAAAGTACTATACACATAGTATATAACTTTTTTAACCTAGTTTCAGTGAACGGTACTTGCATGGTAGTAGGGTATTTCGCGGATGCCAGCCTATCTAGGAGCCTGTTCCTATTCTGGATGTTTAAATTCTCGACCACATCATCATTTATCATCACGTAAAATTGTGGTCAAAAGCTAGCCTATTGCCAATAAAAATTAATCCCGATGTTAATTGGAATTCGACTAAAAATAGTCGTATTTGTACTAAATACTCGTATCGACTGTCGACTAAACATTTGTACACACTGGATTTGCAAAGTCTCAGTAATAGTGTCCCGTTTTTACCCTTTGGGTACGAACCCTAAAAACAGAACCGACTTGTAACACTGAAAGTATAATATAATTTTTGAAGCGCTCGTAGCGAAGTTTACTCAGCTGTTCTCAACCGATCAGCAAAGTTAAACGTTTTTCACTCACCCACAATACATAATGCTGGTAACCATCGACAAGACTTGCAATTACCATGTCATCGATGTATATATGTATAGAGACACATATTTTTTTCATTTATTTGAGCGTAGCTTAAAAACCACTGAACCAATGATGATAAAATTTCAAAAGAATCACCTCTGAACATAATGGTCTACGAAACAAAAATAATCATCAAAATCATTTAATAATTGGTGGAATTAATCGGGTAACAAATATACAAAGAACACAGTCGAATTTTGAACCAATTCCTTTTCTTAAACTTACTTTGAATTTTTTTTTTTAATTTTTTTTTTATTTTTTGGTACATAATTAAAAGTAATATAAAATAAACATTGAAATACGTACTTCCTCCAAGAAGTCGACGTAGCATGTGTATTACAGCAAAATCTTCAATCTAATTATGTAGTAATAAGCAACCAGCAAACAATATCATGGGTATTGTTGAAACTGTCTATTTCAAAATCCGGTGCAAAAAAATGATGACTTTGCAAATTCGTGAAACAAATAATTAAAGTGATCTATTCAAAATACATTTCACCGAGGAAAGCGAAACTTATAAAAAAAACGGTAGAGTTGGCACCCGTACCTCGAACATGGCAATGTCATAACAGGCATTCATTTGTCTCATTTCAGGAGAGGACTCCTGATAGGATTTTTGAAGCACTCGTAGCAAAGTTTGCTTAGTCATTCTGAACTGATCAGCAAAGTACGTCGCGGTCATGAGTTGGATGGGTGACCGATAGTGACATTACTACTGAGCGCTTCCTTGCTTCGGAGGGCCGTTAAGCCGTCGGTCCCGGTTGTTGTCTTAGGATGGCAGTAGTTATATGTATAATGGTAGGACATTTTGCGAATGCCCACCTGGCTAGGTACCACCCTCAAGTAGAAAATCTGTCGCCAAGCACATAACGGTGTGTTCCGGTAGCTGTCCTTGAGAGCCAGTTAATTCCAGGTTAGCCTGAACAACATCTTCGACCACATCATCACATACCATCAGGTGAGATAGTGGTCAAAGGCTAACCTATAAAGCATATAAAAAAGTCTCAGTAGTGTTCGTATGTGAGTCTACTGCATGCTTGTCTACCTGACGTCATTAAATAAAACGTATCATATACAATAGAAGTGATTCTGTGTGCATTATACGTTTGTGTTACATTTTCTCTACATTAAATTCTCTTGATGTTAGATTGTACCCTATCTTCCTTTTTGTTATTGACCGACTTCAAATATTGTTTTTTTTTTCTTTTACCTTTGTTACCTCAGAACTTTTGACTGGTTGAACCGATTTGTATGATTTTTTTTTATCTAATGTATCCTGTGTGGTTCCATTTAATTTCATCCAAATTGGTCGAGCCGTTTTTGAGTTACATTCCAATAACTAAAAAGTGTTTTCCTATCTTGATAATATAGTCATTGACAGTGAATGACAATCGATCCCGATGGTAAGTAGCAAAGGTTACTTAAAAAGGGTGAAATTTTTTTTTACCTAAAAATGTAACCGACTTCAACACTCAAAAGTGTGAAATAACTTCTCGTCCATGACCATGCGTCCAATATTGTGATTATAGGTACTTTTGAACTATCATGGTACCGACTTCAACAAGTTATTTCACACTTTTAAGTGTTGAAGTCGGTTCCATTTTTAAGGTAAATAAAATGTGCATCCTTTTTAATAATCCTTGCTACTTACGGGACTGATTGCCATTCACTGTCCATGACTATATCATCAAGATAGAAAAACACTTTTTAGTTATTGGAGTGTAACTCAAAAACGACTTGACCGATTTTGATGAAATTAAATGGAACCACAAAGGATACATTAGCTTTCAAATAAAAAAAGAATCATAAAATTCAGTCAACAGTTCAAAAATCATTTTTGAAGTCGGTCAATAAAAAGGAAGCTACACTCTAATATCAAGAAAATTTAATGTAGAGAAAATTTAACACAAGCGTATAATGCACACAGAATCACTTCTCTTGTATATGATACGTTTTAATTAATGACGTCAGGTAGCCAAGCATGCAGTAGACTCACATACGAACACTACTGAGACTCTTTGAGAGGAAATCAAGGTAGGAAAACACTATTTCATAATAATTAGGTATTTTTTTTTATATCGATGGAAGTCTGTTAAAGCGTGCGCATATCCTATGTTGTACTGTAAGGTACACGGACTTCAGAAATGTTGATACAACAGATCCCGACCTTCGAAGTCCAAACAGTATCAAATCTTAACCTCAAACATACGTAATGTAACAATGGGCCGTAAAAATTTTACTGCCTCAGCTATTTGGCACGATATCAAACAAAACTATACAGCGAAATGTTTTTATGAAATAATTATACGTTTTATGGTAAACAGCGCGAAATGTTGGCTTGTAACCCGTTATCATTGGATAAAATGAGTTCAAACTTTAAATTAATCGCAAATATAAGGGAAGCCCTCAAGAAAAGCTGTCTCGAAAATTCTGACTGTGTTCCGACAGCTGTCCTTTAGAACCGATATTACGATGCCTAGTATTTGATGTTGTCAGCATCTTTGACCATCATTTACAGGTCCACATAACAGGTTTAGTTAGATAGTGGTCAAAGAAAAGCTTTAGTAATAATCCTATAATAGGTACTAGTAATAGAAAGACATCACAGTAGTGGTATCTTTCACAACACATTACTGCCGACTTAATTTTAGTCAATGCCTTGTAAAACTACGGCGTCAATATTTAATTCCAAAAGACAATAAGTTCACTGACACTTATATCAAGCACAGTATTTGAAGTAAATTGCATAAATATATCAAAAAGGTTGTTTTTTATGCCTTTGAGCACTATCTCACCTGATAGTAAGATGATGTGGTCGAAGATGTTGTTCAGGCTAACCTAGAATTAGGTTTTGAGAGGCAAACATTATTATGAACATGCTCTTATCAATACATTAAACATAGACCCCATTAAGTGGGAAGAGAAAAGGAATACGTCACTGTTTTCCTAGCCTTAATAGAACATCTAAATTACTTTCATAGATCAGCTGTTCTCGAACCGAACGGTCTGATGCGTGACGATGGTAAAAGACCTGACGGCGTGACTCTGGTTCCATGGAAGTTAGGACGGCCCTTAGTGTGGGACGCTACATGCGTAGACACTTTAGCGCCGTCACACCTTTCTGAAACCCACGTGAGGGCTGGCGCCGCGGCTACTACGGCATAGCAACTCAAGCGGCGCAAGTATGCTAACCTCGGTATGGCTTACATATTTGAGCCGTTTGGTGTAGAGACGTTGGGTCCGTGGGGACCGGGAGCTCATCGTATTTTCCAAAATTTATCAGAGCGCTTGGTCGATGCGACGCGTGATCAAAATGCTGGCACCTATTTGGCTCAAAGAATAAGCATTGCAATTCAACGGGGAAATGCTGCCAGCATGTTGGGCACGCTGGCAACTGATAGTGGGCTAGAGCATTTGGACTGCCTATGAGTCCAAATGCTTTTATTGTAGTAGCTGTAGTATTGTAGTAGCTGTAGTGTTGTATAGAGTTTGTAGTATTTGGTTAATAAAGGCATACTTTCATAGATTGAATACTTAAATAATGGTCTCAGTCAGTATCTACTGATGCTCTTCTTTAATGCCATACCATCTTTACCATATTTTTGTTCTACAATTTTGTAGTACCTATACGGAAGTTTATCAGACAAATAAATTCATTTGTTAGTTAGTTGATAATGAACCCTTATTTCATGTATTTTTATATTTTCATAATCGCAATAACGCATGCTCTGCGGATTACATTACAAAATTACAAATTTACGAGAGGAAAAATTATAGTCATGTGCGGGATTCGAACCCGTGCATTCTACCCTATAGCCGGGGTATGCTCTGACCGACTGAGCTAACATGACAATGAGTCCTAACTATAATTTTTCCTTTCGTAATTTAACCATCGTATCCCGCACATGACTATAATTTTTCCTCTCGTAAATTTGTAATGTTTCATGTATGTTTCATAATGTAACTAACTAGCGGCCCGCTCCGACTTTGCACGGGTATTTAAACAAATTATAAATAGATACACATAAAAAGTAATTTGAGCTAAAAAACTTTCGCGAGTTCTGTCCATAATTATTATTTAGTAACCGGCTAGGACTCGCGTTATATTATATATATTTATCGGAGCAATATCCGGTAAATATAACGCGAGTCCTAGCCGGTTACTAAATAATAAACATAAAAAGTAGTTATTGTAACATAACTGTAATAGTTAGACATAAGGTATTGCAGACATTTTGTAGATATTGATGTCCTCTATAAAATTGTAGTACATCACTGCTCTATTGTCAACAACTTCCGTACGTGATATAGTATATCCCCCACGGGGTGCCAGGTTAGAAATTCACCTCCCCATATCTTCTCGTGGGTGTGGGCAATTAAGGGAAAACTACTGGAAGGTGGGCAGCAGCGCCTTCCAAAGAACTGGCATCTTACACTGCGGTCCTCAGGCCGCCTGCCAAGCTTGAGGATTATGGAAAATACCCCCTTAATTATGGAAGGCTGTGTTCAGCAGTGGATGATCCGGCTGATAGAGTACAGTACGCGATATAACGTTTTATTGGTATTTTTATCTTACGTTGGGTAACATTATCGAAGTTTTCATACGGATCCCTAAGTTTTTCAAAATATTATCCTACTAATATTATAAACGCGAAAGTTTGTAAGTATGGATGGATGTTTGTTACTCTTTCACGCAAAAACTGCTGAATGGATTTTAATGAAACTTTACAGTAATATAGCTTATACATCAGAATAACACATAGGCTATAATTTATAAAGATATTGTGTGACATATCGAAAATATAACGATAAGTGTCAAGTAAGTAAGAAAAAAATCAGCTATATGCGACCTATTCTGGCGTGCGCTGCAAAAACCTTTAGTATCATACGAACATAATGTATGACGGAAATGTTTATCTTAAATTTTCCTACAAAAAAGCCTGCGATAGCATATATCTATCTTTTATGTGTGAGCCATTATCGCCAAAATAGTCCTACTAATATTATAAACGCGAAAGTTTGTAAGTATGGATGGATGTTTGTTACTCTTTCACGCAAAAACTGCTGAATGGATTTTAATGAAACTTTACAGTAATATAGCTTATACATCAGAATAACACATAGGCTATAATTTATAAAGATATTGTGTGAATTATCGAAAATATAACGATAAGTGTCAAGTAAGTAAGAAAAAAATCAGCTATATGCGACCTATTCTGGCGTGCGCTGCAAAAACCTTTAGTATCATACGAACATAATGTATGACGGAAATGTTTATCTTAAATTTTCCTACAAAAAAGCCTGCGATAGCATATATCTATCTTTTATGTGTAAGCCATTATCGCCAAAATAGTAAACCATAAATAAATTTAAAAAATATATATATATCTTATGCATATTCGGTAGTAACAAATTTCCGACCCTTTTCAAACTAAAAATTCGACCGTATGTGAGTGTGTTTGTATGTTTATTACTTCTTCAAGCTCAAACGGCTGGATCGATTTTGATGAAATTGGGTATGATAGATAGATAGATCGATAACTCTTTATTGAAGATACCATAATAACAACAATAAACTTATTACTAAAAAATAACTTAAAACCAAGTGTATCAATCGAATCAAAAAGGGCGGTTTTATTGTTCAGAGCGATCTCTTCCAGACAACCCATCAATAAGAGATATATTCAAAGTATTTTTAATAATTCTATACATAATTATAACTCATGTCACCAAATTATTAACGAATTAGCCAAAAACTAATATGTAAATAGATTAATACACATATATAGAAATTCGATTTTAATATAAATACTAATATTATTATAATAAATAAACAAAAACCACATATATTATAAAAACATATAGATATAATGGAATATATACACATATAAAATTTTATACATATTAAACACAATTGAATTAAAAAAGGATGTTTGTACCACAGTGTCCATTATTATAGAAATTTAGAGCAAGACATAATCGTTTTTGACTTGATCCTTAAAAGATCAATGCAAATTAATAGTGGTAGAAAGTAATTTTAGTAGCAGGTTGTTGTAGCGTTATGTTTTCTAATGACCGTAACGACAGAGAATGGATATAAAGAAGAAATTTATATTGTTCCTTGATGTAGCGCGGGGATAAAGGGTTGAACAGAATACTGTAAAGGAGAGATAATATTATATGAGCATTCCGGTGACGACGAAAAGGGAGCCACTTGAGCTTATTACGAAAACCGGAGATATGATCATATTTGCGTAAGCTATGTATAAATCTTATACACAAATATATGTCATAGAGGTAGATAAGGATGCTGGATTAACACATATCATACTTTTTATCATTATCATCCATCACCACGCGGGTGAAACCGCGGGGCACAGCTAGTATAGCATATGTTCATCGGTGGTAGTGTAGGATTCTAATGGAGAAATAATTTTTAAAATCAGTTCAGTAGTTTTTAAGTTTATTCCTTACATACAAAAACACACCAACACAAAAATACAAATCTTTCCTCTTTATAATATTAGTATAGATATTGATAATAATCAATAGCTTCAAACATTGATGCTACAGTAGATATTAATTTTATTATTTTACTTACTTTACTTAACAGAATTTCTCAAATGAATGATTTATGATTTTTTATTTATAATATTTTATTAATTTACTTTTTATTAATTATTTATTTATTTTATTACTTAAATCATTTTTTTTTTAAGGAAATTTATCAGATCGCTTGGTCGATGCGACGCGTGATCAAAATGCTGACACCTATTTGGCTCAAAGAATAAGCATTGCAATTCAACGGAGCAATGCTGCCAGCATGCTGGGCACGCTGCCAACTGATAGTGGGCTAGAGCATTTGGACTGCCTATGAGTCCAAATGCTTTTATTGTAGTAGCTTTAGTATTGTAGTAGCTGTAGTGTTGTATATAGTTTGTAGTATTTGGTTAAAAAAGGCATACCGCCGGTAAAAAAAAATGAATGATATATCTTAGATGTTTTAATATTGTTATGTTTGAAATAACGCCTGCTATGCGGATTACATTACAAAATTACAAATATACAAGAGGTTTTTTTTGTAATCCGCATAGCAGGCGTTATTGCAAACATACCAATATTAAAATTATAAGGTTGCGTCAACATAATTATACAAGTATAAAACCAATTGCAAAATTGGTCTTGTTTGTAGTATAACGCAAGTGGTACTATAGATGTCGCTCCATCCCAATATGATGGTTAAAGAACGATAGGAAAGGTTTGAGTTTGTGAGATTTTTTGTCATGTTCTCTCATCTCAATTGGTTAGAGCATACCCCGGCTAAAGGGGTGGATGGACGCGGGTTCGAATCCCACACACAACTTAAATTTTTCTTCTCGTATAATATATGTAATTTTGTAATATCTTAGATGTATTCTAAAATATTACAAAATTATAGTCTGTAAACTTTAAGTCTAGTCTAAGATCAATTTTAAGAGACAAATTTAGGAGTTGTTCCAAAAGATCCAAAGTAGAAACAATCTTTCGACAGAGTCTGAATAATAAACAGACGACGTCTGGTTTCGATATCTCCTAGAGAAATATGTTTATGAGTTTACTTTTCTCATTTTTGTTTACGTAATAACATGTATAGGTGAATCACTAACGGATAAAATTACTTTTTTAATATCACACGATGGAATAAACCCACGGAAACATAGGTACGAAGTTCTCTGGCCTCAAATATTTGACATATATGTTTTCTATCTTAGTAATATATCACCGAGTAGAGAAGTCTATAGAATCACATATAATCAAGCTTCAAAATACCAGATTGACTGTGTGTTACATCTTATGCGATTCCAGACTGTGAATTCAGGTTATAAATTCTAAGAGTCGAAATTTTCTCTGTGAAATTTTGCATGCATGTCTTTGAGCATAATATTTATGGTTTGTCAGTTTTCCTATTTAGTAATTAAACAACTTTAAACGGTTTAAATCGCGTATATTTATCATTATTTTTGTCCCGCCGTTTCAAACACTTTGCAGTGATCGTGGTCACGGGGTGACATTTTCCCATTTGTCATTTATTTTACCCCTAAATGTGAATATACATGCATTTGGTATTTATATGACGAAACTACGTTGGTATGGAAAATACTACGTGCACTCTAACCTTAAGAGGGGTTGATCATAATCCCCACACTTTGTAAGCGGCTTGGAGATCGCAGTGTAAGAAAGCAGTTCAGAAGGTGCTGCTGCCTAACTTCCGGTATTTTACGTGCCTCTTACGACACCCACAGTAAGATATAGGATAGTGCAATTCTAGCCCTTCACACCACGGTTCAACTTACTAATTAGGTACTACTGCCTTAATTTATACGATTTTGTGCTCTTCTCAACAAGTTCTAAAAACCACGTGTTTTTTTTATAGATGATAGGCTAGCCATTGACCACTATCTCACCTGATGGTAAGTGATAATGTGGTCGAAGATGTTGTTGTTCAGGCTAGCCTAGAATTACTAGCTCTCTAGTACAGCTGCCGGAACACACCGTTAGGTGCTTGGCGGCTTTTCTACTTGAGTGTGGTGGCTAGCCAGGCGGGCATTCGCAAAATGCCTAACCACCATGCAAAACTACAACTGCAAGCTCTAGACAGACAAGGCATCAAAATCTATATCGCTTGCAAAGTGTTATGATCGTTTTATTGACCACTAAAATCGACGAAACCGGTTAAGGAGCCGTGCTATTTTATAGCTCCTTGGTTTTACAGCTTAGCTCTAAGTACGTTTAATACATGTTCGGAAATTGTTAAATTTATT
The DNA here is from genome assembly GCA_963890685.1 of Plagodis pulveraria. Classification (NCBI taxonomy): domain Eukaryota; kingdom Metazoa; phylum Arthropoda; class Insecta; order Lepidoptera; family Geometridae; genus Plagodis; species Plagodis pulveraria. Next base: position 7,054,873 of record OY982975.1, read on the forward strand.
TTTGCATGTACAGAGAGCTCTTTGTGTTTAAATTTAGTATTAGGTACATTGTATTTGAGATAGCACCGATTATATATCAGCTTAGTAACCGATTGCTGTTTCGTAGATATGGTTCAAGTTTACAATTCATGGCCACGAAAATACATTGGTGAGCACTGTTTTTTATACAATATTATCGCCTAAACATCAAAATAATTATATTTTGACTAACCTCGACGTTTCGATCAAGTTGCATTGACCGTGGTCACGAGTAGACACTAGAGTCTACTCGTTTCCACGCCATTTTGTTGTTTATTCGTGCGTGAAAAGATCCGTTTTCTACCGACTTCAAAAAAAGGAGGAGGTACTCAATTCGTCCGTATATTTTTTTTATATTTAGAAACATGAGCTTAGTTCACGAAAGTTTAAAGAAAAGTAATATTATCGCCTCTCAGATTTTTCATCTTTGTAGTATGGATAACGGCCTGTTCGATAACCGAAACGGATGTCATAATCGCCAAATAACCAGTTACTACTGGTAACCAATTATTTGAGTGTTGTTGAGTATACATAAAATGAGTAGGATTAAGGTTACATTACAAGTTACCCTACGTGGGGTACCGGTTTGTTATTTTTTATCATAAATGATTCCACGGACTCCAGGGTCCTTGCCATTTTTTAAGTAAACTTAGATATTTGTTGAGTAATTACATGACTATGGGGAAAAGGGGTGCCGGGTTAGAAAGTCACCTCCCATGGGAGGATAAATTAGAGTTACGAGTCATATGTCATGTTGGCTTAGCGGTTAGAGCATACCCCTGCTGTAGAGGTGGATGGCGCAGGTTTGAATCCCGCACATGACTATTTTTTTTTTTCGTTGTAATTTCGTATTGTAATATGGGAAGCATGCGTTATTGCAAAAAATAAAATATTAAAAATACAAGTAATAATGTTAAATATAGTAAAAAATATATAAAAATCAATATTATAATAATTTACGCCCAAAAACTCTTCTCCAATAGAGTAAAATGTTTGCTCAATAAGGCAGCGGCAGCGCTATGGTCGTTATTTAAAGACAGCGAGACATCTTGATTGAATCTACCATTGAGAAATATTTCTCTTTTTTGTGGTATCAACTCATTCTATATAGAGCACCCAATACCACTGCTATAGTCATTTTACTTTACAGTATGATTTATTTTAGCAGGTCAATTTTCATTTACCCTACGTCCTCGTTGTAATTATTAATAAGTCACGATAAAAAATTCCTCTCACCTTGTAAAAGTTAGAATTTACGAAAACAAGTCCAATTATAGAACACCATAACCTTCATTTCATTTTAAAGTAAATAACAACTGGTCTTTATTTCAACATTCGATTTATATGTAAATAAACTCATAGATTATTTTTGAAATAGTCAATTTAGTTCACGTTAATCGACTGGCAAGCTGTAAAAACTTCAATACTATATAATTTTCTAGCGGACTATTGATAAACAGGAAACGGACTGAGATTCCGCTGTTAATATATCTTCCGCAAGCTATAATGGTTGGGTGGAATATCAAAATAACTACCTATCATGGATAACTATTTCTTTGAATTAGCATATGTCTAGTGCAGAGGTTCCCAACCTTTTATTGATCAGGAACCAATTTCGTTTTATATTTGACAGCAGGGACCACGATGTACAAAAAATAAATCAAACCGCATTAATAATATTACTTTAACCGCATTAATAATATTACTTGCAGAATGTTAAATAGGTGAAGTTTAAATCAATGCAATTGTTGAGTAATAACAAATATTTTTAAAATATTTTATGAAAACATCAAATTAATATTTTAATAAAACACTTAAAAATACAAAAATATATCTAGTGACAATACCACCTAATTTTCCAGTTAAGTCGACGTGACGTCACAAACGCCACGCAGCCAAACCGGAAGAATTTTAGACGCGTTTCGCTTCTACACGAAGCATCCTCAGGCGGTCTAGACGTTTTGTATTTTTAAAGTGTTTTATTAAAATATTAATTTGATGTTTTCATAAAATATTTGTTATTATTAAATATGGATTTCCGCAAAGTAACGCCTGAATCTATTTATTTATTGTAATTGTTGAGCTTACATCTTCTTCACTATCTTAATCCTGGTACGAATATTATTGTCCAAAGCTAAACGCAAATCAATACTTATTTTCAATCGATTTCTGATCTTGTTTTTAATCACCTTCAAATCCTTGTTAACATATATAAGTGATTAAGAAAACACAAATTTTGGTGTAAATTTGTTTCACCAAAATGCTTTTTTGTACCAAAACTTCTAAAGCGAATAAGATCCAAATGCGATCTTACATTATTTTAAAATCTTAATTAGTTCTTCCTGTATTTCTTCAGCAACTTCACTAGAATCCGTGCTAAAAGGGTTAGTTATGAATTTCATTCATAACTAGGACGTAGTGGTCCTGATGATGCCAATTTATTAGATCAGTTTTTGATAAACTTTGTTTCTGTTTGGAAATATTCTGAGAAGTAACGATTGAATTCATCAATCGACATTTGAAAAGGTTTACTTTTATAATAATAGTCATTTATTTAGTCATTTATTTTGTCTGTCACTCCGTTTTCCACTTATCGGTACGAGCCACACGCGCTCTCGCCTTTGTTCGTGGACCAAATTTAGACTTCTGTGGACCACCGGTGGTCCGCGGACCACTGGTTGGGAACCACTGGTCTAGTGTAACAAGCACCGCGTCTTTTATCTGTGAGAACGTAGCCCTGCTTGTCAATTTCACAAAACTTCACTGCCAACTTACGTCGGTCAAACATCTCTGAGGGATCTTTTTAAAGAAATTAATATTTTATTATCCAGTCTGTTTATATTTGATAATATCATGTATTTTCGTAAAAAAATTAGTAAATTAAAATTAAATAGTGACAATCACGATTACAACACTAGGAATAAAGATAAAATAGTGGTGCCAGGTTTTAGATTAGCAAAGATAAATAAAAGGTCCGTCTTAGGTAACTGTGTGCGGTTTTATAATAAAGATCCATAACATATTACAACGGTCACAGCATTTCTAAGTCGGCTTTAAGCATAAATCTGCAGAAGTCTAGCCTTCTATTTATTGTTTATGTAAAATCAATAGCAGCAAATTGAATAATGAACCTTAACATCATATAATAAGGGTATTAATTACGTGTTTATCAATCGCTTAAAGAATTGGTTGCAGCAGGAATTCCCGGGAAATTCCATACTTGGAATATAAGTTATGCGTTTTTTTCGTAAAACTTAGCACCGACCCCAAATTTACATTGCTTTTTAGAAAGCTAAGAATACATAGATGTTTTTATAATCTGCACGCCAAATGTATTGTGATATTTTTTTTTTAATGAATTGTCTTTTTCTACTCACTAATTAAAATTATTAAAATGTATGATGTATCCGTCTGTTATTTCCAAATGTGGATATATATTTCTAGTTTTAGTATTGTTATGTCGTCTAAATAAAATAATAATAAAAATTTGGTAACAATTTTTTTTTATTATTTTTTATACTTATCACCTCGATAAATTGAGAAAAGAACGAATTATTTTTTCCTCAGAAATATTCAAGTTTTGACTAGGGACATAATGTTCTAATTCATCGGTAATAACCTCCCCTACAACCCTCTAGCAGGAATACCAGTAACCCTGGTTAATACGGTTTATAATAAAACGTGAACTAATGAAACAGTCTAATGTGCAGCTCATTCAGGGCTTTTTTTCTGCATATAACTAGAGGGCTCCAACAGGTCTTTATGTTTTATTTGTTACTATTTATAAACAGATGTTTTGATGAAAATGGTTAATTAATATTACGAAGTATTACTATGTCTCGATCGTGCGCTCGATCGTCAAAACTCGAGAGTCAAAACCTCCTGAGGATGCTTCGTTTAGAAGCGAAACGCGTTGAATACTCTTCCGGTTTGGCTGCGTGGCGTTTGTGACGTCACGTCGGTTTAACAGGAAATTAGGCGGAATTGTCACTAGATGTATATATGTGTTTTATTAAATAATTAATTTGATGTTTTCTTAAAATACTTTTGCAATATTTGTTAATATTATTACGAAGTAAATTTCCAGTTTCAAGATTTTACGTTAGCTGCGTCTTCGTGTCGTTCTAATGGAAGCTTTTAGCGTTGAGTCGTAAGACGTTTTATTTATTTGTTTTTAATATATTTCTGACATTGTTTATAGGTATATAAAATTAATACGCGTTCAAGTGAAACTTCGTATATATTTTTATATGTATCGCATAGCAATTTACCATTAGCTTCTTGTAGTTATTAAGAAATGCTGTTTCAAGAAATAATTTCAAATTTGGCGGAAAAATATGAGTAATTCTCCTCTAGCAAGGTAAATTGATGAATCCTAATGAAGTTTTTTTGAAGCGCTCGTAGCGAAGTTTACTTAGCTGTTCTTAACCGATCAGCAAAGTTAAGCAACGTTGCGCGCGGTCATAAGTTGGATGGGTGACCGCTAGTGACATTACTACTGAGGCACATTAGGCCGTCTCGGTCCCGGTTGTTGTCAAATTCAAATTAAAATTCAAATGTTTTATTGGCCTTATAACTGAGATTGTTACATTAGGCAAGTCATGTTTACATTAATCTTATCTACCTCTATGACATATATTTGTGTATAAGATTTATACATAGCTTACGCAAATATGATCATATCTCCGGTTTTCGTAATAAGCTCAAGTGGCTCCCTTTTCGTCGTCACCGGAATGCTCATATAATATTATCTCTCCTTTACAGTATTCTGTTCAACCCTTTATCCCCGCGCTACATCAAGGAACAATATAAATTTCTTCTTTATATCCATTCTCTGTCGTTACGGTCATTAGAAAACATAACGCTACAACAACCTGCTACTAAAATTACTTTCTACCACTATTAATTTGCATTGATCTTTTAAGGATCAAGTCAAAAACGATTATGTCTTGCTCTAAATTTCTATAATAATGGACACTGTGGTACAAACATCCTTTTTTAATTCAATTGTGTTTAATATGTATAAAATTTTATATGTGTATATATTCCATTATATCTATATGTTTTTATAATATATGTGGTTTTTGTTTATTTATTATAATAATATTAGTATTTATATTAAAATCGAATTTCTATATATGTGTATTAATCTATTTACATATTAGTTTTTGGCTAATTCGTTAATAATTTGGTGACATGAGTTATAATTATGTATAGAATTATTAAAAATACTTTGAATATATCTCTTATTGATGGGTTGTCTGGAAGAGATCGCTCTGAACAATAAAACCGCCCTTTTTGATTCGATTGATACACTTGGTTTTAAGTTATTTTTTAGTAATAAGTTTATTGTTGTTATTATGGTATCTTCAATAAAGAGTTATCGATCTATCTATCTATCATACCCAATTTCATCAAAATCGATCCAGCCGTTTGAGCTTGAAGAAGTAATAAACATACAAACACACTCACATACGGTCGAATTTTTAGTTTGAAAAGGGTCGGAAATTTGTTACTACCGAATATGCATAAGATATATATATATTTTTTAAATTTATTTATGGTTTACTATTTTGGCGATAATGGCTTACACATAAAAGATAGATATATGCTATCGCAGGCTTTTTTGTAGGAAAATTTAAGATAAACATTTCCGTCATACATTATGTTCGTATGATACTAAAGGTTTTTGCAGCGCACGCCAGAATAGGTCGCATATAGCTGATTTTTTTCTTACTTACTTGACACTTATCGTTATATTTTCGATAATTCACACAATATCTTTATAAATTATAGCCTATGTGTTATTCTGATGTATAAGCTATATTACTGTAAAGTTTCATTAAAATCCATTCAGCAGTTTTTGCGTGAAAGAGTAACAAACATCCATCCATACTTACAAACTTTCGCGTTTATAATATTAGTAGGACTATTTTGGCGATAATGGCTCACACATAAAAGATAGATATATGCTATCGCAGGCTTTTTTGTAGGAAAATTTAAGATAAACATTTCCGTCATACATTATGTTCGTATGATACTAAAGGTTTTTGCAGCGCACGCCAGAATAGGTCGCATATAGCTGATTTTTTTCTTACTTACTTGACACTTATCGTTATATTTTCGATGATTCACACAATATCTTTATAAATTATAGCCTATGTGTTATTCTGATGTATAAGCTATATTACTGTAAAGTTTCATTAAAATCCATTCAGCAGTTTTTGCGTGAAAGAGTAACAAACATCCATCCATACTTACAAACTTTCGCGTTTATAATATTAGTAGGACTATTTTGGCGATAATGGCTCACACATAAAAGATAGATATATGCTATCGCAGGCTTTTTTGTAGGAAAATTTAAGATAAACATTTCCGTCATACATTATGTTCGTATGATACTAAAGGTTTTAGCAGCGCACGCCAGAATAGGTCGCATATAGCTGATTTTTTTCTTACTTACTTGACACTTATCGTTATATTTTCGATATGTCACACAATATCTTTATAAATTATAGCCTATGTGTTATTCTGATGTATAAGCTATATTACTGTAAAGTTTCATTAAAATCCATTCAGCAGTTTTTGCGTGAAAGAGTAACAAACATCCATCCATACTTACAAACTTTCGCGTTTATAATATTAGTAGCATATGTTCAGGTTTCGGTGGTAGTGTAGGATTCTAATGGAGAAATAATTTTTAAAATCAGTTCAGTAGTTTTTAAGTTTATTCCTTACATACAAAAACACACCAACACAAAAATACAAATCTTTCCTCTTTATAATATTAGTATAGATATTGATAATAATCAATAGCTTCAAACATTGATGCTACAGTAGATATTAATTTTATTATTTTACTTACTTTACTTAACAGAATTTCTCAAATGAATGATTTATGATTTTTTATTTATAATATTTTATTAATTTACTTTTTATTAATTATTTATTTATTTTATTACTTAAATCATTTTTTTTTTTTAAGGAAATTTATCAGATCGCTTGGTCGATGCGACGCGTGATCAAAATGCTGACACCTATTTGGCTCAAAGAATAAGCATTGCAATTCAACGGAGCAATGCTGCCAGCATGCTGGGCACGCTGCCAACTGATAGTGGGCTAGAGCATTTGGACTGCCTATGAGTCCAAATGCTTTTATTGTAGTAGCTTTAGTATTGTAGTAGCTGTAGTGTTGTATATAGTTTGTAGTATTTGGTTAAAAAAGGCATACCGCCGGTAAAAAAAAATGAATGATATATCTTAGATGTTTTAATATTGTTATGTTTGAAATAACGCCTGCTATGCGGATTACATTACAAAATTACAAATATACAAGAGGTTTTTTTTGTAATCCGCATAGCAGGCGTTATTGCAAACATACCAATATTAAAATTATAAGGTTGCGTCAACATAATTATACAAGTATAAAACCAATTGCAAAATTGGTCTTGTTTGTAGTATAACGCAAGTGGTACTATAGATGTCGCTCCATCCCAATATGATGGTTAAAGAACGATAGGAAAGGTTTGAGTTTGTGAGATTTTTTGTCATGTTCTCTCATCTCAATTGGTTAGAGCATACCCCGGCTAAAGGGGTGGATGGACGCGGGTTCGAATCCCACACACAACTTAAATTTTTCTTCTCGTATAATATATGTAATTTTGTAATATCTTAGATGTATTCTAAAATATTACAAAATTATAGTCTGTAAACTTTAAGTCTAGTCTAAGATCAATTTTAAGAGACAAATTTAGGAGTTGTTCCAAAAGATCCAAAGTAGAAACAATCTTTCGACAGAGTCTGAATAATAAACAGACGACGTCTGGTTTCGATATCTCCTAGAGAAATATGTTTATGAGTTTACTTTTCTCATTTTTGTTTACGTAATAACATGTATAGGTGAATCACTAACGGATAAAATTACTTTTTTAATATCACACGATGGAATAAACCCACGGAAACATAGGTACGAAGTTCTCTGGCCTCAAATATTTGACATATATGTTTTCTATCTTAGTAATATATCACCGAGTAGAGAAGTCTATAGAATCACATATAATCAAGCTTCAAAATACCAGATTGACTGTGTGTTACATCTTATGCGATTCCAGACTGTGAATTCAGGTTATAAATTCTAAGAGTCGAAATTTTCTCTGTGAAATTTTGCATGCATGTCTTTGAGCATAATATTTATGGTTTGTCAGTTTTCCTATTTAGTAATTAAACAACTTTAAACGGTTTAAATCGCGTATATTTATCATTATTTTTGTCCCGCCGTTTCAAACACTTTGCAGTGATCGTGGTCACGGGGTGACATTTTCCCATTTGTCATTTATTTTACCCCTAAATGTGAATATACATGCATTTGGTATTTATATGACGAAACTACGTTGGTATGGAAAATACTACGTGCACTCTAACCTTAAGAGGGGTTGATCATAATCCCCACACTTTGTAAGCGGCTTGGAGATCGCAGTGTAAGAAAGCAGTTCAGAAGGTGCTGCTGCCTAACTTCCGGTATTTTACGTGCCTCTTACGACACCCACAGTAAGATATAGGATAGTGCAATTCTAGCCCTTCACACCACGGTTCGACTTACTAATTAGGTACTACTGCCTTAATTTATACGATTTTGTGCTCTTCTCAACAAGTTCTAAAAACCACGTGTTTTTTTTATAGATGATAGGCTAGCCATTGACCACTATCTCACCTGATGGTAAGTGATAATGTGGTCGAAGATGTTGTTGTTCAGGCTAGCCTAGAATTACTAGCTCTCTAGTACAGCTGCCGGAACACACCGTTAGGTGCTTGGCGGCTTTTCTACTTGAGTGTGGTGGCTAGCCAGGCGGGCATTCGCAAAATGCCTAACCACCATGCAAAACTACAACTGCAAGCTCTAGACAGACAAGGCATCAAAATCTATATCGCTTGCAAAGTGTTATGATCGTTTTATTGACCACTAAAATCGACGAAACCGGTTAAGGAGCCGTGCTATTTTATAGCTCCTTGGTTTTACAGCTTAGCTCTAAGTACGTTTAATACATGTTCGGAAATTGTTAAATTTATTTTTGCATGTACAGAGAGCTCTTTGTGTTTAAATTTAGTATTAGGTACATTGTATTTGAGATAGCACCGATTATATATCAGCTTAGTAACCGATTGCTGTTTCGTAGATATGGTTCAAGTTTACAATTCATGGCCACGAAAATACATTGGTGAGCACTGTTTTTTATACAATATTATCGCCTAAACATCAAAATAATTATATTTTGACTAACCTCGACGTTTCGATCAAGTTGCATTGACCGTGGTCACGAGTAGACACTAGAGTCTACTCGTTTCCACGCCATTTTGTTGTTTATTCGTGCGTGAAAAGATCCGTTTTCTACCGACTTCAAAAAAAGGAGGAGGTACTCAATTCGTCCGTATATTTTTTTTATATTTAGAAACATGAGCTTAGTTCACGAAAGTTTAAAGAAAAGTAATATTATCGCCTCTCAGATTTTTCATCTTTGTAGTATGGATAACGGCCTGTTCGATAACCGAAACGGATGTCATAATCGCCAAATAACCAGTTACTACTGGTAACCAATTATTTGAGTGTTGTTGAGTATACATAAAATGAGTAGGATTAAGGTTACATTACAAGTTACCCTACGTGGGGTACCGGTTTGTTATTTTTTATCATAAATGATTCCACGGACTCCAGGGTCCTTGCCATTTTTTAAGTAAACTTAGATATTTGTTGAGTAATTACATGACTATGGGGAAAAGGGGTGCCGGGTTAGAAAGTCACCTCCCATGGGAGGATAAATTAGAGTTACGAGTCATATGTCATGTTGGCTTAGCGGTTAGAGCATACCCCTGCTGTAGAGGTGGATGGCGCAGGTTTGAATCCCGCACATGACTATTTTTTTTTTTCGTTGTAATTTCGTATTGTAATATGGGAAGCATGCGTTATTGCAAAAAATAAAATATTAAAAATACAAGTAATAATGTTAAATATAGTAAAAAATATATAAAAATCAATATTATAATAATTTACGCCCAAAAACTCTTCTCCAATAGAGTAAAATGTTTGCTCAATAAGGCAGCGGCAGCGCTATGGTCGTTATTTAAAGACAGCGAGACATCTTGATTGAATCTACCATTGAGAAATATTTCTCTTTTTTGTGGTATCAACTCATTCTATATAGAGCACCCAATACCACTGCTATAGTCATTTTACTTTACAGTATGATTTATTTTAGCAGGTCAATTTTCATTTACCCTACGTCCTCGTTGTAATTATTAATAAGTCACGATAAAAAATTCCTCTCACCTTGTAAAAGTTAGAATTTACGAAAACAAGTCCAATTATAGAACACCATAACCTTCATTTCATTTTAAAGTAAATAACAACTGGTCTTTATTTCAACATTCGATTTATATGTAAATAAACTCATAGATTATTTTTGAAATAGTCAATTTAGTTCACGTTAATCGACTGGCAAGCTGTAAAAACTTCAATACTATATAATTTTCTAGCGGACTATTGATAAACAGGAAACGGACTGAGATTCCGCTGTTAATATATCTTCCGCAAGCTATAATGGTTGGGTGGAATATCAAAATAACTACCTATCATGGATAACTATTTCTTTGAATTAGCATATGTCTAGTGCAGAGGTTCCCAACCTTTTATTGATCAGGAACCAATTTCGTTTTATATTTGACAGCAGGGACCACGATGTACAAAAAATAAATCAAACCGCATTAATAATATTACTTTAACCGCATTAATAATATTACTTGCAGAATGTTAAATAGGTGAAGTTTAAATCAATGCAATTGTTGAGTAATAACAAATATTTTTAAAATATTTTATGAAAACATCAAATTAATATTTTAATAAAACACTTAAAAATACAAAAATATATCTAGTGACAATACCACCTAATTTTCCAGTTAAGTCGACGTGACGTCACAAACGCCACGCAGCCAAACCGGAAGAATTTTAGACGCGTTTCGCTTCTACACGAAGCATCCTCAGGCGGTCTAGACGTTTTGTATTTTTAAAGTGTTTTATTAAAATATTAATTTGATGTTTTCATAAAATATTTGTTATTATTAAATATGGATTTCCGCAAAGTAACGCCTGAATCTATTTATTTATTGTAATTGTTGAGCTTACATCTTCTTCACTATCTTAATCCTGGTACGAATATTATTGTCCAAAGCTAAACGCAAATCAATACTTATTTTCAATCGATTTCTGATCTTGTTTTTAATCACCTTCAAATCCTTGTTAACATATATAAGTGATTAAGAAAACACAAATTTTGGTGTAAATTTGTTTCACCAAAATGCTTTTTTGTACCAAAACTTCTAAAGCGAATAAGATCCAAATGCGATCTTACATTATTTTAAAATCTTAATTAGTTCTTCCTGTATTTCTTCAGCAACTTCACTAGAATCCGTGCTAAAAGGGTTAGTTATGAATTTCATTCATAACTAGGACGTAGTGGTCCTGATGATGCCAATTTATTAGATCAGTTTTTGATAAACTTTGTTTCTGTTTGGAAATATTCTGAGAAGTAACGATTGAATTCATCAATCGACATTTGAAAAGGTTTACTTTTATAATAATAGTTATTTATTTAGTCATTTATTTTGTCTGTCACTCCGTTTTCCACTTATCGGTACGAGCCACACGCGCTCTCGCCTTTGTTCGTGGACCAAATTTAGACTTCTGTGGACCACCGGTGGTCCGCGGACCACTGGTTGGGAACCACTGGTCTAGTGTAACAAGCACCGCGTCTTTTATCTGTGAGAACGTAGCCCTGCTTGTCAATTTCACAAAACTTCACTGCCAACTTACGTCGGTCAAACATCTCTGAGGGATCTTTTTAAAGAAATTAATATTTTATTATCCAGTCTGTTTATATTTGATAATATCATGTATTTTCGTAAAAAAATTAGTAAATTAAAATTAAATAGTGACAATCACGATTACAACACTAGGAATAAAGATAAAATAGTGGTGCCAGGTTTTAGATTAGCAAAGATAAATAAAAGGTCCGTCTTAGGTAACTGTGTGCGGTTTTATAATAAAGATCCATAACATATTACAACGGTCACAGCATTTCTAAGTCGGCTTTAAGCATAAATCTGCAGAAGTCTAGCCTTCTATTTATTGTTTATGTAAAATCAATAGCAGCAAATTGAATAATGAACCTTAACATCATATAATAAGGGTATTAATTACGTGTTTATCAATCGCTTAAAGAATTGGTTGCAGCAGGAATTCCCGGGAAATTCCATACTTGGAATATAAGTTATGCGTTTTTTTCGTAAAACTTAGCACCGACCCCAAATTTACATTGCTTTTTAGAAAGCTAAGAATACATAGATGTTTTTATAATCTGCACGCCAAATGTATTGTGATATTTTTTTTTTAATGAATTGTCTTTTTCTACTCACTAATTAAAATTATTAAAATGTATGATGTATCCGTCTGTTATTTCCAAATGTGGATATATATTTCTAGTTTTAGTATTGTTATGTCGTCTAAATAAAATAATAATAAAAATTTGGTAACAATTTTTTTTTTATTATTTTTTATACTTATCACCTCGATAAATTGAGAAAAGAACGAATTATTTTTTCCTCAGAAATATTCAAGTTTTGACTAGGGACATAATGTTCTAATTCATCGGTAATAACCTCCCCTACAACCCTCTAGCAGGAATACCAGTAACCCTGGTTAATACGGTTTATAATAAAACGTGAACTAATGAAACAGTCTAATGTGCAGCTCATTCAGGGCTTTTTTTCTGCATATAACTAGAGGGCTCCAACAGGTCTTTATGTTTTATTTGTTACTATTTATAAACAGATGTTTTGATGAAAATGGTTAATTAATATTACGAAGTATTACTATGTCTCGATCGTGCGCTCGATCGTCAAAACTCGAGAGTCAAAACCTCCTGAGGATGCTTCGTTTAGAAGCGAAACGCGTTGAATACTCTTCCGGTTTGGCTGCGTGGCGTTTGTGACGTCACGTCGGTTTAACAGGAAATTAGGCGGAATTGTCACTAGATGTATATATGTGTTTTATTAAATAATTAATTTGATGTTTTCTTAAAATACTTTTGCAATATTTGTTAATATTATTACGAAGTAAATTTCCAGTTTCAAGATTTTACGTTAGCTGCGTCTTCGTGTCGTTCTAATGGAAGCTTTTAGCGTTGAGTCGTAAGACGTTTTATTTATTTGTTTTTAATATATTTCTGACATTGTTTATAGGTATATAAAATTAATACGCGTTCAAGTGAAACTTCGTATATATTTTTATATGTATCGCATAGCAATTTACCATTAGCTTCTTGTAGTTATTAAGAAATGCTGTTTCAAGAAATAATTTCAAATTTGGCGGAAAAATATGAGTAATTCTCCTCTAGCAAGGTAAATTGATGAATCCTAATGAAGTTTTTTTGAAGCGCTCGTAGCGAAGTTTACTTAGCTGTTCTTAACCGATCAGCAAAGTTAAGCAACGTTGCGCGCGGTCATAAGTTGGATGGGTGACCGCTAGTGACATTACTACTGAGGCACATTAGGCCGTCTCGGTCCCGGTTGTTGTCAAATTCAAATTAAAATTCAAATGTTTTATTGGCCTTATAACTGAGATTGTTACATTAGGCAAGTCATGTTTACATTAATCAATTAATTTTAAACTAAATCATTATATTACAAATAATATAAATACAACCTAATTTATGAAAATAATCGAAAATACCTATTACAATTAAAGTCAAAATAATATACCTTCATCGGAGTCAAAATTAAAATAATTAATCAATGCCAAAAACTAATTGATGCCTTAAAATCTATGCAATACAGTTTATGTTTTAAATAAAATCACATTACAAAATTATCAAGCACATAAAAAGATTCAAATGTCATTGAACGTACACAACAAATAAGAATAATACATGAAAGGCCGACAATTTTTTACCCTTTATTATTTATTATTAGTCTTGTACGAGAATGAAGATTGTCTTAGACGCAAAACCATAAATTCATTAACTGAATAAAAGGGATTTATTTAAAAGAACTCTTTTAATACCCTTTTGAAGTCGTTATTATTTAAATTAGTAACATTATTTGGAAGCTGATTATACATTGATATCTTATTATATATGCCTTGTTTCTTAACTTTTTCTAATTTCGTTTTATATTTGAAAAGTTTTTCTCTATTGCGTAAATTATAACTATGAAAATCTTTATTTTTACTCTTATTTATTTTGTTGTCATGTATCTCTAACAGGCTGTTGAAGATATACAGTGATATAACTGTCATTATTTGGTTATTCTTAAAATAATTTCTAACCGAAGTGCGTTTTGGTAGTCCAAACATTATATGTATGGCCCTCTTCTGAGATTTAAGGACTTTTTGTACATCTGTAGCGTTTCCCCAAACAGTAATAGCGTACCTAACGATGGATTGAATATAAGCGTAGTAAACGGACAGAAGGGACTTTTTGTCTAATGAGGCTTGAGTTTAGGTAGCGCATAGTTAGCACTTGCCATTCTCTTGCTTAGTTTTTCTATGTGCGATGTATGACTCAGTGTGTAGTCAATTGTGTAACCCAAAAACGTGTTTTCTGTCAAGGAAATATCGTTATTTTTATTTTTGTCTAAGGATGGCAGTCGTTATACCATGGTGGTAGGGCATTTTGCGAATGTCCGCCTGGCTAGTGAACACCCTCAAGTAGAAAATCTGTCGCCAAGCACCTAACAGTGTATTCCGGCAGCTGTCCTTGAGAACCAGTACTTCTAGGTTAGCCTGAACAACATTTTCGACCACATCATAACTTAGCATCAGGTGAGATAGTGGTCAAAGGCTATTATATAAAAGAATATATAAATATAATATAAGAATTAAAAAAAAAAACTTTGATGTGAATCAATGTACGGGTACTGACTGTCACTAAAACCTTCAAAGTTATTCACCGACAGTGCTTGTTTCGGTTTAACGCCAATAGATAGTTAATGATAAAATCAGCCAAGTGCGGTCGTGCTCGTGCACGAACGGTTCCGTACCATCTGTTACGTATTCAATAAATTATCCATCGACTCATGGGCGTGTGTACAACACTACGCGGCAAGATCGCAGATGTAATCGAGACCTTGCACATCCCTAGTTCCTTCAACCTATCCCCCTACACCACCGCGCGCCTGAACAAATCAGCCACCGTCACGCGCGCAAATAAAAGGAGCTCAAACTATCATTTAATTCGTAAAACTGTAAAGTTATACATAAGTGCGATCCTCGGTGCCCAGTCTCCTCGATCCTGATAAGTGTATACCTCGAGCAAACACCATCATCTATACTATTACATACTTGGTCCCGTTTTTACCCTTTGGATACGGAACAATAAAAATGGAATATGTCTTTCAGAAATCTCGCCTTACATAAAGTGGTTAGAAAACATTCAGACGAAAGGGACCTTCGTCTGAGACAAAAAAACTGCGTATGCATTTCTAGGTTTTGTGATATTTTAGTGTTGTGTTTTGGAATTTAAAAGAGTTCCTAAAAGAGGTAAATTCTCAAAACGGAGCGTATTTTTTACACGGCTATATCATTATCGTAGATCATCAGATCTTGAAGGTTCTTTTTTTTTTTGGCAGAGTATAACCTCTAAGTCACACCCATTTAAATTATTCTAACGTCAGCCAAGCAGTTTTTTAGTTACATTTAATAAACTAGAAGAGTATATTATTAAGCCAATATGCACCATATTTTTAAATTGCAACTATTACCGATAGCGCACATTAAAAGGCGACTGGCACAATGAGCAGCATGCATCCATTAAAAGATTGTTTAATTTTTTCTAGTCTTCTATCATTATAATATAAAAAATGTGATAGAATTTGTGAAAGTACCAGCATGAAAGTATGATCTTGAGGGTAAAATATAAAGTATAAATCAATATGGTACCAACGTCAACATGGTATTTCATGATTTTCAATGTTAGAAGATGTTTACATATTTTAAATGTATATAATTTGTTTTCATTATAATTTGCATCATCATCAATTTCCAAGTTATAAAAACATTTTAAAATTGAATCATCAAAATCGGTTCACCCAGTCGAAAGTTCCAAGGTAACAATTATAAAAAAGTATCGTTGAATTGATAATCTCTTCTTTTTTTTCGGTTGAAAATACAATAAAGCAAGATATAAAAAGACGTAGACGTACTAGGGGGCCAACTCCCGTCTCTTAATTCCGTCTTATTATAACCTTACATAACACTTTTAATTTGCACCCCCACATACCACTATAGTAAACTTACATTAGAACTTTTACGTGAGAGCGAGCTGCACGCATATAATCAAGTCATTTGTACGATAGAGATAGTGCTTTAAGAATATTATTGTTTTGTGACGGCCACTGTACGAATCTTAGTATTCATATATTAAGTTTGAAATAATGATGTTGGTTTTCAACATCGAGAAACTAACCTATAAGCATCAATAGAATTCACACTCAACGCTTAAGATGTTTATAGATATATTACCAGGATAATGTTCTAAGTATCCACTATATCGATATCGATTTAATTTGCACATTCATTACGTCCCATCACTATGAATGACGTGGTGGTGGCTTAGCCAATTAGAACGCGTTTCGATATGAGAAAAATTGGCGGAAATTTGTTTCCTACAAAGTTAATAGATTGGCTATTGGCTTCGGGTTACTTTCTCGATGGTTTTCCATAATAGTTTTTAAAAGGTAGGAGTTGGGCCCCAGTTGTGCTATAGGTTATTACACCTTAACCTTCACCATCAATCCAACATCAGTTTACAACAAACTAACAGACCAACAACGTCGAAACTCCACATAAATAGTGCAAATAAGTACATCGACGCGTAACACCTATGTTTATATTACCGGTTACAGAAATAGGCCAAGTTCCCGATGCTATTTGAAATTCTTTAATTCTGGCCTTGTTTTATATAGTTTTGTTTATAAAGGGCTCGGGAATGTTTAGATAGGATTGGATACTTCATCGGTTGACGATGATAGAGCAGGAAGGTTGTTATAATGAGTTCCTTATTGCTTTGGCTGAGTTTGGCCGAAACTTGTTGAATTTTAGTACGATGTGATGTTTTTCACTTATTATAAAAGAAAAACATCACGTTTTTTTTGAAGAATAAGTACTAAACTGATTTGGAATTCTATAATTAGTTCTTGAAGCAGTGCTGGCTCAGTGGCATTGGCTATGCCCTGCCGCACAGCAGGTACATGTATCGGATCCCGCCGCGGGCTTGAGCTTCACCGCATGGTGGAAGGGCATTTTGCGAACGCCCGCCTGGCTAGCGACCACCCTCAAGTAGAAAATCTGTCGCCAAGCACCTAATGGGTGTTCCGGCAGTCATTGAGAGCCAGTAATTCTAGGTTAAGCCTGTTAACACCTTCGACCACTTACCATCGGTGAGATTGTGGTCAAAGGCTTACCTATCAGCAATAAAAATTAAAAATAAACTATTGTGTCCACCATTAAAGAAGGCCCTTTCATGGGGTAGGGTTGCCATACTCTCCAAGCTTGGCAGGCGTCTTGGAGATCGCAGAGTAAGATAGCACTTCAAAAAGCGCTGCTGCGTTCCGTCTGGTCTTTTTTCATTTCGTCGCTTTGTGCGACTGTCACATGAAGATATGAGGGGTGTGATTCTATCCCGGCACCCCACGGAATGCGTGGGGAAGCTTTATATGGGGAAATAGCACCGATGAAAGAAACTTATTTACACTCTCTCACAAAAAAATTGTATAAGAATTATTGCAATCATACACTCAACTTAAAGTTGCAAGCCACACTTTATTGAATTTGTAATTTTAACTTTAGCTTCCATATATATCCTAGAAAATTGCTTCTTTGATAAAGTTCAAGATTGCTACACCGGACATTATGATTTAAGGCACGAAGAAAGATAAACCCTTCCAAATTCATACTTAAGAATATGCAGTGTCGGCATCCATATCATGACTTTAAAAGTATATGATCATATCCCGAATCATATAAGCGATAATAACAAATATATTCAACATTTTTCGATAGTATATCTTTTAGAAAGTGCTACTGCTCGTTACAATACTTTTATGCAGATTAGACTCAGTACCTAGCTAAAAATATTTGATTTCAGTCACTTTTGAACTAATTTTAACTAAGATTATAGTTATAAAACTTTAGTCTTACCCAAAGTCCAATGAACTGTAGAGTGGCCACCAGGGTTTCATGTTGTTAGTACATCTTAAATTACTTAAGATCTATTGTACACATGAATATGGAAAAATAAATGATTATGATTAATAATCCATTAAATTCTTATACTACTCGAATAAAACAACAAGTTTTTTTGTCTCGAATATTCATATTTGGTTAGATAATCATGATAAATCGATGATTTCAAAAATACGATATTTTATTTCCATTATGAGTATCCAAATATCCACACGGCTTTTAGTGCATCTAGGCGGTTTTGATACAACTTTTTTGATCACAGATGCGCTCCCCAGATTCTTTCCGACATAACATCAAGGTTTTCAGTTGCGTTTTATTTTCATAAACATGTCGAAATCGTGCATATCGTAATATTTTATGGATATAATTGCCAGAAGCTAAATCGGGTCTTAACATTTGGGCAAAAGTAGTAGTTTAGTCGTAGCTTTCTCGGCATCATCCATGTGTGGAATAGGTAGAGATAACATACAAAATTACGCTGCTGCATGATGCTTAACTTAGTAGCAGGTTACCCTACGAGCGTTTCAAATAGGAAAATCATAAAAAAATATTTCCTATCAGTCTATGTCAAGAAGGTTCAAGTTCGCTACATTTCATTGCAGCATGACTAATATTATGCTAATACCATGCATACTAACTGTACCGTAATCTGTGGCAACACGAACTGGGCAAAGTAATGGATCGCCCATAAAGCAGTGCTATGATGAATCTTTCAATAGCGGATTAGTTCTGATTATTTTTTTACGAGTTCAGACGAGCCGACTCGCCTACGTAATGGTTGGTAGAAAATATTGCGAACAAATAGTTTTTTCATGGTCAATGGTAATTACTATTATATATGACGAGCCTGCGAAAGAATATTTTGTAATTAATTTATTCGTGCATGTTAAGCGAAACCATAGTTTTTTTTTTATGTTTTTGTTATGGAACAAGCGCGAGGCCCACCTGATGTTAAGCGGTATCCTCTGCCTATAACAGATGCATTACATCACAAGTCACGAACTGCACTGCGCCCATCACCTTGAGACATACCTGTTAAGTCTCATTAATAACAGGCAACTGTTATTTCACTGGCTCTCAAGGGCTGTTGCCGGAACACAACGTTAGGTGCTTGGCGACAGGTTTTCTACATGAGGGTGGTCGCTAGCCAGGCGGGCATTCGCAAAATGCCCTTCCACCATGCGGTGAAGCTCAAGCTCTGGGCGGGATTCGAACCATGGACCTGCTGCGCGGCAGTCCATAGCCAATGCCACTGAGCCATCACTGCTTCAGAGAGATATGAAGCGCTCGTCGCGAAGTTTGCTTAGCTGTTCTTAACCGATCAGCATAGTTAAGCAACGTCCGCCGCGGTCATGGGTTGGATGGGTGACCGCTAGTGACATTACAACTGAGTGTTTTCGTGCTTCGGAGGGCACGTTAAGCCGTCGGTAGAGCATTTAGCGAATGCCCGCCTGGCTAGCTACCAGCCTCAAGTAGAAAATCTGTCGCTAAACACCTAAAGGTGTGTTCCGGCAGTTGTCCTTGAGAGCCAGTACTTCTAGTTTAGCCTGAACAACATCTTCGACCCCACATCATCACTTATCATCAGGTGACATAGGATCAAAAACTAACCTATAAGGCAGTTTTTTTTTTAAGTCGTGTGCGGAAAAAAGAAATCCCTATCGTATATTTGTAATTTTGTAATGTAATCCGCATAGCACTGCAGGGTGTTATTGGAAATATAACAATATCATAACTGCATCTTTGGGTGTGCTTGAAGTAAGCTGTTCCTAGCATCTCACTTCAGCAAAGATAACATTAGGAATAATGTAATACAGAGTAAAATAATTTTGTTTACTTAAACTGCGTTCGGACACATGATTTTTCACCAGTGTGACACTTGTCAATAACTCAAGATGAAACGTCATGGCAATAAGTTACCTTAATCACTGCTACCCATGGGGTGCTGGGCTAGAACAGCATACAAAATCCCCCTGCATATTTTCTTCGGTGTGCAGTAGTGCCTCTGAAATAATGCTAACTTACGCTGCGACTCTAAAGCCGCCTGCCAAGTGTGGGGCGGCTTTGTTCATCAGTGGACGACCCGGCAGATACAGCCATCGTTAGCGAACGAGTAATCGATTACATATCTCAAATCACGTCATTTTCACGGCCCAATTTTCACAGACGAAAATCAATCACCAAAAATTTTAAAGTATCGAAATATACAATATACTACGCGAAAATAGTTCCATGATGTTAATTTCAATAAATATTTTACAACCAAAGTTTTTTTTTATAAATTTTAACATTTTGGTAAAAATGCATAATATACTAACGGGTGGTTAAATTGTAAGGGCCGATGTTGAATATGAACCACACCTAAACGCCAAGTTTTTTTCCGAATTTTATTTGACATTTCTCTATTTCAGACTTACTCAATTTGAACCATGGAGAGATACACAATCCAACAACGTGTTAAAGTTATCCAGACTGATTATGAAAATGGGCGTTCTAATCAAAATGCATATCGTGCACTTCGTGATTTTTTTGGTCAATTTGATCGTCCAAATGTGCGTACAATCGCAAAAATCGAGCAAACCGGGTCTGTAGAAGATGTGTGAACACCAGTGCATGCTCGTACAGCTCGTACTGCAGAAAATATTGCTGCTGTTCGCGATAGTGTGGCTGAAGAGCCGTCCACCTCAACTCGTCGTCGTGCCCAACAATTGCACCTCTCACGCTCGTCGTTGATGAACATTATGCATAAAGACTTGCATTTACACGCTTACAAGGTGCAATTGGCTCAAGAACTAAAGCCTCTTGACCATTCCAAACGTCGTGAATGGGCAGAATGGTGGCAAGAAATGGCAACAGTGGATGATCAATTTTCGAAGAAAATCATCTTCAGTGATGAGGCACATTTTCACCTCAGTGGATTCGTCAATAAACAGAATTGCCGCATTTGGGCGAATGAGAATCCAAGAGTGATTGTCGAAAAACCAATGCACCCACAAAGAGTGACTGTTTGGTGCGGTTTATGGGCTGGCGGCATCATCGGGCCGTATTTTTTCCAAAATGAGGCCGGTCAGGCAGTTACTGTGAATGGTGTTCGCTATCGTGAGATGATAACGAACTTGTTATGGCCCGAATTGGAAGATATGGATGTGGACAATATGTGGTTTCAGCAGGACGGTGCCACTTGCCACACAGCTAACGAAACAATGGCTCTTTTGCGCAACAAATTCAATGGCCGTGTTATCTCACGTAATGGCGATGTCAATTGGCCGCCAAGATCATGTGATTTGACACCGTTAGACTTTTTTCTTTGGGACTATTTGAAAGAAAAGGTGTACGTCGATAAGCCAGCAACAATTCAAGAGCTAAAGGATGAGATGATTCGGCACATTAACGGCCATTATGCCTCAGGGTCATCGAAAATTTGGACCATCGGATGGAGGTGTGCCGCCGTGGTCGCGGCGCCCATTTGACCGATATTTTATTCCATACATAATTGAGTAATACCAATATATCATAATAAAATTTGAAGCGCTCGTAGCGAAGTTTACTTAGCTGTTCTCAACCGATCAGAAAAGTTAAGCAACGTCGCGCGCGGTCATGAGTTGGATGGGTGACCGCTAGTGACATTACTACTGAGCGTTTCCGTGCTTCGGAGGGCACGTTAAGCCGTCGGTCCCGGTTGTTGTCTTAGGATGGCAGTCGTTATAGCATGGTGGTAGGGCATTTTGCGAATGCCCGCCTGGCTAGCTACCACCCTCAAGTTGAAAATCTGTCGCCAAGCACCTAACGGTGTGTTCCGGCAGCTGTCCTTGAGAGCCAGTACTTCTAGGTTAGCCTGAACAACATCTTCGACCACATCATCACTTACCATCAGGTGAGATAGTGGTCAAAGGCTAACCTATAAAGCATAAAAAAAAAAAAAAAAAAAAAAAAAAAAAAAAAATTACAATAATTTCCTAAATAGTTTGTGTTTTATTCAAAATCAACATCGGCCCTTAAAATTTAACCACCCTTTATTAGCATAATCCCGTTGAGGTAGGCATAAGCCTTAACACACACGATAGTAAAGAGTTTGTATGTTTGCTTTTGTTTGGTTGAAGAGTCTGTCGCTGTATATATGTACATACACAGTATATGTACCTACATATATAGTCCCGATTTTTTCACAGTAACTCTTTAGTCACAGTGCATATACCGTAGGGCACTTTGAACGGTACATCTCTGTTGGACCAGAGCAAGTAGTTCAAGTAGTTTAGCAAGGTGGTGGGGCATTTTGCAGATGCCCGCATGGCTAGCCACCACCCTCAAGTAGAAAATCTGTCGCCAAACACCTAACGGTGTGTTCCGGCAGTTGTCCTTGAGAGCTTGTAATTCTAGGTTAGTCTGAACAACATCTTCGACCACATCATCACTTACCATCAGGTGAGATAGTGGACAAAGGCTAACCTATCAGGCATAAAAAAAAAAGTAAAGTTCCGTCTTCCCCAAATGATCTAGGCGACGCAGCGGCTCAAGCCGAGGTATGTATCACTGTGATGCACATGAGCCTGCTGTCATCACCTTTTAGGTAGACCCTTATAGCGCCAGTCTCTGGTAGAGTGCCTTCAGCACTCATTGCCCATAGCTAATGCTTTAAAGCCTTCCCTTACCCAAAGTCTGGTGGAGCTGGAAATTACCGCAGTGGCCGGTTATATCATGCCATTTAATCGATTCAGAACACAATTGATGCGGTGGCTTGCTGAGAAATGATTCTATAGTTTAAATTAATTTTTTGATTATAAATTATAAGGATTAAAATAAGTAGCTTTCAAATGACATGTGTTTATATATAATTTTAGATTTTATTGACATTTATTGGTAAATAATTTGTATTGAATTTTCTTTAAATTTTAACTTGACATTTATTAAATTGAAATTGTATTCATAAGTCTGTGAAGACAAGTTTTAGCGAAATTATTAGCTTATTATTATTATTAATTTCTAAATTGTACCTGAAACTTATAAACGAATAAATGAATATGAATATCTTAATTCCCCTTTAAAGAAAATGTACATGCTTCTAATATAGGTGCATACAGGACAGATTTTATATGTTAGATCTCATTTGTAAAAGACAATAGTGATTATTATTAAACATGGCACTTACTCTTAATATTGTTAGGTTTGCAATAACGCCTGCTATGCGGAATACATTACAAAATCACATATATACGATAGGAAAAATTTAAGTCATGTGCGGAATTCGACCCCGCGTCCATCCACCCCTTGAGCCAGGGTATGTTCTAACCAATAGAGCTAACATGACATGACGTCATAACTCAAATCTTTCCTATAGTTCTTTAACCATCGTATCGGGTTCGAATCCCGCACATGACTTAATTTTTTTCTATCGTATATTTGTGATTTTGTAATGTAATCCGCATAGCAGGCGTTATTGCAAACTTAACAATATTAAAATTATAAGGTTGCGTCATCATTTACAAGTATAAAACCAATTGCAAAATTGGTCTTGTTTTTAGTACAACGCAAGTGGTACTATAGATGTCGCTCCATCCCGATACGATGGTTAAAGAACTATAGGAAAGATTTGAGCTATGACGTCATGTCATGTTAGCTCAATTGGTTAGAGCATACCCCGGCTCAAGGGGTGGATGGACGCGGGTTCGAATCCCGCACATGACTTAAATTTTTCCTATCGTATATTTGTGATTTTGTATGGCACTTACTCATAGGTTCCTACAATGAAGTCATTGATTTTGAATATAAGTGCAGCTCTTTTCTGGTTCTATTTAATGTTTTATGACCTAGTTAAAAGATAGTGGATGTTTACGAAAACCAATAAAATAGTTTAATGAGATGCATCACAGATTTCAATATTTACAAACAAATAAAACTAGACACGCTGAACAAATAAAATATAATGCATGTATATTAATGATACTATTTTATTTCTTGCATGGTGGAAGGGCATTTTGCGAATGCCCGCCTGGCTAGCGACCACCCTCAAGTAGAAAATCTGTCACCAAGCACCTAACGGTGTGTTCCGGCAGCAGTCCTTGAGAGCCAGTGAAATAACATGCAAAATGAGACTTAACAGGTATGTCTCAAGGTGATGGGCGTAGTGCAGTTTGTCACTTGTGATGAAATACATCTGTTATAGGCAGAAGATACCGCTTAAAATCAGGTGGGCCTCGTGCTTGTTCCATCACAATAACATAAAAAAAATATATAAAAAAAACATATAACTTTCTTTACATGTACACACCCAATACAATAGAGCAGTAATATAGTAATATTATATAGAATTGCCGCTTCTGCTGGCATGATATGAGATTGACCATCAGACAATAGTGTGTAGATACCACAGAAAAGAGAAAGCAATATATTTTTCTATGCTAGATACCCAATATGAAATGACATAAAAAAATATATATTCAAAAACGGAATTGAATTCCAACACTTGGAAAAATAAAATTCTAAGGGTTGCCTCATTATTAACGAGTTTAAAGCTAATTGAAAAATTGTTCTTGTTTGTAGTACAACGTAAGTTGAACTATAGATATCGCTCCATCGCAATACGATGGATAAAGAACGATAGGAAAAAATTGAGTAATGACTCATTGTCATGTTAGCTCAATTAGTTAGAGCCCAGCTAAACGGGAGGATGGACATGACTTAAAAAAAAACCTTTCGTAAATTTGTGATTTTGCAATAAAATAACTTGTTGAAGTCGTTACCATGCTGATTAAAAACACTTTGAACACACATATTTACGGTCTGAATTCCACATGTCGAGTTATTTCATACTTTCCGTGGTAGAAGTCATTAAGTTTTAAAATGACAACAATATCACTTGTGTCAGTGATCTTTGATCGATACTTCTCACAAGATCGATTGTCACTCGCCACAATACAGACTGGTCATCATCGATAGGAGTTGCATGTTGGCAAATGCTTTTTCCAGAAAACTTAAAAGCTACTCCACTGGTCTTAATGGAATTGATATGGTTAATGGTTGCCTTAAGGGTTTTTTTTACCTCACAAAATAACTTAAATCATCAAAATTACTCCAATTTTGACAAGATTAGGTTACTCCAATCGTGATTATTTTAATAAGTATGTAATATATTCATGATAAAAACACACCCATAACTTCCGATTCAAGGTAGAAAGATCATTATTGGAATTTCAAACATTCTTAAAGTAAGACATCATCTGCCAATTCGACAGCTGTCATACCTGACATTCAATACTGGCCTTAGTCTTTCCAATATTATTGCAGCTGCATTTTTAAAGGCGCATCCTAAATAATATTTGAGAAATCGATTTGCGAGTAAATTTGCACTCAAATGAAGCATCATTTGAACACTATAGATATAAAGAAGAGAGAAGAATATAAAAAAAAAATGAGAACATATAGAGCACTATAGATCATAAATGTATTATAGAGCATAAATTGAGTACAAATGAGATTTCGGATTCCTATAGAGTTTATAGGGATTGTTGAAACGAAGCCTCCTATACTGTACTGCACTGAATTCTACCTCATAGAACTCTTCTCTAACTATACCCTGGTATACGTCATCATCATCATCAGCCGGAAGACGTCCACTGTTGAACAAATGCCTCCCCCATAGGGGGGGGTTTGCCATAATCCCCACGCTTGGCAGGCGTCTTGGGGATCGCAGTTATTGGTGTGCATTTCTCAGAGGGCGCTGCTGCCCACCTTCCGGTATTTTTCCCTTAGTCGCCTTTTACGACACCCACGGGAAGAGATGGGGGGATGACATTCTAGCCCGGCGCCCCACGGGGTAGCCCGGCACCCCACGGGGTCAGGTTCAGGGGTCATATTTTGTTAATGAAGGCATACCATCAAAGACAAAAAACTAGGTTTTATTTTAAATGTAGAGTTATCCCTTAAAAAAGTTATGTAATATACTTAACCATATGCCACTCAAAGTATTCCTTTTGGACGAATAACTTATTTAGCGACGAGCCATTTTATTCTGTGCTACGAGTAGAACTAAATACTAAACATAGACGTAGGTCACAGTTTTGTCGATCCATTTCGTCTGTCAGTATTGATTCGGGTTATTTGTAGTTTATTGCAAAGCGGCCGGTCTGTAATAGTTTTGTCTGTGATGTGAAATTTATACGCTGTTCCAATTGCGGCTACATCGATCTCTGTTACTTGTGGTTGACTTCGTGAGCTTCTAGAAAGTGCTTGTTAAGTTGTCTATGAAATTGTTTTGCGAAAGTTTTAAAGAGGTTATATACGTACCCATCCAGCAAAATATATTATACATCAAATTAATATTTTAATAAAACACTTAAAAATACAAAAATATATAATAAAAATGCGAAGCATCCTCAGGAGGTCTTGACTCAAGACCTCCTGAGGATGCTTCGTGTAGAAGCGAAACGCGTCGAAAACTCTTCCGGTTTGGCTGCGTGGCGTTTGTGACGTCACGTCGGCTTAACAGGAAAATTAGGCGGAATTGTCACTAGATATATTTTTGTAAAATATTATACAGTTTAAAAACTGATTGTGGTGAATGTTCCACATTTTATAGTTTTGTCTTAGCAAGCTGCCAAGCGTGGGGATTATGGCAAACCCTCCAACAGTGGGAGAGGCTGTGTCCAGCAGTGGACAATCCACCTGATACAGTAAGGCAAGCTTTGCCTTCTTGAGATAAAAAATATTGCTTGAGTAATAAAAACCATAAATAATATTAAGTACCTACTAAGCAGCAATTAAATGTCAATAAAGAGGTATCATGAAGCTAAGGTGAATGAGAGTAAACAAAAAAAACACAGTTGTTTCATACTTTAGCTACGCCTTAATGTACCACAGATCACAAAAATATGAAATGGTCTCTTAGAATAGAACAGCTGACATTTTTTCACGATTTTAAGGTTACCCTCGTGGTTAAAGTTGTCCAAAATCCTATTTTCGATACCCTGTATAAGTGTGCAATTTAAGTAATATGTCCGTATATTGTGGCGGTGTTAACTTAATTTACAACTTTTGGAGTGGTCCGACTTTGACGATAGACATAGTATTATGCCTATGGGATAAAATGCGAATGCTAGTTGACGATGAGAGAATGATGAGCCGAACGTTAAAGGTTTCTGAACATTCTGCGGTTCAAGTTATTGGAACTAAATATTCAGGTTATGATGTCTGTAACTTTTGAACCACAAAACGATGACTTTGAAATATTTACGGGACAATCTTTAAAGTACCACTATTCTAACAAAAATAGAATGATTGAAATCGGACTACGCTTTAATAAATTACAACTAAGTGTATAGTACCACCAACTTACTGTGCAGTTCGCGAGGGCGCTGCTGGTCAAGGAAATCAACTACAAACTGTCACAATTTGAAGGAATGTTGTAGTTCTTTTTTCTGCCGCCTGAGCAGATAAGTTGGTGGGACTGTACATTTTGACTTTCATCCCCTTTACAAAGGGAACCGTGCTGAATTTCGGGATAAAAAGTATAAAGTATCCTACCTCCTAGTATGAACTCTAATAATGGTAACTTTCATTGAATTCTATCCACTAGTTTTGGAGTGATGCGTGGCCGGGATACAGATAGACAGTGACAAATAAAAATAAAAACCGTTTTGACTGTTACAGTTTTATTATAAGTAAAGATTTAAGTGATTCGTTGTTATTATTAGTAAGCCTACACCAGTCGTCGCGTCGTGTCGGGGCAATGCATCTTTTGTATCTTTTGAACATTTCGTGAAAGCCGTTTGAAATTTTCGCAAATATCCATTAAAGTGAAAACCAAAATTACCAGTTTGGTTTATTTTATATTAATAAAATTCAAATCATTTATTGCGAATCAAGGTGATAGGTACAGAGATCTTACATTTTAAGATACACTCTTGCGTGTGTCTACCGTCTAAAATACACTCTTGTACACGCTTGTATTGAATTTCGTTAAAATTGCAACACAATTATCTAACACATGTAATTTATCCCTTAGTTACATTTTAGGACTTTCATCATACATCTCAAAAGAAGATATGGAACTTTTTTTTAATTGGATTTTCTGTCCTTATATTGCTAAGCCAGGAACTGTATGGCTGGATACATATTAAGTAGTAAATACAATTATTAGCTTAATATATTTTTGAATGATTTATATTTATGCACCCCGTGGGGTGCCGGGTTAGAATTGCACCTCCCCATATCATCCCGTGGGTGTCGTAAAAGGCGACTAAGGGAAAAATACTAGAAGGTGGGCAGCAGCGCTTTCTAAAGAACTGTCATCTGACACTGCGATCCCCAAGACGCCTGCCAAGCGTGGGGATTATGGCAAATACCCCCTTTACAGGGGAGGCTGTGTTCAGCAGTGGACGATCCGGCTGATACAGATATATTTAGAATAATCATTAAAGCGTCAAGAAAAGAACATCGTTTGAGTCATATTCCTTAATATTTCTTAGGCACTTTTTTGCCGATCTAACGTCTATAATTTATAGCAACGTCAAAAAATATGTACAGACGTTCTATCTAGGTCTAGTTTCTAAAGGTAAAATAGACCTTATCGCGTAGGTGATAAGGGGGATAGTAGTGGGAGATAGGGCGGGACTATTTCCATCGCCCTTGACACGGCAAGTTGCGACACGCAGCTCTCACGGCACGGATCGTTTAGTACGTGTGTACGGGGTTTTATTTTCACTGTAAAAAAACGTCGGTATATAAGCGTCTTATTACAAGTTCATATACAGGGTTATTGGTGAAATGCTAACAACCTTTTAGGGTTGACAGAAGGCAACCGTAAGAGGTTGTTAACATTTAAAAAAAAAGTTTTTTAGGACTAGAACTGTTTTCTAGTAAAAAACAGTTGTTTTTTAAGCTTGATAGGTTAGCTTTTGACAACTATCTCACCTGATGGTATCTAAGTGACGATGTGGTCGAAGATGTTGTTCAGGCTAACCTAGAAGTACTGGCTCTCAAGGAAAGCTGCCGGAACACACCGTTAGGTGCTTGGCGAGAGATTTTCTACTTTCTACTTGGGTGGTAGCTAGCCAGGCGGGCATTCGCAAAATGCCCTACCACCATGCTATAACGACTGCCATCCTTAGACAACAACCGGGACCGACGGCTTAACGTGCCCTCCAAAGCATGGAAGCGCTCAGTAGTAATGTCACTAGCGGTCACCCATCCAAGTCATGAACGCGCGCGACTTTGCTTAACTTTGCTGATCGGTTAAGAACAGCTAAGTAAACCTCGCTGCGAGCGCTTCAAATGAGATGTTTTTTATGTTTTGAAAAAAATATACATGTTAATTATATTTTTTAAATATTTTTTTTTGTGTTTTAATGCTTACTCCGAGCTAAGAACACACACCGCGGCAACACTGGACCGCGCCGAGGTCCCTTTAAATAGAATTTTGAATATTTACATCGGGCAAAGTAATAAAACATATGAAATAATACATTATAGGCACAAGATACTTTCGACATCAGGTTGTCCTTGTGCTTATTCAGTCAAAAACATATAAAAAAAACATAAAAGAAAAAAACAAAACATAATATTTCTTTTCAAATTAAAAAAATAATCATATCAAAATGTTTCTTAGGAGTAGCAAAAGTCAACCCTAAGAGGTTGTTAGCATTTTACAAATAACCCTGTATATTACATTGGGTGAACAACGTGCTGGGTTAGAATGTCACCTTTCCTACTGTGGGTGCCGTAAGAGGCAACTAAGGGAAAAGTGCGCCAAATTAGCAGCATGCCACTTCTCACGTTGATGTGAGAAAAGTGTGGTGTTAATTTTTTTTTATGTTATTGAGTGGCAAACAAGCAGACAGCCCACCTGATGGTAAGCGGTTACTGTCGCCTATGGACATTTGCAACACCAAGGGCCTTACCAATGCGTTGCCGACCCTGTAGTACTCTTTAAACACCCTTTTTGAAGGAATCCATACTGTAGCTTATTAGACGCACAACAGGGCTGTATATTATTTTAGTGCCCTGCCAGGGTTTCATACAATATGTTCTTGTGTTCCTGTCTTTTATGTTGTTAGATCTCGGTTAGGCTCGCCCCCTATTACATGGGATCAAAACTCGATCGGCGAAATGCGGGTGTTTACACATCTCGGCCTATCCCTTCGGTGAATACAGGTGTGATTATATATGTATGTTTGTTGAGATAGAAGCAGTTCTCACTTAAAATTATTTCTCATGTCGAAACTAGATCCCAAGCAATGCTACTGGAAAATCTTTGCAGCGCTCGTAGTGTAGCTTGCTAAGTCGTTCTTAACCGATTAACTAAGTTAAGAAACGTCCGCTACGGTCATGAGTTGGATGGGTGACCGCTAGTGACATTACTACTGAGCGTGCCCGTGCTTCGTAGGACACGATAAGCCGTTGGTCCTGTTTTTTTTAAGGATGGCAGTCGTAGCGAATCTCGGCCTGACTAGCTACCACCCTCAAGTAGAAAATCTCTCGCGAAGAAACTAATGGTTTGTTGCTGGCTGGTAAGGACCGGTAACCCCACAACCGCGTTTAGACCCCTAATCTACGCTACTACCCCTAATCCTAGCTACGGTCCTGTTCTCCTATCGGCATGCCACTAGCGCATGCTGGGTAGTATCGTCCACGTATCCGCATTGGTATTACGCCAGGGACGGCTCCCTTCAAGCAACGTTACTGGTCTTCCAAATCAGCCATGTCCCTTGACAATCTGTGTCAGTCTGAAGGTGAGCCTCCTGTGCCTTCTTCGCACCCATTCTCCGACTACGTGCCGGATCACTAGAATACGAGGAGTCGTCAAGTGCTGGCTTCCCTTTGTGGGGAGGCCGGAAGGAGCGAGCTCCCACGAGGAGCCTCCACGTGGGTAGAACATGAGTACCTGTCAAGATTCATTCGGACTCTCCTTGAACAGACTAAGAAACTATAAAATAAATGTACAAGAAGGTTATCATAACAAAAATAATTATATTGATGGTACATATGGCTCAGTTTTTATATATCAAATTCTTTCGTAATACGTTTTATTAATGGGTATTCATAATTCATACATTCTTAGAAATAAAACTGGGTGCAGCCACTAAAAGCTCCAGTTTGTTAATATTTATAGGTTTATTTATATAAATCCGTGGTCTACATTAAACGAATCTGTACGTATTAACGTCGCCAAGCGTATCCTAAGTCGAGGCGATAACCACACGGCATAACGTTTAGTATATTTTTCAAATGAAATTCTCATGAGTTTCTGACATTATTAAATATTATAAAATAACCGGCAAACGCTCACGTTAGGAATAATAACAGATATTTTAAAAATATTTTAATAAAACACTTAAAAATATAAAAAAAATATATCTAGTGACAATTCCGCCTAATTTACCTGTTACGAAGTGACGTCACAAACGCCATGCAGCCAAACCGGAAGAACTTTCAACGTGTTTCGCTTCTACACGAAGCATCCTCAAGAGGTCTTAATTCTACGAGCGTACGATCGAGAAAAATCTTCAACAAGATTTTAATTTATATACGATTTATATACGATATCTATAAATATATACCTATATTTACATAATAATATATAGATATATCCTGCATATTCTTTTATCACCGGTAAGCCTTTTTTTATGTAATTGTGACGGAGCTAGCTCGAGCCACCTGATGTTAAGCGGACTAACCTCTGCCTATAACAGATGCATTGGATCACAAGTCATAAATTGCATTGCGCCGGTTACTTTGAGACATAGTTGTTAAGTCTCATGTACCTGTAATTTCACTGGTTCTCAAGTACTGCTATCGGAACACCGTTAGGTGCTTGGCGACCGATTTTCTGCTGAGGGTGGTAGCTAGCCAGGCGGTCAATCGCAAAATGCCTTTCCACCATGCGGTGAAGCTCAAGCCGGCGCGGTGGGGATCGAACCAGAGACCTGCGGCACGGCATTCCATAGGTATTACCGCTCGGCCATCATTGCTTCATATGATAATAGAGATATGGCTGTTGAAGTATGTAAATAATGGTATAAAATAAACACCATTTTACTTTACCCATACACTAATATCTTGTTAACGATATTTATTGCTATGAGTGATTGGCACGGGGTATATTTTTTTACGTCGACGTTAGATCGATCGACGTAACATGGTTTTAGATCGTAAATATTGGATGCTGTTTTAAAATATACATTTGCAGTTTGTACTTTCCGGTGTTTTTTGTACGGACATAATATAATAGACTCCTAACACGACTGTATCAGACAGCTTTTTTTTAAAACAACCTACATTCGTCATTTTTATATTATATAGGTGTGTATGGACATAAGAAAACTCCTAACACGACTGGCACTCTTTGCTCGGAAGTAATAAAAAAGATGATATAATAAATTACAAGCACAAGAGACTTAACATCAAGTGGTCCTCGTGCTTATTCCGTCAAATACATAAAAAAATCGTCTCCAAATTTTTGTTAGGACTAGCAGAAGTCAACCCTAAGGTTGTTAGCTTTTTATCAATGACCCTGCTTAATGCGCAAGTATTTAACTTTTTTTCGTAAATACATACCTACTTACTCCCCCCACAAGGTGGACTGACGACATCGTAAAATTCGCGGGTCGCGATTGGTTACCAAGTGGGTAATAGCCGTTCTTTGTGGCGTTCTATGGGGGAGGTGTTTGTTCAACAGTGGACGTCATCCGGCTGATGATGATGATGAATATCTCTTCAACATTATGGAACCCTCGGTGAGTGAATCCGTTTACTTGGTAGGTTTTTATTGGTAGGTTTTATTTTCGCCCGCGGTCATGAGTTGACCGCTAGTGACATTACTACTGAGCGCTTCCGTGCTTCGGAGGGCACGTTAAGCCGTCGGTCCCGGTTGTTATCTTGGGATGGCAGTCGTTATAGCATGGTGGTAGGGCAATTTGCGAATGCCCGCCTGGCTAGCTACCACCCTCAAGTAGAAAATCTGTCGCCAATCACCTAACTGTGTATTCCGGCAGCTGTCCTTGAGAGCCAGTAATTTTAGTTTAGTCTGAACAACATCTTCGACCACATCATCACTTACCATCAGGTGAGATAGTGGTCCAAGGCTAACCTATCATGCATAAAAAAAAGCACCTCGTTATTTAACACCTCGTTTAGTGAAATGCCAGGTATACGTTACATCACTGTAGATTTTAGTAAATAATACGGGATAACTCACGTGAATAAGTCAGATAGCTCCGACTATAGTTTCAACCACATTCGGTGGTATTTTTCAAGGGGAGCTCGGGACGCCCGCGTTGACGTCTCGCTGTGCACTCAGCGAAACTATAGTCGGAGCTATCTGACTTATTCACGTGAGTTAACCCATATTATTTACTAAAATAAGTGAAAACCACGTTAGTTTTTATAACAAAATCACTGGAGATATTTGTGTAGTTTGTCTTGTCTGGTATGTTTGTGCCTGGCCGAATTGAAGCTCGCAAACTGTTTTCGATTTTTTTCTGTATTTCACTAGCTCTGGTTACAAACAAGTGTTTTCATATTATCCAGTTATAAATTGGATCTAGTCGAATGGGTACACTTTATTTAATGTTTAACTATTTTTACTCAATTTCAATAACTTCAAATCAATTTTTGTTTATCCATAAATGAATAGGTACATAAATCAGTTGTAACATTCATATTTCTTAATAGGATTAGGTACAAGCACTGTCGCGTGTTAGGCGAAAATTTGAAATGTGTTAGGTTCGTCAAATACCTAGGTGTACATTATGTTACTTATTATGAACGTTCTCAAAAGACAAGAAAAAGGGACCTCTTCTTTGTAGGTTAGAACTTCAAAATATTTAATAAACCAAAATTCCCACTTATTCATGAATTTCTATAAATAATATTACATTAACTAGGGATTAAGGAAACTAAGGTACATAAGTACCTCAATTACTTTAATGAACTTTAACAAATCTATTTAACGATTTCACCCACTCTCTTTTAGGATTACTTAGGTATTTATAAATTCCTATTACTCGACATTCAGGTTCTACACAGCAACCCCTAATTACATTTCAATCATTAAATGGACGATATCGACTCCGTGTGATACTTATATAACAATATTTCAGCACAGATAGACCTTTTTTATGTAACACTTAGCGCCCTCTCGGTGAAATAACTTGACATTGGGCTTCCCCAAGTTCCGCCTTATAATTATGAAGTGGGTAGTACTTTGATGTTTCGTTAATAGCTCCATCAATGACATTTTCATACAGGTCGGTTATTATGTTTGTCAATCACATTTTAATAGTGAAATTCTTTATAAATATATTAGGAAAGTAACTGTAATTTTTTGACTGAATTTGATCCCGGATTGACAGCTTCAATCCGGACCAAGCTTTTCAGTTACCTAATGAGCGGAAAGGAAATACTTTATGTAAATTTCTTTCACACTTGATACCTTTGAATTACTTTTCTATTTTCAGAACATTATGTTGACTTATATTTAAATACATTGCACTTAAAAACTCACCTGAATTTTAATGAGCTGACACAACGTATCTACGACGTTGTCCTTTTGAGTGAAGAAAACTGTCACGAAAACAACACAAGATTACCACACTCCCAGTACAGTACAAAATGTAGAACAGAACATTCAAAAACAAAACAAAACTGGCAGGTTGTAAAAAGTAAAAACTGCAGTAAAAAGTTTACAACCGCGAGAAACAAACACTAAACTCAAACAACAAATAAAAAAGAAAACGGTGTAGTGTCCACTTTTTCTATACGGCCAGTGTCATCAACAGAAGTGTCTCAAACCGCGGACCGCGCGCGAAACCGCGCGAAACCTACTTCAAACTGTACAGTAGCCGGATTTTCAGTCATAAAAATAACCCGTTGATGAAAAACATCAGTTTACGCGCGGTAATGTAAACACAGCACAATCATCGTACGGCACCGATGAGAACGCGAACGGCACTGGCTAAATATAAAGCTGAGTTCCGATGCATTGGCAGATGGTAAAGACAGTATGGGAGCGATAAACCGAAGTACAAAACGATGAGTCAGTTGGATGATCTTCAATCGCATCTACAACAACGAAACAGTAATGCTGTTAAAGATCGACAAAGGAGCCGGCAAAATTCTAGTTCTGGATACCTAAATGTATCAAGTGTCGTGTCGTAGAATTCTGTGCGTTAGAGTAAGCCAGCAAAGAAGTACTTATAGTTTTATTCTTAGGTCATTTTAAAAGTAAGCAACAACAAATCAACCTTCTTTACTTCACGAATGATGAATTTGTCTAATCTAGGATATAACTACCATACGAAGATATTGTAATATATGTAACCAACAGAATATGATAAGCCCTAGTCATTATAGATGTCCGATGATGTTCCAGCATAAAAAAAAATACTCGAAACGAAACCTCTAAATTTGTACCATCAGTCGTGTTTTCATCCTTACGTCACTGTGAAAGTAAAAGTTTTCCCATTTATTTTGTAGCAGCACCCCTTGCGGAAACATTAGCGAACTGAACATATAGATAGCAGCAGTAAATTACTATAAAAACTTGCACTAGGGGACTGACATCGGCTTTAGCAAAGGAAAAAATCTAACAATAAATTATACCTACTAATAACAAATATTTTAAAAGTATTCTAGGAAAAACTAATTCAATATTTTAATTAAATACTTCAAAAATATATAAAAAATATATCTAGTGACTATTCTGCCAAATTTTCCTGTTAATCAACGTGAAAGTGTTTTTATTAAAATATTGATTTAGGTTTTTTCTTACAATAATTCAAAAAAAGTTTATTTCTATTAAATATGGATTTCCGAAAAGAAACGCCTGAATCTATTCATTATTTTAATAAGTAAATTTTCTAGTATAATTAAATAATCTAAAAAAAAATAAGAAATATGGCCACCTTGCAACAGCTGATACTCGTAATACACACTATTTCTATGTTTAGTGCTGGCTCCATATGTAATAAAAGTCAAACTAAGGAGTTTTCCTTATTTTTGTTTTCCGACAGAGATCCAACAAATTTAAATCTGCCAGTAGGTTTGAAGTTCTCAATTTTTAATGGTAAACTGTACAACATTATACGCGTAAGTCTAGATTAGTGAATTTGGTAAACAATGTAAATGGACTTTTTACCCAAAAATAAAAAATAAAATAATAAAAAATAAAAATAAAAATTATTTGTTAAAGTCGATGCCATACTTATAACATATAGATCTATATTACATACAATTGCTGAATAAGAATGGCTCTAACTAAAATTAATTATGATTTGATGTCTTTTGAGGAAGGGAAAGTTGTTCAGTAATTATATATGTAGAGAAACGCAACTTTCCACGGAATTTTAATACGAGTTGGAAATTATTATAGAGGTCCACCGTGAAGGTCCATAGCTTGAATTCTACCGCAGGCTTTATCTGCACCGCACGGTGTTCGAACAATTAGCAATCATGTCTAAGTAGCTACCAAATATGTCACCAAACGCCTTACATGGCAGTCTTTAAGAGTTCTTTCACAATCCTGGTTCAACCTGCTCGACTGAATGAACGACCATATCTGTCGGCAATAAAAAAACATTATTAAACAGATTGGCTCTCTAATGGAACCAACCCGAGGGCGAGCCAACTGCTCACCAAAACTGTTAGCACCTCGGCAAGACAATGTACCTCCCCCAAGCAGACATGACAGCTGTAGCAAAGAAAAAAATAACAATAAATTATACCGTTGCATTTGACAGTATAGCTA
Source organism: Plagodis pulveraria (assembly GCA_963890685.1). Lineage (NCBI taxonomy): Eukaryota > Metazoa > Arthropoda > Insecta > Lepidoptera > Geometridae > Plagodis > Plagodis pulveraria. Next base: position 7,091,913 of record OY982975.1, read on the forward strand.
CATAATCTAAAAAGAAATATGACTGCTTTGCAACAGCTGACACTATTTTTATATCTAGAGCCGCCATATGTCATAAAAGTCAAACCATGAATTTTCTTTTTTTCACGACAGAAATCCAACAAATTTAAATAGTAAGTAGGTTTAAAGATCTCAAATGTTAATGGATTACTGTAAGTTATCCGTGTATTAATGGGGCCCCAAAATGTAACTCCCACAAGCGGACATGACAGCTCAGCAGATATAACTAACTGTCCATACTGTAAATAGATTGCAATGACTATTAGGGATGCGAGAGTGATTGTACGATAACACTGCACAGATGCCGCTGATTAGAGATCAGCAGCGTACTTCGGGAACCCTAATGCTATTAGCGTTAGGCACTATATTGATCGATGACTGCTTCTATCAAGTGCGGAATTGAATTGTTTCTCAAACAATGTTAGGTGAATTTGGATTGCATTTGTAAAATTAATCTTATCCAATAGCAAATAGTTCTTATTGGATCATCAAAGTATTTGTCATCAATCTTGAGTAAGGTTTTTTATAAGTATGAATGATGTGATTATTTGCCCATTTTTGTCGAAGTCATTAGAATACATATACAGTTAGTCATCGTTACTAAAACTGTTTTAATATGTCATAGTTTGAAATCATGGTTTTCGAACGCTTTAGTAATTGGCGGGAAATTCAAAACTTTAATATTATTTCGGTTTTATTGTTGTATCGTGTACCAATTTATTCATGTGTTTGTCTCCAGCTTACTCAATTGAAATTATTTAATTATATATAATAGCATATTTAATGCAATTATGAATACCAACTCAAAATTTAGGTGCCAAATAAACTTCGATGTTACGTGTGATTATTAATTAGTGTGTTAGCTGACGTTATGGTCTCCACCACATGCTATTCTGCTTGATCAAATAAAGCGCGAGATTTGGAGAAGAGTTTACAATAAGTATATAGATTTTTATTATACACTAGCGTCCTGACCCGGCCTTGCACGGTGTTTAACAAAAAATATAAATTGAAGCACATAAAAAGTGGTCGTTTTTATAGATATTGATGTCCTCTATTAAATAGTATATCACTTTGCTCGATTGTCAACGATTTCCGCAGCGTACCTACGCGATATAACGATTTTTTTTACACGTTGGATTACATTATCGAAATTTCGTACGGATCCGTAAGTTTTTCAAAATATTATATAGTCTATGTTCATGAAGAATAGTGTAAAATTCTAATGTTGAAAGAGTTTTTCAAATCGGTCCAGTAGTTTAAAGTTTATTCATTACATTCAAAAATATAAAAATAAAAAAATACAAATATAATTGCCTCTTTACAAAGTATAGATAGTAAACTTACATTAAATGACTTGTACATTGGAATACTTATTGCTATAAATTATTATAAAAGTGAGTTTATTATAAACAGAAAAAAAACAGAAACTGTATGACATTGCTTCTGCATAATAAATTTGATTTTGGTACGATATACTTTATAGACACTTTGAAGCAGTGATGGCTCAGTGGCATTGGCTATGGACTGCCGCACTACAGGTCTATGGTTCGAATCCCTCACGGGCTTGAGCTTCACCGCATGGTGGAAGGGCATTTTGCGAATGCCCGCTTGGCTAGCGACCACCCTCAAGTAGAAAACACACTGTTAGGTGCTTGGCGACAGCAAGCACCTAACAGTGTGTTCCTGAAGCTGTCCTTGAGAGCCAGTACTAAGTTAAGCCTGTTAACACCTTCGGCCACATCATCACTTATTGTGGTCAAAGGCTTACCTATTAAATATATAAAAAGAAAACTTGATTAAGCTAAATTATAGAGCTGTTTTTATTTTATCGAGATATGAAATCGTGTTTATGGATCAGGCACAGAATTTGTCATATCCTCTAGAATGTTATATATTTTATTCATATCTGTAATGCGTAGTTACACTCTTTCTAAAAAACTTCTAAAATTTACCCTTTGGAGACTTACTTTACCTTAAATACCAAAATGTTAAGTTCGGTGAAATTTTGCATGCAAGAGTAGGTAAGCACTATGAAAATTCATCTCAGTGGATGAATGTTAGAATGAAAGCATAGAACATATAATAATATGAAAGTTAAAAATTGGCGATTCCAAATAAAGTTGAAAACTGTGGTTTAGTCTTTTGTCAAAGATTATTCACATGATCTTTGCATGATTTTACCAATAGAGGTCGTGCGACCAAGTTAGTTTTGGGGTAAGGTAGGTAAAATTAAACCTTTTAAATGATCAACTATTTATTAGTATATTTTATATTATTATTTTATTATTTCCATTTAAATTAATTTAAACCCATGCAGATTGTGACTTATTACACCACACTTATATCTATGCAAACGGCAAACAAATTTATCGTCCAAAGTATCAAGATGGTTATCTTTTAGCCTTACTACGTAAAGTACCAAAATTATTTCTCAATAAGTAGGTAATACTTTTTTGTGTCACTTTGATAACACAATTATTTATGCTTTTTGATAATGACTGACCAGCCAGTCTGATGATAAACCAAAAAATTGATCTTTATGATAATCTAAAAAAAATACGAATGTCAGAAGTATCTGTCTACTTTTAACCAGTATGAAGCAATGATGGCCGAGCGGTAATTTCTATGGACTGCCGTGCCGCAGGTCCCTGGTTCGATCCCCACCGCCGGATTGAGCTTCACTGCAAGGTAGAAGGGCATTTTGCGATTGCCCGCCTGGCTAGCTACCACCCTCAAGTATAAAATCTGTCACCAAGCACCTAACGATGTGTTCCAGCAGCAGTCCATGAGAGCCAGTGAAATTACAGGCACATGAGACTTAACAACTATGTCTCAAAGTGATGGGCGCAGTGCAATTCGTGACATGTGATGAAATGCCTATGTTATAGGCAGAGATTAGTCCGCTAAACATCAAGTGGGTTTCAAGCTTCTTCCATCACAATAACGTAAAAAAAAAACTTGCGTACTTATGTGTGTATCATATGCCTATAAATGAAGGGACTGTCCAATCTCTCTGATATCTATTTTAAATGCATACAGAACCCATGTCCTTGTATAAATGACGGTGTCGTGAGGGCCTTATATTTAAATCTGAACTCGGAACCAGACTGAACGACGGAACGGTGCCCTCATGAATGGAAATAGCAGTACATATGTGGTACCATCTGGTAAGTTGCTTTATCTCATTTGATATTGTTACGACTAAATAAGTGTATGTACTTCCGGTGATTTTTTAAACTTGGAATATGAAACAAGTATAATTAAAAAAGTAAAATATCCGACTGCAAATTATTTATTTTCGTTAAGCATTTTATCGTTTCATTGAAATTATAACAAGTTATATATATTTATGGATTCGTTTTTAAAAAACCTTCATTAATATCCAACTGGATGGGTTTGGAGAAAGAAAAATATTTTTTCTCCGAATATGGCGTCTGAAAATTGCCAGTTTGGTTTATTTTTATGTACCTAGTGTCACTTGCGCTATCAAGAAGAATCTAACGATATCGTATACATTATTATCGGTTAAGCCGTTTAGAAGTTTTGGTGGAATAAATAAACTCATAAACATACATATATCCCATGCACCCTGAAAACATAATTCACTCCTTTTTTTGGGCTGTCGTGTAATAAATCGGATGTCATTGTTCTATAGTCTTATAAATCAAAGTGGTGATTCCCTGTTTTTGATCGCTTTGAAGGTTTTATTTTTAACTTTTAAGGTTATTTTCATTCCTACTGTCCGCACAAAGCGATTTGCGTCCACCTTTATAATACGGACAGCGAAGGAATGGAACACCCTCCCAGCGTCTTTGTTCCCCTAGAGCTACAATCTGGATGTGTTCAAATATAGAGTGAATAAGTATTTGCTAGGCAAGCATGCTCCACCGTCGACCGCGTCGTCACTTACTATCGGGTGAGACTGCGGTGAAATGTTTGTCTATTCCGAATAAAAAAATAAAAAGGTGAACTACTCCTCAGAAGACAATAGTTCGGATTCAGAAAAAATATGTACTATGTACGGACATTTTGGCAACAAATCCGTGCTAAACGTTTTTTCATAATTGCTTGATTAGTCGGTAAAAACAATGTTGAAATGCAGCTGTTTTTTTTCACTCCTCAACGATAGTGAATTATTTTTACATCTAGCTCACGCCAAAATGTGATTGATCAATGTATCCTGCTGAAAATAATTAGATCAGACAATCGCGTCGATGTGAAAAGTATTATTTTCTCTTATATTCGCGCTTAGGACAAACAAAAGGTCGTAGCCGCCACGCGCAGAGCGCATTGAGATTGAACTTTGTTTAATTCGTATTATGTTTTCTTTTCCGATAAAGCCTTTCCCTTATTGATCTGCATCGCCCCCTTAATGGGATAGATTGGCTTACAAATTATGAAACATGTGGTAGGAGATGTGATTTTGTTGTTGGTGGAGCGTGTCAGGTTCCAACGAGAATTACAGTCCTCGCTGGAACTTTAGGATTTTATGTTTTTTCAGGATTGATTACAGTCACGTTAGGATTTTTTAAACTACATTTGTACCTCCTACCTATCTACGTTTGGCCACCAACTCGCCTATTGCTATTCGACGGTATGGCCAAGGATAGACCCAAGTTTTGTCGCCAAGCACCTAACAGTGTGCTCAGACAGCTGTCCTTGAGAGCCAGTAGGCATAAAAAAACCACGTCTGTCTAAAAAATCTATTCTTTCTAGCCTTAAAGATGCTTAGATTGAAGCAAAAAAAAATATGAAATGTACTGGACCAGACGCTGCTAAAGAGCTGATGGAAGAACAGATCTCCTATCTTTCATGAGTCACCACAAGTCAAAATACACTATTGAATTACGTAATAAACTTTATAAGTATTAATTTTATAATATAATCCGCATAGTTATTGCAAACATAACAATATTAAAACTTTATAAGCTTTTATAATTTTATATTTTATGAGTTCTTTCAAATCGGTTGTCTGGAAGAAATTGCTTTTAGCAATAAGACCACCCTTTGTATACGTTTATTTCGTTATTTCATTGTAATATTATTATTAAGGTATGCAAATAAATTTCCATATATCTATCTACTCGTATAATTTAAACAATGTAATACTAGATTAACTATATTTTCTATAAATGTTTTAGATAAAATAAATAATTTATCGGGCGGTCAGAGTCTCTAAATAAGAGGTAAAACAATAATTAAAATTTTCATCACGTCTATAAACTCTAACTCATAATTGTTAATAAGCATCCACATTTCTCCAGAATATATTGTTCCCATTTTAATTTCGGGGTTTATATTGCCTTCTACCGGCGACAGTTACATACTGCTATTAAACTATATTCACTCTTTGACAATAACCTTATAAATTTAAAACCTAGTCCAAAAAATTGTGCCACAAAAAGTATGCGACGAGATTATTCAACACTGCTGCCGAGATGTAGTATAATTTATTGGTTTGCCTTTAACCTCACCTTAGTTCATCTCTTTAAGTGGTAAGTGAGGATTTGGTTAAGGATGTGATAGGGACCAGGAGCTTTACTCATGCTTCAAAATATACAGGACGTCCCACGGATATGCCACATGGACGGAAAGTACTTTGAATATTGTAGATGGAACATTTTACTAAAAGAAGACATTATTTTAAATTTATAAAATAATTTAAACTGCATTCATAGGTATTTAAATAATTACCTGGTTGAACCGGGAATCGAACACATTACACGAGAAAAATAATAACCCTGTAGCTTTATCATACCGATCAAAAGGCTTCATCTTTTAAGGATATTTTTTGGTAAATAACATAGTGTCAGAAATAAAAGGAAGACCATGAATTTTAACATTTTCTGAATGTATGTGAATTATTATTTTTTTACCGGCGATATGCCTTTATTAACAAAATACTACGAACTAAATACAACACTACAGCTACTACAATAAAAGCATTTAGATCCCTATAAGTCATTGCAGACTCATAGGCAGTCCAAATGCTCTAGCCCACTACCAGATGGCAGCGTGCCCAGCATGCTGGCAGCATGGCCCCGTTGAATTGCAATGCTTATTCTTTGAGCCAAATAGGTGCCAGCATTTTGATCGCGACTCGCACCGAGCAAGCGCAAAAATAAAAAAATAACGTTGCTGAACATTCGAATAGGATTATTATACGAGTATTATGTGATACCAATTTAATACCTCACGCGCTACAACGTTATATAAAACTATTTTCAGTGATACGGATATTTTTGTGTGAAATCGTGGATTTCTCAGACTCTGTGAAAATGCGATAAGGCCTTAGGCCTTGTTTTCCAATATGGAAACAGTTGATATTGTTAAAAATAAATTTATACGTTGTTTATGTTGGTTAAAAATAAACTTAGCTCATTTGTTACGGAACAATTTCCAGACCCACCTGATGTTAAGTGATAACCTCTTATTAAATAGATGCAGTTCGTCACAAGTGGCAAACTGCACAGGGTCCATCACATGAGACAAAAAGTTGTTAAGGGCCTGTTTCCGAATGTTCGAGTAAGTTCCGGTTATACTACCCAGAACATAAAATAACTGAATGATAAAGATGACAGTTAACATGCAGCGCGTTTCAAGCTTTAACCAATGGATAGGCTAAATCGATGACTGTGAAACGCAAAGATGGTGTTTTATTTATGAAATATGTTCTGGGTAATATAACCGGAACTTACTCGAACATTTTGAAACAGACCCTAAGTCTCATGTGCCTATAATTTCACCGGTACCAATACCCTTTAAACCGGAACACAGTACTGGGAACATTAATGCTTGGCGGTATAAATAATTATGGTGGCAGTACTTCCCCGGACGAAATCGCACAAAGAGTTCTACGGCTAATAAAAAAATCTAAAAAATATGTTCTTAATTTGGTCCGGTAACATTAATCAGTCTGGTATTTTTCATCTGATTATTGAAAAACAATTAAACTCAAAGTATTAAGGTAAAAACTGAAGTTTTTGGCGGGAATTTCATCAGTTTTATCATCTAGGTTTCGTGATCTTTCTCGAAGATCATGATATTCGCGAGTTTAAAAACATACTGATGGTATTATTTTTGACAGTTATTGGATATCAATGCACATGACTCTATAATTTACCCCTAAAACTATCAAAAAAATGTACGCTTACCCATAACAAATGTAGGTATATAATTTAATAGGCACCTATTAAAAAAACGTATTAGATTTTGTGAAAACTATGCTCCGAATCTCGTGTTTTACGTGATCAAGTGCAATTGTTATAAAATTATATAAACCAACATCATAATAAAATTAAGAATTTCCCGACAAAGCGTTCAGCCAGTTCAGCGTTTAATGACTAGTTTCAGGCGTTACTTTGCGGAAATCGATATTTAATAATAACAAATATTTTAGTAAAACATTTAATTATATGTATCTAGTGACAAATCCGCCTAATTTTCCTGTTCTCGACGTGGAAGATGTTCTCATCGAAAATATTTTTTTGTGTTAAGTATACAACACATTCCAACCAAACTAGAAGACCTATTGATAAATTACAAACTTAAATATCAAAAGATTCACATGATTTTTTTTACGATCCAAAATTGAAAACCATGGTCGTATTGCATACCAACGATGTTTCCAAATACGGCCATAGGTTTCAATTACATTTTGAGTGAAGCGGGGGTTTACTTAATTATGGTATATTTTAAATACTCGTAACGTGGAAATGTCGTCTGCCAAGTTAAATGAGGAATCTAGAAAACTATAAGAGTTACGGGTAAGGTACAAAATTAAACAAGATAAAACTCTTTATCGTTTTAAAAAAAAAATAGATTGATCAATTGAAAAAACTATAAAATATAGGTCAGGTATTTGTTTTCCCAAAAGGAGTCGTGGGAGGTAAAAGTATTGTATAGAACAGACTAACAAAGGTTGACCCCCTCTGTGTGTCTCCTGTGTGAAAGCATGAAAATGTTTTCTGCGAAGTAAGTGTCGTGACGTCACAAACGCAGGCAAACCGGAAGAATTTTCGCCGCGTTTCACTTCTACACGAAGCATCCTCAGGAGAGAAAATAGACCGGAAGATCGAGATTTTCTAAATTTTAAATCTTGAGCTCGTTACAATTCACATCTTTTACATTGTAATCGTACCTAATAACGTAAAATGTATGATGTATTCACATTTAATAGTATTTTTATCAATTATTGTTTAGCGGTGCCAGGTTTTAGATTAGCAAAGACAAATAAAAGGTCCTTCTTAGGTAATTGTGTGCGGTTTTATAATAAAGTTCTCAAACATATTACAACGCTCACAGAAGGGGAATTCAAGTTGCATGTGAAAAACATATTGATTAAAAAATCCTACTACACAGTTTCTGATTACATAAACGACAAAAATGCCTGGACAATTCCGCCTCCGCCAAGCTATTGCCTGTCACCTACATAATTTAAACAAATATTGTAATAACTCTATTATATAGTAAGTATGTAACACATTGTTAAAAGAATGGCCCCGAGTTTCTTGCCCGTTCTTCTCGGAGTGGCTCTATACAATTTATTTGCTGAACGTGGCAGTACAATGTAGAATATTTCAAAACAAAAATTTGTAACTGACCTTCATAAGAGCGTCGTAGACGCCTAAATTGTATAAATGATTTTGACTTTGACTTTGTAAAGTGTACATTTTACTTCCTTTACATCCCTTTACATAGTAAGACATAAGGAAAATTCATATTGTCCAGTTCCCGCTTCTAAAGCATTAGGTTAGGCTTTTTTTTAATGGTATTGTGAGAGAACGCGCACGATGCCCTAGCGATGTAGGGCTGTAACTTCAAATACTTATTTATTAATAAAGCTTGTTTACACGTCAAGAATAAATTAAAATTTCATTTAATAAATTAATCATTATTAACCTTCTAGGTACATGGTATCCCTACCATGCGATATTATGCTGAGTATTTCATTAATATAGATTATAAAAATATTATGAATACTTTTTACAATTTCTGCCTATAACAGATCCATTTTGTCAAAAAAATACATTCAGACAAAGGAATATGTTTTTTGTTTTTTTGGTGGTGGCAGGGGCCGCGGGGTCACCCGCGCTCTCACCCGCAGCGACCACCGACGTCGCTCCCCGTTTAAACAGGCCCAGCCTCTGGGAATAACTCCTCCCCAGTGCCACCACGTGGGATGCCCAGGAACACGAAGACATCCACACCTCATGAGGATCTAACCCTGATGGGGGTCCGGCTGTCCCCACGCCCAGACAAAGGAATACCTAGCAAAAGTATTAAATTACCAGTGCTTACAATCACATGAATATTTAACGGTTCTTTACTCATGTGCTTACAATTGTTAATTTACATGAAGCACGGTAGCGCTCAGTAGTACCTAATGTCACTAGCGGTCACCCATCCAAATTGTGACCGCAGCGATCCCTGTGAAACTAAGTTGATCAGATAAGAACGACTGAATAAGCAACGCTACAAGCGCTTCAAATATTTGATTATGAAATCTGCCTTGTCATTTTAAATGCCTTTGTTCGTCGCCTACCGTCACCGTATGAAACGCTTTTCGTAGGCCCCGATATGTCTAACATTTCCTACCGGGCGTTCTACATTATCGATTGTATTAATACAAGCACCGCATCCACTCTAACCAGACCTCCAGTACCACGAAATGCCACCCCCATCTCAACTGATTACTGGAATGGCGCTAGGGGAGGAAGAGCTCTTGAAAAACTGGCCCTCACGCACGCAAATCACGCACACACAAGCACACCCCCGCGCAGTCGCAATAGAGGCCTTGACACCCCACCCATTTCACTTGTCGTCTAGCCAAAGCCGGCAAAATTCTTCGACACCCCCGAGGGTGAGCCACAAAACGCAACAACTACTCGAATAAAACCGTATTTTACTCGTAAATACTTTAAATATAACGTTTTCTAACGCGCATCGCAAGTGTATAGCTTCAGCTTTAATCGTCGCTTAACTTTTCATTAATCAATCGATTTAGTTTTAAATTTAGAGACAGTGCGAAAAGGACCAATCACGGGATTTGAATACGGAAGGAAAATGGCGGACCGCCGCATTTTCGCTCAAATTTAGAACTGTTCGATCGTATTTTGACATAAACATTTAGTTTTAAATAGTTTTCGTTACTGGCCAGCATGTTGGTGAGGACTTATATTCCAACGGTGTAGGTTTTACTGGCGAGTGCAAGGACAGAGTAAAATCGATACGGGGAATGTGTAGTCTGTAGGGTTCGGTCCGAGGTGCCGGTAGTAAGCTGACTAAGTTCGGAGACTGTTTTTCATGTCAAAAGAAAAAGAAAAGGAGTAGTGCGCCTCTAGCAGCCGAGATGACGACGGAAACAGCGACGCCTACTCAGGTAAGTTTAGCTAGTTGTGTAAGTCGGCGTGGGTTTTGCCGCATTGAAACGGCAGGCGCTAACTGCTGTGTCAAGGACATTGCCCTTCTCAGCTTAGACACCTAAATGTTATATAACTACTATATTTTGAGAATTTCTACGACATGCTTGTATGATTCATCGAATATTTGGAAGGTTGAGTCGTAGATGCTATTGGACCAAAGACATCGAAACAATTGGATACACACAGCAGCGCATGAATCTGTTTCTTTCCTCTACTACGAGTACCTACCTACATTTTTTTGTAATTATTTGCAATATGCATATTATATTCTAATGGTAAGTCCATTATCCTGATTTATTATTAATAATTATATTGGTATTATATGTTTTCTTTTACTATCATGTAAAATACATAGATCATCAACGTATTTTGAAGCAGTGATGGCTCAGTGGCATTGGCTATGGACTGCCGTGCCGCAGGTCCATGGTTCGATTTCCGCCGCGGGCTTGTGCTTCGAGCGTGGTGGTAGGGCATTTTGCGAATGCCCGCCTGGCTAGCGACCACCCTCAAGTAGAGAATCTGTCGCCAAGCACCTAAAGGTATGTTACGGCAGCAGTCCTTGAAAGCCAGTGAAATTAGAGGCACATGAGATTTAACAACTATGTCTCAGGGTGAAGGGCGCAGTGCAATTCGTAACTTGTGACGAAATGCATCTGTTATAGGTAGAGGTTAGTCCGCTTAACATCAGGTGGGTCAACCTCATCTTGATCCGTCACAATTACATTAAAAAAAACTAATGATAAGTAAGTACCTATGTCTTTCTATTAGGTATTAGATTTTATTTGCATTTACGAAGTCACCTTGATTTATTATTAATAATTATGTTGATCAACGTAACACAAAACTAAACGAACATTTAAAAATCGTCTTTGTCCTAAGTACCAGTCAGTTTGACCACTAACTAATCTCATGGTAAGTGATGATGTGGTCGAATATATTGTTCAGGCTAACCTACAGTTACTAGCTCTCACGGACAGCTGCTGGAACACACCGTTACGTGTTTGGCGACAGGTTTTCTACTTAAAAGTGGTAGCTAGCCAGGCGGGCATTATCAAATTTGGTGCACCAAGACCTGTTTTATTATTTGTTAGCTTTGTTTTTAGGCATATCTCATCTGAAGAAACTTGAAGAACATCAGCATCCTAGTCTTATTCCGCGTGTGTGGGGTGGGTTTGGTACAATAAGTTTTCTCTAACAACACAAAGAATAACACACAAATATATCGCAGATAGATTTGATTTGACGTCATTCTTATGTCTTGCTGCCTACCCAAAACTCTTTAATAGTGGTATTGTTAGTTTACCCGCACACATTATATTAATAAAAGATGCTGATGGGCTGATTAAGTTAAATTATATGAGCATAGGGACATAGAAACAAAAAAAAAATTACGTAGAACCTTGTGGATTTATTATTTTGAAGCGCAAGTAGGTAAATTTGCTTAGCTGTTCTGAATCGATCAGCTAAGTTAAGCAACGTCCGCCGCGTCAGGAGTTGGATGGGTGACCGCTTGTGACATTACTACTGAGCGCTTCCGTGCTTCGGAGGGCACGTTAAGCCGTCGGTCCCGGTTGTTATCTTACGATGGCAGTCGTTATAGCATGGTGGTAGGGCATTTTGCGAATGCCCGCCTGGCTAGTTACCACCTTCAAGTAGATAATCTGTCGCCAAGCACCTACTGGTGTGTTCCGGCAGCTGTCTTTGAGATCCAGTACTTCTTCTTCGACAACATCATCCCTTACCATCAGATAGTGGTCAAAGGCTAGACTATCAATAACAAAAAAACTAAAAGAAAAACAATTTTATATTGTTTAGTTTCAGTTTCAAAAATATATTTGTACTCTACTCATTACTCAATGAGTAATGAGTAGAGTACTCATTGAGTAGAGGACAAATATATTTTAAATAAAAAAAAAACTAAACTATTGATGATCGGGGTCTATCTCAAAAATTAATCTAGTTAGGAATCTGAAATTTCGGTAATTATTACAAGACTGCCCAAAAAAGGATAGTTACGTTTTCAGGGTTCATGTATGTAAGTTTGTGAGTTTCTTTATTCGAACATAACTTCTATACGGCTAAATCAATTTTAATGTAAGGTATATCGTTAAGTTCGTCTTGATAGCCCAGGTGACACTACACTGAGAAAAACGACTTTGGAGCTTAAATCAAATTTGACCTTTTACCGTTGAATTGTAACTACGCAAGATGAATTCACAACTCTTAAGATGATTTTCACCACGCAAAGCGAAATCAATAAAAAATTACCTAATGCCTAATGCCTTAAAAACGCCTTCCGTAAAGTATTTTCAGAATTGAACTTGTTATACGATAATAATTGCAGTATTGACAATAAAATATACCTTACTTTCACGGTGGTTTATATACGGTGATTATCACTATAACGTACGACTTAATCAGCCTCATCGAAAAGTCAATATTTAAGAAAGACCACAACATACACCTTAAATGAAGACGAAAAGAAACATTCGCCTTCACTGACCTCGTTTAACGCCTTCTAGTTTGAAGGCGTTTTTGTACGTATTTACGTTTCGTCGGTTTTTTGCCTTCATACCATATAAATTGGCCGTCATTAGGGCGCTTTTGACTTTAGATTTTTCTCAGTGTAGGTACATAAAAACAATATAAAAAAAAATAGGGCGGGCATGAGCCGCCACATTGTGACATTTAAAAAATCTCCTAAACCCAGTGGGTGAGTTATCTAAATAAAGGAATTGAAAATGGGATTCCATAAATATATATAACTAGTAGTTTTAATATAAATTGAACTATAAAACGTTTAACGAAAATAAATAACTAACTTCTAGGTTAGCCTGGACAACATCTTCGACCACATCATCACTAACCATCAGGTGAGATAGTGGTCAAAGGCTAACCTATTAGGCATACCCAAAAAAAAATATTTGCAGTCGGGTTTTTTACTTTTTAATTAATTATCCATAGCAATAATTTCCCCGAACACAAATTAAAAAAAAATCGTCGTCTTTCTAAATTAGGATTACGCTTACGTTTTTCGCCAGCTTTAGGTTGTTTTTGTACCGGTTTTTTATTGATTGATTTTCACAGAATATAACTAATTATGGCACATTGGCTTACTCACAACAAAAAACAAAAAGAAAAAAATCAATAGGGTCCCCATACAATAAACAAAGGGTTGGTATTTACAACGACGTTTTATCTTTCTGTTTAAAATTCGACTCCACTTAATGAGGGTTAATGGCAAGAAAAAGTGGAATAAAATTAAGACACGAGTAGCATACTAAACACAAGGAGAAAAAAATATATGATATGACATAAAAAGAAACAAAACCGGAAAGGACCGTAGTTCTCTTCAAATGATATATAGACAAAAACATTCTTAAATTAACTGGAAAGATGGCCAAAACCAGTAATAATAAAAATAACCTATCAGAAACGTTACAAAATTACGAGAGGAAAAATTATAGTCATATGTGGGATTCGAACTCACGCCATCCACCCCTTAGTCGTGGTATGCTCTGACCGCTGCATGACATATGACTCATAACTCTAATTTGTCCTCTCGCTCTTAACTATTGTATGGGGATGGAGGGACACCTATAGTTCAACTTACGTTGTACTACAAACAAGACTATTTTTTTTAAATTAACTTGGAACTTGTTATCGAATAATCTGCGGAGCGTGAGTTATAGCAAAAACAAAAATATTAGTATTTTTTTGGTTGTACGAAACGAGCCCGAGGCCCAACTAATGTTAAGGGGACTAACCTCTGCCTATAACAGATGAATTTCGTCAACGACAATTGTGCCCGTCACACTGAGACGTACAGTTGTTAGGTCTCATGTGTCATAAATTTTACTGGCTCTCAAAGACTGCTGCCCGAACATACTGCTAGGTGCTTGGCGACAGATTTTCTACTTGAACTACTAGATTTCTACCGCTAGCCAGTCGGGCATTTGCAAAAATGCCCTTCCACCATGCGGTGAAGCTCAAGCCCGCGGCGAGATTCTAACATGACATGCTGCACGGCAGTCCATAGCAAATGCCACTGAGCCATCACTGCTTCAAAAAGATAAAAAATAAATTAGATAAAAAATATATGTCAAGCAATTTAAAAAAATAATAATCTCTTTCTTTGTAATTGAACTGAAATGTCCCCCGCCCCTTCGTTGTTCCAATTACCCAATCATCAATTTTACAAATAATAAGTTTACCAATAATACGAGTAGGTTTATATATATAGGTATAATATAAATACGAGTAGGTTTATATATATAGGCTAATACGCGTTGACATAAGAACCTCTTTAATTTTCTTGGAGTCTGTTAAATATATTTTTTACCGACAAAGAAAGGAGGCATGTTTCCAAGTTATCATGTATATTTTTAAGCATGACCATAAATTATTACTGATCCAATATCGATGATTCAGATGTGAAATAGAGATTGTTTTGTTAGGTAGAGTACACCTCCAAGTTACCCTCATTTAAATTTCATCAACTTCAGTTTAGTAGTAAACCTAAAAAAAGTATTTGCCAATATGCCTATGCCTGGATGACATGGTAATTGGAACACTTGTGGATGCAGCGATGGTGATCAGTATTTGTGGGTGAGGCAAAATCAATCTTGTAGGCAGTACGCCACGTGGGGTGCCAGGCTAGAATGTAACCCCCCCATCCCTTCCCGTGGTTGTCTTAAAAGACAACCAAGAGAAAAAACCAAAAGGTGGGTAGGAGCACTTTCTGAGAAATTTACACCAAATACTGCGATCTTCAAGACGCCTGCCAAGCGTGGGGATTATGAAAAACCCCACTTACGGGGGTTGCTCTACAGTGGACGTCTTCCGACTGATGATGGTGGTGATGATGAGGCAGTACCTACCCATCTTTAAAAAGGTGGAAATTTGAAAAAGATAAAAACGGAACTGACTTCTAACACTGAAGTGTATGCAATAATACATACTCATACCGAGAGTTTAGTGTTTGAAAAAACACTTATTTCGATCAGATGAAGTCTAGTAGTCTAGTTGATGGCCACGCATCATCCCCTATGACGGTTAAAGTAATACAATTGGACCACGAAATTTCAGCTAGCAATGCCGTGTCCAGGTGGCCGAGGAGGTTTAGGCATCCGACGCGATATCGGAGGATGCGGGTTCGGTTCCCGCCTTGGGCATAAAATTTTGTACTCCAATAATTTGTTAAATACGTATGCAATAACTTGTGGAAGTCCAACCATCAAAATGAGAGCTCTAAGAATTTTAAATCAACTATGGTACCTACCGGCTTGAACCACATATTTCATAAGTTTCCAGCGTAAGAAAATCCGTTTTTGTTTTCATTTCATTTGATAGATTAGATTAGAATCTACATTCTACACGCAAAACATTATTTTCCTTGATCAACTCTGGTGAACATCAGGTTACTTCTCATTTCCTCACAAATTACTTAAAATCTCTTACGTAATATCTCCTCCATCACACTCTGGAATCCTTAACCAATAATCCAATCAATTACAGCGTTCCCGATACAATTGAATTATTCAAACGACGAACCGAATGTTTTCCTTCACCTAAAGATATTGAATTGGACCTTCGAAACTCCATTATTTATAGGCGTTTTGTTTCACCGAGTGGTTATTTTGTTTTTGTTGGAAAAAGGGATAAAGCCGGAGAATCTGGTTAAAATTTTTATATTTACAGAAATTTTAACGAGAAAGAGAATGTTTTAAAAGAACAAAGAAGCGTTTAAAGTAGTAATCGCTAAATGCCATTGACTATGCAATGGAGTACTACTAACGGTAAAGATAATGTTTTAAAAGAACAAAGAAGCATGGCGTTGTGATCGTATGTCATAGACTGCTACTAACAGGAAAGAGAATGTTTAAAAAAAACAATGAAGACGTTTGAAATAGTAATACCCAAAGGGCATTGAATATGCAATGGACTGCCACTAACGGGAAAGAAAATGATTTCCAAAAACAAATAAAGTGTTTGAAGTAGTACAAAATACCCAAATGGCGTTGACCCCTATACCCGGGGCATGATCTGACCGACTGAGCTAACATGACAATGACTCATAACTCTATTTTCTCTCACGTTATTTAACCATTGTTTGGAGATGGATGCATAAATGATTTAATTTATGAAAAAGGGGACGGAGCTACATCTGAAGCCAAGCTGAATTTAACTACAGATGTCGCTCCGTTTCCTTAAGACGGTTAAAAGATAGGAGCGAATGTAAAATGTGGGTCTTCGAACAGCTTGATGGTCGTTGATGGGCGTGGTCTGAAAAGGGACGAAAACAAAACATGGAGTGCTGCGCTTGAATGAAAAAGTAGCGCTTATAGCGTAGTTTGCTTAGCCGTTTATAACCGATCAGCTAAGTTAGGCAACGTCCGGCGCGGTCATGGGATTGATGGGTGACCAATAATTGAATTACTACTGAGCGCTTCCGTGTTCCCCATGGGGTGCCGGGTTAGAGTTGCACCTCCTCATATCATCCCGTGGGTGTCGTAAGAGCCGACTAAGGGAAAAATACAAGAAGGTGGGCAGCAGCGCCTTCTAAAGAACTGCCATCTTACACTGCGATCGCCAAGCCGCCTGCCAAGCGTGGGGATTATGGCAAATACCCCCTTAATAGGGGAGGCTGTGTTCAGCAGTGGGCGATCCGGCTGATACAGCTTCCGTATTTCGGAGGGCACGTTAAGCCGTCGCGTCGGTCTCAGTTGTTGTCTTAGGATGGCAGTCGTTGCAGCATGGTGGTAGGGCATTTTCTGAATGCCTACCAGGCTAGCTACCACCCTCAAATAGAAAATCTATCGCCAAGCATTTAGTAGTGTGTTCCGGCAGCTGTCCTTGACTACCAGCCATTCTAGGCTAGCCTAAACAACATCTTCTACCAAATCATCACTCACCATCAGATGAGATAGTAGTCAAAGGCTACTTTAACAGCTACATTAAAAAGGAGCTTCTTTCCGCAGACATTATACAGGTGATATTTGTGAATGATGTATTTCACAGTATCCCAATATATATATAATAATGTAATCTGGTAATAAAAAAAAACTGGAATCCATCAGTTCATAAAAGTTTTAATTAAAAATATGAATATGTAACGTAATCGGAAAACCGCCATTTTGGGATGATTTTAATCAGAATTTATTTGTTACAAATTACATAATTGGGCATTTGAAGTATCACTAATGAAACATTATTATGCTGATCCTAGAATGACACATGATTCTGCTGAATCTATCAGCATACACAGTCAGAAAGAAGAATAAGAATGTAGTTACTTTTTTAAAACACGGTTTACTACATAAATATTATTATTACTTAGAAGATTTGTACCGTTGTTATTTAAACAACCATATTTATCGGGAGCTCAAAAATAAAAATAACACGGTACAAATCCCCTTAGTAATAATGATATTTATAAGACTTAAGATTCTTAAAAATGACCTATCAGTAACTTCGCTTTTGCAAATTTTAAGAGGACAAATTTCATATCGGTCGGGTGTCTAACCCCTTTCTCCCGTTTTTACGCACCGGATACCTTAAGCCCTTTGTCACCGAGTCGAATAATGATGATGATGAGATGCAAATATTACGCTCAAATTAATAGTTTTCCACCTTCAAAGGGGACGGGGTGGACTTCAACCAGACTAATGCGTCTGAATGAAAGAAGTGCCTTTTAGATAGTTAAAAGATGAAGTTGTCTTTGAAAAATGTCAGACTGAGGGTGTAGGACGGAGAGATTTCGTTTTGCATGCGAGTGGGGGAAACATAACTAAGAAGTATTTCAATAGGGTGAGAGAATTTTTAATAATAAATTAATATAAAAGTGAGCCTTATAAAAACTACAAAATTCTTTTAGGTTTTGTAACATAAGGTTGCTATATACTAATTAGAAATAAAGTGTGTATTGATACCTTTTGTTATACAGGGTTATTGGAAAAATGCTAAGAAACTTTTAGAGTTGACTTCTGCTAGTCCTATATTTTTTTTAATATGTTTTTTTTTGTTTATGTTGGAATATGCACGAGGACTACCTGCTCCTAAAAGTCTCTTGTGTACAGACACATAATTTTTTTTTTTTTATTACTTTGTTCGATGTAAATATTTAAAACTTTATTCAAAGGGAGCGCGGAGCGGTCCAGTGTTGCCACAGCTGGCGCTTTTGGGTCGGAGTAGCCATTGTCTTTAACTTGTACTCATATCCTCTAGTATATTATTCATATCAGTAAGGCGCATACTCTTTCTAAAAAACAATTTTAATATTTGCCTTTTTGAGACATTTCACATGACCTTTGGTAATGATGTGTGACTAATTTTCCTTAGATTCTTGAAATCATATTAGAAATCATTTTGTTCGTTTTTTTTATCTAATTTATTTAAAATTGGTACTGCTAAAAAGCGAGTTACACTTATGATAGTAAAAACTTAGAAACTAGTAAAATAACGATAAAATAATAACACAAATATTACAGACAGTCAATTGAAATAATAATTACTTTAATTAAATGTATGTGGTCAAAATTTAAATTTTAATATTTGCAATTTTGAGACATTTCACATAACATTTGGTAATGATGTATGACTCTTGTTCCTTAGATGCTTGAAATCATATTAGAAATCATTTTGTTCGTTTTTTTTTTATCTAATTTATTTAAAATTAGTACTGCTACAGAGCGAGTTACACTAATGATAGTAAAAACTTAGAAACTAGTAAAATAACGATAAAATAATATAACAAATATTACAGACAGTCAATTGAAATAATAATTACTATAATTAAATGTGTCTGGTCAAAATTTAAATGTCAAATTGAAAATCAAAATTTAAATGACAAGTCAATTTAAATAAAAAAATACTACATATGACTACAAATTACTACAAAAAGATTAATCTGGTCACAAAAAAAAATTATGTCATAATATTATCATCATCTTCATCATCAGCTTGAAGTGGTCCACTGAACAAAGGCCTCCCCCATATAACGCCACAAAGAATGGCTATTAGCCGCTTCTAACCATTGACTACCCGCGACTTTAACGATGTCGACGTCTACCTAAGAAACTCCGAGCATACTCATAGCACGTTGAGCGGCTCTGAACTTAACATAAGGGCCATAGATTACAAGAAATAACTTAAATTAAACCGGTATTGGACTTAAACCTGTAACCTGATTAGGCAAGGGCGCGACGCCTAGCGATTTGCCGCTTCATTAGGCGCCCTTGACACTTGGTGTAGGGCTTCCGAACGCACATACCGGTATGTATAGGGAGACTTTTTAGGGCAGAAAGGTCATTAGTTATTTTTGCTTGGCACTGATTGATTGCCGAGATAAAGGTAATTGCAGGATTTATTATGGGCAGTTAAAAGTATTTATGCGTACAAAACTGACCTCTAACGCTGAAGGTAAATGAGGCGCTGGTATAACAAATATTTTCATCATAATTTTCATCCATTACCACGCATATGAATTCGAGGCGTAACTAGTATGTTAATATTAAAGAAATAATCTATACAAAGATCATCTAAACGAAATGCGACCATTGGAGGAAAACAACAGGACATCCACCGTACAGATGTATAAAATATTTTTTGCCCACGCTGAAACGAAGACGCTTCACGCTCGGTCAGTTAATGTAATTGTAGAATTCTGGGAAAAGTGTGTTAGGTCAAGGTGCTACAGTGATACAGAATCAGAAATAAACCGACAACTACAAGTTTTTATATGTTTTTAGTGTTAAAAATAAGTTCTGTTTTTTTTTTTTGCGAAATGTAAAAGGACACGGCCCCTGTACATCTTTATAGCACTTTATAATTGAACTGTAATATTCTGAAAATACTGTTTTAGTATGGATTATTATCTTCGTCGCTTCGAACTACACTGCGCCCGTATCCCTGATACATACAACTGTTGAGTCTCATGTGCCTGTAATTTTACTAGCTCTCAAGGACTGCTGCCGGAACACACTGATAGATGCATGGCGACAGACTTTCTATTTGAAGTTGCACTAGCCAGACCAGCATTCACAAAATCCACGCCCTCCCACCATGCGGTGAAGCTCAAGCCGGCGATGGAGATCGAACCTGCGTACCGCAGTGCATACCAATAACCGCTCGGCTATCATTGCTGAAACGGAGTTGCTCCGCTCACGCTTCGCGCTCACTCGGTCAATAAAATCTGGCTATCTGGGTCGAACTCCTGGTAGGAATCTCGAAATGTAAATATAATGGCTCAATGGCATTGGCTATGTACTGCCGTGCAGCAGGTCCATGGTTATCATCCCGCCGCGGGCCTGGCTAGTGACCATCATCAAGTAGAAAATCTGTCGCCAAGCACCTAACAGTGTGTTCCAGTTGCAGTCTTTGAGATCCAGTAAAATTACAGGCACATACTACAACCGTTTTGAAAAATTTCCATTAACTGAATCGACTTCGACATACCTCACAACTCTACGTCATATTGTGACGGGCACAGTGCGATTCGTCGTTGACGAAATGCATCTGTTATAGGCTAGTCCACTTAACATCAAGTGAAGGGCTTATGCCGTCACAATAACATAAAAAAATGTAAAGATATTGAAACCGATGCGGAAAACATTTCTATAAATGAAAACTAAACGAAAAAGCACAATATAAATATATTTTATGAAAAATAGTTTTTTACATCATTACTGAAATAAAACACTATTACATAGTACTCAAATTAGTTTTTTTCTAATATCAAATTACAGAAAAACAGCCAGTATCAAAAGAGGTAGAAAAACAGCCAGTAACAAAAGAGGTCGGTTGGCAACAGATATTTCGGTATATTATGTATTAGTACGTAGCCCTCTCGGTATGCTATCTTACTCTGCTGGACATGAACTGATATAGTTTTTAGGGATACGTTTATAAATAACAAAAGGCTTATAATAACGTGTTCTCAAATCGACATGTATATGTATTTTTTAAGACTCAGACTAAGAAGAAGAAAATAGCTCAGTACGCATTACGCAAACCTTAGGGCATTATTAGCTACGGCGAACTATCCTTGGAGCTCTATGATAGCTATGGCAATCCAATCTATACTAATTTTATGAAGAGGAAAGATTTGTATTAATGTATGTAACGAATAAACTTAAAAACAACCGGAGCGATTTGGATGAAATTTGGTATGGAAATAGTTTGAGACCCGGAGAAGGATATAGGACAGTTTTTATTCAAGTGCACAAAAAAAGGTTAATGTGTTGGTGGCCCTTCTAAACCAGAGCTGTAAAGCTTCGAAGTCTAGCTTATCATTTGTGTAGACTTACGTGGGCGATTCTTTTTGACTTTTAACTTTCCTTTTGACTGAAGATACTGGTTATTTTGAAGGTGAACTCCACTTCAGAAGATGATTAATTAGATTCAGAAAAAATAAATGTTTTGTACTAAAATTTCGCCAATAAAACCGTGCGTTAGATTTTTCATGAATGCTTGATTAAAAGGTTTTTTTTTTGTCAATTATACGAATTACTTCTCAAAGATAATACATTTCCACATCTTACTCAAGCCACAAAATAAAAAGAACCAGAAATACGCAAAGCCATTCCAATAAGCAAGCTATTTTAGATGCGACGCAATAAAGTACACTTCAGCTCGCAAAGCACGGAGTGCCGAATATTTATATTTACCTACAAGGTATCCGTAGAATAATCCCGTCCGGACGGAAACGCAGATGTACCTGTGGCTTTGTACCTCAAGTGCGGAGTGTGCCAGGCCTGCTCAAACTAAAATGTGACCAATTAAATTCTTACCAAATCAGAGTTGAAAATTTTAAAATCGGACTGCCGGATCCATTTGTCGAAGTATTATTGACTCTAATTATCGCGCTTTTTGGATAAACAAAAGGTCGTAGCTGCCATGCACTACGCGCATCGACATAGAACTTTGTTTAACTCATATTTTGTTTTATTTTCCGTTAGAATCTCCTAATTGATCTGCATCGCTCCTTAAGAGAAGTGTACGTTTTCGATACAAAAGTAGTTTAGTGATGTTTTTAACTCCAAGTGTTCAAACTCCTTAAGCCTAACGTCTATGCTTCTAGTTTGGCTATATTAGATTATAAAGAAAAAATCATATGAAGAAATAAAGGAAAACGCGATGTAAGTTCGTCGTTGAGCTTTTTCGTAAGTTTCTCAAAATGTGTAAAACTTTATATTTACTATAAAGCTTTCATTTATTATTGTAATTGTATTAATGAAAGTGGCTCACCCTGAATATTACAATAGAAAAAATTAAATTAAATTAGTCCCATATAACAACGATACAAATCAATAAGGATATTTAGTGACGGATGTTTTATATGTAAAATAATGAGGGGTATTGGACCCCTGTTTGCACCTATATCCTTATTTATACAAAGATCCTGAAAAACCTTTTCTCGATACATGCGTGGAATTGGATAACTTTATAATGTTTTGAATGATTAGAAAATTCTTGATGTTTTATTTTTATATGTTTGATGAAATTTCTAGTCATATTTAATATTTAACACGTGAATTTAAAAAAAAACCTAAAGGATTTACGTTTAATCAGCAGCGATATTTCTAGAGTCTTAACAAAAACCTACCATTTTATATAAATTCAGCACCAGATTTATAAGGACTCAATTAAAAGAACTCGCCCGAATTACCACATTTTTCCATATCCTTACATGATTATTAAAACAGCACCATGTCTGGCATACAGAGGGGTTCATTATGCACCCCTGCGTAGACACAGAATATACTACCACGTAGGGGTTGCAAGAGTGCACGGTGAAAATGCTTCAATGGGTTTACTGCTTTTTTATTACAAAAGGCAGTTTTTATAAAGGAGCATAAATAACGAGCGGTGATTTGTAGAGGATTTATTTAGAAATTCCACTTCTAGGACTTGTACTGTAAAGTAATAGGGGTATTTATACTTATATAGCTGGTGTTAAATATCTCAAATATCCAAATGTCAGTATTCCAAATATGTATTTTATCCAGTGTGTGGTAGGTTGGAGCATTTGGACTGCCTGTGAGTCTGCAATGTCTTATAGGTTATCTGAATGCCTTTTGCTTTAGTAGCTGTATATAGTTCGTAGTAATTTTATTAATAAAGGCATACCGCTGGTTAAAAAAATATCCAAATATTGCATTTATCCAAATATCTTCGTAGTTCTTTCCATACAAACGTGGTTTCGTCATATTTTAAATTTCAAGTTCGTTGAATGTCTTTCAGCCTTGAATGAAATGAAGTTTATTCCAGCACTACACAACACTACAATAGCTTCTACTGAAGCACAATTAAATACATATGTAATTATACAGCAATTGCAATGTTGCGCGATGCTAGGAACGAGTCCCGTCTCAGCATGTGCCAGGTTCAAAACTGAACCTAAGCGCTGGTTTTCAGACGGCACTCCCGACCAATATCACGAACGTACATGACATTAAATAACAAAACAATAAAATAACAGAAACAGAACTATAAATAAAAATTATAAAATATTTAAATAATAAATAAGACATTGTGACTTTTACTACCACTTAGAACATTTTGAACATAACTTTGTGATTTATCTGTGGCGATGCAGCGAATAACGTGTTTATAGTGCCACCAACTTCACTGTGCAGTTCTCGAGGGCGCTATTGAATGATGAATCTATGCTTCTAGATTGCCAGTTTTTTTTATTATTTAAGTCTAAATATGAAAATAAGAGCTCCCATACATTTATTTTTATTTTTATTGCATTGAGACGAATTACTTAGCCATCCATGAATTCACCGTGCGGGTGCCGGGTCCACAGCGTTGCAGAGGAAGAGGCCAGAGGGGCCTGGGACTTGCAACCCAGGGAGTAGGGTTAAAAGGGCCCCTTTGCGATGTCATCAATGCTGTAATGCTGATATTCATTTGTGGTTAAACGTAACTGTATATATATATTTCTAACGGTTTTCAATGAAGTTAATGTAATCATATACATAAGTGTTCAATATATTTTTAAGGTGATACGATCAATATTGTTTGATACTCGTTATTTCCATGATCACAAGGGCGATCAAACTGTTAAATTATTTACATTCCCGCCACGGATGTGAGTTTCCAGCTTAATGGGTCCTTAATTTTACAGTACCACTTATGACATAACAAAACTAGGTAAACCAATATTTGCTTGGCGATAGGCCATTTTTCTCAGGACAAAACTTTATGATTTTATTTGCACCTTTCGACATTTTTCTTATTATTATTATTATTCTCTATCTATATTATTTTTTATTATTAATGATGATATGATAGCCTTTGACTACTATCTCACCTTATAGTAAGCGATGATGAGGTCGAAAATGTTGTTCAGGCTTACTTAGAATTACTGGCTCATAGGTACAGGTGCCGGAACGCACCGTTAGGTGCTAAATAATTATTTATTTTTCCTTCACCCATCTTTACTAAACTAATTGAAGTACAATTTTATGAAGCAATGATGGCCGAGCGGTAATAGCTATGGACTGCCGTGCCGCAGGTCCCTGGTTCGATCCCCACTGCCGCCGGCTTGAGCTTCACTGCATGGTGGAAGGGCATTTTGTGATTGCCCGCCTGGCTAGCTACCACCCTCAAGTAGAAAATCTGTCGCCAAGCACCTAACGATGTATTCCGGCAGCAGTCCTTGAGAGCTAGTAAACTTACAAGCACATGAGACTTCACTTAAGTCTCAAGGTGACGGGCGCAGTGCAATTCGTCACTCGTAATAAAATGCATCTGTTCTAGGCAGGCAGGTTAGTCCGCTTAACATCAGGTGGGCCTCGAGCTTGTTCCATCGCAAAAACATTTAAAAAAGAGTGCGTACATAAACAGTGTCTTATCCTCAATAAAATATTTTACTTGCGATCGTAGCTTTCGTTTAAGTAAATGATATGGCAAAACGCAAACAAATCAAGCACTCGAAACCACAAATATCCCCAAGAGGTAAAAGTCATGCTCACTCGATGGGAATGTCGATAAGTAATATTCACTCCCTTTCATTTCACCCCACTGTTATTACTTTTCACTCCTACCACAAAATGAACTCACCACCATTGAATAGAACATACCTACCTATATTAGTGTACTAAAGAGTTCGGTTTTTAACAGACTTTAAAATAAAAAAAAATGCCTGATACGTTAGCCTTTGACCACTATATCACCTGATGGTAAGTGATGATGTGGTCGAAGATGTTGTTCAGGCTAACCTAGAAGTGTGTCACCCTCATAACAGTCACAACTCTTTACACGGTGTACCGATTTTGAGGTTTTTTTTTAAATCGAAAGCTGGTCCTTTTATTGTTTATATTTTTTACGAATAATCCGAACGCCCACAAAGGCTTCTCTGCTTTTACCTGCCTACGTTTATTCTATTTAAAACCTCATTGGTGCCCTAGAAAACCAAGCCTGTTGAAAACTCTGAAGCAAAGATGGCCGAGCGGTAATAGCTATAGACTGCCGCAGGTTTATACACAATAATGGTTCAATCTTCACAGCCAGCTTGAGCTTTACCGCATAGTAGAAGGGCAATTTTCGAAATCTGTCTCAGAGCACCTAACAGTTTGCCACTTGTGCCAGCAGTCTGAGAGCTAGTAAGATACTTTAAAATAATAGTTCGTCATTTGAAATGCATCTGTTCTAGGTAGAGGTTACCACTTAACATGAAGTGGTCTTTGAAAATTGACAAATTGAGGGCGAAGCACGGTGATAACTCGTTTTACATGCGAGTGAGCAACACAAAACTACGCAATACTGAAATAGCGTAAGTATTTTTTTTAGTAAATTCTTATAAATGTGACTTTTTTGAAAACGAAAAATTCTTTTATTAACGGTATTCCATGGTTGCTACATAATTTTTTTTTATGTCATTGTGACGGAACAAGCTCGAGCCCCACTTGATGTTAGGCGGACTAACCTCTGCCTATTACAGATGCATTTCATCACAAGTACATTGCTTGTGCACCACTTGTTACACCTTACATTGCCCGTCACCTAGAGACATATAGTTGTTAAGTCTTATGTGCCTGTATTTTCAATGGCTCTCAAGGACTGCTGCCGGAACACACCGTTAGGTGCATGGTAACAGATTTTCTATTTGAGGGTGGTAGCTAGCCAGGCGGGCAATCGCAAAATGCCCTTCCACCATGCGGTGAAGCTCAATCCGGCGGAGGGGATCGAACCAGGGACCTAGCACGGCAGTCCATAGCTTATTACCGCTCGGCCATAATTGCTTCTAAATGTAATAAAATAATAGTGAGATTTTTTATTTTATTGATTCGATTTACTATATAGATACAAAACTTGATTAAGCGACATTTTTGCAGCATTCATAATTTTATTTCGATGGAGAGATATATATATATATAGAATTAATATGTATATATATGAATATATGGAATTGATAAAGTAACACACAGAAATTATTAAGAACTCATCAATTTAAATAAAACCTATAATCACAGTATATTAACGCAATTTTGGGGCTACCACTATGCTTAAGAAGTTACCATATTTTTGGCAGCAATCATCAGTACGGCCGACGTGTTCAAATGGTCTTCATAAAAAAACTAGTCTTCCAATCTTATCGCAATAGGTACCTTTTATATAGGACGCCTACAAATTTCGCAGACTCATAATTAATTACTCTTAGCCTACAATTATTCTATTTAAAACTCATCATCCAGAGTAAACACAAAAGCCGATTAAGAATTCATTAAACTAGGCCAAGGTTACTGTAATATATACTGCGGCTGCCTTTGTTCTCGGCAAACGATTGCGGGGGGTGGTATTGATCAGGCTATTCTGGAGGCTGGGGGCAACGTGAGAGAACCATGCAGATCGTTGTGTAAAAGGTATAGATAACTTACATGTTTATTCGTAGTGATAACTGCATAATTCTGCACTTTTGGTATGGCAAAGTTTACAATTACGTCAGAAGATGTTTACAGAGAGTTTAATGCAAAGCCGGTGATTGTTGAATTCCAATCGGCCCTGGGGAGAAACATACAATTAGATACTAGTTGCTGAACTGAACCAAAATACTGTTATCTAATCTATTTTTTTTTTTAAATTTTATTTTCTAGGAACAACAACATACTGCCTATAATAGATACATTTCATCACAAGTCACGAATTGCCCTGCGCCCGTCACCTTGAGACATATATATGTTAAGTCTCATGTGCCTGTAATTTCACTGGCTCTCAAGGACTGCTGCCGGAACACACCGTTAGGTGCTTGGCGACAAATTTTCTACTTGAGGGTGGTCGCTAGCCAGGCGGGCATTCGTAAAATGCCGTTCCACCATGCGGTGAAGCTCAAGCCCGCGGCGGGATTCAAACCATGGACCTGCTGCTCGGCAGTCCATAGCCAATGCCACTGAGCCATTATTGCTTCAAATCTAATTGTATTTCTTTAACCGTTATAGGGGATGGTACGCGGTCAATTACCAGACTACTAGACTGCATCTGATGGAAAAAGTTGCTTTTTAAAACACTCGAATCTTGTAAAGATTTCGGTACTCACAACCACATACCTACATTTATTTTTATAGTACTTACAAAATTTCTTATAATTATTTTTTTGAACTATAAAAATTTGTAAATGTGATTTTTGCCATGTATGCGACAGTGCTTGTAATCATATTAAGAAATAATAAAAATTTCTTCACGTTTCAAACAAGACATCAACTTTCTGGAAAATCCATACAATATCTTTAAAGGTAATTTCTTTACAATCATTTTCCTAATAATAATAATTATGAACAATGTGAATAATTTCTGTGGCTTCTATCCATTTACGTAAACACACTTTTTGCGGTAAAAATAAAATTTCCTAATTTGAAAGCCATTGTTTCCATAAAACGTGATAATGTAGAAAGCTTGTCAAAGTCGAAAGTACGACAACAGTAGGTACTGTGTGCAAAAACATCAAGTACCCTATTTGTCGTGCTTCACTCGCAATATAGTGAAAGAGCAGTAACTCATCTTTAAAATTTTTGAATTGTTTGTTTGCATTATACGTACCCAGTACTTATCACATCAACATGACCTAGCTAACAGGGCCTACCTATAAGACGGGGTTTCTCGTAATTCCTACGCTTGGCAGGAATCTTGGGGATTGCAATGTAAGATGGCAGTTACTCAGCAGGCACTGTTGCCCAACTTTTGATATTTTTCCCTTGCGTCGCCTTCTATGAATCTCTCAGAAACATGGAGGGATGCAATCCTAGCCCGACATAACACCCCACGGGATTATAATGTCGTCAGCTATCTCAAAGCCGAAAGTACCACAACAGTAGGTACTGTCTGCAAAAGCGACAAACATCCTATTTGTTGTGCTTCAAGTGCAGATAACGGGAAAGAGCAGTAACTAAACTTTCATATTTTTGAATTGTGAATAAATAATATACCCTCAATCTATATTTTACGGATACTTTTAACTTTCGTTATCATGACCATTAATTTAAATAAATAAACAGGGAATTAGTATCTATGGTATTATTATTAACATGGTTTGCATTGCATAATATTTCATAGGAGCTCTCTTCTTTTATCACTATAAAAATATACTTGTGAAAATGAAGAAGAATATTAGGGCACTCGTGGGCTTAGTCCTAGGTGCATAAAACTTTTATTTTAGACTTGCAATTAACTTCCAAATGTATATACCCTTATTTATTAATAATCAGCAATTGAAAAACTCATGTAACAAACCCCAAACCGTTCTCTGTATTTGGACGTAGCTGTACTTATATCAGAACCTGAAGACCAGTGTGTCTTACCAGTGATGAAATATGGCACTGAAACGCGGTTCTTTACTGTTGTCCTCATGGATAAGCTCAGAGTCGCTCAACGAGCTATGGAGAGAGATATGCTCGGCGTTTCTTTGCGCGATACAATCCGGAAAGTGGATATTCGCCAAAGAACCAAAGTCACCGAGCTCCTAGCTTTCCAAATTTGCAAGTTGAAGTGGCAATGGACGGGCTACATTGCTCAACGAACTGACAACCGATGGAGAAGAAAATTTCTTGAGTGATTACCACATTACACCGGAAGACGTAGAGTTGGAAGGCTCCCCACCAGGTGGACTAACAACATTATTAAAATCGTGGGTAGCCAATGGTAACAAGCGACTAAGAGCCGTTCTTTGAATGGAGGAGGCATTTCTTCTACAGTGGACGTCTTCCAGCTGAATATGTGGATTACATCTATACCTACTTATTTTTTATATTGCCCGTGGGTTGTCAGGACAAAATTGCAACCCTCCATATCTTCCTGTGGTAGTCGTAAGAGACGACGAATACCAGAATTTGAGCAGCAGCACCTACTGAAGAACTGCTATCTATGTTGTGATCTCTTACACTGTGATTCACAAGACGCCTATCGGAGGAAGCATTAGTGGGGTTTATGACTGTTACTGATGATAACGCTTTGTACGTATCATCTGTCGTCAAACACATAACGGTGCATTGACCACATCATCATTTATCATCAGGTGAGATGGTGGTCAACCAGAACTAGCCAATCAGAAAGAAAAAAATAACAAAACCAGCACTTGTTGTGTTAATTTCTTCGAAGTAGCCAGCAAATAGCAGCTAATTATTAGACACAGTCACTACCGATGGTGATTTATATAGAAATGGCATCAAGATTTTGCAAATTCATACGATAAAGTTTTATCTCCTAAGTTACTGTCTATGAATCTATTGCGAGTACCTTTATAAAAGAGTCTGACGTCCAGACTGGGGGAGTTTGTTTGCTTACTGACTCATTTGTCTTGCTGACTGTACTTATGTACAGGCTTGGGTTACTGTTTGTTTAAGTATACTGGCAAAGAGAAAAGTGATATTCTTTTTTTTATTTGTGGAAAAGCAATTGTATAATGAGTCTGTATAAAATGTTAAATAGATAAGATAATTGTAGTCCATTATTTCACAAAGCGATAAGGAACCTTATTACACCGAGTTTTAGTCTGGAGTCCAAGCATTGTATCAAAAGAACCGCGCAGAGTTGTATTTTTCCTTTATATATCTGCACTGTTTTTTTTTTTGCTGGAAATATGGGAGAATCGTTGCTTGTTTGCCTGTCTTAACGGTTTTTTTTACGTAATTGGACCGAAAGTAATTAGCAAAGGATACCTTTGTAGGGAAACTGAACAAATTTTGCTTCTGATCGGCGCTCAGAGCCTATACTGGCAAGCTAATAATAATAATAAGTTTATTATTATGTATATTAATGTATTTTCATTAAAACACACACATACATACAATACATTACTTAAGAGGTTCAAGATAACATGATATGTTTTATTAATTATACATATAATGAATAAAACATATCATTAATTATACATGAATTGAAAAGCCCTCACTAAGAAAAATCTTGAATCGAGGGCGTTTGTTTCCTTCGAGTTAACAATATTGGTAGTTACCGTGTAATGCATTGGTAAGTTCTACTTTAATTTTATCCAATATATATAATAATCTATGAACTTATTCTATAATCTTATTTTAAAATTAGTTGGTAGATACAGAGGTATGTTTGTGAAGACGTAAGTATGTTAGTTTTGTGTGTATTGTTATGTGTGCGTTGCTATTGTCGTTATTCATTTTACTCGACACTGTTCCACTGTTCCAGAAGCGTAGGTAGCATTCTGTTTAAACACTTTGAACGCGACTGCACCTACAGAAAATATTGCAAAGAAAAGCGACTAATGAGTGAATATTTCACGTTTTCAGACTAAACTTGAAAACACAGGTAGGTATATGATAAATGATAAAAAAAACTTGAATGATGTTGGTTTTATTTCGTTTTGACGACAGTGTTTCAGATGAACCAGTTTTACTGTATTTTATGAACAGAATTACAGTTTAACATAATTTCCGCATAATCACAAGAATTACATTATCTTAGGACTACTTATCTCGTCCCTATTTTCATTATCTTGTGACTGAATTGGGAGACGTAATCCGTAACTAATGAGGCAAGAGAATTAGAATGGGCGGAAGGGAAGGAATGAGACACCAAACAGAGGCAGCTGTTTTGGGGATCCAATTCTCGTGTATTCAGGACAAAGTAGTTTTTATGATATCTCAAACACGATAGCGGATATCGAAAATGTTTGGTCAAATTATAAACGCTTAAGATGTCCAAAATATAATTCAAATTCATTTATTTCAGGTAAAATAACCCATAAATCCTTTCAACATGTATAAAAATCAAATAATTAAATAGTAAATTTATGAAGTGGTCAGTACAACAATATGTCAATGTAATAATCAGAAAATTTAAATATGAATGAATAATAATAATAATGGCGCGATCGCGATCGTGACGAAACTCAACACCATTATGAGCGAACATTTGAAGACCATATTTTATTTAAAAATGACACCCACAATGTTAATATGAAGCCACAATCTTTATACTGTTTTAAAGATAGAGAGGGATCTCTTAATTTATCCCCTATTAATTATGAAGCAGTGATAGCTCAGTGGCATTGGCTATGGACTGCCGCGCAGCAGGTCTATGGTTCGAATCCCGCCGCGGGCTTGAGCTTCACCGAATGGTGGAAGAACATTTTGCGAATGCCCGCCTGGCTAGCGACCACCCTCAAGTATAAAATCTGTCGCCAAGCACCTAACAGTGTGTTCCGGCAGCAGTCCTTGAGAGCCTGTGAATTTACAGACACATGAGACTTAACAAATACGTCTCAAGGTGACTGGCGCAGTGCAATTTGTGACTTGTGATGAAATGCATCTGTTATAGGCAGAGGTTAGTCCGCTTAACATGAGGTGGGCCTCGTTCTTGTTCCGTCACAATAACATAAAAAAAGCACTGAAAAACTAGTTTTACCAAGAGGACGGAGGATACACTGTGTGTTGACAACCCTAAGCCAAGAGTTCATCGTACATTTCCACTATTCTTTATTCTGTCTCGGGCAATTAGGTTCCCCCATGTTTCCCCTCTATTGGAATTCCTGTGAGCTGTCGAGCTATTTATTTGCTAGTCTGTCTGTCTGTGCACGTAGTTAAGTAGATGTATATGAATTGTAGGGAATGGTAATGATGAGAAATGAATGTGCACGATGTTTTGAGTCGAAAGGTTAATTTTGTTTAAACTTTCCTGAGTTAGTTACGTTGATTTCAACCCGGGGTTAGTATTTTGGTAAATTATAAACCTATAATAGGGTGGGTCAAAATGACCTGTATGAAAAATTCACAGTAATCCAGTATTTTAAATATTTGGGCTAATGTATTTTATTTATTTTCGATTTAATCACAAGTAAGTAAGGATTATCGGTTGACATATTAAACAAATGTAAGTATATTATAAATTAAGGCATTGGTAAGTGGATGTGAGCATTTAAGGCGCTGACAAGTGCTACATAGCTTTACTTGAACAGATTTTTAGCAAATTGTATTTAGTTTGTAGCAGTAAGAAAAGTATATGTTAATTTTGATCACATTAGCTAAGGCCAAGAAAAGTTTGAAACACGTTTCCTTAATTTTTTTTCGAAAGAATTAAATTGCACAGTTGGCTCTAAATTAAGCTTGTAATGTAAATATCTTAATTATTTACGTATGAATGTGTATGAAACTATATTAATAAAATAATAAAATTTTACCGCGTGGGACAAGAAAAGTTACATTTTCGATTTACGTTACTAGTTTTGTGTTATTACGCTTTCTTTCGGATTTTACCTACACTAATCGCGATTTCACCATCGCTGCCTCAGTTTCACTCCCACGTAGTCCGATAGTGACAAAAATTCCGCATTTGACAGCGTCTTGAGTACCTACGTCCTTACGATGAATCGGCTAAACCAAATTTTTATTATACTTGAAATATAGATAGTCTACATCCAGGATTAGCACAATGGACACTTTCATAATTATACCTTGAATCATTGTCTATGCGAGTGATACTGCAGTTAGTATTAACACATATATAAAACGTGCCTTGTAGGTTGATCGGGTTGGCAGAGAAACTTCGACATCCTAGTGTCGATCTCTGACAAAATAGTCACACTTTTATACATGTGGTACACCATATGGTGGAAAAATTATTGAAGATATAGACAGCAACATCTGTTCGTAAGAATACTTCTCAATAACATAATATAATATTGCTCAATCTTCACGATTATTGTTTAATATGTTTCGCAATATTTTTTTAAGATATTCTAGACTTTACGCTCTCTAAATACAATACAATAAATAGCGCACAGTTACGATTATTTTTACACATATCTCTATCAATTTGTGTATAATGTTTGTGAAAACAGAATTAGAATAAACGGTCAAGCGCGTGTCTGGTCACGCGCAATGTAGGGTTCCGTAATAACCCGTTATCATAATATACAATAATTCTGTTGTTCTTTATCTTTTTATCTCTCTACCTATAACTTTCTAAGCAATTTTTTTTTTGTTTATAAATTTTGATTGCTTGCACGTGTAAACTGTTGTTGACCGTGACTATTCAGTAGGTATCATGGATTATCTATACGTTTCTTGACTTGAACTTTATCAAAGTTAGAATAGTCTTCTAGGTTAGCCTGAACAATATCTTCGACCACATCATCACTTACCATCAGGTGAGATAGTGGTCAAAGGCTAACCTATCAGGCATAAAAAAAAATAAAAAAAAACCCATACCACATATGTAAAATTACACATTACAAATCACATACCCTTCACATGCACGTATACTCAAACATATAGAAACACGGACCGACACATACACCTTCCAAATTCCTCACAAGCATTCACTTAGTCGTACACCAATACTACACGACAGAACAATGACTACACGTAAATATTAAAAATATACAAAATGACGTTAAATATTTTTCCTATATGTATATATGTTTCAATGTATTGGTTCAATTTTTAATTGTTACTAAAAAGTATATATAAAAGAAAAAATATAGATGTGTTATAGATTCTCTAAAGCCAGGAAAGACCTGGCTCTTGAGATACAGGCCACCAGCCTGGTTTAAGAGTCATAGACTCATCATAAATGTATCACAATAAGGAGGAATAAAATTAATTTGTATTTGTATAAAATTATTTGTTTTTGTCTTAGGAGTAAAATTATTTTTAATAAAATACACTGAAAATTGCCCAGATCCTTTTGAAATTTTAAGTGGTCTTGACAAGTTTTTATAGAATGATACATTTTAAGGTCATTGGGATGTAAAAGCAATTTAAAAAACTTAAAATATTTTTTAGTAATATTATTATAGACGATAAAAAGTAACGGGCCTAATATTGACCCTTGGGGGACCCCTGAACTAATTGGAACCACATCTGATTCAAAGTTGGCTTTGGCAATGTTTCGTGATATATGATTTGAACCAGCGCCATAAATTACCTCGAATAGCGTTATGAGCTCTTTTGTCTAGTAAAATCCTGTGATCCATTCTATAAACCCCTTTTGAAAATCAGTCAACACACTGTTTGTTTGTTTGTTTGTTATTGTCTACGTTATAAATATTACAGTAAAGCTTCGATAAGGTGGGCAAAATTGAGATTGGGCGATAGTTTGCTACAACTTTAAATAATCCTTAGGATGAATATATGTTGGACTGGAAAACAAATGGTGTCAGCGGTGTATTTAAGAACTTATGGTGAAACATTATTAACTCCAGCGCCCTTAGTTGGATCGAGCCTACGTAGGTCCGATTTGATATACATTTGATTATAGTAAAACAAACATCACTGATAATTAAATCTGGCGTGTGGTTATCTTCAGAAATATAAAATGTATTATCTGCCTTATAACCGTCGGTAACAGGTGAGGGTTCAAATACTGATAGGAAGTGATTCGAGTAAATATTACTAATATCCACTGGGTCACTTGCTGTTTTTGGAGCACCCATCTTCCAAGCAGTCTTGTCTGCCCTACCCCTAGAGTGTCTTTTATAAGCCAGAAATGCGGAGAGGGAGCGGCGCAAGTATACTGCGAAGGTGTAGCAAGTACGCTGCGATAAGGTTGCGAGAAGACTAAAGCTGCGTACCCACAGCGCCGGTGCTGTCATAGAATTACTTCACTTCTAATAAGACATTTGTCTCTAAGCCTCACCATTTTTTGGTGACGTTTTCGTGCTTGTGATTTATGATTAATTATTTCCATGAAGAAGAAGCTAATTTTGAGAAATTTCATTTGTATTAAAGAAAAAACTATAGGTAACCCCCTCCCATCAATGGGGAATATTTTCTCCCCCTCCCCATTGCACAAAATATATACATATAAACCATACCTAAAGTTCTAATGTATATAGATACACATTTTATTTTATTATTATTAAAAAAAAATTGTTTCCGTAATCCCCCACCCCTCTGCTACAACCCCTCCCTCTCCCTCCTTGACCCCTTCCTATAGTACATAACTATCTATACCCATTCTAGTCCTTTCAGTACTTTATCTTAGTAACTTTAAAGGATTTATTCTAAGGATTTTGTATTTGGTGCAAAATTATCTAATACCCAAGTTCAACGACTATTACTGCTAAAGTAATAAAGTTATCTTAACCGCTATAACTTTCCTTGAAAGTTCATGAACTGCACTATCATCATGCATTTTTTCAGACTTTTCAAGCCAGCAGTTTAGGTTTTAGAGGGGGGGGGGGGACGCCCCCCCAGACAGTCATTTTAAAAGACCTATTCAATGATACCCCACGCGATGAGATAGACGACG
This sequence comes from Plagodis pulveraria, assembly GCA_963890685.1. NCBI lineage: Eukaryota > Metazoa > Arthropoda > Insecta > Lepidoptera > Geometridae > Plagodis > Plagodis pulveraria. The sequence goes on from OY982975.1 coordinate 7,128,077, forward strand.
AAAAATAAAATTCATACCCACACCATCTGTATGGGAGCTACCTTAAAAAAATTTTTTTTTTTTAATTTTATTTTACCACGTTGTGTGCGTGGTAAGTTTACATACCCGTACAAAATTGCAGCTTTCTAGTACAACCGGTCTCTTAGCTAAACCTCGGACAGACGGACATGACGAAACTATAAGGGTTCCTTGTAGGTACTACGGAAATTAAAATGTAAAAGAAGGTTTTTAGGTTCTAGTACTTAAAAAAGTGGTTTTGAGAGACTAACTTTTGACGTCAATATGTGCCCTACAACAGCTTTCAATGTCTTGCAAAGTCTCATTTGTATACTATTAGTAGTACATGAGTTCTGTTAAAAAAACTATGCCTAAATCACGCCCATTTTTGCCATTAGATTTGAGGAGTTCTATAAGGGTTGGCTGATGAATAAGTATCGCAATAATTAGTGCATTTATCCAATCATACACCTGTAAAATTTTAGCTCAATACACTTAATAAATAAAGAGATAAAGTAAAAAAACCCACAAGATGCGAAATAAGTGATAAGCCGACCAAGTTTACAAAAAAGCGTCCGCACAGTATAAACTGCTAATCTTCCAAAATTTATAGCATAGTACAGATACTTTGGTACAGGTGCGTACACAATACTTATTGCAAAAAATGATCATAACTATATACTAAACACAAAATGACAAGTGACAGAAAGAGCGATGGAAATTTTCTGGAACTTATACGAAATTTGACGACAAACGAAAGTAGAAAACGTGGTAAGACGAATCACTAGATTTAAGTTGAGATAGACAAGTTACACATATTATAGGGCATTATTTAACACTCTAACTTATGACTCAAATCGACGTAGTTATTATTTAATTATAGAATACACTTACATTCAAAAATGCCGCGGATGTACTGGGCGAGGCGTTGTCAATGTTATTGGATGAGGGTGATAAATTCTAGAACAAATAATTGTGTCATTGTATAAAAAATAAGTGTAATGCATACAATCAATAAGCAAACTTTAACAGCCCGGCATAAAAAACTAATAGACTATCTTGAAACATAATTATGAATACTTTCGATTAAGTTCACATTCACATAAAAATCTTCTTTATAATAAAAATTAATCATCGAAATATATATAGATTCACCCGTTAAAATTATGGTTACCTTCTTATTGCATCAGCGGTTAAAACAAAGTACCGAACATAATATAAAATTTAAACACTTTTACTTACCCTTGAAGGATAATCGGTGCTTATTACACTTCGATAACCAAGTTTTGTTTTGTATAGGTCGCTTATATTAAAATGATCGGAACAGATCACGCCACTCTTCGATGGTTTCCACCCTTGATCATTGCGATTATTCCTAACCGCGGATAGCCAATCATCTATATAAGCACTCCTTATTGGAAACCTGAAATGATTAACAACAATAACACAACAAGTATCACGGGAGTGTTATAAAAAATACTGCTAATTAACTATTTTCGTGTGGAAGTTTTGGTAGCTTAGTCGATATTTCTAACTTTTAGACCTAGAATTTCATTATTTACCATAGATAGATTATACTAAAAACATCAAACGAAAATTGGTTTGAGTATTCTGTGATAATAAAATAACCGTTTCTGTCATATGGAGGACTTTCTCCGAAAATATTTTTGGTTTATAATTGTTAAATTTTGAGAAATCGTAAATAAAATAAAAAACCAACAATACTCGTAAAATGGTTTCCTATTTATCTACGGCATCTGCGACGGTAGAACATCATATGCGTGTTCTGACACGCTCTTGGTCGATTATTGTCTTCGTTAGTCATCAAAATGTAGGCTTTTGCCCAACCGTGGGTTGATTGTGTAATAACTTTTAACCTGCAAACTTTTATAAGAAGTATCAAATTTCTTGGTCAAAATATCTAACTACTATAGTTGCAGTGATAACAAAGATATTGCACTATAACTATAATAAATTAAATTTAACTAAAACATGATTATTGCAAAACTCTTTACTGGTTATTTCCACTATAAAATAAGATAATCCCTAGTTTTTCCTAATAAACATACGCTTGTTTAGATATAAAGTATACTGTTTAGATAAAAAGTATATTGTTTAGATAAAAGTAGATGTTACAGCTACACGAACCGACAAAAACTGCACACTTTTGGAAACAAACTAAAATATATGTCTGGCAACATATTTGTTTACATTTTTATTCGTAATTATAACCTCAATTGCGTTGTATAATATTAAAGAAAGTACATTATATTTAATACTTACGTGTGTTTTAATACTCAAGTCGGTTTTAAATTTATGAATTCCGTTATGTGTGATGGTCTATCGTGAATGAGGACAAAATTGGCCGAATTTGGTTTGTGTGAGTGAGTTGTGTCTTACATAAAATTAGCCGAATTTGATGCTTCATTTTTGATTTTCATTAGACTCCCTCTTTCTTATTCATTTCTCTGAGGTGTCGATATAAAAGTCACCTATGTGTAAAAAAAGAAAAAAAATATGCTGGCCTGTCCACACACAAAGGCGAGCCCCTCCACAGTAAATTATTGATGCGCAGTTGTAACGGGCAGGCCCTGTTTGTACGAGTATACTAGTACGTCTTAGTGTGAATTTAAAGTTAAATTTTAAAGCATGATGGATAAGAGACATTGGCTTATGGACTGCCGCGCAGCAGGTCCATGGTTCGAATACCGCCACTGGCTTGAGCTTCACCGCATGGCATTTTGAGAATTCCCGGCCTGGCTAACACTCAAGTAGAAAATCTGTCGCCAAGCACTTAACGCTGTGTTCCGGCAGCTGTCCTTGAGAGCCAGTAATTCTAGGTTAAACCACATCGACCACATCGTCACTTACCATCAGGTGAGATTGTGGTTTAAAGGCTACTTTAAAGGCTTACTTATCAGCAATAAAAAAATAGTTAAATAGTTATATGTGCAGATCTTAATCTAACACAGAGAATTATAATTTTCTCTTATTCTACCTTTTTAACGCAAATGTTTGAACGTTAATAACAAAATCATATAAATTATTAACTTAAGTCTCAAAATAATTCGAATATTACAAAGTCATAGAATTCAATATTTATAAACAAATACTAGGTCAATTAATATGTATTTCATGCAAGTCAAAATACAGGTATATAATTTAAAATATTTTTTTTATCTATATTCAACCTTATATCTCTTGGCTACACAAATCTTATAAGGAGGAAAGATTTGTATTTTTATATGTATCGAATAAACTCAATAAGGGTGCATACCATTTGAAGTTAGATTCGCTAAAAACGCTAAAAACGATCACACTCCCAAAAAGTTGTTCCACATGGGTCTTGGCGTTATTTTCGCCATAAACGCTATGAGGCAACTGGAACAGTTTGAATTCCCTACATCTAATGTCAAAAGTGACAGAAGTGGCAAATTTTAGTGGCATTCTTAGCGTTCTTATCCTAAATGGATGAATGAATGGATCACAACCACAGACGCAGAATGTGATCAAAATTATCGAAATTAACGTTCTTAGCGACAAATGGAACATACCCTAACTATTGGACCGATTTGAAAAATTATTTTACCATTAGTATCCTACATTATTCCTGATGAATATCAGCTATTGATAATTAGTTTTTTTTTTAAATACCCCTGAGAAACCGGGGCGAGCCGCTAGTAATTCATTTATTCGTTAACACTGTAAAAACATCGTTTAAGAAGCCACTCCTTTTCCTTAACTTGTTTTAATTGTAGACTTTGTAGTGTTCGTGGTTACTGTACATTTTAATGGCCATACAATAAGAGTTTTTACTAAAAATGTTTGTATTACATCATTACATGGGTACTAAAAGTCTATTTTTGTGTCTAGTAACTTTCTCAGTCACGTCTGAATGTTTTGCAAAAATATCTTTATTTTGTTTTACAAGTAGACACATCTATTGTATATATGTATAGGTGTGAATGCTTATGTAACATACAACAGAACAACAAATGTAAAACTTAATCGCTTGGGTAGGCAGTATTAGTTGCAAATTTACTCAAAACCTATGAAAAATACGCGTCTTGGTTTTTTTTATGTTATTGTGACAGAACAAGCTTGAGGCCCACCTGATTTTAAGCGGACTAACCTCTGCCTATAACATAGTTGACATAGTTGTAAAGTCTCATGTGCCTGTAATCATGTGTGTAATGTAATGTATCTGGCTCTCAAGGATTACTGCCGGAACACACCGTTAGGTGCTTGGCGACAGATTTTCTACTTAATGTTGGTCGCCAGGCGGGCATTCGCAAAATGCCCTTCCAGCATGCGGTGAAGCTCAAGCCCGCGGCGGGATTCGAACCATGGAGCTGCTGCGCGGCAGTCCATAGCCAAGGCCACTGGGCCATCACTGCTTCAAAAATGGAAAGGTCTGTACGACTTGGCGACTTCTTATGATAAATACTGTAGACAAAAGTGCGTAAGACCTTTGTATCAGCCTGATGAAGTCACCACTACAAGTATATTATACCTACCTACATTCTATAGATAGGTACTAATTTATTATGTAGGTATAGATGTATAGATTATGACGTCATCGTTATGAAGGCACAGGGGGTGAAATCGATAAACTATTTCTAGCGAATTGTAAGTACATCGATAAACCATTTTTATGATTGCTACCCCACTGGGTGGTACTTACCTACAATGTATGAATGTATTTAGATAATGGGATTGGGTTTAGTATTTTATTTAGTAAAGTAAATATTGTTGCTGTGTTGCCAGTAATGACTTATGGAACTGATGACGGTCCTTAACTGTGGCCCTTATGGACAAGCTCAGTAGAGAGAGCTATGATCGGAGTTTCGTTGCGCGATAAAATCTGGAATGACTATAATCGTCAAAGAACCAAAGTCAACAACGCAGCTTTCAAAATTTGCAAGTTGAAGTTGCAATGGCCAGGCCATATAACTCAACGAAATGATAACCGATGAGAAAAGAAGGTTCTCATGGAGTTATGACATTACACCGGAAGACGTAGGGTTGGTAGACACCCCATTAGGTGGACGACGACATCGTAAAAGTCGCGGGTAGCCAATGGTTACAAGTGGCTTAGCCGTTCTTTGTGGTGTTATATGGGGGAGGCGCTTGTTCATCAATGAAATTCTTATGGCTGATGATACACATATTTATTTTTGATAAATTCAGCCCCCCTCACCCTCCCACTTCTTCCTGTGGGAGTCGTTAGATGCGACGAAACCCTTGATCTGATCGAAAGAACATCTTACACTGCGATCCCCAAGCCGCCTGCCAAGCGTGGGGTTATGAAACCTACCTTCTCCCTCCTAATGGGGAGGCATTTGTTCAACAGAGAACGTTGTGGTTGTTGATGATGTCTGTTTATATGATAAATTTTCCACTGATTGAGTTTCCACCACAATTAAAGAGGATATATGATTTTAATGTGTATTTTATTTAAGCAATGACGCGTGCTTCGCGGATAACATTATGTTGCTTCATCCCCATACGATGGTTAGGAAGCAGATGAAAAATTTGAGTTATGAGTCATGTTGGCTTAGCGGTCATAGCATACCTCGGCTATAGGGGTGTATGGCGTGAGTTCGAATCCCGTAATACGTAATTTTGTAGTGACTTGCGTCGTCGTTGGTAAAACTCAATTGCAAACTTTACCAATTTCGAAAGAAATGTAACAACTTTATTCTCCACATGAACCCCAATAAAAACTTACGAGCTCAGTACTCCCTTTTGAAATCACCGCAGAATGCACCCCTCACAACCAAAGGGTAGTCACCCTATAGAATGGGGTGCGATATAATCGCTCGCGTGCATGTCTCTTTGTGCGACTGGAGTTAGATGAAATGCAGTATCTGACATTGTAATTTGCATCCCTGTTTTTAAGGGTGTAATTTCTGTAAAATCAAACCATATTATCACTTTCATATCCCCGAAGAGAAAGACTAGAGATAGGTGTCTTTTTAACCAGTTCATGTAATTTTTTTATTTTTTTTTTCAAATTCATATTGTGTAATACAACGATAAAAAGTCTTTTCCCCACTTTCTTCTTAAAAAGCACTCAGGAAATTGAAAATTCTTATTTCTTCACATACTAGAATAAAGCGACACATACTTTGATGAAATCAACTTTGCTCAACGAATAAGCATTGCAATTCAACGGGGCAATGATGCTAGCATGCTGGGCACGCTGCCACCTGGTAGTGGGCTAGAGCATTTGGACTGCCTGTGAGTCTACAATGACTTATAGCTTGTGTAAATGCTTTTATTGTAGTAGCTGTAGTGTTACTTACAGTTCGTAGTCTAGTCGTATCAAATATTTATATACAACGACCTTCTCCATGTAATAACCATTTAGCGCCACCTAGGTGGAGCTAATTTGACAATAGACTTCCATTCATCCGCGTTCAGATTCACCGATGAAATCCGCCCTTAATTGTTACACATTATCTACTCAAGCTTATACCTATTTTCATCATAGATGCATTGTCTATTTCAGTGCATCTCTGATGAAAATAGACATATACACACTGTACTACACTAGCTTTTTACAACCCAATACATATTACAGGCAGGTAGTGTTGAAATTGCCAGTTTTATGGAGGTAGGGATCGTAAACTGCTCCGGAAGGGCTCTACCGAATCGAAGTAATAGCAGTATGTTAGAGAAAGAGTTGTTACCTTACCTGGCGATAGGTAACTTCACTGCTCACAATAAATACGATTACCGATTGACTCTCCTAAATAAGATTATACAAAAAGAGGACATCATCAACTGAATTATAACTCATACGATTTTAATCTATTACCACACCTAGATTTTTACGGCTTCGTACCCAAAGGGTAAAGAAGAAGAAGAAGTAAGAATAAGTAAGAACTAGTTTTTTTTAATGTTGTTTACTATATAATTCAATATTTCACATGTTTATAAACACGACTCATATCATACCATATATACCTTAAAAATAATTCTTAAACAATTCACAAACCATTTTTATGTAATTGTCACTTTAAAAACGTATAATATCTTTTCCATTGTAAGCTACAACAAATAGCCGTAATTCACGCTCGTGCCTATATAAAGGCGTGTTGAGCCGCCGGCCATTTTCCTGGGCTATATAGGGCCTTCCCTTGCCCAAAACCCGGTGGAGTTGGACGTCCATATAGCGGTAGTAAGCATCTATGTCCTGCCTAAAAAAAAAACCGGCCGTTTAGTCTCAATCGTGCGCTCGTAGAGTCAAAACCTCCTGAAATCGTTTAGAAGCGAAACGCGTCGAATACTCTTCCGGTTTGGCTGCGTGGCGTTTGTGACATCACGTCGGCTTAACAGGAAATTAGGCGGAATTGTTATTAGATATAGGATAGGATATTTTAAGTGTTTTATTAAATTTTTTTTTCTTAAAATACTTTTAAAATTATTATTATATTATGTTATAATTATAACTTTTTTTTAAATACCCCGTAATATAATAGGGATGGATGGCGCGGGCTCGTATCCCGCATGACTTAAATGTTTCCTTTCCTTGTAATTCTGTAACATTTTTTTTACTGGCTGTTGCAATGCCGACCCTAAAAGTGGCTCAATGCGTATAATACCTCGCTCAATGCATCATGACTCAATGCGTGCCATACCTCGCTCGTTTTTTAAATATTTAATCTCACAGATCTTAAATCCTTCAACCCACTTTAATTAAGAATTAATAAGGACCTAGATTTAACACCCGTGCCGCTTAGCTCGTTTATTACCAGTCATAACGTTCACTTAATTAACTTTTCAGTTCCACAATATGTAAGTTATGTTATGGCAACTCCTTACTGTAAATATACGAGGCAGTATTGTTATGTTGGATTGACGAGGTGTTTAAAACAGGTATAATCATGTTCAGCTTAGTAATAAAGTACTTTTGGTATAAAGTAAACGATTTTCCTTCACCTTGAAAGCTTTCGGGTTGCTTATCCATAGTATGTGTACATTAAAAGAGTATATTCATGTGGTACATGTAATTTATAAGAACTAAGTGTTTTGGTAATGATTTCAGATGGAAATAGAGAATCAAGCGAGATTTGAACTTGCAAATCTATAATACCGTTTTTATATTGTTAAGTTTGCAATAACGCCTCCTTAGCGAATTACATTACAAAATTACAAATTTACGAGCGAAAAAATTATAGCCGTGTGCGGGATTCGAACCTGCGAATGGATGGATGGATGCGGGTTCGAATCCCGCACACGGCTGTAATTTTTTCGCTCGTAAATTTGTAATTTTGTAATCTATAATACCATCCTGGTAATTTAAATTTTTCTTTTATAGAAGCGAATGTCAGGCGGTTTTTTTTCCATCCGAGTCAAATTAAAGAACAGCGTCATAGAAATTAATGAAAATATTTAAAAAAATGTTCTTTTTTATACTGCTAAGCTAATGGTAAGCCCACAATCTCACCTGATGGTAAGTGATGATGTGGTCGAAGGTGTTAACAGACCTAACCCAGAATTACTGGCTCTCAAGGACAGCTGCCGGATCACACCGTTAGGTGCTTGGTGACAGATTTTCTACTTGAAGGTTGTCGCTAGCCAGGCGGGCATTCGCAAAATGCCTTTCCACCATGTGGTGAAGCTCAAGCCCGCGGCGGGACTCGAACCATGGACCTGATGCGCGGCAGATATAGCCAATGCCACTAAGCCATCACTGTTTCGATCCAGTCACGCAATTTAAGCCTTCTACCGTAACAAGTTGTAAGATCTCATGTAAAGTCAAATCAGAAAATTTAGTTCTTATAGAAGCAGCATGGTGGTAGGGCATTTTGCGAATGCCCGCCTGGCTAGCTACCACCCTCAAGTAGAAAATTTGTCGCCATGCACCTAACGGTGTATTCCGGCAGCTGTCCTTGAGAGCCAGTACTTCTAGGTTAGCCTGAACAACATCTTCGACCACATCATCACTTACCATTAGGTGAGATAGTGGTCAAAGGCTAAACTATCACGCATAAAAAAAAAAGAAAAAAAAAAAGCACAAGTAAAAAAAAATTACATGCATTTTATTGTTAGCTTAATAGTTACCTATTGACATATTGACAGTTTCAATATATATCATCTTTATTTCTATTATAAAGACTGAGGCTTATGCATTTCGTTCAATTATTTCTCATAGAATTTCTAAGGAAACGTGACGTACCAATCGGAAAGTTAACGGGACTGAAATTTTCTGCTAAAAGAACTTTAGTTTCTGATGACCGGTGAGTATGTCAGTGACAAAATTACGGAATTTTGACTGGCAATAATAGATCGTAAACTATATAGATTGAAATATAACGTTATTTGAGGGTATAGCTAATTATCATGTAGCAAAGTTATAAGGGGGCGCAAGTGCCCTGTGTGGCTTTGAGAGAAAGATGTTAAGGATGTAAACCCTTTGTTTCAAGTGAGACTTGGCGGATGCACTGTCGTATTCCTAGATAAAATATCAAAAATTGATTAAAAATCACTGTAAATTCCAAGTTCATAATGTCTTGGGTTCGAACTTCTCCCAGATTGTAAGCTCGCGTAATAATGATTACTTAACACTATTTTTGAACGATATCTATATTTTGTTAATAATTTCACAGTGAATAACTTCCTATAAATTAATTATTAATTTTAAAAAGTTAATGTAAGTTTACAATTTGTTCTCAGGCGGACGCTAGCACGGCGTTCTTACGCGCCGCTCGAGCTGGGCAGATCGAGAAGATTATCAGTCTCCTTGAACAAGGAGTGGACATCAACGTTAGCAATGCTGTGAGTACTCATCTTCCATTGCAAATATTTACAATCAATTAAGACCCTTACGGATATTTTATTCATAGTATTTTGCTCACAAACGTAGTTAACACCAAGTGTTCAAACTAGCTGAAATTTTGCATATATGTCCTTGAACATAATAGCAATGCTTGTGGTTTACCAATTTTCCATATAATTAACCATTTTTGAAATTATTTTGATAATATCATTTTGTATAGGATATCAATCTCTAGAGATGAAATTTTGTATAAAACGAAAAACTGGCAAACCAAAATCATAGCATAGACCCTGAAAATCACTAAAATTCCCCGTTTCACCACCACGTTCAGAGGCCTAGGAATATGAAAAAAAATACAGAAGCCAGTCTAGGCTTATACTCTATCTTTTTTTTATGTTATTGACGGAACAAGTTCGAGGCCCACCTGATGTTAAGCGGACTAACCTCTGCCTATAACAGATGCATTTCGTCACAAGTCACGAATTGCACTGCGCCCGTCACCTTGAGACATAGTTCTTAAGTCTCATGTGCCTGTAATTTCACTGGCTCTCAAGGACTGCTGCCGGAACACACCGTTAGGTGCTTGGCGACAGATTTTCTACTTGAGGGTGGTCGCTAGCCAGACATCCTACATTGTTTATGCCAAAAGTAATAAATTCAGCTAAGTTTTGTACACATGAATAAACACGATTTTCGAAATTCGGGAATACGAAACGTTGAATTCATGTTAATGAACGAAACATCAATTTTGTTCCTATTGCTTGCACGCATCCTTTCCTCTTCTTAACGTGCCCTCCGAAGCACGGGAGCACTAAGTAGTAAATACCACTAGCGGTCACCCATCCAAGTAACGACTGCATCGACCAGAACGAGGCAAGCTCTGATACAAGTGATTCATTCAGGTGAAAAGCAATTATGGCTCTCGACTTAGACTAGACGTGAAGACTTTACTGACCAGGTTATAACACCCGCCGACTATTTGAGACTCGCTTACTCGCCAAGAGTCTCTTGCTTGGTAGTGCGCGTACAGAAAAAAAAACCGGCCAAGTGCGAGTAGGAATTGCGCACGAAGGGTTCCGTACCATTATCTGTAACCTAATCTTGAAAGTTACAGACACTTTTCGCAGTGTCCGATTGAGCTGGGTAGGTACGGCGATAACCTCTTTTATTGTGTGGGAGCCCCTTTAATTATTTATTTTATTTGAATAAATTATATTTAAAGAGAACATCAAACTAAATATTCTGTGAATAGTTAAAGCATCCACCTGTCACCGTTATTAGTATCGAACAAGAAACGGTAAAAAAATCAAGTTTGTTGTATGGGAGCCCCCCTTAAATATTAATTTTATTTTATTTTTAGTATTTGTTGTTATAGCTGCAATAGAAATACACCATATGTGTAAACTTCAACTATCAAGCTATCACCGTTCTTGAGATACAGCCTAGTGACAGACGGACGGACGGACGGTCAGCGAAGTCTCAGTAATAGGGTCCCGTTTTTTAGGGTTCCGTAGTACCTACAAGGAACCCTTATAGTTTCGTCATGTCCGTCTGTCTGTCCGTCTGTCCGAGGTTTTGCTAAGAGACCGTTTGTACTAGAAAGCTGCAATTTTGTACGGGTATGTAAACTTACCACGCCGACAAAGTGGTAAAATAAAATTTTGAAAAAAAAAATTTTTTAGGGTAGCTCCCATACAAGTGATGTGGTTATGAATTTTTTTTTCGTCGTCTATCCCATCGAGTTGGGTATCATTGAATAGGTATTTTGAAATGATTTAGGGGTTGCTAATACTATTTTACGATTTAATGCTTCATTTACGAAATATTCAACTTTAAAGTGCAAATTTTTGTTCCAGTAGGGCGTCCCCCCCCCTCTAAAACCTAAACTGCTGGCTTGAAAAATCTGAAAAAATTCATGATGATAGTGCAGTTCATGAACTTTCAAGGAAAATTATAGCGATTAAGATAACTTTATTACTTTAGCAGTAATAGTCGTTGAACTTGGCTGTTAGATAATTTTGTACCAAATACAAAATTCTTAGAATAAATCCTTTAAAGTTACTAAGATGAAGTAGTGGGAGGACTTTAGAATCGATATACATACTTATGTACTATAGGAAGGGTGGAGGGGGGAGAGGGGGGTTGTAGCTTCCCCCCGGGGGGTTGGGGATTACGGAAACTATTAATTTTTAATAATAATAATATTGAAAAAATATGTGTATCTACATACATTGGAAGGACTTTAGGTATGGTATATATATCTTTTGTGCAATGGGGAGGGGGAGTGAGGGCGGAATATTCCCCATTAATGGGAGGGGGGGTTACAGAAACCTATAGTTTTTTTAAATACAAACGAAATTTCCCAAAATAAGCTTCTTCTTCATGAAAATAATTAATCCTCTCCCTCTCCGCGTCCCCGGCTTATAAAAAACACTGTAGGGGTAGGGCAGATAAGACTGCTACAAAGATGGGGGCTCCAAAAACAGCAAGTGACCCATTAGATATTAGTAACATTTTCTCGAATCACTTCCAATCAGTATTTGAACCCTCAACTGTTACCGACGGTTATAATGCAGATACAGAATACATTTTATATTTCTGAAGATGATGCACGTGAACCACAAGCCAGATTTAACTATCAGTGATGTTTGTTTTACTATAATCAAATGTTTATCAAATCGGAACTACATAGGCTCGATCCAACTAAGGGCGCTGGAGTTAATAATGTTTCACCATAAGTTCTTAAATACACCGCTGACACCATTTGTTTTCCAGTCCAGCATATATTCAACCTAAGGATTATTAAAAGTTGTAGCAAACTATCGCCCAATCTCAATTTTGCCCGCCTTATCGAAGCTTTACTGAAATATTTAAAACGTAGACAATAACAAACAAACAAACAGTGTGTTTACTAAAAAATATTTTAAGTTTTTTAAATTGCTATTACTTGCCGATGACCTGAAAATGTATCATTCTATAAATATTTATCAAGACCACTTAAAATTCCAAAAGGATCTGGGCAGATTTTTAGTGTATTTTATTAAATATAATTTTACTTCTAAGACGAAAAACAAATAATTTAATACAAATACAAATTAATTTTATTCTTCCTTACTGTGATACATTTATGATGAGTCTATGACTCTAAAAATAGGCTGGTGGCCTGTATCTCAAGAGCCAGGTTCTCCCTGGCTTTAGAGAATCTGTAACACATCTATATATTTTCTAAAATTTTTTTTTATATATACTTTTTAGTAACAATTCAAAATTGAACCAATACATTGAAACATATATACATATAGAAAATATTTTTCGCAATGTTTTTATTGGAAATTAACGTCATTTTGTATATTTTTAATAATTAATATTTACGTGTAGTCATTATTCTGTGGTGTAGTATTGGTGTACGAGTTTAAGTGAATGTTTGTAAGGAATTTGAAAGGTGTATGTGTCGGTGCGTGTTTCTGTATGTTTGAGTATACGTGCACGTGAAGGGTATGTGATTTGTAATGTGTATTTTTACATATGTGTTATGGGATTCTAACTTTGATGAAGTTCAAGTCATAACGGATTAAGTAATAATATTAGATAGTAAATTAGTCGTTCTTGTAAATATTCAAAATATAATAACAACACGTGGTTTACAAATATTTAATTTTGTCATAAGGTCATCTAGTAACTTCAATAACGAATTAACGTATTTATTGCATAATATTATGAAGAGCTGCTAAATAAATATAAATTATTGCAATTAAACTCTAGAAGGCAACAATTAGATATAATGCTTCTGTATGACCTATATCATAAGTCATAACAGATATGACTGTACAGAGTTGATCGATTAGCTTCGGTACGAGTATATGGTACTTTTTAGACCTCATCCTCGCCGTCTCATAATTATTATTATAAATAAGAATAATTTTTCATTAGGAAAATATTGTGACTCTGTTTGTTGGTTCTTGAATATATAATATATATATATATGCACAGTCCTTCAGTGTCGTTATATAGTTTACACTATATATAGATGTATATATATATATATACAGTGTAAACTCAAGGGGCTGTGCATTTTATGGCGTTATGGAGAGGTGTCGTTAAATGGAGAGAAGAAAAAAGTTTGTGAGGAACTAAGAAACGTATATTCCAACTTAATAGTCACGGTCAACAACACTCTACACGTGCAAGCAATCGCAATTTATAAACAAAAGAACAAATTGCTTAGAAAGTTATAGGTAGAGAGATAAAAAGAAAAAGAACAACAGAACTATTCTATATTAATATAACGGGCTACTACGGAACCCTACATTACGCGTGGCCCGACACGCGCTTGACCACTTATACCCTTTGGGTACGGAACCCTAATACAGGACCAGAAGGGTCACTCCGTAAAGCCATTTCAATAAATAAGCGCCTTTAGCTACGAAACAATAAAGTGCACTTCAGCTCGCAAAGCACGGAATACGCAATATTTATATTCACCTACAATGCGTCTCTCTTTCTATTGCATAGCCACGCATAGCTCTGATCTCTTCAGGCGCGGCACGCACCGTAGAGTAATCGCATCCGGACGGATACGCCGATGTACCTAAAGTGTGGAGTAAGCCAGGCCAACTGGTAGTAGCCCATCGCACTCGCACATTCGCTTATAGCCCAGCGACAAAACTACTAAAAGTAGAGCTAGATATTTGTCTAGTACTAGAACTATTGACTCGATACTCGCCAACTTGTTTCGACAAATATCTAGCTCTACTTTTTCTCTCTCATCGCCAGCTGAGGAACAAGTGCTTAAAATACGTAAAATTTGACCACCACGTAACAAACATAAAATAGCCTAATTATCCTATTTATTTACAAAATCCAACATAACGGCAATCTCAGACGAAAATGCCTTGTAAATAAATCCATATAAAGTTGTTTTTGGTTTAGCATGGAAACAGGTCGATAAGGTTTGGCGTGTAAAAATTGTTTCGCTAAAATGACTTTTATGTGCTACAGCATATAGCTGTTTTTAGTTATAGTTCTAAGTTTGATGCTGGTTTTGCTTTACGTGGTTTGAGCACGCTATTTAGTCACGAATTTCAAATGTGAGTCTGTTGAGGACGTACGAAGGTTTTTATAAAAGCTGTGGGCAGAGGATACAAATAAACTTACAAACAATTAAATGAGAAACATAACAGCTAGATTCGATCTGTGCCCACAGGAGTTGCCTAACATATCATGCCGGTATATAACCCGCGATAAATTTGGCTATTTGAGCGCTTTCGGGATCATTCATAATAAATAAACATAATTAATAATATATATGTATAAACAAATAATTGAGATGAGCGAAGTGACACAATCCCACAGCTTGAACATTTTGTGGCTCCCTTTACTGATAATCTATCACGCCTGTAGATTAGTGCTTTAACATAGTAATGTAACTTCATATATAGATTTGTTATCTATCAACATAGTAATTTTATAACCATAAAAAATAAACTAAAACAATTTTGTACTCATTGTATAGAATGTTATTGTACTACTAACGCCATCTGTTAGAAATCCAAAGAGTAAATGCTGCAACAGATCTAAACTCAATACTCGAACACATCGTAGTTAATCTACTAAATACTAGATGACACCACTAGAATCAGGTTTTAAATAAACGCGAGCTGTCACAAAGCTCAGCTTTTTGCTAGTAAATAATAATTCATAACCGCGCGTACGGTGAAAATGAGCGAGGGCCAGTCTTATATAAGGCGATCAAGTAAAAAATATCAGAAGGTGGGCAGCAGCGCCATCTGAAAGTCTGAATCGTACACTGCAATCCTCAAGATGCCTGCCAAGCGTCGGGAGAAAAAAAGGGTTGAGATTTTTTTTTTAATGTTATTGTGACGGGACAAACTCGAGGCCCACTTGATGTTAAACGGACTAACCTCTGCCTATAACAGGTGCATTTCATCACAGGTGAATAGAACTGAGCCCGTCACCTTGAGACATAACTATGTCTCAAGGTGACGGGCTTAAGTCTCATGTGCCTGTAATTTCACTGGCTCTCAAGGACTGCTGCCGGAACACACCGTTAGGTGCTTGGCAACAGATTTTCTAGTTGAGGGTGGTAGCTAGCCAGGCGGGCAATCGCAAAATGCCCTTCCACCATGCGGCGAAGCTCAAGCCCGCGGTGGGATTCGAACCATGGACGTGCTGCACGGCAGTCCATAGCCAATGCCACTGAGCCATCACTGCTTCAAAATGAGACGTAATGGAGAACATCCGGACATCTGAACAGACACACGAAAGCATTTATGCCCAAGCAGAGCGGAGACACTTCGCTCGTGCTCAAGATCTGGGATTCAATCGGAATAGACTGTTTTATCATGTAAAACTAGGACAGACAGACAAACGATTTATAACGTTAGGCATGGAAACTCAACTCAATTTAGCTGGTATTCGTGCCGTTCGTTTTACTGTTCTTTATTGTTCGCATGCCGACGGTATTATATTTGCGTGCAAACACTTTTTATTGGATTTTATAATACAAATTACATGTTCCAAGCCTCCTATGTGCTTGGTTTGAGCTTTGTTGACAGCCTACTTAAAAAGCTTATGAATATTTCACTTAATATCGTATATTGAATTGAATTTGAAGCAGTGATGGCTCAGTGGCATTGGCTATGGACTGCTGTGCAGCAGGTCCATGGTTCGATTCCCGCCGCGGGCTTGAGCTTCATCGCATGGTGGATGCGAATGCCCGCCTGGCTAGCGATCACCCTCAAGTAGATCTGTCGCAAAGCACCTGACGGTGTGTTCCGGCAGCTGTCCTTGAGCGCCAGTAATTTCTAGGTTAAGCCTGTTAACACCTTCGACCACATCATCACTTACCATCAGGTGAGATTGTGGTCAAAGGCTTACCTATAAGCAATAAAAAAAATCGGATAATATAAAACAACTAGCTGTACCTGCGACTTCGTGCGCGATTGCTGTACCTGCAAACTAATTATTCACATTTGAGCACTGCTTATCTCATATTAAACAACGCTGTGGTCTCTGGTGAAGCACTCTTAATAAAACATAGCTCAGGAAGGAAATTTTTACTTTGGGTTTGATAACTCCCAGCTTGTTTTTCCAGAAGACAGTAGTTAAGTAACTCAGAGAGTTCCTTCGCGGTTCGCACAATAAATGTTGAAGCAAAGTAGGTACTTTGTGCGTTTGTTGGGAATTTCGATTATAAAACGGTATCTTTTTGCCGAGGTTCTCCTTGTTTGGCGGTAGAACAAAAATATATTATATTGTACACTTCCATTGCGCAGTCTCCAAAATGACAAAAGATAGATAGTTAAAAAAATTGATTGTGGCGAATGTTCCAGATTTTAGAGTTTTATCTTAGCAAGCTGGCAAATCTAAATAAAGATGCCGAGATGCCCGTGGGGTGCCGAGCTGCCCATGGGGTGCTAGGCTGCCCGTGGGGTGCCTGGCTTCCCGTGGGGTGTTGGGATGCCCATGGGGTGCCGGAATGCCCGTGGGGTGCTAGGCTGCCCTTGGGGTGCCGGGTGGCCAGTGGGGTGCCGGGCTGCCCGTGGGGTTCCGAGCTCACTCGTCACTATTCTAACAAAAAAAAGAATAATTGAAATCAGACTACGCGTTCATAAATTACAACTAAGTAACATTTTGACTTTCATCCTGTTTCCCGAGGGAACCGTGCTGAATTTCGGGATAACAAGTATACAATAACGTTCTTCGTGGTATGAACTCAAATCGTGTAAAGTTTCATTGAATTACGTTTAGTAGCCCATGGGGTGCTGGGCTGCCCGTGGGGTGCCGGGCTGCCGTGGGGTTCCGAGCTAACTCGTCACTATTCTAACAAAAAAAGAATAATTCAAATCGGACTACGCGTTAATAAATTACAACTAAGTGTACGTTTTGACTTTCATCCCCTTTCCCGAGGGAACCGTGCTGAATTTCGGGATAAAAAGTATACAATACCCTTCTTCGTAGTATGAACTCAAATCCTGTTAAGTGTCATTGAATTCCATTCAGTAATTTTGGAGTGATGCGCGGCCGAGATACAGACAGACAGACAGAAAGACAGACAGACAGACAAAAATAAAAAAAAAACAGTTTTGGCATCAGTATCAGCTACAGAGTGCTCTCAATTTTTTTTTGCATAATATCTTCAATGTGCAGAATTGGACATGTTACAGTTTTATTATAAGTATAGATTTATGCGAACTGTGAATTTTTAAAACTGCTATCTCAATGCGATCGCGAAGACTCCTGCCAAGCGTGGGGATTATGGCAACGGGCCCCTCCCCTCCCCCAATGGGAGAGACTGTATTCAGCAGTGGATAACCCGGCACAAACAGATGGGCTAGTCTTTGACCACTATCTCACCTAGTGATAATTGATGATGCGGTCGATGATTCAGGCTTACTTAGAATTGTGAAGTATTTTGATGCGCTCGTAGCGAAGTTTACTTAGCTGTTCTTAACCGATCAGCAAAGTTAAGCAACGTCGTCCACGGTCATGAGTTGGATGGGTGACCACTAGTGACATTACTACTGAGCGCTTCCGTGCTTCGGAGAGCACGTTAAGCCGTCGGTCCCGGTTGTTGTCTAAGGATGGCAGTCGCTATAGCATGGTGGTAGGGCATTTTGCAAATGCCCGCCCTGCTAGCTAACACCTTCAAGTAGAAAATCTGTCGCCGTTGCTCCGGCAGCTGTCCTTGAGAGCCAGTACTTCTAGGTTAGCCTGAACAACATCTTCGACCACATCATGACTTACCATCAGGTGAGATAGTGGTCAAATGCTAACCTATCAGGAAAAAAAAACTGGCTCTCAAGTACAGCTAACGGAATACATCGTTGCTTGGTAAAAAAAAAATCTATTGAGTGGTAGCCAGCCCGGTGGATATTCCTAGAATGCCCTATCAACGCGCAAATTAGAACAAATGTTTTGTGTGAAGTAATAAATTTATAAAATCGAAGTTTTTACCCTCGTTATCTTTGTGGTTATGGGTCGATTAGGGTTGGCTATTTCATAGGGAATATAATAGACTATCATACAAGTGAGCTAAGTAGACTCGGCTGATTTACGCCCTCGCCTACGGCTCGGGCTGCAACACACAGCCTCGTGTATAATGAGCAAGTTGCTCACGAGTTTCATACGCACTTTTTCAACACGCTTGAGAGGCAAAAAAATATATTTAGCACAAATGCGATACAAACAACATACTTTTATATATTTGAAGCAGTGATGGCTCAGTGGCATTGGCTATGGACTGCCGTGCAGCAGGTCCATGATTCGAATCCCATCGCGGGTTTGAGCTTCACCGCATGGTGGAAGGGCATTTTGTTAATGCCCGCCTGGCTAGCGACCACCCTCAAGTAGAAAATCTGTCGCCAAGCACCTAACATTGTGTTCCGGCAGCAGTCCTTGAGCCAGAAAAATTACAGGCTAATGAGACCTAACAACTGGACGTCTCAGTGTGACGCGCACAGTGCAATTCGTCGTTGACGAAATGCGTCTGTTATAGGCAGAGGTTAGTTCAATTAACATCAGGTGGGCCTCGGGCGTGCTCCATCACAATGACATAAAAAAAAAACAAATATTATGGCAAATAGCGCGTAAGTTGATTACATGTAAACCTCTTTGATGTTACAAATCTGTAGTACCCGGTTAAATTGAAAATGCTCTGTTTACTCGCATATAGTTTGCAGTTAGGAACTAACTTAACTTTGTAGGGATAATTCTATTACGCACTAGTGTATAATATTATTATGCACCAGGATGTTATAGTTCGGTTTATGGCCCTAATATAAGTAATAAAGCTTATTTTACGAGCAAGGGTGTTGAAAAACAGTTTTTCAATCATCAGATTAATCTAGCCGGGCCGCAATCATTTGTAAAATACTGTTGGAACTACGACGCAGACGATGAAAGATTGAGGCAATCATTTTTTTTATGATTGCATGAAATCCGTCTATTCCAGCACACGCAAACGTCACGGATACACTGCAATGGCGTGTCCGTCCCAAAATAACAACATTTAGTAATCAAAGCTTATTATTATTTTTATTCCCGATTGGTTATCCTTTGACCACTATCTCACCAGATGGTAAATGATGATGTGAACTTAGAAGTACTGGCTCTCAAGGACAGCTGCCGGAACACACTGTTAGGCGCTTGGCGTCAGATTTTCTACTTAAGGGTGGTAGCTAGCCAGGCGATCATTCGTAATATGCCCTACGAAGCACGGAAGCGCTCAGTAGTAATGTCACTAGCGGTCACCCATCCAACTCAAGACCGCGGGCGACGTTGCTTAACTATGCTGATCGGTTAAGAACAGCTAAGTAAACTTCGCTACGAGCGCTTCCAAATTATTAATTTTTATTGTTTCAAAACTCTTTCTCTAGATAACATTTCTGGAGATTTTGATTTCTTAGTAATACAATGTTATTGACCGTAACTGCCACGCTCGTAATCTGTGCCCGTTCTCGTAGCGTGCGCTGATATGTCTTATCATTGCACGCACGACCCGTCAACGAGTTGTTTGTTTGATTTTAGTACTTGTCATCAACTAGCTGCTAACTTAGCTTATGTAATTATCTTAATGTACATTATATATTCAGAGATTATATAATCCACTGATGAACTGTGTAGAACTTGAAGCAGTGATGGCTCAGAGGCATTGGCTATGGACTGCCGTGCCGCAGGTCCATGGTTCGAATCCCGCCGCGGGCTTGAGCTTCACCGCATGGCGGAAGGGCATTTTGCGAATGCCCTGGCTAGCGACCGCCCTCAAGTAGAAAATCTGAAAAACTATGTTTCAAGGTGACGGGTGCAGTGCAACTCGTGACTTGTGACGTTATAGGCAGAGGTTAGTCCGTATAACATCAGGTGGGCCTCTTGCTTGATCCGTCAGAATAACATTAAAAACAACGAATAAAAAAATAAAAAAAATGGAAAGAGGAATTAAGGTGAGGCCTGATTTTATTTTGCGGTATGGATCACATCCTTGGTCGCCGAATGTTATGGTGGCTAATTAAATGACAGGACAGTAATGATAAGATTTTACATGGTGGAAAGGGATTTTGGGAATGCCAGCAAGCCTAGCTACCACTCTTAAGGTTGAACTGGCCGTACAGTTCGCCATACAAACGCAGTAGGGTGATCACTCCCTTATTTGAGATTTTAGGTATAGAATTAAGCATAATATCAATTGAACTCGTTGTCGCGGCTTGAAATTCTCCTACCCTATATTTTTCTTACGTTTTATAAAGACATGTCAAATTTTTAATACTACACTTCACCACCATTTTGTAATCACGTCTGCATTGTTAAAAGGCTGTAAAATCGAAATACATGAAATCAACCTATTTTCGGGGTTTCATTATTTTATTACAAACACTACACGCTTAAGCACAGGTAGGTTTTGCGTCAGACTTCCTTTGAAAACCAGTCCTGACTGTTTAGGTGAATCGTATAACATGGCGAAGAAACGCTTACTTAATCTAGAAAAACGATTTCGTACAAATCTAAATTTGAAATCACAATACACACAATTCTTTCGTGAGTATGCCGAACTAGGGCATTTATCAGTAGCTTCTGACCCACATCCGGTACCAGGATACTTCCTGTGTCATCACGCCGTGTTCCGCGAAGACAGCGAATCAACCAAAATCAGAGTTGTCTTCGACGGCTCAGCACCCACTTCCTCTGGATTTTCACTTAACGACATACTTATGGTAGGCCCGAATGTACAAGATTCTCTCTTCTCCATATTGATTAGATCAAGGCAGTACAAATTTCTTCTTTGCGCCGACGTTGAGAAGGCATACAGACAATCGGCTGTACATCCAGACGATAGAAACCTACAGTTAATTTTATGGAGAGAAGATGAGTCACTCCCTATACAAACCTTATGCTTGAATGTTCTCACTTACGGTACGGCAAGTGCAGCTTATTTAAGCACTAGGTGTTTATGGCAAGTTGGAGAGGAATGTAGGGATACTCAAATCAAGACTATTATACAAAACGACTTCTATGTCGACGATTTGATTACCGGGGCTGATAGCGAGGAAGAGTTACGTTACATACAACATTCAGTATCTGAAGCATTACAATCAGCATGCTTCCCACTGCGAAAATATAAAAGCAATTCACCAAATCTAGTCGAAAATATAGAACATAATAAGGATAAATTGATCTTAAGCGAATCATCTAGCACTCTCGGACTAGGGTGGAAACCTACCGAAGATTGTTTACACTTTCCATTTAAAGCCATACACATTCATGACATCGTTTCTAAACGATGGATCATGTCAAATGCTTTCAAAATATTTGATCCTCTAGGGCTACTAAGTCCATGCATCATTAAACCAAAAATGATTCTACAAAAGTTATGGCTCCTCAAGCTCCAATGGGACGAGCCCGTTCCTCAAGATATTAAAAAATCTTGGGACGAATTTGTTGACAATATTCATTATCTTTCTAATCTAAAAATACCTAGAACTGTTCTTTGCGATAACCCTAAGTCTATAGAAATCCATTCATTCAGTGATGCAGCCCAAGGTAGTTACGGTGCCTGTGTGTACTTGAAGTCAATAAATAGCAATGAGGAAGTTACTGTCAATTTATTGTGTGCCAAATCAAAGGTTTCACCCACGAAATCTACGACCATTCCAAGATTGGAACTACTTGGATGTCAGCTTTCAGCTCGATTAACTAAATGCGTAGTTGACTCCCTTAGATACAAACCATCGCGCATAGTATATTGGTGCGATTCCAGCGTGGTTCTCGCGTGGATACACACTCCATCTAGAAATTTTAAAACATTTGTTGCCAATCGTATAGGCGAAATCCAAGAAATCACTAATCCATTATCTTGGCGGTACACACGCACACATGAAAATCCAGCAGATCTTATTTCTAGAGGCCTCAACCCTAGCCAGCTATCAAATTCAAATCTTTGGTGGCATGGTCCAGCCTTTCTTGATAAAGATGAAGCTGAATGGCCATCTCTTAAGCTAAATAAAAATCAATGTAACTTACCTGAATTGAAGATCGTCCAATCCAATCCAGCCGTTGTCGCAGACCCTGTAATCAAATTTGAAAATTATTCAAGCTTTACCAAAGTACAAAGAATATTTGCATACATAAAACGATTTATTAATAACATTAAAAACTCAACAAACAAGCAATTTGGTACATTAACAGTACATGAGTTACAAGATTCATTCAATCACCTCTGTACCATGGCTCAATCAGAATCATTTTCAAACGAATATAATATGCTAAAACGAAACTTACCATTAAATCACAAATCCAGGCTATTATCACTATCACCATTCTTAGATTCTAACAATTTGATAAGAGTAGGGGGCAGGATAGACGCATCCAACTGCTCATATACCAGAAAACACCCCATAAGATGGGGAACCTGCTTATGTTTTGCCCGAAGATGGGGAACCTCCCAGCTCAACGCATTACGCCAGATTTTCCATTTTTGACAGTTGGGCTAGACTAGACTATGCGGGTCCGTTCTTCATTTTAAATCGTAAGGGACGTGGCGCTAGATTAATTAAGTGCTACTTATGTCTATTTATATGTACACGCTATAAATGTATACACATGGAGGCTGTAAGCAGTCTATCGATGCAAGACTTCGTTTTGGCACTTCGAAGATTCATTTCACGCCGTGGAAAGCCAGCGGAAATAATTTCTGATAACGGGCGAAATTTCGTCTCCGCAGCTAAAGAATTAGGAACTTTTTTAAAAACATACAACGAATCTCTTTCTGACTTTGCTGCGCAGGAAGGAATCAAGTTCTCATTCATCCCCGCTAATAGTCCCCATTTTGGTGGCATCTATGAGGCTGGTGTTAAATCCGCTAAACATCACATTACTAAAGTCATAGGCAATAGTCATTTAAATTTTGAGGAAATTCAAACTTTGTTCACACAAGTGGAGGCAATACTTAACAGTCGACCTTTGTGTCCCATGTCTTCCAATCCTTCAGACCTTCTCTCCCTCACCCCAGGACATTTTCTTATCGGAAGGCCGTTGACGACGTTCCCGTCTCCAGCACTACACGATACCAATTCAGACAAACTACAACGCTACCAGAGGCTAGAACAAATACGCCAACACTTTTGGCTTCGTTGGCAGAAGGAATATATCTCTGAGCTACAGCAACGCCAAAAATGGACAAAAGAGACAGCCAACCTAAACATCGGCGATCTCGTACTAATCAAAGAGGACAACGTGGCTCCCCTATGTTGGAGACTTGGACGAGTTGTGAAGCTGTACACGGGTCCTGACAACGTTCATCGAGTGGCAGATCTCAATACATCCCGAGGCTGCGTGCGCCGCTCACTGGTTCGACTGAGTCCCCTCCCAAAGCCAGAAGATATTTATTGTTGAAGTTGAAAGTACTAGGATCTTTCAACGGGGCGGAATATGTCGCGGCTTGAAATTCTCCTACCCTATATTTTTCTTACATTTTATAAAGACATGTCAAATTTTTAATACTACACTTCACCACCATTTTGTAATCACGTCTGCATTGTTAAAAGGCTGTAAAATCGAAATACATGAAATCAACCTATTTTCGGGGTTTCATTATCCACTTGAGACTCCCAGTGTCCTAGAAGAGACACTCGTCATTTTCTAGGTTTGTATCGTAGCGAAATTTTAAAAGATAATGAAGTTGAAAGCTATGAGCCTTGAAAACTTTGTATGAAAGTGTTTCGAGGCTCATAACTCTCGACTTAATTATCTTTTAAAAATTTCGTTACGACACAAACCTAGATAATGACGAGTTCAATAGAAATCATGCTTTGTTTTTTGACCAGCCAGTTCACCCTTAAGTAGTATATTTGTCAATATTACACCTTACGGTGGGTCCAGCAGCTGTCCTTTAGTTATGTGAGAGCCTTGCTAACATGAATACAAAAAGAAACGTTCCAGCTGAAGTTGTTTGATGTCTAGGATTTAAAGAAAATACGATAATGAATAAAATTTCACATATGTATACCTATCAATGATTTTATTTTGTTACGGAAACAGAAGCCAAGCTGCTTTATTTACAATAACAATTTGGAATGCTAAAATTTTTTCTTGAGATCAAAATATATATTGAACCTAGACAACGAACACTGAGAGTAAACTCGCGTCTACACCTAATAACTACACGAACTGCGCTGCCCAATGTTTTGCAAGCAGAAGGATTAATTATTATTTTCCTTATTTACAGAACGGCCTAAACGCAATCCACTTAGCCTCCAAAGACGGGCATGTGGAGGTTGTTAGGGAACTTCTAGACCGAGGAGCAGCCATCGATGCTGCGACGAAGAAGGGCAACACTGCCCTGCACATCGCTTCTCTCGCTGGACAAGAAACAGTCGTCAAACTACTGCTGCAGAATGGAGCTCAGGTAAGTCATTCCTGGATTATACCGCTGCTGCCTTCAGAAGACAACACTGTATGACCTGTATGGAAGTTGCTTTTGGATTGTATTCTCTTGCGAGGCAGATAGATTTAACTCATTGGCATCATCGATAACGAGAACAATAGAATTTCATTCATAAATAGATCCAAGTGGTCCTGATTATGCCAATGGCTTAAACTACTACTGCAAAATGGAACACAGAAATTATCCTGGATCTCGGTATAGGTCGAAGAGACTAGAGATAAATAAAATGAAAATCCTTGCTCGCTTATACTCTTAGAGCGGTTGGTGGCGCGGGAGTGGACTGTATATTTTGAGCGGGTGAATAACGTTGTGATATGATGAGATTGAGACCTAAGCTATTGGCACTTCCTGAAAGGAATTCGGGCTGCAGCGGAGAAGAACGAGAGAATACAGCCTGATTAAGGATGGAAATGCACTGACCTGTTCTGATCTTCTTAATGTCACGCCATGTGCTTGCCATAAACCAGTAGTTCAGGCATTGATGACGATTTGTCCGGGAGGGCACGGTCACTATGCAAATCCTCAAATCTCTTCACTAAGGTCCATTAATCACTGTATTTTGGGAGCCAACTCAACAACGTTATTATTATATATTAGGAGAAGCGCACGCGCAATTATTGATTTTTCGTGTTCTTAGCGGAACTGCAGTACTGCCACAACTCCACCAGCGTCGGCAGATTTTGTGCGTAGATTGTCGTTCGATGAACGTTGTCTGTCTCGCTTGTACTCGCGAGGCAGGTAGTGCGTGGAAAAAGGAAGGGGAATAGGAACTATACAGAAGTGCCAATAAAATAGATAATAATCTTACATTGACTGTCAAACAAATGCGATGAAACTGCGCGGTAAATTCAAATGCTAGTATAAACATTTTTAACTATTGATTGGCGCAACCATTCCCCCCAGTTTGAAGGGTTACCTTCAATAATCTAAACTAAAATTAATAACGTACTATTGTGAAATACAAACTAAACTATGCGTGTATGCTAGAACTAATTAATGATAACGAATCTATGTTATTGCTGGTTAGGCAAAGGGCAGAGGCGAATAACCGGGCGTAGATATGATCCGGTTGCGGTTTTAACGCGTACGACTCTGGTTACTCCGTTTGAACCAGGATAAATTTCCTCAACTACACCTAAAGGCCAGTGTAGAGGAGGCGCGTTATCGGTAGTAAGAATGACAACCGTACCTACGCTAATAGGGTTTGATGGAGTATTCCATTTTTGACGCGACTGCAGCGTGTGTAAGTATTCGGTTCTCCAGCGCTTCCAGAACGATTGAACAAGTTTGTCTAAAAGCGCGTGACGCGAAAGAACGTGTAGCCTGTCTTCATCAATATCCATTGCGGGTAAGTATTTAAGCGGTGTCATACAAAGGAAGTGAGCTGGAGTCAATGCTAAAGACTCCGAAGGGTCACTAGAAAGAGTTCTACATAGCGGGCGTGTGTTCATCACAGCCTCGATTTGAGTGAGTACCGTACTCATCTCTTCGAAAGAGAGAATCTGTGATCCCACGACGCGATACAAATGCGATTTTAAGCTTTTAATATTCGCCTCCCAGTTACCTCCAAAGTGGCTTGCGGTGGGTGCGTTGAATATCCAATCTATACGATTTTCAGCTAAAACTTGAGCAAATTCAGTTCGATAATACTTAGATCGTAGGAAAGCCTCTAACTCCGACATATGGCGTTTTGCTCCTACATAATTTGTACCGTTGTCCGAGTACATTCGACATACTGGACCACGACGCGACAAAAATCTTTTAAATGCGGCTATAAAGCTTGGGGTGCTCAAGTCACCCGTTAATTCAATATGGATTCCGCGAGATGTCATACAGACAAATAAGCATACGTATGCCTTGGTTGAGCGAATGCCACGACCACGTGAAATAGTGATTTTGAACGGCCCACAAAAATCAGTACCTGTGTGAACAAATGGTTTAGCAGTTTGTACAACACGGCAAGACCGATGATCAGCCATTTCAGGTGCATTCGTGGAACGCGGACGTAGTTTAAAGCAGGACACACACTTGTGTACTCTGCTGCGAATCAAATTACGTGCGGAAAGTATCCAGTATTTTTGTCTAAGAATAGACAGTAACAAGTCGGGACCAGCGTGACAATGGACTTTATGGTAGTAATCAACCAATAAATCTAAGACGTGGTCTTTTCGCGGGAGAACTATAGGATGCCTTTGTTCGAATCCTAATGTCGACTGATTTAAACGCCCACCGACTTTAATTAGAGCATCATGCAAGAAGGGCTTTAAGTGTTGAAATGTTTTGTTACAAGGTTTATTTGATTCTAAGCATTTAAACTCGGAAAGGAAATGTTTACGTTGTAACTCGCGGAGTACGATTAACTCTGCTTTGTCGAGATCAGCAGCAACTATGTGCTTGCGTTGGGGTAGTATTTTTACGAATCTACAAATGTATACCACGCAGCGCAGCAATTTCGACCATGACGAAAGGCGGCTAGCTAACCGTAATACGACAGACTCTTCACACGGTGCAGAAGATACGAGAGCATGTCTTTTCTCTTCTGGTGGTTCTGCGACTGTTGCTGGGTTGAAATGCTTCACCGGCCATTCGTGAGACGCGTTTTGGATCCATGGCGGACCAGAAAACCACAGCGGGTGGTCTAATATTTGAGATGGGGTTAAACCACGAGAAAGACAATCTGCGGGATTATCTGTCCCGGCAACATGATATAAGTTTTGAGGTGACAACTCCAATTGAATTTTTGTGACTCTATTTGCAACGAATGTGTCCCACCTATGGGGAGATGAATGGGCCCAACACAGAGCGACGGTTGAGTCTGAGAATGCGAAAATTCTATCAAGAATAATGCGGTGTCTACAAGCTTTGACTACGGAGCCAATAAGTTGCGCTAGTAGGAGAAGCGCGCATAGTTCAAGACGAGCCAGTGAAACTACTTTGGTGGGGGCTACCTTAGATTTTGCACTGACAAGGTTAATAAATATTCTGCTACCATTTTGAACGTGGAAGTACACATTTGCTCCATATGCCCTCTGGCTGGCATCTGCAAATCCGACCACAGTTATAACGCTGTCTTGCGAAATACCAACATGGCGCGGAATTTGAATTTGTTCGAGCATAGGAAGCTCTTCTCTAAAGCGAGCCCAAAGTCTAGCAACGTTATCAGGCACGGTGTCATCCCAGTCGCAGTTACAAAGCCAAAGTTCTTTAATGAGGAGTTTTGCATATAAGACTACAGGTGCTACGAAACCCATAACGTCCCATATCCTTGCTATGCACGACAAAATTATACGTTTCGAACAAGTTTGTGGGGTTGAACTAACCTTGAGGCTGAACACATCTGATTCAGGTGACCAGCTCAAGCCAAGAACCTTATGCGTATCATTGTCATCGAAAGTTTTGACAGTCGATAAACGATGCGACGGTGGAATAGAATCTAACGTGCGTTGCGAGTTGCTTGTCCACTTGACTAGGTCAAATTGACCAGCCTTCATAAGGTTTATAATTTGAGCGGAAGTTTCGATGGCTTCGTCCTCGCTATCTACACTAAAAACGCAGTCATCCATGTACAGACTGGTTTCGACGATAGCCTTTGCTTTAGGGTAGGAGTCACCCTCATCAATAGCTAACTGTTTGATAGTGCGGAGCGCGTGAAAAGGACTTGATTTGAGCCCAAAACATACGCGTCGAAATTCGTAAACTTTCAAAGGTTCTTGCGGTGAAAATCTATACAAAAATTGTTGAAATCTGCGGTCACAATTTCTGACACCAATACAAAGAAACATTTGTCTTATGTCCGCGGAGAGTACAACAGCAAATAATCTAAAGTTGATGATAATGTCGAACAGATTTCCTTGAAGATTTTGACCACAGTGCAAAATATCATTAAGGGAAACAGAAGTGCTAGTCTTAGCACTGCCATCCAAAACGACACGCAATTTTGTGGTGAGTTTGTCATCCCTAATAACCCCATGGTGCGGGATAACGTAAGACGGAAAATTCTGTGTATCAACGGGTGCGAGTGCGATGAAGCCTTTATCTAGATATTCATTCACCACATCATCGTACGCCTGTTTCAACTTCGGAGAAGACATCATCTTGCGTTCCAAACAAAGGAAGCGTTTTTCAGCCATTTGGCGCGAGTCGCCAAGCGAAAATATATCACCCTTAAAGGGGAGCGCGACAACATAACGACCATCTTCATCGCGGGTGGTCGTGCGACTATAAATTTCTTCAGTCATCTTATCATGAGGACTGAGGAGCGGTGGGACATTGACTTCTTCAATTTCCCAAAAGCGGCGAATGGTAGTCTCCAACGGCGGTACAACGGCGCAACAATATGACACAGTCGAGTAACTATCTACGAGAGCGGGTGCAGATCCAACTATAACAAAACCAAGAACTGTTTCCAGTGCGTGCGGTGTGGGGTGTGCCGAGTGACCTTGAACCTTACGCGTCAGCAGGAGGTGCGGGAAAATCGAAGCGCCAATCAAAATATCGACGGCTCCTGGGACGGCATAAGTATCATCGGCCAAAGGCAAGTCAATAAAATTTACTAGCAACGAGGTATCGACCGTGACAGTAGGCAGCTGTTCGGTGACTTTGTCTACGACCAACGAATCCATTTCGAAAGAAATGTTGGAATTAAAACGCGATTCGAATCTAATATTTAATGTGCCTTGGATGGCCTTAGTAGATCCTCCAATTCCCTTCACTACGGAACACGTAGGGCGATTACTATAATTTAATCCTAAGCGTTGACAACAATCTCGAGTTATAAAATTACTCTGCGAAGCACTATCTAAAAGTGCACGAACTATGTGTGGTTTACCATACGCATCCAACATTTTGACGCGAGCGGTCGCAAGTAAAACAGTTGCAGGCGCTCGAGTTGACGATAATGAACATAACGTGACGTCATTCGCGGCGCAGTCTGGGCGGGCGGCCGCAGTAGGGCGGGCGGCTGCTGCAGGGCGGGCGGCTGCTATCGTATGCGCGGTGCCGTCGAGCTGAGCGCGACGTGCGGGCGGCACAGAACCAGATCCTCGAGCGCAATCAGACGCGGGCGCCGAGCTCACTACAAGCGACGTGTTACCGCGGAACGATGAATCAACTGTGCTCACTTTGGATGCGGCATTATTGTAACTATCAAAATGGAGCAAAGTATGATGCTTTGATGTACATTTGCGACAACTATTTGTACTATTACATGACGAAGCGTGGTGCTTGTCGCTGAGGCAATTTAAACACAAGTTATTGGTACGAACAAACGTATAACGTTCATTAGGAGTGAGTTTCATGAAACCTGCGCATTTATACAACTGCGTATGAGAAGAGTTGCATAAAGAGCAAATCGATTGCAAAGAAGTCGATCCTGTGTTTACGTAACAATTGCTAGACGGCTTCGGTGACCTAGATACCGCATCCGTGCGGGCGCGGTCGGAAACTTTCTTAGCTTCATGTTTTGACGAAGTGCGTTGCAATATTTTTATGTGGTTCCGTACGAATGATTCTAAGTGGTCGAATTGCGGTAATTTGTTATCGTGACCACCCTGATTTGTTTCAAATAAGCGAACGGTTTCAAAATCCAACTTTTTTAAACCGATGTACAAAAATAAAAAGTCACATAAATCGTCAATTTTGAGATTCTTTAGAGCACGAACAGATGATGCAAAAACGTCCAAGAATTTTTCTAAGTTCTGTTCGTTGCAAGCAGTGATGTTTTTCAAGTCGAATAATTGGTCTAAATATGCCGTTGCTACTAATCTTTGATCTTCATATTTAGCCTTTAATGTATCTAAAATCAAATTATAATTTTCGGAACAATGTGTAATGCCTGCGCAAGCCGTTTTGGCTTTGCCGGTGAGTTTTTCAACAAGATAATATAATTTTTCGTGATCGCTCAAATGATCATTTTGATGTATAGTGTTCTCAAAACTATTTATAAACAATCTCCAATTTCGAATATCCCCATTGAATTCTGGAATTTGAATTGGCGGTAATTTAGGTCTATCGCGATTGAGTTTATGTACTACATGCGAGTTAGATACACTAGGCGGTGATTCTAACGATTTAGCGACACGCTTTATACGACAATAAAGATCGTCAAATGAAGAAAGCGCTGAATAATTGATTGCATAGTCGGAATCTAACTCTAGTTCTAATGCATTGATACTGTGAACTATGTGTTCAAAATCCGAGCGCATGCTATCAATGTTTTCAATTGAACAAAGAAACGAATCTCTTACAGCCAAGTCCGATATCTTAAATGCGTTATCATGTATTGTTTGAAGGCGTGAATAAATCATATCCCGCTTAGCGTGTAAGAGCTTCAACTCGTTATCAGATTTACTAGCCTTAGGAGGCATCGTATATATCTATCTGATTAAAAATGCAAGTAAACAAACGAAAAATAATCGCAAGAAGCGGCGGAGAATAGCGACGATATACCTACCTATATATAGCCACAGTTTACTAACAATTAACTATGAGCTACGAATAGCGCAAAATGTTTATCTTCTACTTCTAATTTCAAAGTATGTATGTTAACAAAAGAAATCGTGATGCAATTTAAAACATAAACCAAATAATATCACACTACCTAGGTAACGTCTCTGCCCTAGTTGAACAACCAGAATTAATATACACGATAAATATGTATACGTAATTATATGCAAGAACCTATGTTCCTGCAATCAACCGGCTGTTGTCGATCAGCAAACGAACAAGTACGAATATTATATGCATAAAGTGGGTAGCTTTAAAATTGAATACTTACAACAAAATGAAATTTATTTGTTAGCCTATGCGATGCGTTTATTGAACACGAAATTACAATAGAATGCAGCGTGAGAATTATGATTTAGCGGTTAGGTTTCCTGTGCCTATACACTAGGATACCTACGATTACCTAAATACCTAGTTCTAGGAGAATTAACTAGATATTTAAGTGCGATGCGTTCATTCCGTATGGAATAAAATACTAATGCAAAACAATTACAAATAATGCGAAATTCGGTTCGAAAAGGACCAAAAGAAATGGTGGCGCGGGAGTGGACTGTATATTTTGAGCGGGTGAATAACGTTGTGATATGATGAGATTGAGACCTAAGCTATTGGCACTTCCTGAAAGGAATTCGGGCTGCAGCGGAGAAGAACGAGAGAATACAGCCTGATTAAGGATGGAAATGCACTGACCTGTTCTGATCTTCTTAATGTCACGCCATGTGCTTGCCATAAACCAGTAGTTCAGGCATTGATGACGATTTGTCCGGGAGGGCACGGTCACTATGCAAATCCTCAAATCTCTTCACTAAGGTCCATTAATCACTGTATTTTGGGAGCCAACTCAACAACGTTATTATTATATATTAGGAGAAGCGCACGCGCAATTATTGATTTTTCGTGTTCTTAGCGGAACTGCAGTACTGCCACAACTCCACCAGCGTCGGCAGATTTTGTGCGTAGATTGTCGTTCGATGAACGTTGCCTGTCTCGCTTGTACTCGCGAGGCAGGTAGTGCGTGGAAAAAGGAAGGGGAATAGGAACTATACAGAAGTGCCAATAAAATAGATAATAATCTTACATTGACTGTCAAACAAATGCGATGAAACTGCGCGGTAAATTCAAATGCTAGTATAAACATTTTTAACTATTGATTGGCGCAACCAGCGGTTGTGACAAAGTTATTTTAGATTTGTCGTGTAAAAGTCATTTAAACTTTGACACAACCCGAAAAGAGCGTAAATATATTATTAATAAATTGCAAATGCTCGTTTGGTTAGCTATCACCCTCAAATAGAAAACATGTCGAAGATATGATATCTCCATCATTTTCCTCGACTTATATGACGAAACTAACTTGGTTCACTATTGCCCCACACATGAAATATGATGTACCAGCTAAGTACTTACTGTATCAGCTGGATTGTCCACTATTGAACACAGCCTCCCCCATTTAGGAGGGTTTGTCATAATCTCCAGGCTTGACAGGCGTCCTTGGGATCGTAGTTTATGTTATCAATACCTCAGAAGGCGATGCTGCCCACCTTCCGGTATTTTACCTTTAGTCGTCTCTTACTGCACCCACAGGTAGTAATGGGGTTGGGGAGGTAACATTCTAGCATGGAACTCCAGGAGGCCCCGGCCCTCCACGGGGCTATAAGTACGTAAAACACGAACTTAATTGATAGCTGCCTTGCTGTTTACTTACTTTTTATTTAAAGACGTGATGATGTATCTCGGATGATAACTATAAAAATGTGAAAATTAGGTGACTATTTTGCATGGTGTTAAAGCGGTTTTCGAATGCCCATTTGGCTAGCTTCCTCCTTCAAGTCTGCCTTCTGGCTCCACTACCAAACTCTGAAAACTAACTAAATGTATACTAATCGCGACACTTTGCAAGACCAATCACAATAGAGTTATGTTCTCTTTTTAAGGAGTTGTTATTTCACCTTCCGGCATGAATGTACATCAGATGTCCTTAAATATTCCATTCATACCTTACTAGACACTGCCCTGCGGACTGCCGGATTAGAATGTCACCACCCCATTGCTACCTGTGGATTTCGTAAGAGGCGATTTAAGGTAAAATACCAGAAGGTGGACAGCATCGCCTTCTGAGGAACTATCTTTAACTGCGATCCCCAAGACGCCTGCCAGGCGTGTGGATTATGGTAACCCCACCCCCTTTAATGGGGGAGGCTGTGATCAGCAGTGCAGCAAGCCGCTGATTCAGTACACACTCCACTTATAAAAGGTTCTTTTGAAAAAAATATATAATAACCATATTTTATTTTATTGAAAAATAGTTACAAATCGGATAAAAGTCGAATAAAGAAATATGGTCTCAAAACAGAAATTTCCATATTAATTATTGTTTATGTACGCACATTTCTTAAACATTACGATGTACCTTATTCTCCTAATTTTGTCCAAATTTCTCGAACTCGTTCTCACAGTATACCCGAAGGTCATCTACAGAACAGGGACGGAGGCAGCATTCGTGGATAACTCTCCTTCTTCTGCGGCGGTAAACAATCGCGTAATCCCCCTTGCAGAATACTTCCAGATTATTCATTAATGCTTCTCCGCAGTAGTGTTGTACCTCTTGAGTAGAAGTGTGTCCAAGAATAGTTAAGATGAGACCCAAAAACAGCAGAATCTTCATATCGCTTGGTATTGTTGACCTGTTTATTTTTGCCTTGGGAACTGATGTTGGAATGAATCTGAATACAAAATGATTCACATTTTATACATGGATAGATACAAGTGATGTGATTGTGAGGTTAAATAACAAACACTGATTAATGAGTTTAGATAAAGCTGTTTCTGGAATGATATACATCGTGTATAAAGATGATAAGAAAGTCTTAAACTAGGTGGAAGGTTTTAAAGCGGTGTTAGATCGTGTAACCTCTGATTACCGCACACCAATTTGAAGCAATGATGGCTCAGTGGCATTAGCAATGGACTGCCGCAAGCAGGTCCATGGTTCGAATCCCACCACGGGCATTAGCTTCACCGCATGGTGGAAGGGCATTTTGCGAATGCCAACCTGGCTAGCGACCATCATTAAGTAGAAAATCTGTCGCCCAGCTCCTAACGGTGTGTGCCGGCAGAAGTCCTTGGAAGCCAATGAAATTACAGGCACATGAGACTTAACAAATATGTCTCAAGGTGACAGGCGCAGTGCAATTTGAGACTTGTGATGAAACGCATCTGTTATAGGCAGAGGTTAGTCCCCTTAACATCAAACCTGGCGACATTACCGGGACGACTTGCGGATGTCGCTAAAGCTGCCAACTTAATAGTAGTGATGGGGTTACCCGGGACAGCTTAACAAAGCTATCTTCAAGCTTCTTCAATCATTTATACAGCTTGAGCTCTCCGGGATATGCGGTCACATATAAAGCGGTCAAGATAACGCATACACCATTAGAAATTATATACACCATAGAAGGGCAAACTGAAATGAAAATTGTCATGCATTCATACTTTGATTTGAAGATGATCGTGTAACTTTGATTTGAATAACGAACCACGTGAAAGACCGCCCACGCAGGTGAATAACAATAAATTGAAAGAGATGGTTGAAGCCGATCCAAGCCAACTACCCAGGAATTAGCAGCATGGTTTAACGTTACCTTACCAACAAAATTTACTCATTTATCATATCAATAAAATAAAAAAATAATGGGCGCCTCATGATTTCACTGATCTGCAGAAAGAAACGCGTGTTGAAACTTGTGTTGCCTTGTTGAACCGATACAGAAATGAAGGAATATTGGATCGAATT
Source organism: Plagodis pulveraria (assembly GCA_963890685.1). NCBI lineage: Eukaryota > Metazoa > Arthropoda > Insecta > Lepidoptera > Geometridae > Plagodis > Plagodis pulveraria. The sequence goes on from OY982975.1 coordinate 7,163,615, forward strand.
GTGACATGTGATGAAAAGTGGATTCTTTACGATAACCGTAAGCGAAAAATTCAATGGTGGACCCTAGGTCAAACACCGCAATAGTGTCCTACAGCAAAGCTTACCAATAAAAAGGTTATCCTAACTAGTTGGGGCTGAGACCACCAAACAGTTATTGCACTTGTTAATTACATGGTGTTATTCACTATAACTTTCTTCGATCTGGTCAAACAGTAATGGCAGATGTCTACTGTGCCGAACTCCGAACATAAATAGCAAAACTAGCAGTGAAACAGCCCCGACTCATGAATCGATCTTCACTATTATTGGTCCATGATAACGCGAGACCTCATTCACCACGAGTAACCGTTTTAATTATACAGGAACTGCAATTAGAAACCATTTGCCACCCTCCGTATTAGCCAGACCTTGCTCAAATGGACTACCATTTTTTTCGTGATTTGGACAATTTTCTACGCGATAAAAAGTTTTCTTCCCAGGAGGCAGTACAAAATGCTTTCACACAGTTTGTCGCATCTAGATCAATTCTATCGCAAATGCATAAATTATATTTCTTTTAGATGGCAGCAAATGAAAATATGTTAAATTAAAAAAAAAAGAACAAATTTAAATTTTTTTAGTTCTAGTCGGCAATTTCATACTTAAATCCTTTATATTCAATCTCTAACATGAACGCATTATGACTTAGTACTTGATGCATTTATCACATGCATTATTGAAGTATTGAGATAGAAGCTTACTACTTATAATGCATTAGATGTATTTACGATGCATAAATGCATCAACTTGTATAGTTGATGCGTTAATGACTAGTAATCATAAGCCAAGAGTATAAGCGGATGCTGACGATAAGTACCTATTTCAAATTTTATAGCACATATTACGATATTTTTATGTATACTTACAATTTTAGTATTCCTCACATGTTTCTCTTTATTTTGGTATGACTTCCATAGTCGTATCTTACGTGGTTCCTAAGATAGAAGCAAAATAAAAATCAAAACTTAAAACGTGTTTTTCTCAAACCTAGTTAGTGCGTTTATGGTAAGCGCGGCAGAATAGTTCATGTATGTGTGTTTGTGAGTTTCTTTATTCCACCATAACTTCTAAACTGCTTAACCGATTTTGATGTATGAGATATCATTATATTCGTCTTGAGAGCCCTATACACTAAGTACATTAAAACAATAAAAAACGTACTGACTGATTTTAGACGCCATATCAGGAAAGTTTTGTTTTTCTTCCGAACCCATTAAGTCAAATCAAACTGAGGGGCTTTAAAAAGGGATTTTTTTTAAATAAATTTATACTTGTTACATAATGTAAGGAATATACATGCAAACATTTATACGCTTAAAGTTTTTGGTTTCAGATATGTAGTCGAGAGATTTTTTGCAATAATATAATTTACCGTAAACTTTTAGTAAACGAATAAAAGATAGTAAAAAAAACAAGAATCAAATACTTCTGTTATGTACAAACTAAGTCCATAAACATCATATTTTTGTAAACCTATATCAGCTTCTTTGAGATTTCAACCCTGTTTCCTTAGCTTTATGAAGCAGGTTCGCATGTGTCTAATACTCCAAATTTACCAGTTTTAGCTCCAATCCGAAGAACATACAGCTTTGTATTCTGAGAATTGCGAGCAGTACCATACGTAAAAAAAGCCCTTATAGGTTCAAAAATTTCTCCATACTAACACCAATTCAATTTTATAAAATTCATATTTAGTGCCCGGCAAAAAAAAACGTATTATTACATATTCTCCCGTTGTCGTTAAACTAAGAGAAAGAATTACCTCTGAAGTAGACGTGAGTGAGGTTTTGCTGCATGTTTGGTATACATCTGATGTTAGCTCAAGGAGGAGTGGCATCAGCAAGAGAAGCAGTGATGGCTCAGTAGCATTGGCTATGGATTGCCGCGTAGCAGGTCCATGGTTTGAATCCCACCACGGGCTTGAGCTTCACCACATGGTGGAAGGGCATTTTGCGAATGCCCGCCTGGCTAGCAACCACTCTCCAGTAGAAAATCTGTCACCAAGCACCTAATGGCGTGTTCCGGCAACTGTCTTTGAGAGCCAGTAATTCTAAGTTAAGCCTGTTAACACCTTCGACCACATGATCACTTACCATCAGATGAGATTATGGTCTAAGGCTTACCTATCAGCAATAAAAACAAAAGAGAGCTGGCCATAAAAGTGAAACTAAAGCTTCGGGCTATAAGTTCTTGTAGTGCTTTTTTTGTGTTGTTAGAGAATACATTACATAAAGTGGGGTGAAGGTAGAAAAATGACGATGAAAATGTTTCAACAAAGGATTCATATATAGGCGTAGACAGTTGATATTTGTCCATGAGCTCGTTCTTTCTATGCGTTTGTGAAGAAACAAGCACGAGGCCCACCTGAAGTTAACCAGTAGCCTCTGCCTATAACAGATGTATTACATTTGACAGTTAACAGATGTGTTCACAAAGTGACGAACTGCATAGCACGCGTCACAATATGATATACAGTTGTTAAGCCTCATGTGCCTATAATTTTACTGACTCCGAAGGACTGCTGCCGGAACACACTTTTAGCTGGTTAGTAACAGATTTTCTACTTGAGGGTGGTAGCTAGGAAGGCGAGCATTCGCAAATGATCTTACTCCATGCGGTGAAGCTCAAGCTGGCGGTGGATATCGAACCATGGACCAGCGGCACGCTAGTCGACAGTTATTGCTACTCAGCTATTAAGCACGGGCACTCAGCACGCGCAATATAGCATGACAGAAATACTTTTTTGATTCTGACGGATCAAGCAGGAATCCCACCTGATGTTAAGCGGTAACCTCTACCGATAACAGATTCAGTTCTTCACAAGTGATAAACTGCACTGCGCCCTCATACACAAAGTTAAGTCTCATATGCATATTATGTTGCAGTTAGGTATATAATTACTATAATATTGTCTTAGGTTTTCGCGATTATTACACATAGTTATTAAACAACTTTAAATGGTTTAAATCCCGTTTATATATATATATAATTAAAAAATTAAAATGAAAAACAGAACAGAACAGACGCTCGACCAAGTATGCAGTTTGTGAACATGCCCAGGACAAACTCAATCACTACGTTCGGTTCGACAATCCACAAATCCTCGCCAGAGAGACCCGCTTTATGCCAAGAATGTAACGCGAGGCTATTGAAATCAAAAATTACCCAAATTTCAATAGAGATGGATGATGGTTAGCAAGTACCACCTGCTTGGGATCCTGTTATCAAATTAATTAAATTCCATGGCCGACACAGATCTCCAAGATCTCTGGACACTGTGAGCGAATATTGCGTGAATAGGGAACGATATGATAAATATAAAATTTCTGACGGTAGTACAAATAATTTCTTAATAACTCTTGTAACGTGACATATAAAACCAATTAGTCACCCCGTGACCACGATCACTGCAAAGTGTTTGAAACGTCGTGATAAAAATAATGATAAATATAGATAGATAGAAAGATAGATAACACTTTATGGACACGTTAAATCTTACAAATTTATAACTTAAAACAATAACTTAAAGTAGGTGTGACAATTCGCGGTCTTATCGCTGAGAGCGATCTCTTCCAGACAACCCTATACAAAGGTATATATATAAATAGATATGAACGGAGGTCTATACGCGATAAAACCGTTTAAAGTTGTTTAATTACCATATCTATATAATTACTATGTCTTCATTGTACCATATATCCCTAATAAAGTATTAATAAATATGTACATTTATAAACAGGACGTAACTTAAAATAAATCAAGTCAAGATTATTTACTAAATTTCGCAGAAGTTCAGCACAATACGTATATTCCGAAACATCATTCGACTACAACCAAGAAGAACATCAAGAAAGAAGATGTAAGTGCCTACATAAAAATGTGAGTAGCGACGCCATAGGGTGGACATGTCGTCTAATCACGTCCATCCTATTACGCCGCAATTCCTGTTTTTACAACTTCATGTCATGACAGAAGAAAGAAAAGACTGAATGAGACGAAATTTGACTTAAGCAGCGTTTAAAAGCCATCTAAAGAAGAAGAAGAAGAAATTTGACTTTATCTGCATTGAACTGTTTTTCACATCAATTTCTGGATCGCATTGATAAATCCAACATTAGTCACATAATTGAGCAATTCACGTTTGAAGCAATGAAGGCCGAACAGCTATGGACTGCCGTGCCACAGGTTCGATCCCCATCGCCACCTTGAGCTTCATCGCATGGTGGGAGGGCATTTTGCGAATGCTCGCCTGTTTAGCTACCACACTCAAGTAGAAAATCTGTCGCCAAGCACTTAACAGTGTGTTCCAGCAGCAGTCCTTGAGAGCCAGTAAAATTACAGGCCCATGCAACTCAACAACTGTATGTCTCAGGGTTACCGGCGCATAGTGTACAGATTTTAAGCCGCAGTGGACTTAGAACGTACAAAAGAAATACAAAAGGCAATCTCGTCAGGTCAACGTATAGACACATTTAAGTTTAATGATTATACTGAAGCCACCACGAAATTATACGTTGATTTGTATGCTTGGTTTTATATGCTTGCACTGTACTGTACTGTAACAGCCAACTCGTCCACTGCTGAACACAGCCTCCCCTATTAAGTGGTTATTTGCAATAATCCCCACGCTTGGCAGGCGGCTTGGGGATCGCAGTGCAAAATGTCAGTTCTTCAGAAGGTGCTGCTGCCTGCCTTCCAGTATTTTTCCCTTAGTCGCCTCTTACGACACCCACGGGATGATATGAGGAGGTGCAATTCTAACCCTGCAACCCAAGGGGAAGTACTTCCACACGGAGCTGCTATTATTGAAAACTTGGGTAAAGTGCCAATTGGAAAGTTATCCGAAGAAGCTGTCATCATTTAACTGCCAGAGGTAACAATTGCCTAGATCATGTCATTCTTAAATATAAGTTAACTAAATACTGCTACTATAATAGCTATTCTGAATACTTTCATTACAGATCATCTTACAGTACTTCCAAAATTATCTAAAATAAATATCTATACAAATGTCCGCAAATATAAAACGATCATTGAGTTTACTCAAGTAGAAGAGTTTAATAATGCTGCGAAGATTTAGACTCTTTTGCTAGAGATTTATTGGAAATTAATGAGCCTAAATTACTATCCACCCTTTTGATTAGTAGAATACAAAAAAACTCATCGACTATACTAAAATAATAACTATACCTAGAAGCAAGCGTATATTAAAACCGTGGATCACACAGGGTATGTTACGGTGTATAAGAAATAGAAATACTATGCAGAAGAAACTTAAAAACGATCCCGATAATAATATATTAAAATTTACATATCGAAGATACAGAAATTATTGCAACAATTTAATAAGAAATGTAAGACGAAAATATAACAGAGAAGAACTAGCTAAATCGACAAAAAATAATAAAGAGTTAGGGTATTTTTGATGTAGATATTCTTTGAAGGTTTTCGATCTTAATTGTTTTTTTTTCGGTCTTCGCTTGTTTCGATGAGCCTATTATCCTTGAGTTGACTTTTCTTACGTGGAGCATATTTCATGCTCCACGGGTCTACATATTATATACGATATCTCTTACTTTGTTTTTTTTTGTTTTTTCGACAGATTTTTTGTTAATTGGTGAAAGGTTAACTTTTGACCACGAACACACTTGATCGTGACAATATGATCGACGGTTGTTACAGGCGAAATATAGAACTACGAGTATGTCCTTGCTCTCAAGTACTGTTTTCGGAACACAACGTTAGGTTCATGGCGATAGTCATACGTTCCATCTCCGAAACGATCTCACATCTGGTACAATTTATGAAGCGTATTAAAGTTTTGTTTATAAGTATGTTAGAAGCATGGACAAAAACATTACATCAGAATTGTAAAAACAAACAATTGTGATGGCCTGTTTCCGCTTTTACATAATAAGAAACTAGTCAAGTACGAGTTGGTCTCGCTTGAAGAAAGGTCCCGTAGTTCATACGATTATAGACCTTATGTCCTTTCCTTTATCCCCAACTTAACTACTCGTTATCGGCCAATACAATACCATAAAAACCACGGTTTGATTACGTTTATATCAACGCACGCAGCAACTTGAAGGAAGTTTAGAAGCGCTCGTAGCGAAGTTTACTTAGCTGTTCTCAACCGATCAGCAAAGTTAAGCAACGTCGCCCGCGGTCATGAGTTGGATGGGTGACCGCTAGTGACATTACTACTGAGCGTTTCCGTGCTTCGGAGGGCACGTTAAGCCGTCGGTCCCGGTTGTCGTCTTAGGATGGCAGTCGTTATAGCATGGTGGTAGGGCATTTTGCGAATGCCCGCCTGGCTAGCTAACCACCCTCAAGTAGAAAATCTGTCGCCAAGCACCTAACGGTGTGTTCCGGAAGCTGTCCTTGAGAGCCAGTACTTCTAGGTTAGCCTGAAGAACATCTTCAACCACATCATCACTTACCATCAGGTGAGATAGTGGTCAAAGGCGATACCTATCAGGGACAAAAAAAAAAGTTTGCTAAACCGTTCCAAACCGATCAACAACATCCTCATTCATGTCCGCGTGGCTAACTCCCACCCTCAAGTAGAAAATCTGTCGCCAAGTACCTAATGGTTTGTTCCAGTAGCTAGGTTAGCCTGAACAACAATTCGACCACATCATCACTCACTATCACTTGAGGTAGTGGTCAAAGGCTAGCCTATCAGATATATATTCAAAAAAACGTACCTCAAACTTGGCAATGTCCAATCAGGTGACTTCTCCTGATTTAGAACCAGTAGTGTGCGTATGTGCGTCTACTGCATGCTTATCTTCCTGTCTTCTTCATTCATTAAAACGTATCATATATCTGTATGCATTATATGCTAGTGTTAAATTTTCTTCGGATTATATTGTCGTGATATTATAGCGTACCCTACTTTTCTTTTTTATTTGCATCGATGTCTAATTATGATACATATAAAATTACACCAATAGTCTCTTTAAAAATAGTATGCACAGGGTATATAAGTTAATTCGTTAGTAATAAATTCTGTTTGAAATCATTGAAAAATTGCTGTTACGCTCGTACCTCCTTTTATTAATAACTAAACTAAAGCATTTAACTGATGAACTTCAGCAGTGGATAATCCGACTAATAAAGTTAACTTTACATTTAAAGACACCTGTAATTAAATCTGGCAGGAAAGTCCGGTGGAGTTGTACAAGCGATAGCAACAACATCCTTGTCATACCTAAAAAAACTGTTAGTTTATTTGAAGAAAATAGTCTTGATGGAAGACAGTTTTGTTATTACGGAATACTAAAAACAAAATAAAAAGACTATTAAAAACCGCTTTTTATTTGTCTTGGTAACTATAACGCAGCACTCTTTGTTCGATATGTTATGATTACTGTCAGTGGATAATGGCTGACTTTTAATGAGATTTATTATTACAGTTCCAGGCTGGTTTTTTTTATAGCTGATATGCTCGCCTTTGTCCACTACCTCACCTAATAGTAAGTGATGATGTGCTCAAAAATGTTGATTAGGCTAACCTATAATTACTGGCTCTTAGGGACATCTGCCGGAACACACCGTTTGGTGCTTGTCGACAGTTTTTTTTTATTTGTGGGTGGTAGCTAGCCAGACGGGCATTTGCAAATTGCTCTAACACCATGCTGTAACGACAGCTATCCTAGGACACCAACCGGGACCGACAGCTTAATGTGCCTGCCGAAGGACTAAAGCGCTCAGTAATAATGCCACTAGCGGTCAGCCATCCAAGTCATGGCCGCGGCGGATGTTGGTTAACTTAGCTGATTGGTTAAGAACGGCTAAGCAAACTACGCTACGAGCGCTGTCTATTTTTATAATAAAACTTTAACGGTCCAATTCAGTACATTGCAGATAGTTTGAAAATATAATTTGAGAGCACTCTCTAGCTAAAACTAATACCAAAACTGTGTTGTTTTTATTTCTGTCTGTCTGTCTGTCTGTCTGTCGGTCTCTCTATCTGTATCTTGGCCGCGCATCATGCCAATATTACAACATTTGTTGACAGGTGATAACTTGGCAGAGGCGGACTTGTCCAAGCATTTTTGTCATTTAATATATCACAGCGTGTAGTATGATTTCTTAATCAAAATGTTTTTGAGTTTACTATCTCTCCTATCTACTTTAAAAATCAGAGAGGTATCATCTGCTAATTAAACAATATCGCAAAAATTTTTGACCATGCAAGGCAGATCATTAATATACGCTAAAACAGAAAGGGTCCCAAAATTGGTCCCTGTGGTACTCCTACTTTTACCAAAGACCCGGAAAAAGCATTGCCATTTATTCCAACCTTCTGTAGCCTGTCTGACAAATATGACTCTATAACATTCAAGATTCTTAGCTTCCTGATATCATTATTGATATTTTGTTTCAATCTCAGTACCTTAATATTATTTATGTTTTTTATAACTCAAGCAATTTTTTTTTTCATTGGCATCTACAAAAATGCTTTATTGTATAATTGGAGAATTTTGAGATTTATCCGCTTAACATTAGCTAGTTACTATTGACTTTACTGAGAGGCAACGAAGAAAGAGGCACAATAAGGCAAAGCTTGCCTTGCTAAGATAAAATTCTAAAATGTGGAACATTTGCAATTAGTTTTTTAAACTATCTATCTTTTGCCGGATATATTTCGGTGACTGTGTAATGGAAGTGCACAATTGCACAATGTAATATAAAAAATCTACTGCCAATTAAGGAGAGCCTCAGTGTTTACAATCGAAATTCCAATGACACTATTAAGTACTTTGCTTCAACATTTATTGTACGAACCGCGAAGGAACTCTGAGTTACCTACTGTCTTCTGGAGAAAACAATCTGGTAGTTTTCAAATCCATTATATGATCCAAAAAGCTCCCTTCTCAGGTATGCTTTACTAAGTGTGCTTCACGGCAGACAAATCCGTCATGTTTATCCATCTTAAAAAGTTACTTTCTAGCAGCGGATTTAAACTTGATTTAGGGTATTTTACGATAAATATGTGTTTAATTAATGTGTTATTTTCATGCAATGTTTTATTTCTAATATTCTTTAAAATAAATGCAGCAAAATTATTCAATGAGTAAAACTAAAAAAGTTACAGATAGCTGTTGCGCAGCACCCAATAAAATGTCGTAAAACTATGGTAAATGCCATGCCGTGGAATGAAAACCTTGGGAATGCATTTTTACCGATTATTAACTATTTTATTTTACCGATTATGGCTTATTTTTTATTTGAAAGAAAACCTTTCAATGCATCTTCGCATTTAGCTCCCACAAGCATTTGATACTTCTAATGCAATCTGTGACCTTTAATGAGATCCTCGTAACTAGCCGTGGTTCTAAGATTGCTGTGATAACCTCGTCAAGACAGGATTGAAATAAACAAAATTAATCAAAACATGGTTAAAAATAAAATTTTGAAGTGTATAGTGTGTACCGTGTTTATTGGAAGTCTCTTTTATGTTTTAAATGTGTATTTGAACTGGGAAAACTAATAATTTTACAGGTATTGCAATTTTATTGTACTGATAATATAAAACCTCGTAATTATGCATAAAAAATAAAAGGAAACATTATATCTAAAAATTTTACACCATACGTTTTTACTGCATCCTGAAATATTATCTCCAACGCATATAGCTATTCATTCTACGGCGATGCTATGGAGATCATAGATGAAATAGATTATTTATGATGGAGATTATTCTAAATATCTAACCTATATTTTCTTTCTAGAACAGTAACGACACCTCTCGCTGATACATAACCAGGACTCTTAGACTCTTACCATGTGAAAGTGTTCTTTAATTTCTATGTATTAAGACTTAAAACTGATTGAGGTATAACAGCGTTCACAGAGTAGTATGGGAGATTCCATAGCAGGCAAGATTTGTGTTGAACGTTTCCTTCCGAACATACAGAACGTGTGTAGTCAAACAACGAACTTCGTACAGCAACTTCAATTTTCGTTGTGTAAAGTGTCGCTCGAAACACGATAAACGCCACTTCGGCGAATTGTAGTAGCGGCCCCTGTACGGCAATCGCGAACCAAGTCGCTGGTAGGTACAGCTAATAAAATATATAATTGTACGTTGATAGTCGATGTGTCAAACTAAAAATGTATTGAGAATATTAAAAATATCTGCATAATTCACGTAATTCTCTGTAAAATAAAATATAAGTGGATATTTGTGTATATTGTACAAATAATAATATAATATTTGTACAATATACAATTTATCATAACTTATAAATAGTCTATTGTTTATATTATATTAGTTGTTCTTTCGGCTCATAATAATTTATAGGTAATTTATATGGATAAGTTTGGAAAAAGGTAGGACTGCGGTTGGGAATGCCTGCCTAGCTACCTCTACCCTCAAGTAGAAAATCTGCCTTCATGCAACCCACGGCAGCTGTCTTTTGACAGCCAGTTTCCATTCAAGGTAAAGCTTGTTAACTATCTTTAACGTACACTAGCGGTCACCCATCCAAATTATTACAGCAGTGAACGCTATCCGCTAAGAACAGGCAATCTCTGCTATAAGTGCTTCATTATATTCTGATTCCGCTAAGCATGCGAGTGCTTGATATCTTAGAAATCATATTAAGAAAAATAGTATATATTATAATAACATAATAATATTATTTAATGAACACGAAAAACTTGTCTCCAGGTTAACATACAGTCACAAAATGGCTTCACTCCTCTGTACATGGCTGCGCAAGAGAACCACGACGGTGTCGTCAAGTTCCTGCTTTCTAATGGAGCCAACCAGAGCTTGGCTACTGAGGTAAGCTCATCCCGATCTAGTACATCCAAACAGCTGAGTTATACTGTTGCAATTTTTTCCATTTCCTCAAAGGTTCGAAAGCTTATGGACCGAATTATGTAGGCGCGAACGACGCTGTTCCAAAAAACATTTTCACTGCCTCCTACGCTTGAACATTTGTGACTTCGATTTATTAGTCATAATGTGTATAAAAAGTAAGTTGTATGTAATTGTAAACAAACAACATTTGCGGTGTCAATCAAGATTTATTATTATTACAAATTATAACGATGAAAAAATGTTAGATCGTATATTGTAATGTTTTATGATTTTCTACGTGTAATGCAAAAGCTATGACTGATCTTATGAAGTGGTATCTATTATCGAAATTAATTAATTTCACAAGAGGAAGTATTAAATTCAAGTGTGCTCATTGTTTTCTTCTTGTTCGGACTTGCTGAAAATTTCCATATCTACAGTCATATTGTTTAACAAAAAATTTCAGCGGCCATACCAGGCTTCTACACTGTTTTGAGTACGTGAATTTTAGTGCCTCTAACTTCGGGTGAGATAGGATGGTTCAAACTCGACCCACTGTCTCTGAATCTCAGCGTTAGATATATATAAAAAAAAAAAAAACTAAAAACGTTTCGATGGAACACAAATTATCTAACAAATATTTTTCCGCAGGATGGGTTCACACCTCTAGCAGTGGCAATGCAGCAGGGTCACGAGAAGGTGGTAGCAGTTCTATTGGAAGCTGATACTCGTGGCCGAGTCCGTCTGCCAGCTCTGCACATCGCGGCAAAGAAGGATGATGTAAAAGCTGCTAATCTGTTACTTGAGGTCAGTCTACTACCAGTATATTGATACTTCGTTACAATACCTTATCATGAAACGATAAAAAAGAATATCCCAGACCGTAGGTGTCTATTGTAAGCATCGATAAAATTCTGTATTTTTTTCAAAGATTGTGCGAGCAAAACCCCATAATGTAACAGGGTCACAGTGTTCATGCGCAGATCGTACCTACTTTGTGTTATTGTATCATAATGATATCATTATACAAAATATTTATTTTAACCCTTAATTCGACAGATTTTTTTTATAATTAAATTTGTAAAATTCTTATAGATTTCGGTTTTTAGCTTGTATGGGACCCTAAAAAAATACCTAAAAAATTCTATCTCTTTCAGTTTTCTGAAAAAACTACGTCCATTATACTGGACATTATCAAGTTCATAAGAAATTGATTCACTCCAACCATGTGCAGTGTACTTCCCACTGTCAAAGAGAGAAGAATAAGAGAAACTAGTGATTCCGTAGGAAATATTTATTATATTTTGGTACATTAGTCTCATCAATACTATATAGTTGGTTTACGCTTACAATTCTAATAGTAACTCGAAAAATAGTAAAAATGTCACGTATGTTTTGAACATAACATTTAGTTATCTAAAAGTCTTCATAATAATCAACACTTAGCTTATAAAATAATCAGCTTTATAGTTTTTAAGAATAAGTATCAAAAATATCAATGTATATGTTTTTTAGTTGCTAGTTTACCCACCTACTTACTTATTGTGAAAACTATAAAAGCAATTTCTTTTGGCCACCAAGCACAACCTCTGCTTGCATTTGGAGCAATGCATGTTCGTTTTATTGTTCTTGCAGAACTTACAACGTCCATATGTCGTATATTCAGGCCAGTGGTTGTACCCATCATAACGCACAGAAACTAGGGGCCTCGGTGCTCTTGGGTTTTGGATCAGCGCTTTTTTCGGTACAGGGCTGGGTGGTTCTGTTTCAACCGATCTTCCTTTTTGCCTCAATTCGACTGCCAACCTCTGTCTAAACTTTTTCAGACTTATGTTTTTCAGGCTCTTCATCTTGCATTTTCTCCTGTAGAGCAGCCAAGCGTTGTTAACCGATATATCTAACATTTGGCCAAAGATGTTCATGTACCAACGACGGCTCTTGAAAGATGTTCTGGAGCTATCAGCATGTCGCCTCCCATATGTTGATTGTAGTGTCTAACTAACTGTGGACACGTGACACCAAGTTTTTTTTTGTGTTCTTTGCTCCATCTCTTGACTTCTTGAACTGGGTAAGCATCTGCATACGAACAGGCTAAAGTCACAACTTTATTGTCGTACCATTTGACAATAGCGATCTTTTTATCTTTATCTACGACTTGACTAAAAGAACCTCTGCCTCTTTTCTTTAGTTCTTTGTCACATAACAGTCCTTTGCTGCAACCTTTCAATCTGTTCTGCCTTATAGTTCCGAGACTAAAAATCCCTCTATGTTCACGTAGATACCAGATCAAGTCGAGCGTTGTGAAATAGTTATCGAAATAAACAGCACATCCTGGAGTCTGAATTGTCTTGCAAAGGGCTAATACCAATTTAGCACCAAGTGTCATCTGCTCTTCCTCCTCACTAAAATTGATATACCGGAAAGTGTCATCGCCGCCGTACAATAGAAAATCATAGACGATTCCAAACGCGCCAGCGCGTACTACGTTCTTGAATCCCCATTTGTTAGGTTTCATGGGGTTATACTGTCTCCGGTTTCCTGCTTTAGTACCCTTATACGGTATTGTCATCTCATCGATGCTATACTTTGTCTCTTCTTCCGTTGCGAGGCAGTTTCTCCTAATTTTTTCAATTAATGGTCGTATTTTGCAATATCTATCCTCATCCGAAATGGCGTTGTCCACAAAGTGAATGTTGCGTCGAATCAGCTCAAACCGTTTCAATGGCATGATGTCAGCCACTTGAACATATCTGAGTTCTGTAGACCAATAGTCTAGATAAGAAGGCATGTTCACTATACCCATGATAAGAAGAGTCGCGAGAAAGTCTTTCAACTCCTCGATGGTTATTTGTATACATTTGCCCGTTCTTTGGGTTGAGTACAAGTTCGTGTTGTCGACGATATCAACGAGTATATCTGGGGAGAAGAACCGATGAAAAAAGTCCAATGGAGAGTCAGTATCCGGTAAATCAAACACGTAGTCGTTTGAAGGAATATCAGCCTTATGTCTGAACTGTCCTTTTTTCCATTTGTAGCTCACATTGAGTGTTTTTCTTTGTTTTGCTTGGACATTTGGCACAGCTCGTATTGGTACTTTTCTTTTACGCCTGGTTATTCGCGAAGTTGATGGACTAACAATAGTCGAAGCAACTGATGACGGAACCGATAATAAAGAAGCCAAACTTGGTATAGCATTATAATTTATTTCACCAGTCGGTTGTACCACGTTGTTAATAACAGGGGTCAACGGAGGACCCTCATAATTGAAGTTTTTTTCGATCTCTAGCACAGGGTTGTTCTCGCTACCACTGACGCTAGGATTATCCTCTGTTTGAACATTTTCTGTCTCCACGAAAGTATCATCTTCAAAGTTAGTCTGATTGCTGTCGGTTGAACTATTGTTTTGTGAATCATTTTCGAAGTCGTCTAAAATGTTCATACGCAGTATGTCTGAATCGATGGAAGGGCATGGTGAGGAGGACAACACTTCAGTTCTAGTAATTTCCTCTTCATTTTCAGGTTCAGAACCAGTATCCATATCAGAAGGAGCATTTTCAGGTGGCACCAATGCTACTATGCGTTGTCCTCTAGACTTGAAATTCTGAAAAAGAAAAAATAGTAATGTACAATATTTTATCCGTGGATCCCTAAAATAGTATTATAAGAAATAACGAAAACTAATTTTCTAATAATACGACAACGGGAAGAATACTGGACATACGATTTTACATTTAGTTTTCTACTACTTTTACAAGGGGAAGAATACAGGACATACTATTTAGCAGTTATTTTACTAGTAATTCGATGATGGGAAGCATACTGGACAAACAAGTTTTGGGTGTCGTAGAAAATAAACAAAACTCAGTGAGACAATCAAAATATTAAAAATAGCTTCTTGGGTATATTATCTGTAGTTTTCAATGATATTACTTCAAAATACGCTGTAAAACAATGAATAAAATGAAACTTACTGAGAGCTCTCGCAGCGCGTCTCGTCTCCCCGCCATCTCGCCGGTGACTGCTCGTGTCCCGTCGATGTTAGTGTGTTGCCGATTTTTGACGGAGTAGTTAGATAGTTTAGAATGGAATTATACACCTTGAATTCAAGGTATACGGTCAAAATTTCTATGTAGATTTTTTTTTAATCAACGGGTAGTATACTGCACATACTCGAATTAAGGGTTAATTGACTTGTTATTGTGACGAGTATTGGAAGTTATATTGGGTTGTAAATTTTTATATTTCACGGATTCTTAGCTTACTAAGTTCAAAATTACTCTCGTATTTTTAAATGAATCTCAAAGTAGAGATCGATCTTAATGTGTATTTGACGGAATAAGCACGAGGACCACCTGATTTTAAAAGTCTCTTGTGCATTTATTTATTTTTTTATTTCTATTCTATTCAAAGGGAGCGCAGCGCGATCCAGTGTTGCCGCGGCGGGCGCTCTTAGCTCGGAGAGACTCAAAACTTAAAACAATAAGTTTTTCTAGTATTGTCTGACACTTTTAAGTTCTGTGTCTTGTAGTAAAATACAATGCCTACTCAGAGCTAAGAGCGCCCGCAGCGGCAACACTGGACCGCGCCGCCTTTGAATATTTACACCGAGCTGAGTAATATTAAATATGAAATATTAAATTACAGGCTCAATGACTTTTAACATCCGGTGGTTCTCGTGCTTATCCCGTCAAATACACATAGATAAAACAAACAAAAAAAAAACATTACAAATTGTTTGTTAGGACCTGCAGAAGTCAACCCTAAGAGGTTGTTAGCATTTTACTCATAACCCAGTATAACATGCAATATCGTGATAGCTATAAATACCCCATAATCGATTCTTACACCTAAAGATAGGAATATTAATAGAAAATGTAATAATATTCAGCTGTCATGATAACTTTTTTAAGCCTTATATAGTTTAACCTGTTTACCAGTTCTTGTAATTAGTAATGTTTTGGGTTATATTCGCAGGAAAATATTGACGTGATTGCCACAGAGCCGCGTGATGAAATTATCTTTATTTGTTTGATTTTTGTACTCGCTGACGACCTGCTAATTTAGCAGACGATAGAGCTCTTACACCTTGATGCTTTTTACAGAATGAACACAACCCAGACGTGACTTCTAAATCCGGGTTCACCCCACTTCACATCGCCGCACACTACGGCAACGAGTCTGTAGCTCGACTGCTCCTTGCCAAGGGAGCTGACGTCAACTGCGCTGCTAAGCACAACATATGTCCTTTACACGTAGCTGCTAAATGGGGTATGTATATTTCTCCGGTTTCAATTAGGCATGTAGGTACAGTTTTCCTTTGCCGTCCGTCGGGTTGGGGGCTGATAGTTTTTTCACAGAAAGGTTACGTTATTTTATGCACACAAGCAAAGTATCAAAAGCCGGAGACGAAAAATGTCCTGAAAATATTCCGGATAAATTAACTTTTCATTTATATGTAACTTTACGAGCACAAGAAAAAATAAAGGAACGGAATGAAAGCTACCATTCAAACCGGTTCTGCACACGAGTGGGCGCTGCTGTGGCTGCAGCAATCCCAGCGTATCTTGTCAGAGACTAGTTACCCACACATAGCTATGCGTGTAGTAGTGAAGCCTTCAATCTGTACTTTTCTTTATTCATGTACTAGTAGTGGGTAACATGATTAATAATTCAATCCCACATCCACTATATAAGAATCTGATTTAGAATTCAAGTTCATGGATAATCTTATCAAACCCCTACCCATTCATTGACCAGGCAAAGACAACATGGTGACTTTACTATGTGACAATGGTGCGAACGTTGAAGCCAGGACCCGCGATGGTCTAACTCCCTTACATTGCGCTGCCCGCTCCGGTCACGAGCGGGTTGTAGAAGCCCTGCTGGACAGAGGTGCTCCTATCACCAGCAAGAGTAAGGTAAGTAGTTTTTATACATTTACAGAATCCTGTCCATCGTATCCTGGAGTTATTTAAATCGAATAATGATATGACCTATAGAATTACTGTTCAAGTCATATCATATTTTAACCACGTGAAGTATCCCTGGCAAGTTGGGGGCCTAAACATTAATGAATATATTTGATCAGTATGCCTTTATTAACAAAATACTATGAACTATATACAACACTACAGCTATCACAATGAAAGCATTTAGACAACCTACAAGTCATTGTAGACTCATAAGCAGTCCAAATGCTCCAGCCCACTACCAGGTGGCAGCGTGCCCAGTATGCTGGCAGCATTGCCCCGTTTGAAATGCTTATTCGTTGAGCCAAATAGGTGCCAGGATTTTATTCACGCGTCGCCAAGCTAAGCGACCAAACGCTCCCCACGGACCCAACGTCTCTACACCAAACGGCTCATATATGGAACCACTACTAAAGTTGTTGAATATATTTTTATTTCAATAATAATTATTGAATGCTTATGATATTTGAAGGAAGATAACATACACACTCAGACTTTAAATGCATCTAAATCCTAAGAACAAATTTTTCGAAGCGGTTGTAGTCATGAGTCTTATTTTGTTAAAATAATACAAATTCGGTAAGTGGGATAATTAAAAGGCTTCGATTTCAAATTTAGAACCTCTGATTTGTTTAGTTCAGAACAGTGTGATGTCTCAGATCTCAGTGCAAGGTTAATTACTAGTTACTGAGTGACGAATGTTCTAAAGTAGTAACATAAAACAGTTATTAAGAACTGTTTTGTCTTACAGAACGGGCTAGCCCCTCTGCACATGGCAGCACAAGGCGACCACGCAGACGCGGCGCGGGTGCTTCTCTCCCGTAGAGCTCCCGTCGATGACGTCACCGTCGACTACCTCACCGCACTACATGTCGCTGCTCATTGTGGACACGCTAAAGTGGCCAAGCTGCTTTTGGACAGGTGAGTTGAGTTTATTTGGAATTTTATCAGAAAAGAGCTCCAGTCGATGACTTCATCATCGATTACCCTATCACACTGCATATCAGTTCTCATCGTTGTCACGCCAAAGTGGCCTTCTGCTTTTAGACAGGTAAGTTGATGTGTTTAGCTGGAATTTCAACAGATTGGAATTGATAGAGTAGACAATAAGATCCCGTCCCGTCACTGATGTTACATTCGACTACCTGACCGCTCTGAATGTCACTACTTATTGTGGACACACTAAAGTGGCAAAGCTGGTTTTGGAAAGGGTGGTTGTAATTTTATTTGTTTCTATAGAATAAGAACAGAGATGGGCTTCATTCGATGACGTCACAGTCGATTAACTGCCGCACTACATGTCGTCGCTAATTGTGGACATACAATAGTGGCCAAGGTGCCGTGAAAAGATTAGTTGCTATGTTTGGTATTTGAACAGAGAAGGGGTGCTGTTGCTGACATCGTATTATTTTTTGTTTATGTTATTATGACAAAACACGCGAGTCCCACCTGATGTTAAGTGGACTAACCTCTGCCTATAACAGATGCATTTCATCACAAGTGACGAATTGCACTGCGCCCGTCACACTAAGACATACAGTCTTTAAGTCTCATAAGCTAGTTATTTTACTGGCTCTCACGGACTGCTGCCGGAACACACTGTTAGGTACTTGGTGACAGATTTCCTACTTGAGGGTAGCTAGCCAGGCGATCATTCGTAAAATGCCCTTCCACCAAGCGGTGAAGCTCAAGCTGGTGGTGGAGATCGATCCATGGATCTGCGGCACGTCAGTCCATAGCTATTAACGCTAGGCCATCATTGCTTCTAAAAATTTAAAAACGCATTACCGCTCTGCACGTGGATGCTTATTGTAAACCATCTAGAGAAGCCATGCTACTTGAAATTTCAAACACGTATATTTATCGGGGTAATCGTGGTCACTGGAACCAATTAGACACCCCGTGGCACGATCACTTCAAAGTGTTTGAAACGTCGCCGCGCCGGGACAAAAATAATGATAAATATACGCGATACAACCGTTTAAAATTATTTAAGTACTTCACTAGAGATACTCAAAGATGGGTTATTCATCGATTTCTTTACTGATAATTAAATTCACATGATAAATTCACAGGTGTAAGCGTCAACATATTTTACACTATTCTTCAATTGTCATTTGTGTTGTTAGAAATGGACTATTGTGCTACTCCCAAATGTGGGATAAGTGAAGGAAGATGATCATTGGCCGTCTGGCGAAAAGCATTGCTTCAAAGTCTCGAGGTCTCAAAGTTGATTCAGGAAAATAAACCGTAACTTGTTTTATAGGAATGCTGATGCGAATGCAAGAGCGCTGAACGGATTCACGCCTCTGCACATCGCATGTAAAAAGAACAGAATTAAGGTCGTCGAGCTTTTGCTCAAGTATGGGGCAAGTAAGTACCTGACACTTTTTCTTAGTAGTTGTATAGGTATAAAGTAAGTTAAAAATATTAAAACAGAAACTCAAGCTATCAAGAACAATTGGATGATATCTAATCTACACTAACATTGTAAGAGGAAAGATTTGTATTTCTGTACGAATAAACTTAAAAACTACTGGACAGATTTGAAAAATTCTTTCACCATTAGAATCCTACATAATCCCTGATGAATATAGGCTATAGAATATATTCATAAAATGTGATTTGAATTTTCGAAATGTATGTTAAATACCCTTAAGAATCTGGTGCGGCCCGCTAGTTACTAATATAGTAATTTTAGGAGAGCCGACAAAAATAGTAGTAAGTGAAAGAAACGAGTAAAATAATTTGCAGGAGTGCCACGCTGATTTTAATAATATTTGTTTTACATCAGATGATATCATATGAGAGCATGCATTTGACCGGAGTCTTGTCTTGTGGAAAATGACTACGTGGTAATCACTGGCCGTTGTCTACAAGATATTTACTCAATCTACTAGAAGTCCAATGTGGTATCAGATTCATGTGCAACAGGTGTGCGAATTCGCACAGCCGATTTTAAGCGGGTAAATCTGTCGGGGCAGAGACGCTTTTAGAATATTCCGTACTTCGCACATAATGAAACTGCAATGATAGAGCTTTGTGCGTTCTTTTGAAATATCGATATCCTGATGCGACTCTGTGCGTTTTGTTGCCTGATGAAAGAAAAGGAGATACAGGAATAAGATGTTCGAGGCTTCGGAGTTCAGTCTCCACAAACGCATATTTATCAATGATCTCCTTTGCTCGATTGTTATTGGAGACGTAGGCTTCAACACACAACAAAAATCAAGCGTCTACCGCAATAATTCACGTCACCATAAATAAAAATCTCATTGTACTCGGCGATAGGTGAAAAATTTAAAAAAAGTTATAACTCCGAAAATACGAAAAATCGCTGAACATACATGGGGGTGATTCAGATAGCCCTCTAGGTCCTCTAAGTACCTCCCAGCTTCAGTATATCACGTGGGGGGATGGGTAGACCTCCCCCTGTGAAGGGGAAGTTGCGATCTCCCCCCCTTTCGGTGATATGTTTTTTTTTAATGTATAACCTTACTATTGTCAGTCATCGATTTTACGGGGGAAGAGCGGTGCGGGGTAAAGTAGACCCTCTGTGAAGGGGAAGTTGCGACCCCCACCATCCCCCGTGTCTGGGATATAATTTTTTTAAATTCTAATCTCACCTAGCATAATAATGATACACAACATAAAGTGATAAATCTCTATCTTCTAGGTATCCAAGCGACAACGGAATCAGGATTGACCCCTCTCCACGTGGCTGCATTTATGGGCTGCATGAACATCGTAATTTACCTCCTTCAGCATGAGGCCAACCCAGATGTCCCCACGGTCCGGGGTGAAACGCCTTTACATCTCGCTGCAAGAGCTAATCAGGTAATTTTTTTTTTTTATGACTGATAGGTTTGCCTTTGACCACTATCTCACCTGATGGTAAGTGATGATGTGGTCGAAGATGTTGTTCAGGCTAACCTAGAATTACTGGCTCTCAACGACAGCTGCCGGAACACACTGTAAGGTGCTTGGCGACAGATTTTCTACTTGAGGGTGGTAGTTAGCCAGGCGGGCATTCGCAAAATACCCCACCACCATGTAATTACACCACTGGATATCAAAGGAAGTTCAAAAAGTAAGGTACTACTACTTGACCTAGGTTACAAATTCTCTAGAACCTTATTAAAGAAAGAAAAGACCAAAAACAAAGATCTATACATGTATAGGCTACATAATGACTGGAGAACAGATTAAAGTGTCATAGCATATAAACAAAACATTGCTTTAATATGAAGTAATGAAGGAAATTAAAAGCAAATTATAGAACTTAAAAGAGTGCCAGTCTTGCTATATCAACGTTTTTTTCCCTTAAGATACTGTACTCTTATTGGATGCCAGTTCTACGACTTCTAAAATGTTTGTAAGGTTATAATTATCCCGACTTAATAATATAAACATTTTATCTTCTTGTTGGCGAAAATGATGTATTTTGAGTCTTTTTACAGAAAAGAAAGTCTTTTTACTTTTGAAGCGCTCGTAGCGAAGTTTACTTAGCTGTTCTTAACCGATCAACAAAGTTAAGCAACGTCGCCCGCGGTCATGAGTTGGATGGGTGACCGCTAGTGACATTACTACTGAGCGTTTCCGTGCTTCGGAGGGCACGTTATGCCGTCGGTCCCGGTTGTTGTCTTAGGATGGCAGTCGTTATAGCATGGTGGTAGGGCATTTTGCGAATGCCCGCCTGGCTAGCTACCACCCTCACGTAGAAAATCTGTCGCCAAGCACCTAACGGTGTGTTCCGGCAGCTGTCCTTGAGAGCCAGTACTTCTAGGTTAGCCTGAACAACATCATCGACCACATCATCACTTACCATCAGGTGAGATAGTGGTCAAAGGCTAATCTATCAGGCATAAAAAAAAAAAAACTGATAATCTTAAAATTACTTTTTTAATAGACGGACATCATTCGGATCCTCCTCCGCAACGGCGCAGCAGTTGAAGCCAAGGCTCGTGAGCGCCAGACGCCGCTGCACATCGCCTCACGTCTCGGCAACGTTGACATTGCTGTACTGCTTCTGCAGCATGGCGCTGACGTTAGAGCTATGACTGCTGACCATTACAATGCTCTGCATATCGCGGCTAAGCAGCATAACCATGATGTGAGTTGGTGCTACGGCTGTTAACGTTTTTGAAACTACTTTTAAAGTTGCCTATACACCTTCGCTTGTCTCTTTGAGGATATTAAGGTGTTATCTTTTTTGACATTTATGACATAGTTATGACATTTTTTTTGCTTGTTTCATGAGAATCTAATCAATACCTATTACTTAATCAGTTTACGTTGCCCTTAACCTACATGGAGTAAAGTTATTGAAAAAAAATGAGACTTTTTTTAAAATGCTTCTAAGAATCGACAGTGTGTATATTATGACAAATGTTTGGTAACTGTATATATGATTGTCAGTAAGGGGTTGGGAATAGCTTTAAAAATTTGAATGCAACAGGTATTTAGCCACAATTTTAAATATGTATAAACACGCACAATATTGAACGCAGGGCCTGGTTGTTTCCAAAAGATAGAATTAAATGGTAAAATCAACCATAGACTGTGTTTGGCAGAAAACATCTTTATTATTTACGAATGTATCTTTTTAAATATACTTATTACAAAAAGAGCTAAACTGTCAATAGAGAATGGTGATTTTAATTTTTTTTGTAATCTTAATCAACCATTTTTTGCGTGGATAACTGATGTGAATTTTTAATGTTATTTTTTTTTAATTACTCACTGAAGCGCATAGCGATTTTAAAGTAGCTTTTCTCTGGAAGAATATTCCTTTGGTTTGTTGGAACTACCAATGGAGCTCCTATATAATTTTCCACTGTTGTTTGGGGTAGTCAAGACCAGGGCATGAAATTCAACAGTAGTGGATCGACAGCCTAGCTTGATAAGCATATTTGCTATACTCGAACTTTGACCAAAAGGACAATACAGTCCAATAATGTTGAATAAATAATCGACATCTTTTTCTTCAGGTCGCAGCAGCTCTCATAGAGCATAACGCACCCTTGACTGCCACAACCAAGAAAGGATTCACTGCTTTGCACCTGGCAGCCAAATACGGAAATCTTAAGGTACGGAAAGCCAAGAAATGTAATGCTGTAATCTATATTGCACTCTCGGATATATCTCTGCGCTTCTTTAGATCAAAGTTTTCTCAATAGCTTAATTTGAATTTTAAAGTAATGGTCGCAATACTGTTAGCTTTTTAAACATCGAATTGGCTCTAATATTTCCTCTATGTTAAGATGTAACATATATATACTGGTACTGTAGCCATTTCTGGCATAGCTTGGCCAAATATCCAAACCAAGAAATCAGGCAAAACAACTTATTGGCGTATATATACTAATACTGTAGCCATCTCTGGCCTAGCTTGGCCAAATCTAAGGCAAGAAACTGATTTCTTGCCTTGGATATTTCGCCAAGCAAAACAACAAAAAGCCGAACAAAACAACTTATTGGCGACGATGCGTTAGTTGAGGTTATACTACAAAGCTGGTATTTTACAGGTTTCATTAAGTAGGATTTGCGTAAGCTAATTCACTTAACAGATGATAATGAAAAATACAACCGTAACATTATTTGATTGCGTTATCGTAAACATGTTTAAAGTTTCAAAAAATAGTGTTTGTAATTCAACTCATTTAGAATCGCCCTATCACCGTACGAACGAGGACTATTCAACACAATAAAGAATGATTATTGTTAATGAAAAAAATACATCATGCTTAAAGCTAACTAAAAAAAATAATCTAGTTTGTAATTCAACTCGTCGTCAGATCTTAATTTATTAAGAATTATAGTAAATTTAAATAGAACCACAGGACGAGTACCAGCTTTAGAATATAAAAAAATAAAACGAAAATTTATCAGAATCGGTACACCCTGTAAAGAGTACCTAATGAGGAAACATTCCTTTTTTTGAAGTTGGTTAAACATATAACAGTGATGGCAAAGTGGCATTGGCTATGGACTGCCGTGCCGCAGGTCCATGGTTCGAATCCCGCCGCGGGCTTGAGCTTTACCGCATGATGGAAGGGCATATTGCGATTGCCCGGCTGGCAGCGAGCACCCTCAAGTAGAAAATCTGTCGCCAAGCACCTAACGGTGTGTTCCGGCAGCAGTCCTTGAGAGCCAGTGAAATTATAGGCACATGAGACTTAACAACTATGTCTCAAGGTGAAGGGCACAGTGCAATTCGTGACTTATGACGAAATGCATCTGTTATAGGCAGAGGTTAGTCCGCTTAACATCAGGTGGGCCACGTGCTTGATCCGTCACAATAACATAATATTTATATATATATATACATATATATATATATATATATATATATGTATATGTATCTAGTTGAGTGAATAAGTTTTAATAATACAAATGCGAAACATATACTTACAAACGATGCACTGATTTCCTATGGCGAAGCGAGATAGTTTGCACAACATAAACATGTCTTTTGAGAATACTAATTATACGTCAGGCAAATTTCATAGTTTGGAGTACCTACTATTTTACCATTTTTAGACTTCGTACTTTATTAGCTGGTTTGTCCACTGCTGAACACACCCTCTGCCATTAAGGGGGGGTTTGTCATAATCACCACACTAGACAGGTGTCTTGGGCTTTGCAGATTAAGATTCAGTTCCCCAGAAGGCGCTGCTGCCCACCATCCGGTATTTATCCTTTAGTCGCCTTTTACGATACCCACAAGTAGCAATTGGGTGATATTCTAGCCCGGCACCCCCCGGGGCTTTACATTTTGTAAAGAAGTTATAGTACTTTCAACATGTGTCTATTGTACTATTAAGTAATTTTGAGTTTGGATGTCGTAGGTTGCAAATCTACTGCTGGCTCACGGCGCGTCACCCGACCAGGCCGGTAAGAACGGCATGACTCCGTTACACATCGCAGCTCAGTACGACCAACAAGCAGTCGCTACCACTCTGCTGGAGAAAGGAGCTGACGCAAAGGTATATAGTCCTACGATTTATTTACTAAAAATAAATAAATTGGTGAATACCAATATAGAATAAATAGGCTAGGAATTGCTTGACAGATTTGAGAATCGAATATGGCAGTAGTCTTTTCTGGTATACTGATTACTGATATCAGCTGCCTAGAAAAGACTGCCGCCTTTCTTCTGGTATGTTTAGCAACTTGTCTTGTAATCTTTAACACAGCAAGTTAAGTGTTCGATATAGGTCCAGTTGAAATGCGAATGTGGAAATAAGTAATAAATTTAGTATCTGAAGAATTTTGAGTATGTTCTTGGATTTAATATAAAGACTGTTCCATGTGCTCCTTTTAGATGAATGCAACTACGAAAAATGCTTTTATTGATCAGCATGCACTCCTAGTATTCCTACCATTATCTTCAACGGTAG
Organism: Plagodis pulveraria; assembly: GCA_963890685.1. Lineage (NCBI taxonomy): Eukaryota > Metazoa > Arthropoda > Insecta > Lepidoptera > Geometridae > Plagodis > Plagodis pulveraria. The sequence continues at coordinate 7,188,844 of OY982975.1, forward strand.
AATTTAACCGAATAGTAACGAGTATACTGCAAAAGCATTTCCAAAGAAAGCTGGCTTGAGGTCAAATCGGCCAGCCTTAAAACAGAAACCAAAACTTTTGATGAGTTTTTTTCTTGTCCTTTCTGTTAGAGAAGACAGTCGACCCCACATTTAGGAGGATACAGATTTGAAGATAATGAAGAATTTTCAGTAGGTAACAATAAATTTATGGTGTAATATATGTATACTAGCTTTCCAGCCACGGCACCGCCCGCACGTATATCGGTTATCGCGTAAAACTATTTACCTTCCATGTCTTCCAAATCTATTCCATGTGCTTCCTCGGGTCTCAATCTATTTCCATACCAAATTTCATCCAAATCGGTCCAGTAGTTCTTAAGTTTATTCGTTACATACAAAAATAGAAGTCTTTCCTCTTTAAGTTAAGTTTTTTCGTTAAGCTAATATTAAAATAATACTATAGAAGTATTCTTCTATACTAATATTATAAAGAGGAAAGATTGCATACAAAAATACAAACCTTTCCTCGAATAAACTTAAAAACTACTGGACCGATTTTGATGAAATTTGGTATGCAAATAGATTTAAACCCGGAGAAGGAGATCGGAATTTTTTTTACCCAACTCCGAAAAAAGAGGTAAATGGTTTTGTTATGATTGGGCAGGATTTGCCCATCTGGTATTATTCATCTTACAGATGTCTGTAAGATGAATAATACCAGATGGGCAAAACGCCTAACAGAAGGAATACCACTGAACGTAAAAATAAAAGGAGGAAGACCAAGTCAAAGTTGGCATGACATTTTTAACCAGAGATGTTGACCCCTATGGAAGCGAGACGCACGGTAACGTGAGACGTAGAAAGGTTTAGGAGAAGCCTACGCCAAAGAGGCGACTACGACTATAATAGATAAAAAGATAATTAAATTTTTTAACCACCACTACATACCTATTAAATTATAATAGTAGTTTATGCAACTGTCATATAATAGAGGGTATTAAAACATGAGTGTAGTTTCAAAATAAGATTACACGAGTGTTTTAATACCTAATAATATGCAGTTGCATACACTACTTTATTTAATCTCATGGCTAGGTATAGGTAGCTAACATAAGTCATAATTAGAATATTACCGAATGAGATTATATAAAATATATTATGGTCATCTAAAAGTAATAGTTGGTAACGTTGTAATAGTATATATTGTAATTTTAAGTATAGGCTGTAGTAGAAATAATGGCTTTTTTAATTTATTCTATATGTATATTATAATCCAGGCTGTAGCCAAGAATGGGCACACCCCGCTTCATATAGCAGCTCGTAAGAACCAGATGGAAACTGCAGCCACCCTGCTTGAGTACGGTGCGCTGACCAATGCGGAGTCAAAGGCTGGATTCACGCCGCTGCATCTCGCCGCTCAGCAGGTGAGTTTTTTTTAGAACCTACCTGGTATACTAAGATGGCACTAAGAGAAACAGATTGAGTTATAGCTCGTTTTCCTAACGTAATTTTTGTTCTTATAATTCATGTATCATTTAAAACCCTCGTAGCCAGCTTTGCTTAGCCGTTCTTAATCGATCAGCAAAGTTAAGCAACGTCCGCCGCGGTTATGAGTTGGATGGCCCCCTGAAACTATTCCCATTCAGTTTTCTTGGGTTTTATCCTACGAATAAATGTTTTATCAGAGTTTCTCGGCGAGAGTCTGGAGGCAGCAGGTCAAGTGCCTGAACACTTTTTATATTATGAACATTCCGTCAGTTTCCATTTTAAGTAAAACCTTACTACCTAACCTAACCTTATTTTTTGTGTCCCCAACAGGGTCATGCGGAAATGTGCTCTTTACTCTTGGAACACGAAGCAGACGTAGACCAGCAGGCTAAAAATGGCCTCGCAGGTCTTCATTTAGCTGCCCAAGAAGACAGAGTTTCTGTTGCTCAGCTTCTTGTGAAGAATGGAGCCGAGGTAAGGATATTTAGATCGTCGGATAAATATTAGTTTTACTTCACAGGCTTTTGTGAAATACGATCAAGGATGGATAACACTCACCTAGATTATACCTAGAAATTCTTGACTGCAAAACTCACCAGCACGGAATTCCTTTTTGTTGGTATTAAAAGTTGAAGCGAAACAACTTTGAATGCATAATAAAGATTAACAATTATTTGCAATTTTGGCCCAGTATTGATAGCTTTAAACTAATTTTGAATTACATAAAACAATCAAGATATTTACTACCTACATCGTTCATAATCTACTCTGGAGCTGTATACTGAAAATCAGATAATGTTATTCCTGAACTTATTATTTTATTACTGTGTCTTTAAGGTGTAACAAATTTGTGCATTGCGCTCATGAAATATGAGAACCATTTTCGATCAACTGAAATTTGGGACAGTAAAAACGGAATTGAAACTTGTTACAATTTTTCAAACCACCAACTCTTGTATCCAGGTGGACATTTGCACTAAAGGAGGCTACACACCGCTGCACATCGCCAGTCACTACGGGCAAGCCAACATGGTGCGGTACTTATTGGAAAATGGGGCGTCTGTAAAGGCGCAGACTACACACGGGTAAGTCATTGATAATTATTAGTTACAAAGAATTTGTCGTGAAATGAAATCACCGAAAGTTCATAGAATTTGCGAGATGAAGTGGCAATGACCAGACTACATCGCTTGATGAAAAAAAAGTATAATCGTTGGAGAAGACAGGTTCTCAAGTGACGACTTCGAAACACCAGTAATAAGTTCGAAGACATCACGCTTTTATTTTAAATAGGCTAGCCCTTGAACAAGTAACTGATATTGTGGTCAAATATTGTATCCAGGTTAATTAAATATATGCAATATGTATACCTTTTGTTGACATGCAATCTGCACATTTTATACTGTTTTGAGCGAGAAAATAGTCACTAGCTTTCTCGCCAGCGGTATAAGAGCAAACATTTCTTACAACGTTGCGTAATTTAACGAGCACCTAAGTACTGCTTAAATCAGCTGTCAATTTGAACATGTACCTCCAGCTTTCAAATATTAATTGACACCTGTAGAAAGTAGTAAGATAACACACACGAAAAAAAATACAGTCAAATAGGGAACCTCTTATTTTTTGAAGTAGGTTAAAAATGGTGTCCTTATGGAAATCATAATTAATATTAAATTTAAGTAGCATGTCGGTAGCATGCTCATCTACAAGAAGTTTCAAATTTTCAGTGCAGGTTGTTAGTTGTGTTATTTTTTATCTATTAAGGTTAAAATAATAAAAAATGTTTGTTTTAGACGGTGATTCCGAATGGTAACAAAAAAAAATTATTGAACAAAAATACTCGTATATGAGTGACATAACTTACGATGTATATTAGAAAACGTATACACAGTTTAATATTGACAGTACGTGTTAAGGTCGTCAACTGTGCACCGATTATTGCAACATTCATTATGCCACCACCAATACCCTGATTAGAAGTCGCATAGTTTCCATCGCGGACTAATTGCGCCGGATAGTTGCTTACCGCAGAATTTATGCTTTTTAGCAAAATAAAATGCAATAAGGGTTAGGACCCCAAACCCAGGAACAGCAAAATCTTCATGGTGCTTGATCTTGTTGACTTGTTTACTCATTCAAACTTCGATGCTTTGCCTTTAGGAACCGATGTTGGTATGAATATGAAAACAAAATGATTCAGATTTTATACTGCAGACTTGTGAATATTTTCTTAATGTATTTGTGAAAATTATTTCAATCTGTATGTCTGTTACCTTATAGAAAAATATGTTTATTATTATTTATAAAAAAATGTGTTAAATTAAATGAATGGTTGGATGAAATATGTCAAAAAGACACAAAGTTTTAGAAGAATAGAATTATACTATAAAAAATAAATTTTACTCTAGTGTACCGAAAAGTAAGTTCTCATTTAATATGTACCTACTAATAAGTTGTTATCCTTAATTTCTTTTCGTGACATAATTTGGAACGAGGAAATTTGCTGAATAACCAAAATCATCAACACGTCGGTGACTTTGGTTACTCAGCAGGTATGTGTTGGTTATGTTTGGTTCACGTAGCATTCTAAATTTGAAATTTGAAGTGGCAATGGTCTGGTCACATTGCTCGAGGAACCGATAGATAAGGAAGAAAGATTCTAAAGTGGTTATCACATTACACTGGAAGACGTAGAGTTGATAGGCCGCCCACTACGTGGACAAACGATCTTGTGAGTCGAGGAGAGCTAATAGCCTTATAACCTAATAGCCATTCCTTTCGAAATACAAAATAAACCAAAATCGTCAAGTTTGTACTGTTTTCTTTGTACTTTTCTTCTATTCGTTTGTACTGAAAATTCTGCGAGGAACACATAGCCCTCTGCGTAAATATTTTAAGTAATCACCTCTATTGATAAAGCATCAACCTTCTTGGGAATTGAAATTTATTCGACTTAACTTATATTATTATAATGCATTTTACTTACGTACTACATGCTTTATTAATTACGGCTCTATTGAGAACCGCCGTCTTGAGGTTATCATTATATATTTTTATCAATTTTAAGACGTTGTTCAGTACAATGCTGATCTTTGTGGCTATTGTTAAAGTTTATGTCTTTGATAGTATTTTTTTAACTGTTTACGTTTTTCATCTCACTGAACGCATAATTTCCACGATGGCGTGATCCAACCGCCGCGCGCCGCCTCAATATGGTCCCGTTTTGAAATAAGGTGAACTTAGGGATGTGATAGAGCTGATATCGGATAAATAAGACAAATCATAGGAAAAACGCATGCTATGAGCATTATGTTAAATACTTATAACTACCATTTGTAACTAATATTATTTGAACAAGTGATGATTTGGTAACTAATTATTTTTAACCTAGAACGGGGCAATGCTGCCAGCATGCTGGGCACGCTGCCAACTGATAGTGGGCTAGAGCATTTGGACTCCCTATGAGTCCAAATGCTTTTACTGTAGTAGCTGTAGTATTGTAGTAGCTGTACTGTTGTATGTAGTTTGTAGTATTTGTTTAATAAAGGCATATCACCTAGAACTAATTCCATCATAGCTGGATCTTCTAAAATATATACAGATTTTAGAGACAAAACACTTTCTTTTAATTTGAGTTAATCCAATAGTTTACAGAAGTTAAATGAAAGACCTGGAATAAAGTATCAAACACACAAAATAAAAATGAAATTACCGTAGCTTTACTTTTATTTTATAATAACATGAATGAAATCAATCCAAATATATATTTAGATACACATAAGATCTATTTACCGATTCTTCCTGAACAGTAACACAAATATTTACGCGGGGAGGTTCCACTTGCTTGATTAGATACGGTGCATTCATAGCCCGAATTATAATTCTTTTTGCAAAAATCTGGACATAATTGCTTACACGTCTGCCAGTCCATCAATGTTGAACCAGGATCTAACTGGGCTTGGTTCACTTGAAATCCAACGATGGTCAACACGAGGAAAGCAATTAATAGCTTCATTTTATTTTAATCTCTTGAAGGCGATCTTGGAATAAAACTGACTGCGAATGTCATTTTGAAAAAATAACCGCTATTTATATCAACGGACTGACAACAAAAAAATGTTAAGTAACTATATTGAATGACCTTCAATTAGGTCATACTGTAGTTAGGTTATCTGCAGCTGCAAACATGTTATGTCATCTTTATCTTTTCTTGTCAAAGGTCACTATATTATATCAAATGTTTTCAATTCTTTTGCATTGATTTTCAAGTGTGTTTTGTTTGACATGAAGTGCGCGGTTGCAACTGCCTATCATTTACGTGTTAAATGTAAGGAAAAGATATACTTTATGTAAATCACCTCCAAAAAATAAAGCCTTGAACAGCCACAATAACAAATCAAAGTTTTTACAATGCTGAGTCTATTTTACTCAAATATTTCAGGTATAAGCAAAGACTGACTAAATAACTAAGGTAGACACAGTCAAATCAATTAAAATTAGTCCTTCTAAAATCAATTCTCTAACTGCGAATTACACGCAAATAAAAATTGTTTACTTAAAATGTATCACAGAATCATAATGTTAGTAACAAATGGAAATATATGAGATTATTAGCGGGTACTAACTATTGTCAATGATAAGAAAAATAACAGTTCATATAATAATACAATAAAACACATAAAATATGATTATTAATGATCCAACCCACCCTGCAACCGTGTTTAATGACACTCATTAGAGTAACAAAAATATTGTTATAACCATAGTTAAGTTATCTAGAAAAGTACGCTAACTTGAGGCACGTACGAGATTTAAATGCCTTCTCTCTCCTGGAATACTCATGGTTATTTTCGACCAAGTTAAAGATCTCAGTTTCACCTAAACTACAAGTACATATTTTACCTAATAATTAAATTTGTAATATTATAAATACTTATCGCTCCAACCGGTACCACGGTGGCTAAGTATAGCAAATTATTATTATTATTATTTATTATCAGGCAGACAGTTGTAGCAACTGATAATTGCCTGTATTCTGTTACTCTCTACTAGTTTTTTTAACATTAAGATATTTGTTAATTATAATTTATTAATTATATAATATTATTTTTTATTAATTATATTATAATTGTTGTCACACTGGATGTCATACTGTGAAACAAGTGAAGTAGATACCCTGATGGTTACTATGTAGTACAGTTTAATAGGAACAAATATTTAAAACCATACACTTATATAATATATCTTGTGACAATTCCACCTAATGCTGTTTTTTTTATTGTATTGTGACAGAACAAGCTCGAGGCCCACCTGATGTTAAGCGGACTAACCTCTGCCTATAACAGATGCATTTCGTCACACAGGTCAACAGGTGCAAGTCACGAATTGCACTGCGCTCGTCACCTTGAGACATAGTTGTTAAGTCTCATGTGCCTGTAATTTCACTGGATTTCAAGGACTGTTGCCAGAACACACCGTTAGATGCTTGGCGACAGATTTTCTACTTGAGGGTAGTCACGAGCCAGGCGGGCATTCGCAAAATGCCCTTCCAACATGCGGTGAAGCTCAAGCCCGCGGTGGGATTCGAACCATGGACCTGCCTGTAATAATTTTGTTTGTAATTACAGCAATAAAATGCTCAAAACTTCGAATAAATTTTGCATCGCCATGACATAACGTCATGTTGATATATTCGATTTGTTGCTCTAAAAGCCATCCATACACATACAGTCATTCTATAGGACTGGAATTTGCTTTTTAAATTTTTCTAGTTCTAGTAGATACTCCTCTGCAGTAAAGTAGGATAATACGAAATTATAAAATGCTGTGAAAACGAATCATATAAAATCTTAATCGAGTGTTTCCCAGTGGTCAAATTAGAGGTAAGGCTATTATGAGCAATGCGAATTTTCGTTCATCGTTCAGATTAATTTGTCATCTGGTGGATAAAAATACAATCACAATTCGAATAGTTCTATGTTTAATTACGAATCTACACTTTTCATACTTTATTTTGGCCACCTACGTTACGAACATCATGCTTAAAAACAAACATTGTGAAGTTTTATTGGATCATATCATTATGAAAATTAGTTTGCTCATTGTAGCTTCTCATTTATTCTTAGCTTATCATTTATTACAATAAAATTGACAGTTTTTATATGACCCTGCAGTACGTGTAGGGTCATATAAAATTTGTCAATTTTATTGCTCAAATTGTATTTAAATAGTTATAAGACTGCTGATCATTTGGACTAAAGTTTAGTATCTTAGTTTGAATGCGTGCTTAAGGAATAAAAAGATCTTCAACCTGAGACCTCATTAAGCATACTTTTAGAAGTTGTGCTGTCTGATGGCCATTATTATTTCACAGATATAATTTCAGTTGAGTTTAAGTCATTTATATTAGGTAATTTTCTTTTATAGTAAGCATGAGTTCGTTAACGTTGTTCTTAACGGTTCGATGATACTTGTTCAATGAATTACCTCGTAAAAAGCAGGGCGTTCCACAGGTAAAAAAATAAGATGTGTTTGCTCTGCTGAATGTTAAAAAGTAAGTTATAAGTTTTAGTACATCAGACGATGCAGATGAGCTTGTTCAGGAAATGAGTCAAGAGAAAAACAGCAAAATACATTTTTGCTGTTTTTCTCTTGACTCATTTCCTCAGGGTAACATTTATTATTATTTCATAATCTGTCATCGTATTAAAAATAACATTTTTTTTACTCTGAAGTAAAGAGATGGTGTCGCCCGCCTGATTGCAAACGTCAAGCATGTCCGTCACAGTTGTAGAGTCATCTTTCTCTTTCTCGGTCTTCTTGACACTGCACTGCGCTTGTCACTCAGAGACGTTAGTTATTTTATCTTGTTAGTTATTTTATCTTGTTGCTGCAGTGCCCACAACTACACACAGTAGTGCTTGTACACTACTGCTTCAAAGTAGAATATATGCGACTGTTGTAGCTAGATACAATGGAAACATGAAATATATGTTTTTGCATCACCTGATTATATTGAAACTTCTCGTACACCAAATTTAACAATGAAAAATTATTTTAAAAAAGTAAAATACCCGACTATAAATTATTATTTATTTATTTTAGTTTTTTCGTTCCATTGAAATTAAAACTGCTGATTGATGTTTCATATATTTATGTAATCGTTTGTTAAAGCTCTTCATTTTATACCCCACTCGGTGAGTTTACAAGATTTTTTTACTTCACGTAATGACGTGTAAAATATCCGCTAGTTTGTTTTACAATTTTTTTATCTGCCTAGTGTCACTTGTGTTATCAAGACGAATCTAACAATATTTCATACATCAAAATCGTTAGTCCGTTTAGAAGTTATGGTGGAATAAAGAAACTCACAAACATACATGCATGATACCTGAAAACCTAACACTCCTTTTTTTGGGCACTCGTGTAAAAATACGATGCAAACGCGATTATGACTGAAATAAAGAGTTTTCACGTAATTTTATAGAGAACTTTATTACCGTCTCACAAGAATTTTGTGCTAAAGCACTTTTTTCGATCAGATGTAATCTAATAGGCTGGTTGTGGCTGCCATTGTCTCCAATGTCAATAAAAATAATAACATTAGAGCACAAGATTCGGCTCAGTTAACTATGTTCCGATAGCTTAGAGGTCAGGGCACTCAGCTCAAATCCGGAGGACGTGGTTGATTCCCACTTGATACAAAAATGTTGATCTCTGTTAATTAGTACCTAAGGTATACAATTAATATTGTTTGGTAGCTACCTCAGAATAGAAAGTTACCTAACGCAATAAAAACTAACAGTCTTACTTATAAACGCTACTTAAATTTTAAGCATTACTTAGCCGCTGATTAGCAAAATTTCTTACTCATAAACGCTACATAACTTTATCCAGTACCTAAGTACTGCTTATATCAGCTGTCAATTTAAACACCGTCCCACCCTTGTTTAAATATTTAAGTAACAAGATGGCGCCCACATTTCTGATCAGCTGATTTAGTTACTACTGAGGTTAATTTCAAGGAGGCATACAAAACTATAAACACGACATACTCTGTTAATAAATCGTAAAAATATAGCAAGTAGAAACATACATTGGATGATGATATAAATATTATGCGTAACCTACTTACTTTTCGTGACCTTATTGAAGAGTATACCGCAGGTACAGTTCCTGAATTAAGAATATAAGGATGTGCCACACTCGTATATTCCTATTGGATGTATTAAAAGGCAACTTGGAAAACGATGCGCTCAATGTGTAGGTTTTTCAGTATTATACCACTATTCACGTTGATATATATGAGTAGGGTGTTGCTGAACGTTGGGTGGAAAACAGTTCTACATGTCACGATTAAGGCCGGAAAGGTAGCGGGTATACTATACCTGCTACTAATAAAGTTGGTTGTCGATTATAAAATCAAAGCCTAAACTTTTTACATTTTTGTTCTCTTGTTGTTCTATGCGTTGTTAGCGAATATTTTAAATATGTTGTTGCTTTGTATTTTGTATTGATATAGCAGAGATATATACTGACCCTACATAAGGGGGATATATCTCCCTAGCCTAATAATTGTAGGCATATATAATCCTTGTTAGGGTAGGACGATTCAATATTACTCTATACCTAGTATAGTAGGTATAGAATACCGGTAAGAAGAATAAATTATTATTTACTAACTAACTAGAGATTTTATTTAAAAGCAGAATTAAGTACTTATTTGCGAATTTCAGCATGGATGTCGACTCAGTTCAGCAAAAAAAAAAAATTTAGGCGTCGAAATATTCATAATTGTATTAAGGATCTCATTTAATAAGGGTAACCAAATGGTAATAAACTGGTCCAAATAAGACGCCGGACTGTTACTGAAAATCACTTTCTCATTAAAACCCTAACATCTGATCTGATCCGGTGATCGAACTCATTGTAATTTTCTTATAGCCGCGCCATGTGGTTTCAACCGCGTAGACTAGAGAATGATGATAAAAAGTATGGAGAACCTAAACTAACTATTCCGTTGTTTCATCCAAACCCTCAGCCGTTAAAACGTGAATACACGTAGAAGACAAAAACACATACATAAACTTTACATACATACATATAATCACGCCTGTATTCCCCGAATGGGTAGGCAGAGCTAAACACCCATGTTTCGGTCAATTGGGTTTTGTTCCCATGTAATAGGCGGTTAGCCTATTGCCATTCACCGGGCACAGTTTCAGGGTCATACAAAACACACGAGACGAAACACAAGAACATATTACGGCCTTTATAATATTACTGTGGTTTAAGGAATCGCTATAGAATGATTAAAAAAATATGAAGATTGGAATCTTGGCTTTATAGAAAAAAACGTAGACATAATTGGCAATATGTATTGCCTGGGATGGAAAAAGATAACTTCGAGCGGGATATGACGGTATTCGGGCTTCCATAATACATTTCTAATTATATAGAATATTAGGTCCTTACATATGAAATTGGCGTTTTGTATGGGAGGAACAAAAAGTCGAATATTTTTTAATATAATATATTTAATTAATCAAAGTATGAACCATTATTTTCTATGCACTTTTGCCATCTCATAGGTAGTTCATTGATCCCTTTACTAAAAAAACCAGTCGGACGGGAATCAATAAAATCTTTGAAGGCGATTTGGACTGCCCCATCGGAGTTGAATTTTTTCCCTTGCAAGAAGTTATCCAAATTTCGAAAAAAATGGTAATCTGTTGGAGCAAGGTCCGGGGAGTACGGAGGATGTCTTAGACTTTCCAATTGAAGCTCTTCTAATTTAGTAGCCGTCTGTAGCGCAGTGTGTGGTCTAGCGTTGTCGTGAAGCAGCAGTGGCGTGGAGCGATTGACCAGCCTAGGTTGTTTAGCCGCTAGCTTTTCAATCATGGTTTGCAATTCCTGACAATAGACATCAGCCGTAATAGTCTGGCCAGATTTGAAAAAACTGTAATGAACAATACCGGCACTAGTCCACCAAACGCTTACAAGTAACTTTTTTGGGGTTAATTTTCGCTTGGGGCAGGATTTGGCTGGCTGGCCAGGATCTAACCATTGCGCTGAGCGCTTCCGATTATCGTAAAGAACCCATTTTTCATCACAGGTAATGATTCGGCTTAAAATACCTTCATTATTGTGCCGGTTTAGTAATGTAACGCAGCAGTCGACGCGCGTTTGCCGGTTTGTTTCAGTCAATTCGTGAGGTACCCACCTTTCAAGCTTTTTAATCTTCCCAATTTGCTTCAAGTGAATTAAAACAGTTTTATCACTAACATCGCAGCCTGCAGCTAACTCGGACGTGGTTTGCGATGGATCCGCTTCCACAATAGCCTTCAACTCTTCATTATCAACTTGAGTCTCAGGCCGTCCACGGGGCTTGTTCTGCAGGTCGAAATTTCCAGAACGAAAACGTTGGAACCAAAAACGAACTGTGTTTTCTTTTGCAACACGACCGCCATACACATCATTCACCCTTCGAGTTGTTTCCGCAGCACTAGTGCCACGGCGGAACTCGTACTCGTAAATAATGCGATATTTAAGGTTTTCCATTTTGTAAAATGAGTGACGCAAACAGAAAAAAACAGAAGAAAAAAAACAAATGAATGACGATCATCGAAGCACAAATACATGAGTCTATAGCTGTACAAATTTGTATTTGGAATTCCTTACCAAAGAGGAGAAATTCGTGATTAAAGTGGCCAGTACGAAAAACGCCAATTTCATATGTAAGGACCTAATATTAGGTCCTTACATATGAAATTGGCGTTTTGTATGGGAGGAACAAAAAGTCGAATATTTTTTAATATAATATATTTAATTAATCAAAGTATGAACCATTATTTTCTATGCACTTTTGCCATCTCATAGGTAGTTCATTGATCCCTTTACTAAAAAAACCAGTCGGACGGGAATCAATAAAATCTTTGAAGGCGATTTGGACTGCCCCATCGGAGTTGAATTTTTTCCCTTGCAAGAAGTTATCCAAATTTCGAAAAAAATGGTAATCTGTTGGAGCAAGGTCCGGGGAGTACGGAGGATGTCTTAGACTTTCCAATTGAAGCTCTTCTAATTTAGTAGCCGTCTGTAGCGCAGTGTGTGGTCTAGCGTTGTCGTGAAGCAGCAGTGGCGTGGAGCGATTGACCAGCCTAGGTTGTTTAGCCGCTAGCTTTTCCATCATGGTTTGCAATTCCTGACAATAGACATCAGCCGTAATAGTCTGGCCAGATTTGAAAAAACTGTAATGAACAATACCGGCACTAGTCCACCAAACGCTTACAAGTAACTTTTTTGGGGTTAATTTTCGCTTGGGGCAGGATTTGGCTGGCTGGCCAGGATCTAACCATTGCGCTGAGCGCTTCCGATTATCGTAAAGAACCCATTTTTCATCACAGGTAATGATTCGGTTTAAAATACCTTCATTATTGTGCCGGTTTAGTAATGTAACGCAGCAGTCGACGCGCGTTTGCCGGTTTGTTTCAGTCAATTCGTGAGGTACCCACCTTTCAAGCTTTTTAATCTTCCCAATTTGCTTCAAGTGAATTAAAACAGTTTTATCACTAACATCGCAGCCTGCAGCTAACTCGGACGTGGTTTTCGATGGATCCGCTTCCACAATAGCCTTCAACTCTTCATTATCAACTTGAGTCTCAGGCCGTCCACGGGGCTTGTTCTGCAGGTCGAAATTTCCAGAACGAAAACGTTGGAACCAAAAACGAACTGTGTTTTCTTTTGCAACACGACCGCCATACACATCATTCACCCTTCGAGTTGTTTCCGCAGCACTAGTGCCACGGCGGAACTCGTACTCGTAAATAATGCGATATTTAAGGTTTTCCATTTTGTAAAATGAGTGACGCAAACAGAAAAAAACAGAAGAAAAAAAACAAATGAATGACGATCATCGAAGCACAAATACATGAGTCTATAGCTGTACAAATTTGAATTTGGAATTCCTTACCAAAGAGGAGAAATTCGTGATTAAAGTGGCCAGTACGAAAAACGCCAATTTCATATGTAAGGACCTAATATTAGGGCACTTTGAATTTACCATATTGCAAAAAAATACCTCGCTTCAGAAGCCTCCAGTATGCCTAACTATATGTACAAAAGCAGTAGGTATCTACAAAAAATAGTTTTTTTACTTTTTAATTTTAAGATTTTCAGCTCTCGATACATACTTTTTGGCAATTTGGGTCTTTCATAATACCTTTTAGTTCAATGTTGTCAGTTTAAAATACGTTCGACCTCATTATCCATTGCTTAGCTAAATAGTTGCCAAGTAGCATTTATAAGTAAGAAATATTTAAACATTACTTAAACACTGTTTAGTTATCCATTACTTAGCAACTACATAGCGGATTTTTTATAAGTAAGGGGGTAAATGTTTTCTCTCTTCTATCTTAATTCCGTTTTGGACCCAAGGCTCTACCGCGAATGTTAATTAGTTGAGCGTTTGTATCTTTTTTTACTTTTAGTTAATTAAGTAACTAAATGAGTTCCCGTGTCCCAATTTTAAAAATGCCGTGGAACGTACTTACTGTACGGTGTTTGTACTCTACATCGAGGAAACCAACCTTTATTTTATTATAATTTTCCAGATACACCCAAGTCTACAGATTTCCAACTTAAATCTCTATTAATTCAAGCACACAATTGCGTCACCATTGTCTTTCAATACATTTCACACGTCAACCTTTTCAGATCTCATTAAGGTACTGAATTGAAATCATCTGAATATTCATAAAACCTAGAAGGTATAAAACCTGGATCATTTCATGTTCACATTCATTCCATCGGAAACTCTTAAAGGCACAACATTGCAGAATCCATCACGTCTCTAACTAACGGGAACTAGCATCATGAGAACTCAAGTGTTCCTTGGTTTCTTCCTAATCCTTGTCGCCTGTTCTTCTGGAAAACGGCACTACTGTGGTAGAATACTAGCAGATACTTTGAAAATTCTCTGCGATGAACAATTCCTTATAAAGAAATCGATGCCATACCCTTCTGCATATGCTCCAGCAAATTTTAATGCATTAGGATGGCCCTGGCTTGGCCACCACAAAGCTATGGTTATGAAAAGTCAAAGAGGCAAGAGAACGGGAATCGCTGATGAATGCTGCTTGAAATCCTGTTCGCTCGAGGAACTGCAGAGTTATTGTTGAGTCTCTCAATACTGTTGCTCAATATTGATTGTATATAATGTTTTATGTTCTCCACGTCCTGATATTACTTAATAAAATCTAGTCATCACCAAAGGGTTTGTTATTATTATTTATATCGTAACAGCAAAATTTACTTTTAATGACTACACTACATCCTAATGTTCAATATGTAAGTTAAAAAGTTAAATAAAATTCCCTTCTGAATGGATATGCCGAATTGAGAGTATACTATACGTACAAACTTAGTTTCGTCATATTTTAAATACCAAGTGTTCAAACTCGGTGAAATCTTGGTGAATTTTGTATGCATATTGCTGAGTCTGATATCTGTGCTTCTGGTTTGCCAGTTTCTGCAACAACTCATATCTTTTTTTAATTTATTATTATATTCTGATCTTTAAATTCATTTCATAACTTATTGAATGTATTAACACACATAGCTCTAGTCATCTTATAAGCTGGTGAATTATGATACTAGTATTTAGCAAAATACCAGTTTCATAATTCACCCAAGCAAACACGCAGTCGCAAAATATCAAAAGTACAGTCATATTTTACTCATACGGTATTTTGCTAATCTGGCGAATTATGGAAAAGTTGAAGCGCATCCATTTTCGCGAACAATTGTCCCAGTTAATTTCACTTATAATTGAAAGCACAGGTACAGAAAGCTAATAATAAGAAAAATGTTTCTCATCGTGAACAGAATATACTTTTAAAAGACATAAGTAAAGTTGAAAAAGTTTTGCAAAGTTGATTTTTTTCTGCTTGCGTAGACCATGAAAGCCCAGCAGAATGTACGGCTACAATTAAATCTCACTGTTATATTAGAATACTTCTAGGTTAGCCTGAACAACATCTTCGACCACTTACCATCAGGTGAGATAGTTGTCAAAGGCTAACCTATCAGAAATAAAAAAAAATATGGACATGTAAGTAAGAAGAGAAAAAAAAAACAATGTTTCTGTTATCGAGAACAGAAAATACACTTATAAGACCTAAGCAAAGATGAAAAAACGGCCGAGTGCGAGTCAGACTCGCGCTACGACGGTTCCGTACAAACCTGCAGGTATATGAGTTAAAGTTATGGTATTTTTATTGCTAAATGATATCCATACCATTTAAAATGATTACTAATTATTTTTTAATGTGATGTAACTAAGAATTTTTGCTTTTCGTAATTTTTCATTTATCTGTGCTGTCGTTGCTTCGTACCAAATTTCAAGATACTGAGTTCCCGGGAAGTACCCTGTAGGTTTTGATTCTTTACGCGAGCGTGAATTGCGAGTGTCGAAAGTTTGTGGCATAAACGGCCGTATCTTTTGATTGCGTTGGCTTGGAAGTTCGATTTTTTCACAGCTCCAAGGGACAGAGACTTGAGTATTTGATAAGAATTTCACGTATATATTCAAGAACCCAACAAATTATTTTTCTGCTTGCGTCGACCATCAAATCACGGCAGAATTTATGACTACAAACAAATGGTTGAATAATTTAATTAGGAATTACTAATAAAATTCTAAGGTAGCTATAGCTTCCTTTTCGTCCTATAGGACTAATTAAACAGTATTGAAAACAAATTAATATTCTTAACAACAGTTACTCGGTCACATGGACCTGGGAATCATTTTCGAAAAGGTTTAATTTTATTTGTGGTATTATTTTTGATTCTGATAACAGATATTTAGAATATGATATTTAGAAGCGCTCGTAGCGAAGTTTACTTAGCTGTTCTCAACCGATCAGCAAAGTTAAGCAACGTCGCGCGCGGTCATGAGTTGGATGGGTGACCGCTAGTGACAATACTACTGAGCGCTTCCGTGCTTCGGAGGGCGCGGTCCCGGTTGTTGTCTTAGGATGGCGGTCGTTATAGCATGGTGGTAGGGCAATTTGCGAATGCCCGCCTGGTTAGGTACCACCCTCAAGTAGAAAATCTGTCGCCAAGCACCGGTGTGTTCCGGCAGCTGTCCTTGAGAGCCAGTACTTCTAGGTTAGCCTGAACAACATCTTCGACCACATCATCACTTACCGATGTAAGATAGTGGTCAAAGGCTAACTTATCAGGCATAAAAAAAAATTGATACAATTTTTTTTGTCCTTAAAAATCTTATATTTAGATAAAAAATTTGTAAGTGTACAAAATCTTTTATATTGGTATTATTATTATTGGTGGCTGGTCTGATATTATTATAATCTTCTGAAACCTTTACTTAGTTAATTACAATTTTGTTTGTTAGTGTACACATTCTGTTATTTTGCTAGTCTACTATTCTGAGAATCTGATAATATGATGTTTTGCGAATCTTGTATTAGGCTCCGGAGCCTGTTAGAAGATATAAATGGAACTTTATTCCACCATAAACAATAAGAAATTATAGTAATAAATATTCTGATATCCACAATTTAAGTTATTCTTCTACTATGTTTTATTTAGATCAAATATAAGCCTAACACTATGTCTTTGTCCACAGGTATACCGCCCTGCACCACGCAGCACAGCAAGGCCACATCAACATTGTCAATATACTGCTGGAGCACAAAGCAGACGCTAATGATACTACCTCGGTACGTTAAAAGCGTGTTATTTGTTGGCTATATACTCGTACGGGGTTATTGGTATAATGCTAAGAATCTCTTAGGGTTGACTTCTGCTAGTCCTAAGGAACGTGTTGAGATGTTTTGTTTTAAGTCTCTTTTGCCTGTAATTTAATATTTCATATTTTTTATTACGTAGCTCGATTTAAATATTCAAAACTCTATTCAAAAGGAGCGCTGCGCGGTCCAGTGTTGCCGCGGCCGGCGCTCTTAATTCAATTTTGGAGAGTTGACTGTAGTAATAATTCAGTATTCACATTGTGTTCTTTTATTTTCTAAATTATATCAAAATATAATAAAATAATCACCGCGGCTTTATGAAGCCTGTCAGCAATAAAACTGAAATATCTACATCAACATTTTTACAATATCTCTGGTTTATATTTTCTAAAACTAAATTAATTGATTGGCTCACACTAGCTAACCACTAGCTAAATTATTAACATTTCATTATCGCTTACAAAATTACAACGATATCATAGAACATATAATACAATACTACGTAAAGGAAAGAAAAAATAAGAGCGGTTGACGAACCCGCGACAATTCGTCGTTCGGATCGGGACATGCTCTGCCAATTGAGCTATCGCAGAGGGTCATAGCACAAATGTATCCATTCGTTAGTATTGTTTTACCTTATTAAGAGGACGGAGCGACATCTGCAGCCAATATCAATTGAAACCAAAAAACAAGATAAAATTTTCAATTAGCTTTAAACTTGTCATTGGCATCAGCGATAATGAGAACAATACAATTTCATTCATAACTAGGCCCAAGTGGTCCTGATGATGCCATTGGGTAAGTAGACGAAACCCCATAATTCTAACACTGGAATTTTTCTACGAGAGGCAACAAAAATAATCCTGTCAGTGAAAGAAGTTATTCGCTTAGCAGACGTTGATGCAAAAATTACAATATTAGAACTTCACTATCGATTTTGCTAATTTTATTCTTCTCAGAAAGCCTAAGTTAAATTAATAAATCATAGGGTAACTTTTTGAATTCCACAGAATGGCCAAACTCCTCTAGACATCGCCTCGAAGCTTGGCTACGTCACAGTGATGGAAACTTTGAAGGACGTATCCGAACCATCAGTAGAACCATCGTCTCAAGAGAAATACAAAGTCGTCGCTCCTGAAACGATGCTCGAGACTTTCATGTCAGATTCCGAAGAAGAAGGCGGTAAGCACAATTTTTTTTATTGAGTAGTGTTTTTGGTACCTAATATAGACAGATACATTTCGCTGCAGGTTTAGACCCTTGTAATAAGGGGAGAGCCTGCGCGCCAAAGCTCGATACTCCTGATTGATATTGAGATGTTTTTATAAGAGAAAGCTTGAATGTTTATCAGATCTAGAATCAGAAATTCGCAGTTTGTGATTCTATCTGAAGATTTGCTTTCAACCACACTAATTTTTATTTATCATTTGACTGACGAAAACTTGTATGTTCGTGTGTTGCCACTCACTTCCAAAGTTGCTGGATGAACTTTGATAAAACATATATTTCTATGGATTTGGATTTTCATTCGCAGTAATGTGTTGTTTTCACAGAAACGCAATATATCAATCTGAGCGTGGCCACAGGTGGAAACTTATCCTGAAAGAATGTAACGTTAGGATTGAGATTTACAATTATACAATTTTTATACTTATAATTTTTCTTATAATTTTTATACCCTGGTTTATCACTAACAGGTGAAGATACTATCCTGAACGACCAGCCGTACCGATATCTGACGGCTGACGATATGAAATCTCTTGGTGACGACTCTCTGCCCATCGATGTCACCAAGGATGAGAGAACCGAGTCGGCGCTGAGCCATAAAAATATTATGGAGTTGTCCCAAGGTAATATTAGAAGTCTATGATTCTGGATCTAGAGCTCTGAGTCTGGGCTTTAGAGCCTTAGAATTTTCTGTTTAAATATAAAATTACCTCACAGTCCTCAAATTAAAATCAGACCCGATTTTAAAATCCAACGACCTTCTTATTTAGTTGGTATATGAGAAAAAAGAAACAACTTTGAATCATCAGATTCTTGACTACATTACCACATACATTTTGTATGTAGCACTAAAACTGCTAAAAATTTTAATTTTGCTTGTAACGGAACCATTTCGCGTCTAACGACATTGATGATTTTCTACAGAATAATATCAGTCCATTGATAAACTTAAAATCTTTTATCGGTAGACGTGATTTACAAATCGAAGAATTGCGTCCATGGGAAGAAAATCGTGGAAGATAATTAACTGATAGTTATAATACAAAGAAGAATACATTATTTTAGAAGAAAGACATTTTGCAAATATTTAACTAAGTAAACTCAATAATTTTAAGTTCTACTGTTTAGGAAAGACTCAGAATATAGATTGGTTTTGTATTGTAGAGCTCTTATGCCAGAATGACGATAAAATCTAAATTGAGTTAAATGACACCGAAATAAAACTTCAGATAAGTTGGATTTTTATTTTCATAATCTACATGTTTCCATACAACAATGTGTAGATACCTTCTTTTAAGTAAATATATACCTGTATGGGAAGACCTCGCTCTTCAATATTTTAGATATTTCTGAGGTACTTCCTAACATAAAATTCAAAACATGTGTAAATTAGTCCAAAAAGTTAAAAAAAACCCACTGCAAGTTATTTATTTTCGTCAAACGTTTTATCGTTTCATTGAAATTAAAACTGCAAGTTATATATATTTATGGCATCGTTTTTTAATTCAGACCCCATTCGATGGGTTTGGAAGAAAATAAAAATATCTCACAATATGGCGTATCAATCCACCAGTTTTTTTTATGCACCTAGTGTCACTTGCGCTATCAAGACAAATCTAACGATATCTCATACATTAAAATCGGATAAGCCATTTCGAAGTTATGGTGGAATACAGAAACTCACAAACATACATAAACATGAACCCTGAAAACATAACACTAATTGTTCGTAGATATTGTTATGTTTGCAATAATGCCTGGCAAATTACGGGAAGACGAAGGATGCGGGTTCAAATCCCGCACATGATTATAATATTTTCTCTCGTAAATTTGCAATTTTCAGACTCCTTTTTTGGGCAGTCTTTTAATTAATAACTAAATACTTAACATTATAATTACGTGTAGGTGTGTGTGAGTGTGTGTTTGAGAGAGAGAGAGAGAGTGTGTATGTTTATTTAACAAAATATAGGAATATATTTTATCTTAAATATAAAGTTTTATTTAAGGTTATTCTTGCTTTGACTTTTAGCTCCAATTTCTCCTACTGAACCAAACTGGAGGCTAAGGATAGCGAGTAACTTTAAAACTTATATTTATTTCAGGATCAATGAACGGGATGCCATACCAGCCTCAACAAGAAGTAGTGGTGAAGAGTATCAGCCGCTACAGCACAGCTCAAGCGCCAGAAGGATACTGCTACAACGTCGACCCGATGCAACCAAAGTCAGTATTATTTATATAGCTGTTTTTGAAGCAGCAATGATACAGTGGGACTGCCAAGCAGTGAGTCGATGATTCGAATTCCACAACAGGTTTGAGCTTTACCGCATCTCAAGTGGAAATTCTCGCCATAAACCTGAATGTTGTATTAATTCAGAGATAGAATTACTACTAGCAGCTGTACTTGAGAGCTCATAACTTCCGAGCTGAGCCTGATTACCATCCTTGATCGTATAATCAACCAGTTGAGGTTGTGGTAAACGCTAACTTATCAGCTGTAAGAAAATAGAAAAACGTTTAATAGGTACTACTTTGAACCTACTAAAGCCCTGCCTGCTGTCAGCTCAGTCTACTGTCAGCTCAGCCTGCTGTCAGCTCAACCTGCTGTCAGTCGTATTTACAATAAATACTTTTTTCCGTTTCATCTCGACTGTGTGCGCAAGCCTGCACAATGCATCAGGGTCGGCAACGCATTGGTAACGCCCCTGGTGTTGCAAATGTCCATAGGCGACGGTAACCGCTTACCATCATGTGGGCCGTCTGCTTGTTTGCCAACCCATTACATTAAAAAAAAAAGTTTTGTTAGATTTCATTCATTCTTAAATAGGTGTAAGATTCGATTAGTATAAGTCTCTACTTCAATGATCTTTAGTAAGAGTCCGTTGTCCTGGATACCACCACAATATAAGATATTCTGCTTCGAAGCAAGTTTAATTACTGAGCGAACGAGACATCAGAAACAACATCTTGGAGGGATGAGCGCAGTGCATTGTCAAGCAGTATGAGAAAGGGGACACTGCTACTCTAAATAGATAGGTGTGACACTTACCATCAGGCGAGTAACTAGTCCAATGTGTTGGACTTAACATATTGGTCTAGTTACTCGCCTTAAATATAAATATTAGACTTAATATTTATATTTTTCATTCAAAAATCATTGCACGAATTAAAATAATTGAAATATTCTCGTGATTTTGTCATTGCGGCTTGAAGAGAAGATGAACATACTTACACACACACTATCAAATTATAGTTAAAGTGTGTAGTGTGAGTGTGGTGTCGTGTACTGTGGTGATAACTTGAATGTTTGTTTTATAAAATTTACAGGGGGATGAAAAAAGAAACCTTAAATTTAAGTATTTTTTTATTTCAGAATAAGAAAACTTTTAATATATGTATGAATTATGCGCACGCTGCCTTGGATGCAATCTACTATAGGAAAAAACTACAATGGAAAAAGTGAGTACTCAAAGAATTTGAATCATTGTATAGTCGAACGGTAATAGCTTACGGACTGCCCTGCCGCAGGTCCATTGTTTGATCCCCACCGTCGCCGCCTTGGGCTTCACCGCATGGTGAAAGGTCATTTTGCGAATGCTCGCATGGTGAGATACCACCTTCAAGTAGAAAATCTGTTGTCAAGCGCCTAACAGTGTTTTCCGACAGCTGTTCTAGAGAGCCCGTACAGGCACATGCGGCATAAGAGCTGTGTGTCTCAGGATGATGGACGCAGTGCACATACGCATATGTTAGAGGCAGAGGTTTCACATCAGGTGGGCAGCGTGATTGTTCCCTCACAATCACATAAAAAAATGGTGATTGGTTATTACAATGATATACAAATTTGTAATTGCGACCTAGATAAAATGGGATGTATTTTTTTTCTTCCTTTGTTATTTTGTATATATCTTTTTTAAAAACCCTTTCAGTAATATGCTTGCCAAGATCTTCCATGTCCAACTGTTTCAGTTCAAACTATCGCTCACGCTCACTTTATACCTATTTATTGAATGTAAAATGTATATAGTTGATGTAATGCTCCCAAATCTATCAATTCTGTTGATGTATTTTCCAGTTTCCTTGTATCATTCCTGGTGGATGCTCGTGGAGGCGCCATGCGAGGGTGTCGAGGAGGTGGAGTGAGGGTCATTGTACCGCCACTTTCTGCTCAGCAACCTACTAGAATCACATGCAGGTAATATATTTTTATTCTTAAAATTTTCAATCCAATACCTGATAAAAGTACGGGCAAGTTTAGCTCACAGACTGAGTTTCAATAAAAGTATTAGTAAGTGACAACTTGTAAATAACAAATTACTATATTACGTTGTGATTTTTTTAGTTTATATATCAGCAGGCGTCAGAGCAAAAATTTAATTGTTCTAACGTTTGGATTTAATATTTATCACAACTGAGTCTACTTTCACTGTGTTTATAATCTCTTTATAAACTTTGATATTTTTCAAACACGTGCTCCATAGGTTTAAGTTACTATTACATTTTGCAGTCAAACTTGTCACTTGCCGTTGTTTTCATATTTATTTTTATTTAACGATGGTTAAAATCCGAAAGGAAAAATTTGAGTTATTGTCATGTTAGCTCAGTCGGTCAGAGCATACCCTGGCTATATGGGCGGATGACGCGGGTTCGAATCCTGCACATGACTATAATTTTTCCTCACCTTAATTTGTAATTTTGTTATTTTTCGTTGTTATTGAATAAGAGTATCGTAATCTGTATCCCATCTGGTGCCAACATAACATAGCTTTTGAAATTCATTTAGATATTTGAAACCATCCCGCATCAACCACATGCCTCCGCTGATGGAGGGCGAAGCCCTTGCATCTAGGGTTCTGGAGATGGGGCCAGTATCTGCAAAGTTTCTGGGGTAAGTTTAAGAAAAATAAGTGATATCTCGTGGCTATGACCTTTAAAGGAAAGCAGAACAAAATTTGTGTTTTGTTCTGTTAAAATGCCGCTGAACAACTGACTCAAGGATGTTCAGCGACATTTGGTTTTCTACTGCGCTCATTTTAATATTACTGCCCACATTTTATTGTGAGAGAGAACATTTTGATGTGAGTGATGTCGTATATGTGTATCCTTATATCCTTTAATGGTTACCTAAATTAGGTGTGTTTTTCAAATGTCCCGTTCAAAAAATATCGTAGAACGATGATAGAGCATAATTTTTTTAATTTTTTTATTATTTATTTATTTTTTAATCCACAGCTCTTAAAATTAACGTATGTATTGAGAAATACTTAAACTTACAGCCAAAAACGGACTAACATTTTATAAGTATACAAAATTACATTCAACGTATTAATATATAATATATAAACTATATAAAAATTAATATATAAACAGTACTTAAAATGAATTTTACTTTATACGACAATTAATACATTTGTATGATGTTCTGTATGAAAATGTGCGTGATTGTGTGTGAGTGTAAAATCTCATGCTCTATGAAGTAGTACTACTTATTTGGTTTTACTAAGAGGTATAATTTCTAATTTATTTTATTATAAAAAGTGTGTAATTTGATGTTTGTGGCGTGAAAATGCATGAGTGTGTATCAATAATTATGTAATTTGATTATAACTTAATATCTATTGGACTTTGTTCTCCAAAACGTGTAAGATTAATTTTCTAAACGCTTGTTGAGAGCAGAAAATATCTATGGTATCAAACATTTTATTATGAGTTCTTTTTATTATAAGGCGGCTTGCAACCATTATAAGATCAAATTTAATACTGTTGTTTACAATTTTTGAATTAAATTAAGATAAACAAGATAAATAAGATCAACAGAGTACAAATATCAATTAGTTCTACTCAAAATTAAGCCATTAGAGTAACAATGCAGTTTAAAATGATCACATTTTAAACTTTCATAATTTTGGCTTGAATTACTAATATTCATGGTAATGACAGCAACTCTAGGATTTGCCACTCGGCTTACACGAGAAATAAGATGTTTATAACTCGGACCATATGTTTCTCTGGACTTCAATCGCGAGGACGAACTAATAGTAGACAATTGGTAATAACAACATTCGACGTCTTTTAACTCACTCCTACAATTATAATAAAAAACACCCAATAGTCAATAAGTCTACCGAGAATAAAACATTTACCCATTAATACCTTCATTACTGCATTTGAGATGAGTTACATAACTTAACGAAAGACAAAAATGAGTGCCATGTAACCACATGTTTATGTACTTGTAGAAAATTGCAATGCTCAGTTAAATATAAAATTTCATTACAGACACGCACATTTCAGATAAAAATCAGAACTACTACACTAACGCGCTGCCAAAGACTATGTGCTTTCGCCATAGTTTACGGTTACATCATCGTGGGGTGTCGCGAAAATATCACATACAAAGCCCACTTATAAATAAGTGACTATGCAGTCAGCGTTCCCACTCAGCCTCCAATATAGCCTTAATACTGTCCGAATTCAATTTGTTAAATAATGGATCCATTAGCGGTCTCCCGAATACAGAAGCGAACCGTTTTGTATAGGTTGTTTAATCTGTAAAAACAACACTATACTCCGTCAAATCAATTTATCATAAAACGGATTGCTACCTTTCTGGTTAATCTATTAAACATCCATACAACCAGAAGAGAAGAAGATGTAGAGCTTACATTATGGTGTTTTTTTTTATATTCTGATTATTTCCGATATTAAAAGTTTAAATATTATTGCAGACCAGTGATACTGGAAGTACCTCACTACGCTTCGCTACGCGGCAAGGAGCGCGAGATTGTGATCCTGCGCTCAGACAATGGCACTAGCTGGCGTGAACATAACGCTGATGCTACTGATGACGTCGTTCAAGATATACTGCATGAAACTCTGGAGATTGAAGGTATGTTTAAGACCTTTTTTATTTTTTATTTTGTTGATAGGGAAGCCACAATCTCACTTGATGGTATGTGGTCGAAGGTGTTAACAGGCTTAACCTTCATTCACCACATTACTGGCACTCCAGGACAGCTGTCGGAACACACCGTTAGGTGCTTGGTGATAGTTATTCTAATCGAGGTTGGTCGCAAGGCAGGAGGGCATTCGCAAAATGCCCTTCCACCATGCAGTGAAGGTCAAGCTCGTGGCGGAATTCAAACTATGGACCTGCTACGCGGCAGTCCATAGCCAATGCCACTGAGTCATCACTGCTTCATAATTACTAGTATCAAACTTAAAATTGGAAGTATGATTGAAGGTTTTACTGAAGTTTGAAAGTTTGTCTTATGTTCGGTGTAAGTATTGAGTTAATCCATTAAACTGATTCACAAAGAAACAAATAATAAGACGGGTTGATAAGCCAACATAGTACAGAACGACGAATAAAAAAAAAAAAACTATCAAAAAAGCAATTATTCAGTAAAACATAAAATTTTATTAGGTAAAATATAACAAAAAACAGTTTATCAAGGGATTGATTCCAAGCCTTGTCGTGAGAGAAAAATATAAAAATGCTTTATCTAATATCCATATTAATGTACCATTCAAAATATTTGAAACCGCCCTATTGGTGGAATGGTGTAAGCGTTGCTTTATTAATTATTGGTGATAGGCTAGCCTTTGACCTCAATTTTGCCTCATGGTAAGTGCTGATGTGGTCTTAGAGTTTGTTAGTTTTATTTTAGCTATGGATTGACGTGCCACAGGTCCATGGTTCAATCCTCACCGCCAGCTTGAGCTTCACCGCATGGTGGAAGAGCGTTTTGTGAATGTCCGCCAAGCTAGCAACCACTCTCAAGAAGAAAATCAGTCTCCAAGCACCTATCACCCTGAGACATACAGTTGTTAATGAGACTTAACAACTGTATGTTTCAGGGTGACATGTGCAGTACATGTTCGTCACTTGTATCGAAATGCATCCCTTATAGGCATAGGTTACCGCTTGACATCAGGTGGGCTTGGAGCTAGTTCCGAAATATCCCATTAAAAAAAAATGTTACTGGCTATCAAGGATAGCTGCCGGAACAGAGCGATACTTGTTTAGCGACAGATTTTCTACCTTGCATTCGCAAATTGCCCTACTGTACATAAAACATTTTTTTTTAAATCCTGTGGTTCTGGTTTCAATCCCCGAGTCGGATGGTTATTGACTTATTTTTTTAATTTTTTTTTTGTTTTTTTTTTTTTTTTTTTTTTTTTTTTTTTACATTAGTTGGGTTTGCGTTTGACTCCATCTCACCTAATGGTAAGCGACGACGAAGTCGAAGATGAATCACGTTTGCCCAGAAGAAACCTATTTACTCTTTTTTTGAAAACACCAGGATTATACGCACCTGGAAAGACTGACGATGGGAGAGAGTTCCACTGCTTCGCTGTTCGCATGATAAAGGAGCTCTGAAATCGCTTTGAACGAACATGCGGCAAATTGATAGTGAAGGGATGAAAGCTCACTCCGCGTCTGGTACTCTTATAGTGAAATGGAGAAGACGGTATGAGATCATGTAGCTCTTGAGTACATTCACCGAAGTGAATGCGATAGAAAACCGACAGACAAGCTACTTGGCGTCTATGCGACAGACTTTGAAGTTTTCTCTCAACTAGCTTGCTGTCACCAATTAGCTTAGTGGCACGCTTTTCTACTGATTCCAAAGCCGCAAGCTGGTACTTTGCTGAACCATCCCAGAGGTGGCTGCAGTACTCCATGCAAGAGCGCACTTGGGCCTGGTAAAGAGTGAGCAGTTGCGATGGAGTAAAGTAGCGCCTCACTTTGTTCAGTATGCCAAGTTTTTTGGCTGCGGTCTTGGCTTTGGACTCTACAGATTGGCTATAGTTGAGGTTGGGAGATATTTGCATGCCGAGCAACTCAATGCCATTTCCGAACGGTATCGGTTCACCTTTGAAAGACGGAGGAACAACAATACAGTCCCGTTTGGCAGAGAAATGACACGCTTGCGTCTTTTTGGTGTTAAAAGAAACCAAATTGACTGCACCCCAATCAGACATCGCTTGTAAAGTGGTGTTTGCTCTCTCGATCATGGCAGCTCTTGAAGACTGGATCTCAGATTTCTTGGCTCTAGGATTAGGAATGTATCTCTCCACTACTGTACTATCATCTGCATACCCAACAATACCCGGTGTAAGGAGGTCGTTTATTTGCAGAAGAAATAAAGTAGCAGAGAGAACAGATCCCTGGGGTACTCCGGCATTAATACTCATCTTTTCTGATGAGCAGCCATCTAGAACCACACGAATAAATCTGTCGCTCAAGAAATAGGCGATCCAGTTACAAAAATCTGGTGGGAGGCCATATCTGGGAAGCTTGCTAAAAGGCTGGCGTGCCAAACTCTATCAAATGCTTTTGATATATCAAGAGACACTGCCAGAGCCTCACCTTGCCGCTCGATAGCCTCTCCCCAGTAATGAGTGACGTACACCAGAAGGTCGCCAGCAGACCGGTTTCGGTGAAAGCCATACTGGCGGTCACTGAGCAAGTCGTTTGCTTCTAGGTAGTCAAGTAACCTGGTGTTTAGTACGCGTTCCATAACTTTACAGAAAATGGAAGTGATCGCTATTGGTCTGTAATTATTGGGATCTGTTTGAGAGCCTTTCTTGGGTACAGGCTGCACATTAGCAAGCTTCCATCCTTTTGGCACCTTGCCGGTCCTTAAAGAAAGGCGATACAAGCGCGTCAACACGGGAGCCAGCTCAGGTGCACACACTTTTAAAACTATAGCGGGAATACCATCCGTTCCAGAAGCTTTGTTGCCGTCCAGACTCCGCAGCACTTTAAGCACTTCTCTCTGGTGGATTGAGATTTTGCTCATTTCGTATTCGCATGGAGGAACGAGAGTAGGAGTGCTTTTACCGGAGTCCATCCGTGAGTTTTCTGCAAAAAGGTTAGCAAAGAGATTTGCCTTATCCATTGCAGTGTGAGCTAATGACCCATCTGGTTTCAAGAGCGGAGGGAGAGAGCTGTGACAAAAACTAGCTTCAATCGATTTAGCCAAACTCCAAAAAGCTCTGCTTTCAGAGAGGTGGGATGCTAATTTGGCTCCAATGCGGCTAACTCGATCAAAACTAGCCTGGCGCAATGCTTTCTTATACAGCTTGGTTGCAGCGTTGTAGTCCCGTTTTTTGTCACTGAGGGTTGCTGATTTGGAGACACGCGCTTCAGCCCACGCCTTGTACTTTTCGTGCTTAAGCCTATCGGCTTTAGCACAGTCAGAGTTGTACCAAGGACGCGCCGCGGAATTGGGTACCTGGTCACGAAACGGAATAAAATATTGCATTCCTTGGTTTATAACATCGCAAATGGCATCAGCGCAAATGGATGGGTTCTCAGAAGGAAAACAGACCTGCTGCCCAGGGTAAGCTGCTTAAAAGTGTCGCATCTCATCCCAGTCCACTGAAGTAAAGCGCCACAGCCGTCTGCATTTTCAAGAACTATAATCTGGGGGAGAAAATGTGGCCACAGCATTAATTAGACAGTGATCAGAATTTCCTATGGGAGCAGATACAGAGACTGAGTATCTATCCGGATCATTGGTTAAGATTAAGTCTAAGCAGTTAGCTGTGTGGCCTTCCACATCGGGTATTCTTGTGGACTGGTTAACAAGTTGAGTAAGGTCGTGTGATAGTGCAAAATTGAGCGTTTCACGGCCAGCATGGTCAGTTTTCTGAAAGGGAAACAACCATTCTTGATGGTGAGCGTTAAAGTCCCCTAGGATCATGACTTTGGCTTGAGGATATCTCTGCTGCACAGTATCGACCGAGTCGCTCAGGTATTCAAGAAGTCGCGAAGTTTCCAGATCGCCGCTGTGTGATCTGTAAATGCAGGCGTACACGATTTGTTCTTGACCTGTATCCACCAAAGTCCACAGGAAGGAAAAATCTGGTGTTTCCAAATTTCGGAGACGTTTGCAACAGATATCATCACGAACGAAGGAGCACACGCCAGCGCGAGGCTTAAAATTGGTCTCCAGGGTGCAATGCAGCTGACACGACATACCTCCACTACCCAGGTGGTAGTGGAGGTATGTCGTGTCAGCTGCATTTTTTATCTGAGTCTCCGTTAAAAAGAGCAGGTGGGGTTTGTTAGTCTCGAGATGATGAAAGACTGAATCGAGATTTGAGTGGAGTCCTCGTATGTTTTAGAAGCTGCACTTTTAGTGTGAGGACGTGCATCTGCCGTTTAAACTTTCTCTTTTTATATTTGTTTTTCATGGTTGGTGAAGGTAAATAGGTTTACAGGCTTAATGTGCACGAGATGTTAGGAACTTAATCAATCGACTCACAAGCACAAGACTGCGAAACTGAAAGACTTGCGCGGAGACCGCGGGGACGCCTGAACCCCCCTGAACCTCTTCATCGGTTCCTCACAACCGGTCGCCAATCGGCCCGATGATGATTCCCAGGATTTGTCACAAGCGGCGGGACAGCCTTTCATAGTCGGCTAGGCTATTATATGGGTCCCCTACAACTTGCGGTCAGCCAGCAGAGATCACCGTGCTTCGGATCCCGCTACCCTCCGAAACAAGCCTCCCGTCACAGCAATACGAGTTAGTCGAAGCCAATCTTATTCCCAAACACAATTGCACACAAAAAGCCTGTCGAAACGGTGATCCTGGCCATCACGGTGGAACACGACGGATCGTTTGGCACCGAGGCATTGACCAGGAGGTGGTAACTAACCGGCGGCCTAAGCCTACCACCAGTTTTGTTCAAGTGGAGTTGCAGTTCTGAAAGCACAGGCACCACTAATGTTGGGGCATGTGTTAACCGGACTGGCAAGGGATGCGACGAGCGCGCCTCCACGCTTATCCCTCAAAAATTAAATTCATTTTCAGTAGAAGTCCGGAGTTCGGAGTTATGTCCGGTAATGTAACCCTCTGCTTGTAAGGAATACATTTTTTTATGAGATAGGAGGGCAAACGAGCAGGCGGCTCACCTGGTGGTAAGTGATGACCGTCGCCCATGAACATCCGCAACACCAGAGGTATCGAGGATTCGTTTCTGGCCTTTGAAGAGGGAATGTTCTCTCTTCTTGAAGGCCCCTAAGTCGTATCTGTTCTGAAATACTGCACCTGGCAGCTGAAGAAGAGAAAATGCCGTGAAAATCGCAAAGTTGTGGACTTCTAGACGTCGACATGAAATAGATGAAATATCATGCTTTGTCGGGACGTCCGATGGCGAAATTGAGCTGCAGGTAGTAAATCGAATAGTTCCTCAGAACACTCCCCGTGATAGATGCGGTAGAAGATGCAGAGTGATCCAACATCTCTACGTAGTGCCAAAGGGTCGAGCCGGTCGGAGAGAACTTGATCGTCAACGATTCGAGTCGCTCTGCGTTGTATGCGGTCAAATGGAAGAAGCTGGTATTGGGGAGCTCCCGCCCAGAGGTGAGAGCAGTACTCCATGTGAGGCCAAACCTGAGCCTTATAAAGTTGCAGGCGATGGGCCGACGTGAAGTACCGCCTTTCCTTTCCAAGCACACCAAGATTTTTAGAGGCTAATTTAGCCTTATCTTACAATTGACAGCGAAATTGAACGACGCTCGATATGTCGACGCCAAGTACTCCGATGCTTGTTGATGGGGCAAGGGGAGTGTCTTCAAAACGGAAGGATACGACAAAGGGGGATAATTTAGCGGTGAACGCACAAACTTGTATCTTCTTAGGGTTAAATTGAACTAAGTTCAGTCGGCCCCACTTCGAAACATTAGACAACATGGTCTCGACTTCAGACACAAGTTTGTTCCGACCTTTTTATTACAGCAAGAGGCAGTGTTTTGTCAACTTTTGTAATATGTAACATTTTTAATACAGAGATTATTATTATACCTCTTTACTTTTACTTTAGGTTTAGATAATGAATATATACATCTCTCTCTTTGAGAAGAAATCCGTTATCTATGAAAACGTGATGGGCTGATAATGTTACATAACTTATCAATTGAAACCCATTCCAAACCCTAGGTTCAATCTCTGGTTTGGCCTATTTAATTGATTTTTCACACAATCATCTTAGTAACAGCCTACAATATGACAACGTGTCTGGCAGATTATTATAGGCTCGCCTTATTTCATGGTTTCTTAAAAAAACTAGCAACACATGAGTGTTTATAAACCTTAGGTTACTCCTTTGGGAGGTGTGTTTTTATTTATTTCGATGAATTCTTCCTAAACAGAGACAAACGAAGAAGAAAAAGGATGGGATGCACCCCGTGTGACCAGGATCCTGACACACGACTTCCCGCAATATTTCGCCGTCATATCACGCATCAGACAGGAGGTTCACGCTATTGGACCTGAAGGTAATCTATTTCATACCTGTAAATGCCAGGGTTTAAATAGCCCAAACCGAACGTATAGTTAACAATCTTAAATGTTTATTTTACCCGACTGTTGGTAACGATGACAAATAATAATATTGTATAGAATATTTGTTATATTGAATTGATGCGTGGTAGAATTCTCCTTGTTAGTGATTCATTATCAATCTCCAAATAATATTGCTGGGAGTAAGAAACTCCAATCTACTTACAGTAGAAAATAGTTTTCTTTACAACGTAAACTGGTCTCAAGACTTCGTTGTCTACGTTGAAATCTTTATGGATAGATGTAGAATAAGTTAACACTGAGTGGATTCCCATTGAGTTCGACTTTTTGTCATTATTGGGACAACAATCGAACTGTAAAGTTGTAAATCCAACCAAATAAAGTTTGTATAATGTTACATAAAGGACAAACAAACTCAAACGCTGCTATTTAAATTATTCCAGGTGGAATGGTATCCAGCTCAGTAGTGCCACAAGTGCAAGCGGTCTTTCCTCAGGGAGCTCTTACTAAGAAGATCAAAGTTGGCCTCCAGGTAAACCTGTTCAAGCCACGCACAGGTGTTAAGGACAAAAATCTGAAAAAAATAACTGTTAATAACGTTTCCAAAAAGAAAAGGTTTTCTCTAATTTGGTAGAATATACCATATATAATTTAGATTAAGACCGACTTGGTCGGGCAATGACAAGCTTATGAATAATTCGTAACGAAATTTTAGGGTTTATTTTTGAAAACCTATAAAATCTACTATTTTTATTAGCGTAGATATTTTATCAGTATTTTTCGGAATTAGCGTTTTAAACTGTTAGATTTTGGTAGTTTATATATTGTAGTGATAAAGCATTTCAATTTGTTTTTAAGTCAAAATAAAAGTGTTCTTTTTTACCTGTAGAATTATCAATCTAAAGTACAAATTTTTGTATGCCAAACTTTTTTACTATCATTAAGTAATTTTTGCTAGAAATTGAAATCGGATTTTTGATGTTTATAACTAAATTGCGTAAACATTTTATTATAATAGTTTTATGATTAATGGAATGTAATCAAATTATTCATGTTTATCAATGTGTATGTCAATATTTAGACAAGTTTATAATATTTATTACTAATATTTACTTTTGTACCATCATATATCTTATTATATTGTTCGATGCAGGTACAAACGAGTAAAGTGCGTCATCAATAATGTGATTAGTTACCATAAGATAATAATATATTTTAGTAATTAGTTAAGAATGTACGTTACTCCTATAGGAACAGTATCAAACCCAATAAATTTAGAAATCACTTAAAAATATTATGTAGTAACTTTTTGCGTAGTTGAAAATTTAAATAAAGTTTCGCAAATATACAATGTTTTCAATTTAAGCAAACTTGAATATGAAATCACTGTAAAATGTATTATTTATATTAAGACTTTCTCACACATTGTTTTGACGCGATTTTGAAATCATGTAAGTTTGGTTTGATTAGTCTCTAGTTGGTCTTTAGGCTTTACAATAGCATGGTATTATGATACTTATTATATTTTGTATTGCGTATATGAATTGATAGCATTATTAAAACAGATTATTGCATATGAATAAATATGTTGTATTGAATTGTTTATTAACTGATATATATTTGGAGTGACGTATTTAATATTATCTAGTTTTACATCTATATTTTTAAGATGACTGCTGAATTTATTGGGTACTGATTGTCTACGCTTTTATTATTAGGCTTATACTAAAATACATTACTTCCTAAAGACCAAACGTGAGATTTGCATGATGTAAATATATTTAATTTGCCATTTTAATGTTTTGAGCTTGTTCAAATATTTTGCATATTGTTTTAAGTGCATGTGTGAGAAATAGATGAAAGCTATACCTATGTCTATATGTCTACTTTTGGTTTAATACGCTTTTACTGTGATTTCTGGATTATTCATATTTGCTTAATTTTGCACCTACAGCTCCGTATCACTTTTGATTTCGTGACAACTATCATTTGCTAGGTACTTTTCATACGTTAGAAATAAATCAAAATAAGAGAAACTATACACCTTTTAGGAGGGTAAGTCTGAAATTATATATATTACATACTACTGATGACACTTTTTCTATATCAATATCACACAAAGGCATGAATTTAACAAAATATATCATTTTAAATCTCGTTTGGTCTTTAGAATGGGTGAAATTATATACGACAAATCAATAAGTGTTAAATACTACTCCACAGGCGCAAATCATAGATTCAGAACTGACTGCGAAACTTCTCGGTAGAGGAGTAGCCGTATCTCCAGTAGTAACAGTGGAACCACGACGAAGAAAGTTCCACAAGGCTATAACCCTGAGTATGCCGGCCCCAAGACCACATACTCAAGGAATGACAAATCAATACAGCACCTCTTCAGCACCAACCCTAAGACTACTTTGTTCCATATCAGGTACAATTATAATAGTTTGCTTTTATATTTTGGACGGATCTCGCTGTTACTGGAAACATCTCAGGTTTTGATCTTTATGAAGGATATTTTCAAATTTAAA
The DNA here is from genome assembly GCA_963890685.1 of Plagodis pulveraria. Lineage (NCBI taxonomy): Eukaryota > Metazoa > Arthropoda > Insecta > Lepidoptera > Geometridae > Plagodis > Plagodis pulveraria. Next base: position 7,223,182 of record OY982975.1, read on the forward strand.
TGCAATTATTTATCACTGCAAATTAAAAAAAACTGTAATACATAGGCAATGGTTTCAAAGAAAAACTTTTAGTCTAAACATAATTTCATCAAAGTTGTTTCTAGTAACGAGCATTATTCTGTAAAGTGTTGCAATGGAGTATGGCTTCCGCTATATTGATGACATTAATATGATGCTTCGCATAATAAAGGTAAGTGAGCCTACAACAAGTACAAAAGCTTGATTAATCGCTTCTAAATTATATCTAGGTAACAAATACGAGTGAAATATAACCAATATTCCATTACAACACACTAGTTATGTAGAAAATTTTCAATAGTCCAGAGTCATAATACATTTTAGGAGAATATAATAATAATAGAGAACAATCTACATGAGATCGGTAGATCATAGATTTTTTTGCTATTTTAAATCGTCATAGAGTTAGATAGATCAAGATAATAAACATTCGATAGAATTTTATCTTTTGAATCTTAATTGGTTAATGGTAGCTAAAGAATTTAATCAATTGGAGTAGAGTTACATCTCCCAATTTTACATATATCGGGATGAGCATGGTTCGAAACAGAAACTAGTGTAGTTTTTGATCTCATTGCAACAACAGACTAACATGCATATAAGAAAAAGTTCGTTAGGGTTGAAGGTATATCCATCGCTTATGGCAAATACACGAAGCTAATGGGGCACGTCCCTGTGTGTGCGTTTTGTGCGTGTCTACATTGTCTTTGTTTTCGTGTGTTTGTGTGTGTTGCACGCTCACCGTGTGTGGCGCAATTTAATATGCTGCCACCTATCGGCGCGCACCATCAGGGGTATTTCGCAAACGATCTCTCGAAGGTAAAAAACTAGTAATATTTTACAAATACATAAACAAGATCAAAATGTCGGTTTAAGTTTCACGTTGTTTTGAGTTACAAAATTGTTTATATCGAATATATTTTATGTTTTTGATTTTTCAAGTTCATTATTTTCGATACGATAGTTATACTCTGCAACTGTGGAGTCTATGTTTCTATGAGTATAGCTATCAACTTTGTTTTTCTTCCCTCTATCACTTTTTGAATGCTTTTCCATTTCTTGCTTTTCATACATTCTTCTTTTATGCACGGGCTGAAATTTTTAAGCTTAATAATTCACGTTCACTCTGTACCATACCGTTAACAAATCTTGGGAGTTCAAGAATGCACTGCGATGTGATCACTTACAGACGTAAGTCGAAATAGAACGATTGTACAAAGTAAAATGAAGGATTACATTTGACAGACTTCAAATTATTGGCACATTATTTTTCAGAGTTAATCACGTTAAATATTTTTTTTTAGTATGATAAGCGTTCCAATACACAAAACAAATAATCATGGTGCCATAACCATCCTCATGTCATTCAGCGTCGGTGTTCCCAATTTCTTTCGTTGATTTGCTTGTATTACTCCAATTTTTTTCCAAAACGGCCTATCAGTTCTTTTCACTTCATCTTATCTTTATTTCTCATTTCCTTTTCTTGTCATTGTTTCACTTGACACTGTTTTATTTTAATAATTATATTTCGTTTTGGGTTTATTTAAGTGAATGTCCTTCGAGAGATCTGTTTTCCGAAAACCAGATTAGCAATTTTCGATGATGTAGTATCATTTTCATTTTGGAGTATAAGCACTATTTTTTAAGAAACAGGTAACGACCGTACACAGTGTGCCACATTATAATTCACAATCATTTTTTAAAATTTTAAAACAATTTTGATCGTTTTGTTATTGTTTTGTGTGATGTGTCTTTGCTTGTTGTGTGTTTGCTATAGGCCGTTTTGGAAACATTTTGTGTTTTGTTACTCTTTTGTTGTTAACCTGTCTATTTTCTAAACTATCTTCAACATCAGTTTCTTCCTTACGTTGTGTTTTAGGTTTCTATCAAAATTATTTTAAAGATATTTACAATTACATACACATTAATAATACACTCGGTGAAACTATTGCAATTTATTTAGAAAGCATTGTAGAAATTATAGCGTTACTATTTGAAGTAGCAGTTGTTACAGTTAATACTGTATATTGAGGAGAAGTAAAAGTAGATTTAACAGCCTGCTTTGGCATGCATAACTTAAATTGATGTATTATTATTATTATTACCATTGTGGCAGTCTTAAACAGCGTTAAAGCCGTTACTGCATACATTAGCTTTAAAATATTACCTAGACTATATTTAAAGTGTAAAGGTGGTTTTGATTGTCTTAGAAATGAATATGATAACAGGTGGAACCAACAGAGCACATTGGGAAGATGTTACTGAAAATACTCCCTTGACATTTGTAAATGACTGTGTGTCGTTTACAACTACTGTGTCGGCTCGGTATTGGTTGATTGATTGTCGACATGTTGAAGATGCTACTAAAATGGCAACTGAGCTTTACAGGTACGTTCCAGATGTATTGTATTACTTTTTATGAAGCATTATGTAGCTTGACTGAAATAAATATCATAGGGGAAGGACAATGACATATTTTATCTGTATCATTTTCATGAATTACTGCTGATAAAATAATTATTTTCGTAATTATGTCACGTTTCATATTTAAAGTTTGTAATCCTTTGTATCATCATATTTTAATTTAGTATGACATAATTATGTTTAGCATAGTATAATAAGTTATAATCATTATAGGGAAGCGATCCATGTTCCATTCATGGCGCGTTTTGTTGTGTATGCTAAGAGAACAGATGAGAACCAGGCTCAGTTGAGGATGTTTTGCGTCACCGACGATAAAGAAGACAAGGCTTTGGAGCGGATTGAGAGATTTATACAGGTCGCTAAGAGTCGAGATGTAGAGGTTAGTATTCCTTGATTATGATTATTTATAATACTAACTGAAAGTATAACTTTCTATCCTAAACATTTCTAAAAGATAACTCTCCTACAACTGATATAAAAAAAAATTTAAAAGTTTTTGGTTATAGAGCCTTACTAAACTTGTCTTGAGAATTCGTAAAAATTTTGATTGTTTACCTACTTAACTTAAAAGTAAGAGGTTGTCAATTTGACTCGTATGTAACTATTGGAGGTGCGATGTATTCACATAAGATATCATTTCGGGATTCCAGATAATGATAAAAAATATATAGGTCTATGTTTGTCCACGCATTTCACATGTGTTAATTCATCTAGCTGCTAAGCTAGCTTTACCTCATCTGACGGTAAAAGATGATGGCGTCGAAGATGTTATTTATACTAAGCTAGATTACTGGCTCACAAGGACACCAACCGGAACAAACCATTAGGTACCATAAAATACTATTATTAATATACAGAACCCGTTGTCAGTGCAGCTCAGGACAAGAGAGCTAAACTGACCCGACACTATACTGAAGATATCCCGGATATCAGCCTATACGTGATTAGAATGGCTTTCACACAGCTTAAGAACAACAAGGCGCCAGGGGATGACGGAATCACGACAGAACTTCTGAGAGCATGTGGAAAACCGGTACTCTCAGTCCTCCAGAAGTTATTTAATTCCGTCATCCTTGAAGGTAAAACGCCAGAAGCGTGGGGCAGAAGTGTAGTGGTACTGTTCTTCAAAAAAAGCGACAAGACGTTGTTGAAGAACTACAGGCCCATTTAACTTCTGAGCCATGTTTATAAGCTGTTCTCGAGAGTCATTACGAATCGTATTGCTTGTAGGTTTGATGACTTCCAGCCTCCCGAACAAGCCGGAATCCGAAAAGGCTTTAGCACCATAGACCACATTCATACGCTCCGCCAGATTATACAGAAGACTGAGGAATATAATCGGCCATTATGTTTAGCGTTTGTGGACTATGAAAATGCCTTCGATTCAATCGAAACCTGGGCCGTACTGCAGTCTCTTCAGCGATGCCAAATCGACTATAAGTATATCGAAGCGCTGAAGTGTTGTATAGAAACACCTATAGAATAGATTTTAATTCTAAGATAGCCTCTACGAATGTTGCTTGGGTTTGTCATTATTTAATTATTCAACTTCGGAAATAAAACAACTATTTTTTAACGTTTAATATATATTTTTTAATTTTAAGAAAATTTCCTTTTTTAATTTTAAATGTAAATACAGGATTAGTAATTTCTGAGATAGACCATACTCTCATCCGAAATGAAGATCTCAATGGTAGATATTACTGCTGTTAAAAAACAAGTAAGAAGTCTAGAATCAATAGTTTCTGTCGAGAGTTTCTAAGAGAAAGAGAAATGAAAATCCCAATGAGAGCTATACATTCTTTAAAAAAAAAAAACTAGGTGCATTTGTTGCAGTAACCTAACGGTCCTTATCGCTTCAGTAGTCGTCGCGCCTTTTTATGACTTTGCCCTAGGCAAATCGTTGCCTTAAATGTATGATAAAACTTATTAAAGAAGAATGTTCGTAGTGAAGATGTGATATTACTTTAGTAATATACTGTATTCATAGTAGTAGTATACTTAGTGTATACTTTTTGAGTTTTGGAAACTATACCAAATTAATAGTACAAGTTTCGGTATGTTGTACATATAACAAATAAAATAACGTTTAAACCATTTTACACACATAATGAATTTAAACTTGTATGGACATGGGCCGAATGTTTGTTATTTGAATTTCAGAATTACTACCATGCATGTAAGAATATGGTTGATGTATAGGCACAGAACAGGGCACATGGTTACTTTTACACCCTATGGTACATAGCAATGGCTTAACCTTTAACTACAGTTCCCAAATGAAAAAACAGGACTGTGAGTGGCTCAAAAGAACTTCAATTAATTTTTTTCGGGGTGAGACATTATCGAACCCCTAGCATTAAAGTCTGGCATTAGACAGGCGGCTTACTATAAAACCAAAGCAATATGCATGTGTTAGTTTCTAGAGACCCCTGTGAAGGCTGGAATAGAATTGCACCCCTCGATATTTCCCTATTGGAGTCGTAAGACTTGACGAAGGCAAAAGTACTAGAAGGTGGGCAGCAGCACCTCTTTTAGATCTTACACTGCAATCACTATCAGGCCTGGCAAACGCGGGAATTATGGAAATACCCCTGATAGGGGTTTTTTTCTTTACTGTCAACGTCATTGTTATAATAGTAGTAGTTTATAGAAGAAGATATATAATATTGACCACTATAGATAGACGATAGCAGAAGATGAATTACTATACTTGAGTTAACAAAGCTGTTGGTACTGATTTTGGGACCATTACGTAGTTTGTTGTCGTATTGTATTCCAGCTTAACACTGATCACTAAACTTAAACCCACAGGTCCACGAAGGCAAGCCAATTTATCTCGAATTTGGAGGCAACCTAGTCCCAGTAGCTAAGTCTGGGGAACAGCTATCCATTCCGTTCAGAGCTTTCCGTGAGAACCGGGTTGCGTTCCCAGTCATGATCAAGACCCAGGATCTGGAGCCAATTTGCCGTTGCCAGTTCATGAGGGACCCTAAGGTGCCCAAAGGGGAACCTTCACCAGCTCCTGTAAGTATCACTTATATCCGACATGTTTGGCATTGCTTACAAATTTGGTCAGAAGTAATGACAAAATTTGGAACTTCGACTGATAAACGTAATTCGTGCACATCTTCCAGGTTGTATACCTATTATGCGTTTCTTTATGTTATTGTGACGGAACAAGCTTGAGGTCCACCTGATGTTAAGCGTACTAACCTCTCTCTATAACAGATGCATTTCATCATAAGTCACGAAATGCACTATGCCCGTCACCTTGAGGCATGTTAAGTCTCATGTGCCTGTAATTTCACTGGCTCTCAAGGATTGCTGCGGGAATACACCGTGAGGTGCTTGGCGGCAGATTTTCTACTTGAGGGTGGTCGCTAGCCAGGCGGGCATTCGCAAAGTGCCTTTCCACCATTCGGTGAAGCTTAAGCCCGCGGCGGGATTAGAACCATGGACCTGCTGCGTGGCAGTCCATAGCTAATGCCACTCAGCCATCACTGCTGCAAAATTATTCGTCTCAATAGGTACTAACGCAGTGAAAGCATTCTTCCTCAAAGCAAAAATTACTTAGTTTTTCGCAACTGCAACGGTGACACTGCGTCTGTAATCTCTAAATCAGGGACGCTTACTATCAGGCAGACAACTTTTAAGCCTTGTCAATTTATATGTAGAAATATATAGTATTAAATGTGTATAACCTTAACGTCTTATAAAATTGCGTTGAAGGTAAATGATAATCTTGTACATTAACTTGGTTACCAGATTGCTGTTCTCAACATCATGGTGCCTGATGACCCTTTCGAAAGAGTATCTCCTATACCAACGGATGCTGTGCCTCGGCGAACAGAGGAACAGGAATTGATATGGAGACAAAGGCTTCAAGATCCAAGGTAATAAATATTTAAACTACTGTACTGAAAAGTTTTACTGTGAGTACAAATTGTATTAAGATTAAAAAATGTGTTTGATTCATTCAAAATCTGCAGCAGTTCCAGATCTAATACCAATTTTATAGGTATTATAAAAGGAAGAAATATAAGAAATTTCATTACCAATTGGTATTGTTGATATTGATTAGTATTAAAAATTGTTAAATAACTTTTTTGATACGAAAAAGACAATTGCCACTTCTGAAGAAACATATATAGTATTTATCTAAAAAAAATGCAAGCAATTAAAATAGAATTACATATACTTTTGTCGCTTAATAATATGTATCATCGGTTTGTGTTATAACTATTCAAAATGTTGATGCTCTTTTTTCAAAGCTAATGACTACAATATTTCGGCGCATGTTTGATAAAGATAAAAAGTCATGCAAAGATATTCATGTTCCTACATGATACTTAAATGTAATTAAATGTATTACAATTCAAAGTGCTTGTCATTTGAAAAGTCTGTACAACTGAAAATAGTGTAATAACATTTCTTCAAAATTGTGGCCTATATTTTAACTTAAATAGACTAAAGCTGACGCTTCTTACACTTTGCGGTAAATTTTTATAAATACAGAAACTGCTTTTACTTGAAACCATTTTTTCTTGCTTCTAGTGTCTCTTTACCAATTGCAATTATCGGCATTATCGTCTTAAATAATCTAGATACACATACGAAGTCAGTAATTTAATCCAACCATATATCTCCCCAGGCTTGAAGACATCTGCAATCTTCTTGGAAAAGACTGGGTGGCATTAGCTTACGAGCTCGGTGTAAGCGTGGCCACCGTCAACCAAATCCAAGCGAAGAGAATCACGGCGCCGGAACAGGCGCAGCTGATGTTGAAGCTCTGGAAGACCCAGTCGGGCACCAAAGCTCAAGGTAACATAGACCTAAGTTATGGCAATATTCAAAGTAATCTAGTTATTAGGATCATGTCACTTGAATCAGTCCAGCTGACATACTAGCTTATATCGGAGTATTTGCCTGTGTCAATTATGTAATAAAAAACAGTCTATTGCAACATTTTGGGACCCTTTTGTATCCCCAGTTCATGTTGATAGCATTGATAGACAATCATTCAAGTACTTCTATGTTCCCAGAATCGTTTATCTGCTTTTATGCTGTTATTATCCAATATATTCATATCTGCTGCTCAAACATAGCCATTTCTGACATTGTGATTATTGCATTAATTCCATGCACAATTCTCTGGAATGAAGAAATCGTAATTTGATAGCAGAATTACTTATAAGTAAATAAGGTGCACTGCTGCAGCCTGTCTCCAGCATGTAAGCAAACTCAAAAGCAAGCCATAATATTCTCTACGCAGAATTGACGGTGTTTCACACACATTACAAGCTTATGTCTTAGTCACTATTGGCGCAAAATCATACTGAATTCCAGATGTTGAACGCCTGCGTATAGTTGAGCAGCTATACCAGAATAAATCGGGCAACTGCGATAAAACTAAGAGAACCCAAGGATTTAAAGCGCTTCGTGCGTATTTTCGGAATATTTACCATGTACGGATGCCGCATTCCTGCGTGTCTTTTGTTCCGATAAAAGAAAGAACACGAGGAATAAGGTTGTATAGATCTGTTGCACTTTCTCCTAATTGACGCCTGTAAAATACCGATAAACTGGAACACTACTGAACTGGACTTTGGCGTCTATGTTCGAGGCTTTGGAGTCTAGCCTCCACTAAAGCATCGTCACTAATGAGCTTCTTTGCTTGATTATCTATGGAGTCATAGGCTTCAAGATAGTATTTAGCCGAACCATTCCAGAGGTGGGTTGTTTTCCATAAAATACCGGACTTGAGCTTGATACAGTTTTGAACGAATGTGGCAATACATTTAACGCATAACTCACTAAAGATAAAAGTATTCTGGAAAATTAGCTAATGATAAGGATAGTCTGAAAATAAAATCAGAATAAGAGTACTGGGCTAAAATAAGCTGAAACGTTAGAATAATATTATAAAAAAGATATATGTGCTAGGTTATTGTCAAGTAGGTTATGAAGCAGTGATGGCTCAGTGGCATTGGCTATGACTGCCATGCAGCTGGTCCATGGTTCGAATCCCGTGGGCTTGAGCTTCTCCGCATGGTGGAATGGCATTTTGCGAATGCCCGGCAGCAGTCCTTGATAGCCAGAAAATTACAGGCACATGAGACCTTACTACACGTCTCAGTGTGACGGGCACAGTGCATTCGTCGTTGACGAAATGCATCTGTTATAAAAAAACTGACTGTGAAAGCGAGGCAATTATTGTATACGTAAAGAGTGACACATGTCACATGACATTGTTTTCCTCACAGTTGAAAATGTCAATCAACCATGCGAATCGAGAAGTTGATTTGTCCTGATTCCGTTATTATAATTATTTTATTTATTTATAATATATTAAACATATTCTAGATAACTCATTGGAATTGGCGCTTTGTCGGATTGGTAGAGACGACATCATAGCTCCTCGGTCTGAGATGACAAACGAGCTTCGCATTCAGAGAAACATCTACCAAGAAAGACAAGCTTCCGAAGAAATTGAAGCATACAAAGGTAAGAATATTTACGTTTGTACTTATGACTAAAACTTTCTTTGTATAAAAAAAAACAATGCACAAGCTGTATCAACCAAAACTTCACGTACGAAGAAATCAAATATCTAATTAGCCTCGCAACTAACACATTAAATTTTGCTTATATAGACAGTTGAAAAACAATTTAACGTTGGCTTAATTATTTTATCAGTAACTTCTCTTGCTTATATGCAGGAATGTTTGGAACAGAGTTTAGTACTGTAGACTAGCTCCAAAGAACATCTGACTTGCCTAAGCTGACAAAAGTTTTTGGAAAAACCTTTCTTTTGGCTACTCAAAAGAGTTTTCAAAGAGAAAGTTAAACATTTAATTACAGTCATTTTTAAACTCAACAGCTAAGGTGACTGAGTAGCGTGGCGCTTGAAATCAAAGATCGTGGATTCTATGAATCTGTATACATTAATCACCTTGTACTACTGCTGGCCCATGAAATCATTCAACAAACACCTCTTAATCCAATACATTCCAATCCATAGATATACTTTTTACGCTAAACCAAACATAATAATATATTAGTGTCTTTCAAATAGTGAAAATTTGTATACATTTTTTTTATTATTTACAGGCGATTGCGACTGCACAGCAGTTTTGCTTCTCAAATTGCTTTGTTCTTTTTTCATATCTTCAACTACGCGTTCGAAATTTCCTAATTTCAAGGAAGTATCGGTGATGTGTTACTATATCGGGACAATATCCTTATGCTGGTATCCTCGTGATGGAAGGAAACACTAGGGGTGAAATATGATTTCTGTCATTTAAAACGTTAGTCTGGACATCAAATTCATTTTTTTCTTTAGGAATTAGAAGTATCTAGGTCCTACATCCAATGGCCATCTCTATTACTTGCGGGGAGTCGAATTATACTTACAGCGTTATCAGCTAAAACTTTCTTTGCTTTGGGAATATGAGATGTAGAAGAACATATTTGCTCTAGGCTAACCTCATCTATGACAACCAGCTTTTGCTGAATGAAAGCCAGAGCTTCTTGAATAATGATGGTACCGGACCGTTTTGTTTGCGCGATTTCGCAATGATCTTGGAACGTGTTGGTAACATGTGACTGATCTAGATGGTGGTAGTAACAACGCAAACATATTCTTATAAATCCTTCCAAAGTTTTTAAATTACCTTTTTTGCGACTATTGATATAGGATGGTGTTTTATATATTTGCAGCCGAAGAGGACAATAAACTAAAAGAAAAACACATAGATGATATTAACGATATATCCGAATATCGAGATGAACACGATCAGGACGAAGCTAAATATTCGCCGGAAGAAAAATCATTCGTTGATAAGAGTGAAGTGGATAGAACTCCTACGCCAAGCGAAGAAAGTGAAGAAGACGAAGGTATATATTGTTTGTTATATTTTGGGTACGTGTATCATATATTCAGTAAAACATAGATCACAATCATCATAAAATGCTTTATTCTAATATGTCTTACTCAGTTTAATCTAGAATACCTACTAGCTTATATCTACATTTTCACCTGTATGATTTTATCGCGCCCCTTAAGGAACTAATCAATTGAACGGGATAAAAAGTGGGTATTAGGTATATTTCGTAATCCAATATCAACAACAAAGTTCGTTTCGTCTTTGTGGAAGTAAATGGCTACAAACACACCCACACACTTTCTTTTGTATTAATAATTTATGGGTGAAGTAGTAAAGTACCAAGTTTATATATACATATATTATATGAATTATGTTATTTTAAGTTTAATAGAGATCATTTACTATTGAGTGAGGTTCCTTTATAGATTTATGACTCCTTAATGTTTGATATGTTTAATTCTGCAAATCCTTACTTAGATGTAAAACGGAGTGTAGCTGAAAGAAAAGAACAAATAACAAGAAAACTAAGTCAAAGTAAAATACCTGCATCAAAACAGAAAAAAGAAATAAGAGAAGAAATCATTGAAATCAAGACTCAAATCAAACCGGACATTAAGAAATTCCAGGATATTGAGCAACAGGTAAGGTATTAACTTAATATATTTATTAGTTATTTCACTGTTTAGTTCTTGTTTATATCCGGTGTATGTAGGTTAAAACTATTTTATATATTATTATTTAGTACACAAAAGCCCAGTGGAGTGCCGGGCTAGAACTTCAGCCCACATTGCTACCTATACGTGTCATAAGAGGCGACTCAAGGTATAATACCGGAAGGTAGGCAGCAGCGCCGTCTGAACAACTGCGATCCCCAAGACACCTGCCAAGTGCAGGTGGTAAGATAAGCAAACCCTCACTTAATAGGGGTAGGTTGTGTTTAGCAGTGGACAATCGTACTTCACTTAATTTTTGAATATTGTATTAAGGGTTCAGTTAGATATTTTATATAGGAAGCTACGAATAAATATGTAAAAAAATTAAATTCAAGCTTAAAAACAGCAGAACGCAAACATTACAGCGGCAGGCGTGATTTAAAAAGTTTATCGTGTCGCGCAAAAACAGTTCCTTGACGCGACCAATCGCCAGATGTGATTATTTCTAAGCGCAAAATTAACCAATCTCATTGTTTAAGCGACATCTTATATACTCATTGTTTAATGTAGAACTTGATGACTCCAAAATCAAAGCAATAACTGTACGCGAGTTACACTTCTTTATATATTCATCGTAGGTAGGGAGTATACTTGGGTCTTAATAATAGCACTTTTATACACGTTTTGTAAAACTATATCTATCTACTAAAATTAAAGTAAACTTTCAACAATATACATGTTGTGTTTTAATGAAATACTTATTTTTTGCAAAGATTATGGAAAAAGAGCCTAAACTAGAGAGAACGCGTTCAAAAACATCACCAGACACTGTCGATGAAGAAATAGAGAGTGATATAAAAGAAGTAGAAATTGAAATTAAAAAAGAAGAATCTAAGCCGGTTGAACGGCCTGTTGAACAATTCAGAAAGTATGATCCATCTTCTCCAGCAAAACCTACGCCTAAACATTTACAAAGGCATATGAGAAACGAATCTATGAGATTTCCTTCAGGGGATTTCTCTAATGTTACTATAACTCCTAGAAAATCAGTAACTGAAACAACTGAAATCAATCAACTTACGGATGTTAAAGTAGATACATTCACAAAGGAGGTTATTTCACAGAAAGAAATAGTTAGTTCTAAAGTTGAAGAAAAACTTGACGACGGAGATAAATCTCCCGATCTAGTAGCAGAAGACGAAAAAGATATAGCTGAAGAAACATTGAGATATAAGATTAGTTCTTTCGAATCAAAGTTGATCAAGGAACCTTTAATTGAATATCCTAAACCAACGGTTAAATTGACAAAAGAAGCTTTGAAGAAGCATACTTTGGAACAAGAACAAGGTATTGAATACACTCAAGAATTTGTAAGAGAGCAATCTAAACAAATGTCCAGTATGGAAACACACACCATTCAAAAAGTATCAGTTGAAACTGAAAAACATACAGAGAAGGTAATGTCTGTAAAAGAAACTATTTTGCAGTTTGATTCAAAAGTTAAACATGATGATAAGTCAAAACCATTCCAAAAAACAATGAGAACTGATTCTACTCTGGTGCAAGTATCTTCTGAAGAAGATAGCGAGTTTTTAAAGAAATCTACAGACTCTGAGACTGAAACAGAATCTCAGACTACGGTCAAAGTGGATAAACTTGATAAAAGTAGAATTAAAATTGATAAAGACATATGTGAAGAGAAACCTCGTATTAAAAGTTTGCCGTTAGATAATAAAAATGATATTATGCCAAGTATCAATGCCAAAATTGATAATCAAACTGAAGAAGTTAATGAACATAAGCTCGAAAAACAGATGACGGAAGAGTTACGAGACAAAGTTAGTGAGGAAGAAATTACAGAAGCCTTTGAAGAAAAAGATGTTTCTGTGTTAGATAAGCAAGCAAAGCAAGAAAAGGTAAAATATACATATTTTTTTGTTTTATATATTTCATAAAATTTATATATTTTTTACATATTATACTCTTCTAAGGTAGAATACATACTTTTTATTTATGCATATTCATTATTACGGAAATCAATTTATGATCATTGTACATAAACTATGTTCTAAATTGAAAATATTTTTGGTATTTTCTGCTCTCATGTGTTATTAATGACAATTATCAAGATAGTTGCTTCAAGATCTTGGCCTACACCATTTCTTAATAATACGAATCCTACCTGATACTACAACAATAAATAAATATAGTTTTATAGTTATCAATTTAAATAAATTTATTTTATTATTTGTGTTATTACGTATGACGATTTAAATTATTGATAAACTAAGTACCTAATATTAAAATTATTGTACTTATATTAATATCTATGTAAACTTTTTAAACACTGCGTTGGAAAGTAATTGTGTCAGCCAAGATGCAGACTACACTTCAAATTGGAACTCTTTAGGAGAGCTACTGTAAAACACCGTCAGCAGCTTGGGGACAAACTTTTAAACATGAACATGTTTATTAGCCAAGATAGCCTACCTATGCCTAACACCATGACCGTAAATCCGTGGTAATAGTCAAACCTACGGATGCCTGATGAGCCACTGAACCTCACCACGTTAGCGGTATCATCGCTCCAAAACAATATTAACGACATAAATGGGTATAATTATAATTACTGTTATAGGTTGAAACGCAAACCTCAATAGCCAGTGTGAAATCTGATCTTAGTAGGCATACTAAGACAGATTCCATGGGATCAGATATGCAAGATTTATCAGGGCGGAAGATATCCCAAGAGTCACCCATACAATCTGTTATTGACAAAGCTGACTCTCTGGCCGATCTTCAACAAAGTACCGAAAAAGACTTAAGTTTTGTCTCACAAACGGAATCAAAGGTAACACGAATTTTGTAATGCATGCATTAATATTATTAATTCAATGTATTTTAATATGACCTACGGAAATCGTAAAACACCATTTATTTGTTTAGGAAGACAAGGCATTAAGATACATAATCATAAATATCACAATTGTTTGCACAATACATTCTTCTTCTATAAATGCAAATAGCAATAGCGTACTTATACTTGAACAGAGCATTATTAGTTATATACAACGGACGGTAAAAAAAAAGCTTACAAGCGAACGCGATATCATTAAATTTGAAGCGTATAGGTATAAGTAACAGACCAATTAGTTCATCAGGTCTCTCGCAATTTTGGTATAATTATGTATATCATCGATAATGTAGAATTCTAATAGAAAAAGATTTTTTCAAATTGCTCCATTAGTTGTTATGTTTATTTATTACATACTAGAAGACATAAATACAAAAATAAAAATCTTTCCTCTTTAAAATATTAACATAGATAATTATGTAAGGAAAATGTTATTGGCCGATTTATTTCTTTTCTATTTTAAATATTTCCCGGAGTAATTAATTTTTCAACACAGTATAGAAATATAGTATTATATTATAGTAGCCATATTATATATATATATATATAATATGCGCCACTAGTTACATCTAAACTAATTAAACTAGTGAGTTATTTTTTGCACAGTTGACCGGTAAATGATAGTATTGAAATAAAAATTAAAGTTAAGGGTCGAATATTTTTATATAAAACAAAAATCCAAAAAATTCAAAAATATCCACGTTTTTTTCTTCGTTTTTTTTTTAAGTGTTTTGCCAGAAAGTTTTTTACGATAAGATGTGCTTTTCTTTGTATTGTTTGAAAGCTTGTATGATCAGAATAACAATGTAACACAACATATATTATGTAACTTTTGAAATTATCGATAACATTACCGATTTTCCAAGAAACTACCAAAACATCGAAATATTTTAATTTTAGTTTCGTATTTACTTGAATCAAATACACATATGCTGATGTGATCATAATTTAGACGATTTGTCAGGTTTCTTAAAACCAACTGAATAAGAGAAGTAAACGTCGCTATGCGCGAGTGGCGATGATGATTTGACAACTGCCAAGTTCTAGCTAATCACTTCAAAACACGTGACACTTGACTAGTTATTTAAGTGTTAATAACTGACTCATAAAAACTTTTTGCAGGTGTACTCAAAAGACTCAAAGCATCGAAGTGATTCATTAGATGAAGCATCCCAATTCTCGGATTTGGAAGATCAAATCGGTACTAGCCCCGCTCACAGACCTGTAACTTTACAATCGACAATTTTGAAGTCTAATGTAAAGTCTGCTACTACTTCGGTGGTAGATAGAAAGGAAACGACAACTCGCGACCAAACGCTTGAGTTCTTAAAGTACGAAACAGAGTACAGTTCTCAAGCTCAGGTTCTTGCAAATACTTATCAAAAAGAAACTGACAAGGTAATTATAAACTCAATATGTTTACTAATGTTCTTTAGTTTATGGATATGTCATTTTATTTCTGTATGTATTAGCTTCCGTAGTTTATTTTCAAGATCAACATATTTTAATACTTATTTTTGTCCTATTTAATATTATTTGAAATATGTTATAGTTCAATGTCATAAGCTTTAGAGCCGGTTTAGAGTTTTACTTAATTAACTAAAAAATGTATCTTATTTTGTTAAATATGCCTTATGTTGATAATCTTATGATAGCGACTGTAACAACTAATGAGGATTCATAAATATGTGAAATGAGCTTAATTTCTGATGTTAAACATTAGTGCTGGTAAATTATATAATCAAGGGACGTTACTAAAAAAAAGTGTGTAATAACTTTGGCTTTTCTAAAAATCACGGAAACGGAAATATTTTTTAGGTGTTTGAAAAAGCATCATTCCGATATCCCAGTTTGGAAATGATGCCACTAAAAGAAATCTTTAAAAGGAAATAGTTTTTTTTTAAGACGCATAATATATCTAATATGAACACTAAACATTCATTATAAATGTATACCTCATTCTATTTGAATATATCAATAAAAAAATATATGCGATTTTATTTTGTAGACTTCACCAAAAGAGTCACCTGTTATTAGTGCAAAGGCACGTCAGTTCATTGAAACGGTTCCTGAAGATGATTCAGTCCAAGAGTGCTTCTTTTCGAAACGCATTTACTCAGACTCGTTGGAAGATTCAGAGCACACAGACTCAAGACGTCACTCGGAGGCAGAATCCTTGAAATCTGATCAGTCAGACGTAAAGGCTAAAGTATCATCGTCAGACTTTGATGAGAGAGCTGAATATGAAGAAACAGCCGATTCTGGAAGTGGATTTGGAGATGAAAAGTTTGAAGAAAGTGTTGGGTTCACTTCTATAAAAATTGATCCCAAAGCTCTAGAAGCAGAAAGAAAAGATTCTACAGACTCCGATAAAGTTGACGAACCTGAAGTTGTTTTCAAGAAAATGACCCCTAAACGTCATTCTAGAACGGAATCTGTGTCTTTTTCTAAGCTAAGCGAATTGCAGGACTTTGAACTACCAAAGCCTAAACAAGAATTCCAAATGATTATAACTGAAGCAGAGGATATTGATAGATCATTTGAGAAAGATGAGGTTTCAGACAAAATTTCTTCTGAAAGTAGCAGAGAGATTGAAATTTCTGACAGAAAGTCTTCTGATGGTATATCTGATAGGATCAGCTCTGAAGATGCTGTAACTGAAAAGAAAACCTCTTCTGAAGAAGAAATGCCTAAAGAAGGAGATAAATTATCGGAACATAACAAGGAAATCGCTATAACTACAAGTGTTACGAAAATGGTAAAGGAAAGTACAAGCGACGATTTTAAACCACAAATCGTCAAAGAGGATGTTATAGATAAAGGTACATAGGTGTTTTTTTATAGATTATAATTGAATATTACGTACAACCTTTCGCAAAATTCATCTTAGTTATTTTTATAGACACTGTCAAACGTCAATCAGTTACATCTGCTGGATCGGGATCAGAGCTTCGATTAGAAGAAAAAAGGCTCTCTGATGCCCATAGTTTGACTGAATCACGAGACTATACGTTTGAAGAGTCAGAAGATGATATCGGAACTCAAGGCACACACGTTGACATGTCAAAGGAGAGAGCTGAAGCAAAAGTGGAGAGTGAAAAGACAAAGACCTTACCAAGTAAGTTATATGTGCCAAAACTAAAATTAACATCTAATAACCAGAGTAGCAATATTATGTAAAAACGTATCCGTACACGGTTTATAAAAAAGATAGTGTCAGGATTTTCGCAGGACCGAATATTTATTACCTACTTGCCGAAGGTTAATTGAATAGAAAGGGGCCCGCAGCGGCACACACTTTCAGCCCTCATAGGATGGGATCTCTCTCTGCCAAGCGTTGTTAACGCCATGCTCGGTGAAGAGAGATCGTGGCAGGCAGTGGTCTCATTCTGCGAAGTGGTAAGGGCTCAGAAGGAGGCCGCGAAGTAGGTCAGGGAGGGTGATGTCCATGCTGCCCCGTTCCGGCGCAGACAAACGCCCCATACGTTTGGGGGGTGACCTTGATGAGCAAGGTCACCCCTCCACAGGCCCAGAGACCCGACGGAGCTCGGGCCTACCGCAGGGGCAAGACGGTGAATGCTATTGCGACCCCGTCTTGCCCCACCTTGACGGAGGACTGCTCACCGGGGGGTTTTAGCGGGTTTCAGCAACCTCGTGCTGGAGTGATTTCCCCTGCCCTAAAAAAAGACGTTTAATGTTAAAGAAACATGGTAATGGGCATTATGTAGCATCATCCCTCTCACGTGATTGGTAGCATTCTGCTTACCTATTTAGCGCATTTTTTACATATTGTTGCCTTTTGCTACATTCAACAGGATGGGGGACATGGAACAGTCCCAATATTATTAAATGAGAAAAACACACGATATGAATTAATTTGAAAAAGTACAAAATAATTCGAGTTATGATAAATCTGAATACCCTGTTATATATTTTATTCTTAAATTAATTTTTTAGGTAAACTATCTGATCAATCCAAACTAGCCAAACTTACTCATGGAGATTCATTGGATGATGTTGAAGGTTTTCCCGAAGATCATGTAACTGATTACTCCCCAAGACTGCCTCACATCCAAGAAATTGGGTAAGTGAACAAAGTGAAATATTTTTGCGTATTTTAGTATCGACCGTTTGAAACTGACAGAATGTAAATTTAGAGTAAAAAGTATCCAATTTATTGTTTATATACTTATTTCAGCTCGAATACATTGAAATATTTTGGAGTAAATTGTTAATAATCATAGCATATTTATTTATTCGTTTGCAGATTTGCATCTGACAAAGATATTACTATAGACTTTTTAAGTAAGGAAAGGGAAGAACAATTAAAGCGTGAAATGATCGCAATAGTATCAACTACTGCACAATTAACAGAAGCTGCTATTTCTGAAACCAAAGTAGATAATGAAGATACAGAAGATGTTATGAACCAACCACTTTCATCAACCGATAAAATTTTAACGAAAGAAGATATGACTGTCATTTCTACAACATCAGTTTCAACAGAACAGCCTGTTGATTCAAATAGTGAGACAATTGTTACTGAAACAAAAGAAATACAAGAAACAAAATCTTCAGAATCAAAAATTTTACACAAAGTAGTTTCAACTGCAGTACAACCCACAACAATAGTTACCACAACAGACAATATACCAACTGAAGTAAATATAACGCAAGTGCAACCTTCTAATGGGGAACCATTTGTTACTAAAACAATGGAACGTTCAGGATTTGATAACATTTCTCATGTTGTTGTAGAACATGCGAAACAAAAACCATCAGTAGAGTTTAGTTCCAAGATAATTGAAACGACATACTCAGTTACCAGTAAAGCAGAACCATTAGTAACCAAAGTAACTGAAGTTGTCAAGGATTACACCACAACAGAAGAATATACTAAAATTAAAAGCCAGAAAATAGTTAGTGAAAGTAAGTTTGATGTTTCTAAAATAAGGACAGACACTTTAGGAAAATTTGATTTTGAAGATATTTCAGAACATACCAAAGAAACACAAAAGTTTGTACCAAAAGATTTAGCCTTAACTGAAACACCAGAAATAACAAAAGAACAAGTCCAGCCATTAATAGATGATATTATTCATAAAGGTTCAATAGCTGCCGCAGCTAAAAGTCCTGTTATTGAAAAAGATATCAAAGTACTTTCAAAAGATCTGATTGATACAGAAAAACGATCTTATGATGCTAAAGTACCTCAAAAAGATGAACGAAGACATTCATGTATCAGTCCCGCGATTTCATTAGAAAGAATTGCCGAATCTGAAGTTGAAGCTGAAGCAGAAGAGGAACCTCTTAAAATTACAACTAGTTTGTCTAAATCTGACAAAGATAAAGATATTGAAGTACAAAATGCTATAAAGAAGTCTGATTCAGCTATGAAACAAATGGCAGATAACATCGAAATAATTATTAAACAGGCTTCTGAAGAAGTAGATATGTCATCAGAAGAACATTTCATTGAAGAACCAGAACAACAAGATATTACTGGACACGTATCGGTAGATTCCATTATTGAAGAAGCAGTTACTACTGTTGAAGAATATCTTGAACAGAAACAAGAAGATATTGCATCTAAAAAAGAAGTTATGTATGAAGAAACAAAGCGATTTGCCAAGGATAGACCAGGATTAACAAAGTCTCTGTCCCGAGACAGTGGTGAAACTGTAATAATGCCAAAAAGGAAACATACTAGAACATTTTCGGTACAAAGTTCTCCAGATGAAGTTGAAGAACAAATTTACACTGATTCTGAATCTGGTAAATTTAATAAAAAATTGTGATTATTTTATATACATATCTAAACATTAAGCTCATAAAAATATTTTTTACAGATATGGATAAAGCCAAAGTCTTAGAAATAATTGAACCCTGTTCGGATATTGAAGGATCCAAAGTGCCTGCATCGAGTTTTGATGCCAGAAAAATTCGAACAGATTCTCTGGATGATGCCGATGATTTCCCTGAAAAAGAGGTACTTGCCCAATTTTATAAATTAGAGATATTATTTTTTATTAAACTTCTTATTTACCTAATTATTCAATATTGCAGGCTGAATTCTTTGATGATACGAAGTACGTCGAAGGTATCGCCAGTGATTATCAATCTAAAATTGATGAAAAATCACAGACATCAGATGTCTTTGCTCCACCACCAAGTGAAGCAGAACCCCATAAAGTTAAACACGCCAAATTTGTAGATGGTGTCTTACACAGCGATTTTGTTTCAAAATCTACTACAGAATCATCAGTAACAACCGTTATTTCTACACTTAGCAAATCTTCCGAGGAAGAACAAAAATCAATTCTTGAAGATCCCACATCGGCTGATTTTTCAAAAATGAGTGGAGCTGACTTAGTTAAAGATCCTTCGAAAACATCAATAGAAAAAGAAAGTTCTAGAATAGAAGAACTTGTTGAAGACAGGTGCACTCCAGATATGTCTAAAAAATCTTTAGATTTGACAAAAGATTACTCAAAATCATCAATTGACAGTAAAGATACATCAAGAGATTTTGCTACAAATGAGTTATCAAAAGATTCAACCGTAGATTTATCAAAAGATTTTTCAAAAGCCTCTGTAGATAGTGTCAAAGAGACTTCAAGATCTATAGATGAAAAGACGTTTTCAGAAGATCACTCCTCAATGGATATATCCAAAACTTTGGCCTCAGATGCTTCAGAAGGCATAACTTTAAGCAAAGAATTTATTGCAGAAGAAAGGTCTTTATCACGGGTAGTCAAAATTTCGACGAGTTCTTCACAAGAAACTTCAATAATGACTGAGAGTAAGCTATTTAGTGAACATGACGATACATCTTTGGACAAAACAAAAACGTCAGACAAATCTGAACTTGAAAAGGACTTCATTGGAGAAATGGAAAAGAAAATTGAACAATTGAGAACGGAATTTAAAAAAGAAGAAGAATTTTCAAAAGATACAATTGTGACTCAAAATGTTGGTGGAAAGCAAATTGATGATATTACTAAAACACAAATAGACAAGCAAGAATCAGATAAAGATGTTAAGGAAAAAACAAATATGACTCAAGAAATAACAAAAGAAGATAACAGCATTGAAAAAGAAGCAGAGGATGATGTACCTGATATGAAAGAATTAAACCGAAGATGCTCCAACCTTTTGGAAGATATTTCTCAAGGAGCTTTAATTAGAATAGATTCTAGTTATGTGACTCACGGTAAGCACCGTTAGATCTTTGTTTTTCTTGAATACTTTTGCTTATGAACAAGCTCCAGACCCACCTGATGTTAAGCGTTTACCTCTGCATTTAAGGCTCAATTCAGACCGAAGTGGAGCAAGTAGCAGATATACCATCAAAAAAATTTCAATTTTGTCGCAATCACTATAATGGTGCAAGACTTGACGGCGACATGCAGATAGTGCTTGAGCAAGGCCGCGGGTGACTTATATATGTAACTCCGCCGATACTATGTATTGTATTGATACGGACAGAGTTGAAAATAGTTTGACAGTAAATTTTCCGGCCCCGCCACCTCGGTGTATACAAATGCATTTCGTTACAAGTGACAAACTGCACTGCGCCCATCACCCTGAAACATAATCTAGCCTAATATATCTGATAATTATAACTATATTTATAGCATCTACTATGGATAAATGAGTAAAGAAATTTAATTCAAGCTCAAAAACAGCAGAACGCAAACCTTACCGTGGCGGGCGTGGTTTAAATAGTGGATGTGCGGAGCAACAACATTATTTTCACGCAACCTATTGGATACGATCATTTCTAAACGCCAAAGCAATGAACCAATCCAAAAATTTCTCGACAAACTTGTTTAGTTTTTGTTTTTTTTCGCATCAATATAGGGGTGATATAAGTAATAAACAAATTAGAAAAAAACCATAGGAACAGACAATTTAAGTAAACAGTTAAAATATTGAAATTATTACGGATGGAAAAAGCTAACTTCCAGCGGGATTTGAACCCGCAACCCCCGTGCATGCGTCAATGCTCTTATAAAATGATACTAGTCAAAATATTGTAAGGGAATTACCAGGATTGTAAGTAACAATAGATGTGACGGAGAGTTGCGAACCTGTTGTTGCACAGAATGGCGTTCGTGGTTAACATATCGCACAAATAACATAAAAGTACCTAGAAATAGGACTTGGGTATGAAAGCCATTATAGTGACAACAGTCACATTTATCAGTTTTTGTCTATTATATAAGCTTAATTAAAGTTATTTTGATATGTTATGTGGCAAATTAGCCTATTCTGCAAAATAGCTGATGTAATTTTTTTCAGTTTGATTTTGTATGTAGGCTACGAATAAATAATTATTCGTAGTATGTAGGCTATGAATTACGTTAAAATAACTATAAATAGGTCGCATTTATCAGTTTTTTTAATCTTATCTATATTAATATCATGAAGAGAAAACATTTGCATTTTGTATTTTACGAATAAACATAATAAGTACTTGACAGATTTTAATATTTTTTATGTTTGTAATAACGCATGCTCTGCGGATTACATTACAAAATGCTAATTTTTTTGGTTTTAGTTTCAATTTGTTTAATTTTTCCTTACGTAAATTTGTTACTTTGGACAGATTTTAAAAATTATTACATCATTAGCATCCTTTTTTTGAGCGTGGGAAATGACTTCGTTCTGCTGTTCCACGGGCGTGGTGGAAAGGCCACTATAAACACCTGGCATGCCCCATGAAGTCTACTGTATTTTATTTGTAAATTTCAAAGATTTATTATTGTTTAAAAAACAACGGGGAATAACACTAAATTTTGAATAAAAATAGCAATAAAATGTGTATTACTTTGACATTATGGAAACTATATAGCCAAAACCAACGTAGAACGGACCGCTACCAGCGGCCGCTGTGTCGTTTTTTGGTTATATTAAATATATATAACCAAAAAACAAATAGCTTTCGCGACGACATGTTGCAAGGCCAGTCATTGGATGCATGCGAAATTTGCTTGGAGTTTGCGTGTTTCGTGCATAACAACTTTGTGCTCCCGTGCTGGAAAGCCTTCATACAAGGGAGTAGGTGACATACTTACAGTTTTTATATTTGTTTATTTACGAGCCAAAAAAACAAAACAGGAGCATAGTATAAGCTAAAAAAGCTTTAAAACGACGTCCACCGTTGAACAATTATTATTATATGCCCCTATTGGATGCGAATTGAGGATCGCAGTTTAGGATAGCAGCTCAAAATGAAGAAACAATTCTATTAATATATACAACTAGCCGTTTTAATTTCAATATAACGATAAAGCACTTAACGTAAATATTTTTTTGCTGTTGGGTTTTTCAATTGTTTTATACTTGTATCTCATGTAAATAAAAGAAATTGAAATAATTTAAAATATATATGCAAACGAATTTTGATTATTAACCAAACGATACTTATATCTTAAACAATTTGGTCAATATTATGGAGTTCACCGGGTCATCAAGTTCACTTGCGCCAATTTTTAAATAACCCTGAGTGACGATTATGAGAAAATTATTAGATTAAGTAATATTAGATTTATGTCTTGTAGAAATGTTTTGTATTTTAGCCAGGTTTAACAATATAATTTTAGCAATAAATGATTTTTGTTTGTAGATCTTGCTTCAAAGTTTTCGAAGACTCCACCTCCTTCACCAGTAGATCTGAATTTGAAAGATAAAGCTAAGAACGACGAGTGTACTGGGGATAAGCACACCGGGCTTCAACTAAAAGGTAATATAATTATCAAAATAACATAAGCAACAAGTAACTATCATGAATCATTATTTTTACTTCATATCAACGTATCAACGTCTTAATGTTTTTATCATTAAGACGTTGATACAATATCATACGATTAAAATTAAGCATAATTGTTTTTAATGGAACACATTCGATTTTTTTGCCTAAATTGTATTCTAATGAGCTTCGCTTCATAATACTGCTAATCCTATACAATCTTCGAACACTTCCAAATCAATCACTTTAAACGAACATTGAATTGATATTTAAAACTGCACTAAAATAATAAGATTATTGAATAGTCAAACGAACTTACCTGTAAGTGAAGTTCGACTGATATTATGCAGTATTGTTGTCTCGTCCGAAGATGAAGATTTACTTAGTAGTATGTGTCCAGTCACTACGCACCACAACATGAATTTAAAGCTAAAAAAAGAAATAATCCTGAACGCTTCTCTATCTGTGCATCTATTATCTCTGACATCTTAATTACGTCATTTAGTTTAAAGCTACCCTGTTTATTCCTGATTTTACATATAGGGTTAGCTATTGGAAAAATAGTATTAGGGTAGGGTGGGACTCTTCATCTTCGGACGAGACAACAATACTGCATAATATCAGTCGAACTTCACTTACAGGTAAGTTCGTTTGACTATTCAATTATGCATTATTGTTGTCTCGTCCTCGATGAAGATTTACTTAGTAGATGTTCAAAGACTTCGTAAAATCAGTAAATTTATTCACATGTAATTTATCATCAAATTATAATTATTGCCCCTAATTTAGGCTTATGAAGATAATAGTTTTCTTCATATAAGTAGTTAAGTTAAGCATTATTATGTGATATCACTAGGAGTTCTCATTATTTATTAATGAGTAATTACAAAAATATAAGTAATAGCATATTAAATCTTTAATATCTAGGAACTCAATACCGCTCTAGCAAAGCTTACATTGTTTACAATAGGCCTATTGTAGAACCTTCCAAAAAATACCTGATTCCCCAGTCCAACCAGCCGTTCTACGGATGTCATCTATATTGTCACCTCGCATACATGCAGCTGATGTTCAAGCATGTCTTGTGCTATGAGCGGTAAAAACAGATACATCAAGACCGCTTTCTGCCATTACTCTCTTTATCCAACGGCTGATTGTACTTGCAGACACACCCTGATGGGGTTTTTTCATTGAAACAATTAAATTATTTGTACATCTGAGATCTTTTTGTTAATTCTAAATAATTTATGACAGCTTTTGCTGGACAAACTTCTGGTCTTTCTACAAAAAATGGTAGTGTTAAAAATGGTTGCATTTTGTTAGGGGCTGAGATCTTTATTAATTTATCATTCCTAATGTTAACTACATCATCTTTGACACTTATATTTCGAATATCAATAAGGGCCATTGTTTGTGCTCTCTGGCCAGTGGCCAACGCTAATAATGCCTTTTTTGTACATACAACAAAATCTCTGGTGTCTAAAAAATTGTCTTCAATGAATTTCAGTAAAACAGATACATCCCACAAGTGATTGTATTTGGGGGCACATGGACGAAGTTTCAAAACCCTCTGAACAATCTTTTAATACTCTCATTTAGGCCCCATTAATAAGGATAATGCTGATCTTATACAGTTAAGGCTACCATAAGATAATCCTTCTGAAAAAACTTGGAAGTCAAGTATGAAATAATCTCAGATATCTTAGGTTTATTAACACTAGTATCTTTAACTTTACAGTATTTAGTCCAGTTAACAATACAAGGTATGTATTGCTTTAGTGTGTTGTCTTATATAGAAGCTAACATCATTTCTATTGCTTCTTCATTGATTCCCGAGTGGCTAAAAACTGTCCTGATAATCTCCCTATCATTAAGGTTAGCTTCTAGTGAAGAGGATGACATATTCTGGAATTGTGTAATGTAAGTAACTCTTCAGATGGGTTAAAAATGATAGCTCTTCCTAATAATAGCTTATTAAAAATTGGAAACCAAGGCTGAGCTGTCCAGTATTGTACAACTATACCTGTTGCTTTATCAGTTATTATTTTTTTTGTAAGGTTTTAAGAACCATACAAAATGGAGGGAAAGCATAGAAAAAATGTTTGGACCATGTAACTGTAAAAGCATCTACTGCTATAGCATCTGGATCTGGATGCCACAATATATATTGATAACATTTAGAATTTGTTCTAGAAACAAATAAATCTATAGAATGACGACCAAAAATTTGTGTTAATTGCTTATAATAGTCATGACCTAAGTCCAAATCCATGTTATCAAGCTTTTTTTTTCTGGATTAAAAATATGCTATAACATTATCCTTGGTGTTTATGTATGATGCTACCATCCATATATTGCGTGCTTGGCACCATTACCAAATTGTTTGCTATCTTATGCAAGTGACGGTACTGAATACCTCCATGTCTGTTTATTTAAGACACTGCTGTAATGTTATCGATTCTGAATAATATTTGACAATTCTTATTATCTTTGGCAAAAAACATTTAAGACCAAAAAATGCAGCAATCAATTCAAGTGAATTGATGTGTTGTTTTGACTCATCCTTAGTCCACAGACCGCTAGAGTTCCATGAACAACCCCATCCCACTTGATGAATATCTCAGAAACAAAGTTATTCTTTCTGATATCATTGTATGATGAAGGTATATTTTGTATTTCTCAAAATTATTCCCATTATGTTTTAGTGCTAAAAATTGTGTTCTTTCTAACTCCTTGGTGTAAAGCATACCATATTTTATAGCTGGACAAATTGAAATAAGTTTTCCTATTACTGTTGCTAGAAATCTGACCTTTACCACTCTTTGTTGTATTAATTGATTCACTACTTTTGAACGATTCTCTCTTTTTTCCTGTGAAATACTTAAAGACATGTCCAATGTATTAAATATAAAGCCTAGAAACATACAGTTCTGTTTTGGGTTGAAATCACTTTTGTTTTCATTTATAATGAAACCTAAGGAATGTAAAAGATGGACTGTTGATTAAATATTATTATTACATTCATTGTAACTGTCACTGATACAGAGGTAATCATCAAGGTATACCACAGATATATATCCACTCTGACGTAAAGTCTGTTTTTTCTTAAGTATTTTCTACTGTTGATACCAATACTCACCATATAGTATGCATCTTGAAGATCAACTGAAGACTAGGTAACTATGTGGTTGTACCAGATTACATACTGTTCTATAATCTTCTAGCTTGAAATGTTCAGTTTTGATAAAGGTATTTAATTTTTTAAGATTAAGGATAAATCTGTATTTGCCATCAGGTTTTTGTACTAAAAATATTGGCAAGCGAAATTGAACCTTTTGTGGTTTGCAATTTTCAAAAGCTTTTTTTTTTTTTTTTGATAACAATGTCTCAATTTCAAATTTTACATGTATCTGTTCTGATTTAGAGAAAGAGTTATTTTTAGGTATACAATTTTGATATGGGATATTTTCAAAAGGTATTTCATACCCTCTGATCCAACTCAGGATAACCGGGTCCTGGGTAATCTGTGTCCATTTAGAAAAAAAATTATTGTAGTCTGCCTACCTGAACATTTATTTCCGGTTCTGGTAATAATACTTCTTGGACTTGTCTTTCATGTTCTGAGATGACTTGGGCTGGGGTGGCTGATAAGCAAGTTTCCTATTTTCTCCCATTTGAAAAGGTGGCCCTCCTGCTTCGGGACGCCTCACCTTTGCACAAGGCACCATGAGAGCACCATGCTTTGGACGAGGAGGGCCCCGCCAGTTTAAAGTTTTCTTGACATTGGCTTGAGGGGCCTGTCTGACAGTTGGCTTCTTGTTGGCCCCTAATACTTCAGCTGATTTAATAAACAATTTTGCTATCTTTATTTGCTCTGATAAATTTTCTCCAAATAGGTAACCATCAGTTTCATTTTTGGAAATGTAGTCCCTCATACCTTTATTGTTCACTGATGATAAGATAAGAGATCTTTTAAAACCTTGATTCAATATAAATACTATGACGTATTAGTCTTGACGCTTCATTTAATTTTTTAATAACTGCTAGTTTTGTATCCGGTTTATCTTTATTATTTATCAGAGTTTGTAGAGCTGAACCTACACAAGACAAGATTGTACTGAGCTGCATCTGTCTGGTTTCCATCACTTTCTCTTTTTATTCCCAATTTCTGTCAATGCAGCTTTTACCTCTGGATTCAGATATGGAGGCATTTTAAATTTTTAAATGTGTGTTTTCCTTCACAATATCTTGTCACTCATCTCGAGTTATGCCCTTTTTAGTATGTCTTTTAGGCGTGTACTTATCTCCGAGTGCAGAGAAATATTGTCTTGTTCCTTGGGTGGTGCTGTTACCAGAATACCCAAGTCCTTAGGTTCTAATACTTCTTCGACTTCCACGGTAACATTCATTACCTGTGTGGTGTCGTCACTTTTTCTTTCTTGCTCTAAAATCTACAGAGGTCTATCATTTGCCTGTGCAAAGTCATCTCCTTTCTGGGAAAGTAAGGCAATGTCCTCCTCTTCTATACCAGTATGTTGAAGAGGACTAGAACTTTCACTTTCTGCATCTGCAAAATACAGGTAAGCACTACTTCACTTGGGTATACCTATGCAGAAGCGGAGAGTAGCCACTATGTTAGTGTACAGTGCCTCATTTAAGCAATAAACCACGGCGTCCCCTCTTGTGACGCCCTGTTAAGGTCATTGCAAACATTCAATCTCCACGGCAATCCCTATGTATTGCCCTGTTAAGGAGTTTGATATTTAACACTAATAAGATGTGATAGCCACCTAAAAAACATGGCCTGTTATGAAAAAACACGCCATCTTTATGGTTATCTTTCATCCACGTGTCGAATCTCTGCAGGTATATACCTACTTGCAACTTGAACAAACGACAATATTGTCGTCTTCCAAACTTTTCAAAATGAATATTATAAAAAACCGGCGACGCGGCTGTCGAGGCATACCTTCCAAGAAAACCATTTCAGAATCCGATGAATCGGAGAGCACTTCGATTTTATGTTCAATTTTTTGAAGTTTTTCTAAAAGTTTCTTAAGTTTAAAACGTATCTTTCTTTTACGAGTCATGTTAAATAGCTATTGTTGACTATTTGCGAATACTTTCGAAAATAACAAAAATTACTGAAAATAATTTAGGCGCGTTTTATGTGACATGAAACACGAATGACGTAATTAAGATGTCAGAGATAATAGATGCACAGATAGAGAAGCGTTCAGGATTATTTCTTTTTTTAGCTTTAAATTCATGTTGTGGTGCGTAGTGACTGGACACATACTACTAAGTAAATCTTCATCGAGGACGAGACAACAATAATGCATAATTAGGATTCATCACCACTAAAGTAAAATGACAGCACGATCTGCTAGATTTACATTCTCATTTAGAAAAACAGCTAGATTTAGTACAATTTCAATCACTCATCACCCTTCGATCTAGGTTCCGATTCGTCGTTTTTGGATGCCAACCGGCAATCTCCAAGAGCTTCTTCGGCTGGAGATAGCATCACAAGTGAGACTGAAGCTCACCAAAGTGGTTAGTATCCGCAAATATCCGGCCTTGCTTTCACTGCACTGTCGGGTCACAAAAATCTATCTGTTCGTTATCCTAAATGAGAAAAAACATTGCAATCATATAGTAGTATTGCAAATAAATAATTTAGGTATATAATAACTTGTCATATGAAATTTATTCTTGGACTTCGAATAGATAGTTTTTTGAGGCTGGCATTCAGTAGTAACCAGTCAATCATTAGGGTAGAATTGTAATAATAAAGAATAACATTTATTGCAAGCTTGTTGCAGTAAAGTAGTGGCAAAGTAGAGTCATAGCGAAACTTTACTCCTTTTTTGGTAGAATCCATAGAGTACCCTCGTTTGCCACGGTCATTTTATAATATAATGCCAGTCGCATGTTAGTTTCATAATTAATCGTAGTTTTGATCAAATTGTGTGAATACTGTTTTCAAAAACTTTAAACATTATACTGATAACATAAGCCTCAAATTGCACAATTATATGAGTAAATTATACCCCCATCTAAAATTTGACGCTCAGAACTAATAGATATAGTGCTTTATCACATTTTGTACAATAATTTGTAAGCACATTATATTTTACTTTTTTCTTGCGGAGCCCTTACGTTGCTATAGGTAAGTGGCGATATCAAAATCAATATCATCTGTATTTTTTCTTTCAATGTCGCTTTTTTACTTCTTCAACGGGACATTTTATTTTAATTGTATTTTATTAGCATCTTCCACCTGTATCATTAACATTTGAGTAACGTTTCGCTTTGATTCTGAGTCTTTGTTTATTTTACCATATTTTTCAAGTCTACAAAGCTTCAATAATATTTTCAAAATTATTTTTACAGAACAATATTTTCAGTCATATAAATCACGCTTTAGGCGCTTTCACAGCCTATAGATAACCTTAACGCCTTAAAATTCAAAATTTATAAAGATTATTATTACTAAAATAAATGCAGGAAGCAATGTAAAATATGTACAGCTGACTAATGCCACATGCATTTAACTGAACGTTATTCAAAACCCACTTAGATATTAAATTAATAAGGCTGTTTCTTTTCAGAGGTACTGTTGGAGACATCCAAGATATTGACAGCGGCCGCTAGACCAAAATCTCCAGTCAAATATTTAGCAGATAATCTTACTTTTGTCAATGTTGACAAACCAACTATTAATACAGATGCTATAGAACTTGTTGATCGTACAATAGAAAAGAGTATTGATGTTATTGATCAAATAAAGAAAGAACAGTTAGCTGTTAAAATGGAAGAAATGCAAAAGTCTACTTCTTCCGAAACATTCTTCACTGAATCCAAAATCGAAACTTCTACTTCTTCGTCGTCTGTTCACAAAACTTTTGAGAGTGGTGAATTGAGATTCCAAACTCTAAATCCTGAAGCAGTTATGTCTGACATGATTGCTAAGTTTGGTGTGGCTCCTGATGAATTTAGTGCTACTATTTTAACGCACAAGGAAACTGAGACGAGAAAAATTTCTGGGCAAGAATTTTTCTCTGAAACAAAACACATGTCATCTTCAGATGATGACTCACTTGTAATCAAAACTGAGACTACGCATGAATTGCGAGGTCAAGAGCACGAAACAAAAGAAAAAACAACTGTTCGTAAAGAAGGAGATCAAACCGAAACATCTCAGAAGAAACTAGAAAAAGCGCACGAGGCTTCGGCAAAACGTTCTGATATTGAAACAAAAACTGTTTTCAAGAGTACTGATGACTCTGACGTAATTCAAGTTGAAAGAGAATTTTTAGAACAAGGTTTATATACTGGTCGACAAACAAAATCAGAAGAAAAAATGACTGCCATTAAAGACGAGACAACTAAAAAAAAGCATGAAGTGAAAATTTCAGAACGAGACATGTCTCATGAACAATGGGGTAAAGAGTATTTTACTGAACCTGGAGAACTGGAAGATATTATTGAAGACGATGATTCTAAGTCACGAGTTGCATTTATCGGTTCAACGTTAAAAATAATAGAAAAGGATGAAATAGTCTCAAGCGTAGAGTTGTCAGAAAAAGGCAAAGTTGTAAGTTCAACAGTTGAACATCATAAAGAAGAATCTGTTATAGAAAGTAAAGAACATGATGATCTTAGTTCTGATAATTCCCATGCTCCAAGCTTCAAAAGTGAAGCCACTGAGCGTCGTGGGTCTTCAGAAGCAAGTCCCAGAAGTAAATCCAAATCTTTTAAAAAGGACGATGAAGTGTACGAAGTCAATTTCATTAAGGAAATTAAAGTATCAACATCACCCGTTAAAAGCTCTTTTAGTCGTACAGGAAGTCAAGATACTCATTCTGAATCTGAAATTGCTCCTGATTTACCTCACGACGATAAAACAGGAGATACGCCTAAAAAAGAGCAAAAAATGAGATCACCTATCAAATTACCGCAACAGCAAATTCAAGATCAAGTTTGGGAGGTATCTGTCCAAAAAGCTGATTCTTTTGAAGTTGCCGATGATATCCCTAAAACAAAAGTACAATCTTTCAATAAAACATCAAGTGAATTAGCAAAAAGCACAGATGGCGATATTCTAGAAATCAAAACAGTTGTAGAAACTAGAACTGAAGTTATAAAAACTTCCAAAACTGACATGTCACCAATAACTTTTGAATTATCTGATGACGTAAGTACTGCGTCTAAAGATCTTATGATAAAATCTGGTGAAAGCCTCGACACAGAGTGTATGATCAAATCCTTGGAGTCCCATGAAGGGGAAATTCTGCAAAAGTCGATGGACTCCACAATGAGTGTTGAGACGTTACAACCATCTGAATTTTCAACTGAAGCTGATTCAGCTTATCATACCGGTACTGATCAAAAAAGAGAGGAGATGAGACTTATCAAAGAAAAAAGCCTAGAAGACATCTGTAGTAGTGGTTACGATACCGATCTCTCCTCTGCCGAGTTTCATGGAACGAAACTCGAATCAGAAAGGGTAGATTTGGATTCTTTAATTTCCGGACAACCGCTTTCTGACTTGTCAGTTTTAGAAAAAACTATAGATGAAGTTAAGCAATCCCTAGAAGCCGCTCAAGGAGAAATTATAGGTGATAATAACGACGGAAGTATTAAATATAAACAATCTCCTTCTGAATTTCAATTCAAAATGCTCATGAGTCCTGAAAGACCAGAAGCAATTGCAGAAGAATCACATCAACAGCAAATTGATGAAAAAAAAGCATCAGAAAAAGATGAAACTATTTTAGATAGCCAGATATCAGACAGTGTTTCGCATAAAATAAGTTCTCAAGAAGAAACTACAACAACATCTGATGAAGAAAAAGACACCGTTCATATAAAAGAACCTAGCCCTCCATTAGATTCCGCTGATATTTCAATTAGGTCTGATAGTGGTCCACATTCAATATTAGAGACTGAAAGTGAAATAATGTTATCGGATCGTGATGGATCTTCCAAAGGTAGCCCTGAAGTGAAACTTCGAGTACAAAAACACATAAAAACTAAATTAAGTGTTGGTGATAGGCGATCAGCATCTGAAATAGAAGGCTGGTCAAGCTCTGGTGAAAGTCATTATCAGAGCTTTGAACATTCTGAGAGTAGACCATTGTCATCTGATATCGATGTTATGATGACAGCACAAAGTGGTACAGAGTTTGAAACTGCAATGACTAGTCATGATGTTTCATCTCAGTCGTTAAGAACATCAAAAGATTACTACACTGCAGCTAGTTCACTTGCTTCCCGAGATAGTATGAGAAGTCTTGATTCTGATGGTTCCAGTCATGTAGCCAGTATAGATATATCAGACGCATCAGAAACTCTAGTGCCTTCAGCCAACGAGTTAAAAGAGGAATTGATGGAAAGCAGTACCTATGTGGAACAATTTTTACATGAAGCAGAAAAGGAACTAAAAGTAAAAGATATAAGTGATGAAGAAGCTTCCGGAGATGAAGATGAAAATAAAACTGATGTAGAACCTTTTGGTAAAATGAAAAGATCACATGAAATGAGGTTTCAACCTAAAGAAATGATACCGGAACATTTCCCTATGGAAGGATTATCAGGAAGTGTTGATGTAGAAGATGACTCCATTAAAGACAGGGATGGTTCCGATACAACTATTTCTAGCCAATTCAAAACTGATGAAGTATTGTCTTCATCTATTTCAAAGCTGGACATGCCTTCATCTCAATCGCAGTCAGAATTAGAAGAAATTAAGGAACAAATTATAACCAAAACCTCTTCTTTAAGTAGTGAATTACATGCTATACCTTTTGCAGTAACTAAAATAGATAAACCACAACGTGAATTCGTTGATATTGAAAGTGAAATAATACCGGTCGGCTCATCTGAATACGAAGAGATCGTTAAGTTTGGTAGTGTAACACCAGAACCTAAACAAATATCGCCAGAAGAATCAGTAGTAAGAACAACAATATATGCAGAAGAAAGTACTCCGCTGGGTGCAATGCCGGTTGAAATTGAAGAAATATGTATAAAAAAAAATATTACAGAAGTCAGTGTGGTACCTTTTCCAATAACTGAAATACCTACCAGTCAGAGGGAACTTATTGATGTAGAATGTGAAATTATACCAGTAGGTTCAAAACAATATGAAGAAATTCTTAAGTCAAAAAGTGATACGTCTGTGCCGAAGACTAAGTTGGAAAAAGCCGTTGAAATACCTGAATCTCAACTAGAAAGTAAACAAAGCTCTACATCTAGTCTTAAAACGCACGAACATTTATCGACACCACACACTCCTTTATCGATGCCTAGTCAGAGTTCTATTTCAACTGACAACGGGCGAGAGTATGTGTTAGACGACATGTATGATATATCTGAGACACCAGAACTCAAGTCTGAGCTTGTAACGGAAACGAGCAGATCTGAATTACTAGTTACAACTGATGAGAGAACTTTACACACCTGTGAGAAAGAACAAGAATCGCCAACAAGTGACGAGTTTGAAATGGTTGATAAACCTAGTGAAATGGATGAATTTGTAGTTATTGAAGAAGTAGCTAAGGAAGCTCAAGAGACTGACACTGAAGGTAAAAGTGTGCAAATAAAACCGCAAAAATATATAAAAAAACATGACACTGAGGTTGAAGAATTCTTATCGAAAACTTCAAAAAAACAAGAGAGCACAAGCAGCGGTTCAGGATCAATGTCCGATGAAGAGCTGCTAGCATACGAGATTGAACAAAAAAAATTGCAAGCTCAGGAGCTTGCAGAAATTGAAGCTGGTAAACGCTGGATTCAAATGCAATTTGAAGGAGACCCACGATATGACTATGAAAGAGTTCCTCTTGAAGATATAAAAGAGGAAGAAATGACTGACTTTGATGCAAGTAGGATTGGCAGTTTAAGTTCTCAAAAAGAATCAATTGGTAGTTTCGGCAGCTTTAGAAATTCATATGGAAGTCTTTCAGAATCTGAAATGGCATCACGAATTAGGTTTAGGGTAAGAGGTGACAATGATGACATTTCTATAAGCTCCTTACAGGAGTTTGAAAATCTTGAGAGGGCATTAATGGAACATTATCAACAAAATTCTTCTTCATCGCAAGATTCATTGAATGGTTCACTACCGAAACGTTATATTCTAAGTAGAAGTCAAGGAGACGATATATCAATATCAAGCTTAAAGGAATTTGAAGGTCTTGAGTCTGCTTGCCTTGAAGCACTTAAGGCTGAAATACTTGCAAAGCAAAAAGAAGCATTGTTGCAAGCCGATCCGAAAGAAGTAAGTGGTTGTTTCCTAGAACGAGAAAAACGTTCTTATAGTGGCAGCTCTGAAAGCAGTCCACCACAAAAAGGAGGAAGCCCTAGCCAGAAAAGTAGCAGCCCGTCGCAAAAAAGTGGAAGCCCGTCTCAGAAAGTAGGCAGCTACGGTAGTCCTTCTCAGAAAATGCTCACAGATTCAGCAGCAATCAGAAAACTAATTGATCAACAAATGGCTTTAGAGCAGAAACTACAAGAACAAATGGCACCTAAAGTAGTTACAGTGAAAAAGTATGATGACAAAGGAGCTTTCTTTGTACCACAGCCTGAACCAGAGTCAACGGTATCTTTAGAAACTAAGCCTTGCGAAGTCACGGAAGAATGTGCGAAGACTTCGACTTTTGTTTGTGCTGCAGCACCAAGCGACGGTTCAGCAGAATCTATTCCGGGAGACTGTGAAGAGATGATGAAATTATTAGATCAAGAAGAAAAATCTACAAAATCCACAGCAGTTACCAGAACATTTACCGACGGTGGAGTGATTGAAGTTGTTCGTACTACAACAGTAATACAGCAGAAATTTGTAGACGGAAAGAAAGTATCGGAGACAGTTACAAGTACAGATAGTGATGGCGCGGTAGATATTCCAGCGCGACCTAGACAATTTGGTGAAGGTACTCATCAATCTTATGGGTCGGAAATGTCGTCGTCTATTACATCTCAGCCGTCTGAATTGGATAGCCTTATGACCGTAATGGAACGTAGTGATGGGGAAGTTGTGACGGTTACTCGGCAGACCATAGTGATGTCTGGGGAAAAGCCTGAAGACTTGGATTTGTCCAGAGAGGGCAGTGTGGTGCGTGAGCTGTCTCCCTCCTCCGGGAGGTCGGTGGCTCACAGCGTCATCTCGCTCAGTAAACATTTTACAGATCCAGCAAGCGGTTCGTGGAGCGGTCAAGATGAAGAATTGAGCTCGTCAGGAAGTTTTAGCAGGTGAGATGGTCAATATATTATTATTAATTTATATATTTTTGGTTTTATGTTTTTACTCATTAGTAAGTACTCGGGAAGTCAATTGTAAATTATTTTTTCGCGAAACCCAACAAATATTGTCCGACTCGTGAATCTGAAAGCCTTCCGGTGTTGGCATGAGTTTCATACAATTTTATTCATAGAACAATATTAAAAAAAACGTCCTGTACCTTAGGGGCGCACGGGCAGACCTGATGCTGGGCAGCACTGATAGCCTCGAAGCCACAAGCTCTAACGCCACCAGGGCCACATATAACTACGAGGTGGACACACCTATGACTGGCAGTCTTACTTCTGGAGGTAAGACTTTAGGTACTTCATACGTGGTTTGGTGAATTGATTTTGAATGCGAAATAAATAGTCTGTTAGAATGTGTACCTTTCGATCATTATTAAAAGATTTTTAATTATGTTATCCATATTAGAAACAAAATAAATTGATGAGAAGTAAGCTCTCGCGGTTTACTTTTTTAAACTAGTCATTTACGTTAGTTGACGGGCAGTATACCATCGCCACTACAAAATTTGTGTTAACATTCGTCAACATTCTGTGTGGACACGACCTATATAACTACTTTTTATAGTAATTGAATTTGCCACAATGCTCTTGAAGTCTAAATACTGTAAAATAATACATTGTGCTGATGTATATTTTGTGCAAGGGGTCTGATAAATTATTAGTGAAATTATATCAATAACTACATAAAAAGAAAAACCATAGTTTAAGGTCTAGAAAAACATTTAAAATGTAAAATTAAAGTTCTTCCTATAGTTACGTACACTCTATATTTCCACTCTTAACATATTCTTCTCTCTAACGAAACTGGCAAACTAATGCAATGTTATGGAAATATAGCTTATATTTATTTTGAAGTATTTACCTGAAACATATATTCCAATATTTAAAATAATTTATTATACTGCATAAATATTCTTTTAAATATTGGAATATATCTTACATTGTCCATTTTGTGATATCACTATTTTCTTATTGGTATTTTTCTTACTTTGCCCATGTCCCGATAAGACTACGCTACAGGTTTATTTTTATACACAATTTTAGATTTATTCGCCTTATGTCAAAGTATTTTTACACAAACTCTTTTTTCCCTTTCAACAACAGATATATTTACTTCAAGAACACTATAATCAAATACACTCTTGTCTATAAAATACCTACACAAATACTACAATACGAAACATCATTATACTTACTATATTTATGTCGTATAAAAGAAATTGTTTGCTGGCTGCGTATGTAAAACGCAGATGATATTATTACATAATAAAAGCTAGCAAGACAATCCCACAGATAAGGTAATAGTTGAAAAACATACATTTGTCTGAAAGTACTGAAGCAATGATAGCCGAGTGGTTATAGCTATGGACTGTGGTGCCGCAGGTCCATGGTTCAATCTCCGCCACCTGCTTCAGCTTCAACGCATGGAGGAAGGGTATTATGCAAATGCCCACCTGGCTTGCTACCACCCTCAAGTAGAAAATCTGTCGCCAAGCACATTAAGTTCCGGCAGCAGTTCTTGAGAGCCAGTAAAAATTACAGGCACATGATGATACGTAAGAACTTAATGTGTCAGGACGACGGGCGCAGTGTCGTTCGTCACTTGTGACAAAATGCATTTGTATACCGCTTAAGGTGGGCCTCGTCCTTGTTCCATCACAATAACATAAAAAAACATTTATCTTGTTAGAAACGAAAGAGGTTTAGGAAGGTATAATTCTATGTTGGAAACGTTGTTGTAATTTACATTCAAAGTTTTAGTTTTTTTTCCTAACATTTTGAAGTTTGTTACTAAACGTAAGTACACAATATAGTTCCACAGTATATGGACTTTCAGCTGATGTTTTGACTTTGTAAACATGGAATCCATTCATGAGAGTGTTCAACTTGGTTTAAAATATAAAATATGCACGTCCTCGTTTCTTCACGTGCTTACATTATTTAGGATGCCATTATATCTATGATAAACAATACTATTTGATTTGTTAGTTTTATTGTACTGTACTTAGCGGTAATTCAAAGCGTTTAAAGCGTACTTATCCATACATTTTCAAATTTTTAATCATATTAGTGTACTTATATTTTATTATTGCTGATGGGTTTTGCATGTACGAGTATTTGGCTTGTCAATATAAAGGAATGTTTTACAAAATGACAAATTTACGAGAGGAAATATTATAGTCATGTGCGGGATTCGAACCCGCGTCATCCACCTCTGGGTATGCTCTGACCGACTGTGCTAACATGACACTGACTCATAACTCTAATTTTTCCTCTCGTTCTTTAATCATCGTATTGGGATGGAGCGATACCCATAGTTCAACTTACGTTGTACTACAAACAAGACTAATTTTGCAATATAATCCGCAGAGCATGCGTAATTGCAAAAATAAAAAAAAATGCTATTCATTCATAACAGCTTTATTAGCTTTTATTCATACGAGTACATAACGTCGTGCCTGTTTCCCTTAAAGGTAGGGAGATAACCACGGATTACTATATGCTATGATCTTGGCAATCCTCTCTTGCTTTCTTTACCATGATCATATCTTCATATACCCCTGTCTGCTTAGGGAATTCATGAGTCTTTTTTCCACTACTTCACCAACAATGTCAGAATTCGTTAGCCTATCTTTCCCTTCCAGCTATATCATTTATAGACGTCGTGTATTGCTGTAATATCAATATGTTTTTTTTCATCCTTTCTTAATATGCAATCTATGTCAGTATTACTTTTTCAGCTAATAAATATTCCTTTCTTTACTCCATATTGCTTTCTTCTGTTCCTCACTCTATATTTTAAAGTGACATCACATTAGGTATACGTCTAAGAGCTTCCAATTGCATATTGTATTCAGGTTGATTCTTTTTAACCCATAAGAAACTTTTAATGTTAGGAACAGCGCTCGCATTGGCTTGTCGCGCTTTTCTTGACTCGTTTTGGCAAGGGCATATTATATTTCAAGTGGAAAGAAACACGTTAACCATTTTATTTTGTGCACTATGATTCTACAATGCATACATTCAAACTCATTATTATGAGTACATAAATACTCATGCATTACTCGTAAAGCATAACACTGATTTTTGGATTCGTGTGTCCCGTTTCCTCGTTTAGCTTATTGGAGGCTATACCAGCAACAAAGAAGTAATATTACGCATTTAACAATAATTCATAAAAATCATCGTAATGTATGGTTTGTTACCTTGTTATTTCTTTACAAACGAAGGTCAAGAGTCATATGTGGAGATTATAATATATCAAACATGCTCATACCACACAAGCACAAACATATAATAATATATTAATATATTTTTTAATTATATTTCTTCCATCCCTATGAACTGTGCAGTTTCTATAAGAATTGTATCATTACCTATTTCCACCCGGGCGTTCTACTGCTGTAGCATCTTTGTAACATTACCTTTTTCTACACGGCGTTCTACTGCTGTAGCATTCTTGTAACATAACCTAATTCCACCCGGGCATTCCACTGATGTAGCATCCTTGTAACATAACCTAATTCCACCCGGGCGTTTCACTGATGTAGCATCCTTGTAACATTACCTTTTTCTACACGGGCGTTCTACTGCTGTAGCATCCTTGTAACATAACCTTTTTCCACCCGGGCGTTCTAATGCTGTAGCATTCTTGTAACATTACCTAATTCCACCCGGGCGTTCCACTGATGTAGCATCCTTGTAACATAACCTAATTCCACCCGGGCGTTTCACTGATGTAGCATCCTTGTAACATTACCTTTTTCTACACGGGCGTTCTACTGCTGTAGCATCCTTGTAACATAACCTTTTTCCACCCGGGCGTTCTAATGCTGTAGCATTCTTGTAACATAACCTAATTCCACCCGGGCGTTCCACTGATGTAGCATCCTTGTAACATAACCTAATTCCACCCGGGCGTTTCACTGATGTAGCATCCTTGTAACATTACCTTTTTCTACACGGGCGTTCTACTGCTGTAGCATCCTTGTAACATAACCTTTTTCCACCCGGGCGTTCTAATGCTGTAGCATTCTTGTAACATAACCTAATTCCACCCGGGCGTTCCACTGATGTAGCATCCTTGTAACATAACCTTTTTCCACCCGGGCGTTCTAATGCTGTAGCATTCTTGTAACATAACCTAATTCCACCCGGGCGTTCCACTGATGTAGGATCCTTGTAACATAACCTTTTTCCACCCAGGCGTTCTAATGCTGTAGCATTCTTGTAACATAACCTAATTCCACCCGGGCGTTCCACTGATGTAGGATCCTTGTAACATTACCTTTTTCCACCCGGGCGTTCTAATGCTGTAGCATCCTTGTAACATAACCTTTTTCCACCCGGGCGTTCTAATGCTGTAGCATTCTTGTAACATAACCTAATTCCACCCGGGCGTTCCACTGATGTAGGATCCTTGTAACATTACCTTTTTCCACCCGGGCGTTCTACTGCTGTAGCATTCTTGTAACATAACCTAATTCCACCCGGGCGTTTCACTGATGTAGCATCCTTGTTACATTACCTATTTCCAATGAGCGTTCTACAGCTTAGTAGCATCCTGCTCTACACTGTCTCTGCCACTCCAATTTCGGCTTATAAAACATGTTAACATTAAAATGACTTATTTATTAATGATTTGTTAAATACCTAATGCTTGCTAATTCCCGCTTCTACTAATCTTATATATTTAATGTTCATGTCGCTACCCCACCGAGCTTCGTACTAATCAAACAGTTAACAGCGGTACCGCCTGCAGGGTCGAACACAATGGTATCCTCATTGGACACTCTGGATCCCGTCACCCAAGTTCAAATGGAAAGTCTCGAGCACCAGTCTACGAGCGAACATCACTCACATGAGTACGAAGTGCAAGAACCAGATTCTGATACTGAGAGATTGGTAAGCATAACTTTTTTACTGGAAGCTAAATTAAAAAGAGCTCTAGACTTAAAGCTGGCTCTTAAAATATCGTTGTCCCAAAAACTTTGCAAAATAACCTCGCACTTTCTTTAGATACGGTTCATCAGAGTCGAGATATTTTTGCTTCTTAGTGGGAGTGTTTTTCAATTCTTAAGCATTGTTTACTATATATATTGTGACTGATTGTTCAATTTATTGTTTATTATTTGTATATAAAAAATGTGTTAATAGTAATTATAACTCTGTCCAGATTTATCAGTGTCAAATATTTTGATATCACTATTGATTTCACCGCCACAAGCCGTCCTTAGTAATCTGTTGAATTGATTCAAGAAATGCTTTAGCGTAAGCATTGTGACCTTTGTGTTTAACACATAGATATAGATATCTACCTATATGCTACTGTAGTACCTCAAAAAGTGTTAATGTGGATCTGAAGAATAGAACACTGTTCTGTAAATACAATAGTAAGTTTTAGTTACTGTGAAAACAGTTTGTCTTGGGCTTACGAGTAGTTCGCGTTTCAAGATCTATCTATTCACTTTCCTAGAACAATATGAACTTGCTTCCTGCTACAAGAAAGTAAGAAGTCCAGTTCATACTACCCACATCCATACAGAGCGCACTACTGTACGCACAAGTCCAGTGCACACTCCGTCTTCAAGATTGGAGCTTCTGTTCAGTAGTAATAATTGAACCCAGTAAAGGGGGAGTAAACTGATACAGACTTCACCAGGCAGTGGTTGGAGCTACCCAAAGGTGATGAAACCAACACCGAGTAGCGGTCTGGATCTATTGTCAGCAGAAGGTCCAAGCAATTGGCTGTGTGGCCATCAACATCCGGTATTCTTGTAGCTCCTTGGGCCAGCTGAGTCAGGTCTAGTGTCAAGGCAAGCTTGTGCATCTCTCGATCAGCGTGGTTTTTCTTTTCTATACACGGGAATGATGGGGAACTTTTAAATATTACTTATAATTATGTTTTGAAATTTTTTACTGATTTTAACTGTATGCACCATCGAATGTCTAAATTGACCGGACTACAATGTGAGATATTAGGGTGTTTGTACTCTTTTCGTTGCATATTAACGCTCAAATATACGTTTGAAACGCAGGGGTGGTAAAT
Organism: Plagodis pulveraria; assembly: GCA_963890685.1. Classification (NCBI taxonomy): domain Eukaryota; kingdom Metazoa; phylum Arthropoda; class Insecta; order Lepidoptera; family Geometridae; genus Plagodis; species Plagodis pulveraria. The sequence continues at coordinate 7,265,198 of OY982975.1, forward strand.
TGTATTGTAAAATCTTATTATGTGTTTACGTACATATGAATATAAGCCGACACATAATAAGATTTTACAATATTTTTGCCTATTGTTTTACGCTATAATTTTTTTCATTTGCCACTAATTTTTGGTGTCTAAAAATTACTTAATCAGTAATTTTTTACACAAAATACGCCAGATAGCTGACGCAAAAAAAGGATTCCGCTTATAGCGAGGGACGCTACATAGAGGTTTTTAACTCTTGTGGCTGAATGAAATGCAAATATACCAGTTTGGGACATAAAATAGAGCTTATATCTGCTATAGTCATAGCGCACAAGTCAAACCTTAGGAATTAAATTGAATGTATTTCAATTTAATTTCTGTGGTGCTTTGCCTTCTTTTAACTCTAAACCCCTACAGAGTTTGTTGAGAGAATAGAAACCTCAATGAAACATGTTCACCTTGTAAATCTCATAGCTTTACAAAAGATCACAATTCTGCATTATGGTGAAATTTGGCACCCGTGAAGTGAAGCTGTAAACCGTTTTTCTAATTCTGAAGAGTAAAAACCACAACTGAAGAATGGATTCTGGAGAAAACAAAATCACCACTGTGCCACCTGCCTGTTAAAAAGCTCTTTATAATGCTGTTGTTCGGCTCAAAGATAATAACAGAACCCTTGAACATCTATTATATACATTATAGGCTCGACATAGGCGATTTCAAATGCCTGTGTACTAATTGAGCTCCATCTGACCACCAAAAGAAAACAATGATTTAAATAACCATAGTATCCTTGGAATTTCAGGAGTTGGACGGTCGAGTACCCCGTGCCAAGGAACGTACAATCATGTTCGATAGCACAGACACCCTGAGCGCAGTTAGTGGTGATGGATCTGTCAAAGAAGCAGCTGTAGAAGCACCAGCAGCCACATTCTATATTGGAGATACTCCTATTACAAGAGGTAATAATAACGTATCAATTAAAATTATATATAGAGTGTGTAATATTATGATAATGTTGTATGGGACAGATATATTAAGTTCTGTCAGTGGTAAATAGTCTGTAAAATGCTTTTGACAGCACACGGAGCCATATTTGAATTGTTAAAAAATATTTGACTAGATAATTTCCAATCAAATTTAAACAGCGACGTCATACCTACTCTCAGTGGGGTGAAAGATGACAGAACTATAGAAGCACCATTTTAAATATCAGGGTCTGTTTTCATTCATAGAGATTTATAATTTTTATCATTCATTTTACGATGATATTATACCTTTTTGATATAATGTAGACAAATGACATGTTACCTTACTAATTACTTACAAAATTCTGTCAATTAAATATAAATTCAAAAATAATAATAACATACTCATAATACAATTTACAGCATGGTATATAGAATTAAATAACCCGCCCCTCACTGTACCTGGCGCAACGGTGTCCATAACGCTGGCTGCATTTGCCTCGTTGGACTGCGATGGAGTTGGAGCGGGAGTCACCGGATTTTTCCCTTAATCTACGCCCCAGTTTGTTCACCAGGCTTTTTGCGTCTGCGCCCCAGCTACCCATCGTCTCCACTGCGAACGGTGCAAACAAGTATGGCGCGTCTCTAAGGCCGCATACTTGTGACGTTTTTTAATAGCCGCGTACTCTGCAGCAGCCGCTTGAGAGAGGACAGTACGACCTAGGTGACTGTAAGCCACAGTGTTGACGCACGTGGCATCCCACAAGAGGCACTTGCCTTTCAAGGCACCAAAGTCATACCATCTGGTCTCATGCCATAGAACCTCCCGAGGCCAGGTGGCTCACGCATGCACGGGACATCATTCGATACAACCTCGCCTTACTAATTAAATGTGTCAGAAAAAATAATAAAGTTTTACCTAAATGCGAATTTGAAAATGATTGTAGGAGAAAGGAAAGAAGAGGAAGGTGATTCCCAACCGATGCTTTCTGGGAGCTGTCCAGCTTCGTTGCCACCTGCTACGCAGCCTTCACCTCCCATTCCAGCTCAAAGAAGGTAGACATCACTTCTTATACTCTCAAAGAATATTCTTGAGCTTTGTTATATTTTTAACTTATGTACTAGTAAAGCTAGATCACTTTTTACCATTATTAATATTTTTTGTGTGGACATTCGGAAATAACGCCACTTTGTAAATAGTTAATAGTTATCTAAATTTTAAATCTTAAATAGGCGTTTTCATATTTTTCATTAGTATATAAATAGTAAAATGTCTTACGACACCATTCCCTTCATAGAAAAGTGGCTATGTGATTATTTGATGTTATTGTGTTTTTTTAATCAATAATTTGGTTTTAGATGTTTAGGAACAGAGTCAAGAAAAAATTTAGATAGTCTAAACTTATCTGCTACATTCACATAACTCTATAATACAGCACCAATATCACGATTATTAGATAAGATCCAATGTAATTGCTCGTTAACTCATTATTTAATCTTCACAACTATTTTAGTTTTACCATTTCTTTTTTATTTCGATTTTATAGATTCACACTTAGCTACATTTATTTTGTTTCATTTTTACTCTTTTATTTGTTTTACGTCTAGTTTGCAGTTTACTAAAATGTACCTACTAAAAAACAAACTGTTGTTGCAGCTGCTATTGCTTAAGTCACTCTCAAGATAAGCTCGACAAATAGGTACAATACTTCCTTATCGTATTGCTTCTTATTATAATTTGCATCATTTTCATCATCAATAATAATATACTCGTCATGATTTTTATCAAGTTATTCAATTTATTTAGCTTACTTTATTGTAATATGCGTGTTTTATTTTATTTGTGTGATATAATTACTAAATAAATATAATTTGAATGCATAGCATGTAAAATGACAAATTTCCATTTTTTTTTAAATATTAATGGAAACTATTTCAATTCAAACCATATAAGTGTGAATGTATGTAGTCTATATTTGAGCATAGTTTCCATTGAAATCAGATAATTTACAACAGCCGCTTTTACTTGAAAATTATTTTATTTCAGATCCCTGACTATGCTTGCAAAATCTCAGCCTTCTAGCCTAGAAGATGCTACTAAGAAGTAAATTCTATCTGTAAATCCCTCCTTTATTTTGACCTATTTAGTTCTTGTTTCTATCCTTAGATAATTACGTCTTGAAGCAAATAAGGCTTAGCCTAAAATGCATTTATTATTGATCACTGAATAGACCTGTTAAACATTATAAAATGATCATCGTTTATATTGAAGTATTATAAAGATACTAAACATTATTAAAAAAAGAAATGTAGGCTAATACACTATGTCTATACCTTAACCAACCATTAAGACAGTTGCTCTTAAAAAAATCTGTCACGTACTCGCATCTAAGTCCTAAATTATTGGTGGTGCATCAGATTCTTTTTTACTTCAAAATATCTATATTAAGAAAGGCTCTTGTTTATTTATCTAATGTTAAATGAACATTTGGCTATAAGTCTCAAGTTTTGGATAGTATTTTGGTACTGAATTTTGTACTGAATTGTCTTTAGACAAATGGTCCATGTTTATTTTATCTAGATAGCGCTTAGCTTAGACTTGGGAGGCTTTTTCAATATGACATTGTCACTGTAGAACTATTAACTAATTATAAGAGTTAAGTTAGTAGTGTGTCTGAAATTGGCAATTTTGATAATGAAATAACTCAAACGTTGATAGATAGTTTTGGAAAAGAAGATAATTCTAAATTCAATACTCACATAATAAGAAAGATATAAAGATCTCGAAGTTACAATCTTGCACAATTTATTGCGTAAGTTTTTACTAAATAGAGATACAAAATATTAAATAAGGTAGCTCTGCTGTCCGTTTAACCAGCTAAGCGATGACACAATTTGTTTATATTTTTACTTATGATGTAACACATTTAGATAATAATAACTGCTTGGAACCTTATTGCTTTAACAAGTCTAGTGTTTTATATGAAAACATTTTTTGTACAATGAGAACATAATTATTTTATTCACAATTATTTATTGACTTGTATTTATTCTTTTGAAATTAGATACTATTATCATAAGTTCTTTATTACTTTTGTAATCATAAATTTAAATATTAGATAATTGCCATGTAACTAAATAATAATGATATATTATATTAGTTTATTTTTAAAGGACTAAGTTTGTAGACTAAGGATTTCTCATTTTTTAATTGCCCAAATATAAAGTCATATCTGTGACAAAACCGTATAATAACATAAGGACTCGCTTCCATTCGTTTAGATAATTACTTTTGTAAACCATGGTTACGTATTATTATCGATGAAAAGATATAAATGTGTAGGACCGACGATCTTATAAAAGACCCATTGAACTTATCTCCAATCCAATATAAGAACTGGCTTAAATTGAATCTTTCACTAACATAGGTATTAAAAAGATGCTCATTCTTTTTGACAGGTCTTATATTAGAGACTAGGAACATGAGATCTTTGGACATGTCGAAAAGTTTCGTGAATAAAGAAAATGATGTTATAAATGAAACAATATGGGATGAGACTGATATCGGTAAAGGCGGTACATGCTTAGCGAATACACTGCTGACAGCTGATAAAAGTAATGTGCTCGTTGGTCATATCAGCTCGAGTACTTTAGTCAAATAACTCCTTAATTATAACGCTTGTATTTATAAATATAGTTAATTTAAGAAAAGTCTGTGTGCTTAAAATCGGTGTTAAGATTTTAATGCTAATGTCAAAATGTTGCTTAGCTCTTGTATTAAGTTTCTGAAATTGTTTTAGTTGCAATGTTCGATTGTTTCACGTTGTATTTGTACTATTGCTGAATATTCTATCGATTAAACATAAAAATATTATGAATATTGAATAAAAACGCTATGTCTCATATTTACAGTGTTGTTTGATTTTGATTCTTGTTCTAAACGTACTCTTTAGGAAAATACTTTTCATGAAATAATGACAAACATTATTTGGATTTTGGAACGGTAATATTATTTTAAAACACATTATCTAACCGCACTTATTTAATAATCACAAGTTTACGTATAACAATCTAAATAACAAAACAATTTATTAAGAAAGCTCGGATATACGACAACTACTTAAATCACATCTGCCTTGCCCTTTTCTAGTATACGACATTACTAAATCCTTTATCAAAGCTGTACGTAAACGTCATATGGACATTGAAGTCATGGTTGGGGCTCGCACTTTCGGCAGACCCGTTTACTTTATTAAGGGATCAAACTAATATTGGGATGAAATTAAAAAAAAACATCGGAGCTCTATAAACACCACAGAGTTACCAAAACGCACGTTTTATTAAAATCTCAAGACGATATCATCTCTCCCAAAAGACAAAAGTGCCTCCCACCTTGATTTGAAGCTTCGATTCCGTAAACAATTTTTGATAGGTGCACAGTCCAACAAAGCCAGTTTGGGTTTTAGGTTTGTAAAACATGTTTGAATAAAGTTCGTAGTAAGATGTTGTGTTTAAAGTGTCAGAATATGATTATAATTTGAGTAGGTATTCATATTTCCTTAAAAAATGTATTTTATATAAATAAAGGGTGGACACTAAGGGGTCCATTCAAATAAACTTTCCGTTCACGAACACATAGTTGTAAAAGTTTATCATAATATGTAACATTTTCGTCGAATCTTATTTAGTTTTTAGATAAATAATTAATAAAAGAATTAGATGAGAAAATATTATGAATATTGAATAAAAACGCTATGTCTCATATTTACAGTGTTGTTTGATTTTGATTCTTGTTCTAAACGTACTCTTTAGGAAAATACTTTTCATGAAATAATGACAAACATTATTTGGATTTTGGAACGGTAATATTATTTTAAAACACATTATCTAACCGCACTTATTTAATAATCACAAGTTTACGTATAACAATCTAAATAACAAAACAATTTATTAAGAAAGCTCGGATATACGACAACTACTTAAATCACATCTGCCTTGCCCTTTTCTAGTATACGACATTACTAAATCCTTTATCAAAGCTGTACGTAAACGTCATATGGACATTGAAGTCATGGTTGGGGCTCGCACTTTCGGCAGACCCGTTTACTTTATTAAGGGATCAAACTAATATTGGGATGAAATTAAAAAAAAACATCGGAGCTCTATAAACACCACAGAGTTACCAAAACGCACGTTTTATTAAAATCTCAAGACGATATCATCTCTCCCAAAAGACAAAAGTGCCTCCCACCTTGATTTGAAGCTTCGATTCCGTAAACAATTTTTGATAGGTGCACAGTCCAACAAAGCCAGTTTGGGTTTTAGGTTTGTAAAACATGTTTGAATAAAGTTCGTAGTAAGATGTTGTGTTTAAAGTGTCAGAATATGATTATAATTTGAGTAGGTATTCATATTTCCTTAAAAAATGTATTTTATATAAATAAAGGGTGGACACTAAGGGGTCCATTCAAATAAACTTTCCGTTCACGAACACATAGTTGTAAAAGTTTATCATAATATGTAACATTTTCGTCGAATCTTATTTAGTTTTTAGATAAATAATTAATAAAAGAATTAGATGAGAGTTAATTTCAGATACAAATAAACAGATAAGAATATATGATACATTAATAGCGAAAAAGAAAGAAGCAGTCAAGAGCTCCCCCAAGAAAATGATGATTAGATCTTCGTAACAAAAAGTCCTTGAAATTGCTAGAATGTTCGATTAATTCATATAAAATCGTACTCAAAAGAACGGTCAAGCGCGTTTTAGGCCACGCGCAATGTAGGATTCCGTTGTAGCCCGTTATCATGATATAGAGCGATTCTGTTGTTCTTTTTTATCTTTTCCACTTGCTTCCTGGTAATGTAAAAAATAAGAGAACGATTGCTGCCAAGTTATTATTTCAATTGTAATTCGAAAATTAAACAAAATTAGTTTGTGAATTCCATAGTTACTCGAATGAAAACATAACGATAGCTCAGAATATGTTGATTCATTGCCATCAATCGGCAGCTTTGTGAAACATATACCTATCTATATATATATTTTTAAGGACCAACGAACAGTCACAATATTTTACAAAATCGCGATAGGAAAAATTTTAGTCGTTATACCCCGGCTCAAGGGGTGGATGGACGCGGGTTCGAATCCCGCACATGACTAAAATTTTTCCTATCGTATATTTGTGATTTTGTAATGTAATCCGCATAGCAGGCGTTATTTCAAACCTAACAATATTAAAAAATCACAATATTTTCTTAATTTAAAAGTATACTTATTTATAATAATAATTGTGCACCTACATCGTTGGCCACAATTAAGTAAACATGTTTTGTGAGTTAGATAGGTAATAAGTACAAAAGTTACCAATTCAAATAGTTGATATTTTTTATATGAAAGAATAATAAAAGTATACACCGATTAAAGCAAGTAAGCTATATAAGGGCAACCATACTGTATTTAAGTAGGTTAGCAGTAATACATATTATATGGCTTCCAGTTTTAGATTATTTACTTGATTACAAGGTATAACAAGGAGGTTTGTCACGAATGATCATTAACGCTACCTTTGAGCAGGTCCTACAAAGGCCTCCTGAAACCCCATGAAATGTCTATACAATTAAAGCGAGTATTACAGGATTCTGTCATACGACACAGTGGTGATATGACCGGCCTTGGCACGACAGGTGGGAATTGCAAACACCTCTTGTGTACGGCGAGGATGAGGTCTCAAAAGTACCTTATACCGAAGCTCATCAATCAACTCTAATCAGTCATGATCACTACTTTCTGGCAAAGGTTTGTGATATATGATTTGAAACAGTGCCATAAATTACCTCGAAGAGCGTTATAAGCTCCTTTGTCTAGTAAAATCATGGAATATACTCTATCGAACGCTTTTCGAAAATCGGTATAATCACAGTCTGTTTGTTTGTTGTTGTTTATTTTTTTTATATTTCTATAGTATATAAACATATAAGATTGTAACGTTAGATCAACGTCGAACAAATCCGTGTTGTTGGGGAATAGGAACGTCATGTAAGCTAGGATAAATAAATATAATTGTGTATAAGCGTCTCGAAAAAGTGCGATATGGCGGGCAAAATTGAGATTAGGCAATAGTTTGCTGCTTTCTTAAATCGTTCTGTATGTATGGGACATGGGTACAATGCGGGCAATTTTCCAAATACAAGGACGAACACCTTTATTAAGGCTAAGGGTGGAAAGGAAAACAAATCGCGTCAGCGGTGTGTTTTAGGAATAATGGTGAAACGTTATTAACTCCAGCGCCCTTACTTGCATCGAGCCTACATAGTTCTGCTGTGATATTATTTATAATTAATAATATCAAATCGGGATCGGACCACCGATAATTAAATCTCACGTGTTATTATCTGCATTATATCCGTTCGTAACAATTGAGGGCTCAAATACTGATTGGAATTAATTTCAGTAAGGGTTACGAATATCTATTATATAAAAAAGTGATCCCACTTGCTGTTTTTCCTTTTTTTTAATATTATTGTGATGGAACAAGCTCGAGGCCAAACAAAAGTCGAGGACTGACCTCTCGATGCATTTCATTACAAGTCAGGAATTGTACTGCGCTCGTCTTCTCGAGACATAGTTGTTCAGTCTCATGTGCCTGTAATTTCACTGGCTCTCAAGGAATGCTGTCGGAACACACCGTTAGGTGGCTTGGTGGCAGATTTTCTTCTTGAGAGCGATAACTAGCCAAACGTGCAATTGCAAAATGCCCTTCCAACGTGCGGTAAAGTTCAAGGCGGCGTGAATCGAAACAAGGGACCTGCGGCATGGCAGTCCATGGCTATTACCGCTCAGCCATCATTGCTTCATAGCTAATGCAACTGGGGGATATATCTTTTGCTCTTTCTATTTGTGATGTATGATTAAAAATATATTGTACCTAATAGTATGTTTAACTTTCATAATGTGCTGCCGCACGCGCGCATCCTTGGATAGGCATCCGCCGCATCCGCCTCCGTCCAGCCTAGCTAGCATGTGCAAATAAGAAATATGTCAGGCATGACACGAGAGACAAGTGGCGGATGATAGCAGCGGCCGCACCACGCTAAGATCTGTCCATTGAGATTATCTATGGACAATTCTCAATTGCGCTATTTGTTGGTTGAATTGGGAACAGTTTTAGGAAATAAGCAGTGATGGACTTTGAAACAATAAAATACCATACTTTTATGAACGATTAATTATTTTTACTGTTCTCGACACTTAATTAATTATGTTAGGTATCATGATTATGAAGCTTAGGTATAAATTAAAAACGATGGTTGATGTAATTTTCAAACGAATGATAAATTAAATTGCCGATTGTTATGCATCAAGTATTTCATTTTTATCTTTTTTGACGATGGCTATTTTGTTTTAAAATATTATTATTTATATTGTTCAATCTCTCTGTAGTCGTCCCCTCATGGCTGAGGATCGTGGTCATCATTAGATGGTCTGTACTTGGATCGGATGATCTGTCTCCATCGGCTTCTGTTCATCGCATCTCGCACGATGTTATGGAACGTGACGGCTGATGAGTCCTTAATCTGATCCGTCCATCTGGTTGGGGATCGACCTCGTGAGCGTTTTCCGTCCGTGTTCCCAACCAAAATGAGTTATATTGTTTAATAAAGAACAAAGAATGGGACCCTGAAAACTAGTTCAGTAGCTGTGATAAAAACTTTTTTCCCTACTTACATTCATCACCAAGAAAAACAGCATAGGGTAAAAGCCGGATAGATGCCCTACTTTTCGAAAAAGCTCTAATACTAAAATATATGTACTTACTAAGAGTAATGTAACATTTATATCAATAGATAGGTCTTTTATCTTTTATACTAGCCTATTTTTGTAAACATAATTAATATAGGTTTTGAGTAAATCCTGTTTTAGTTGACCTCTGAAAAAGAGGATAGTTGCCTAATGTACCGGATACTTGCCTAACGTTAAAAATGGTTAGTGGGATACTTGCCTCGTGCGGGGATAGACGCCTATAGTAGCGTGAAAATGTAAAATAATTAAAATAGTTTTATTATTTTTGTTAAAGACAAAACAGTAGGACAATCCACTTTATTATTAATTCACATCACAAAATAAAATTCAGTTTTAATGTTGTAACTAAATCATAAAAAAACACCATAATAGTAATGTAAAAACTTTAACCTTAAAGATAACTTTGGCATTAGCATTAATTATAACCAGTAGTTTTAACTTTTTCGCATTTCGCGCATAGTTGCCCGTAGAGCAACTATCCGCAAAAGTAGATAGCGCATCTATATTTATTGGTACGGATATTTGCCCTTTCCATTTTCAAAATAAATACAAACTATTCAACAATAAAACGTAATAAACAGTGTAGTTTAAACTCTAATGCATGCAAATAAACAAAATTTTGACTCAAATTGCTATCGGGGCGCATTTAATGATAGAAAAGGGTTAACGCCACCAAAAGCCCTAACACAGTGTATTTAAAACCGCAGGATGTATCCAACCGACGCAACTATCCGGGTTTTACCTTTTATTAAACTTTGTTTTTCTTTTTATTAAACAATATAAGTAATAATATTTTAATGCAACATATTGGGTACGGAACCGTAAAAGTTGATATTCATTTAAATTACTTTAAATGTTGACTGCTGCGAATTTCATTGAACTTTTAATAGTTTTTAATACCTACTGATTTACTTACATATAACTGTTTTTTAGTCATCAGTAAAATATAATCTAAAGTAATTAAAAATAGTTGAAAACACTACCTACCGCTTTATTCAAAGATATTGTATTTAAGCTACGCGCAAGAGTTCGTGAGTTGTGTTCAAATTCAGATTTCGTTATTGTATTGATTACACACATAAATATTACGGCTAACACTGGACGAAAAAATAATTTGTACTAAATCATCGATCGCCCTCATTACCTATACTGGGACGCGCGAGATAGACTACCGATTTATCTCGTCCTCAAAAAGTAGGAAGAGAAAATTCACGCAAATACTCGGAGTGTCAAAAATTGATTAAACTGAGGCGCGCATGTTAGTGTTGGTCGACAAGTTGCCACAGGTAGCACAAAATACAGGTAAACAAGGACGAGTTCTTTACCCTGCCATGTTAGCACTCGTAGACATAGTGCGATATGTCTATTTTATAATAGGTACACTACTACTACTAATTAGATAAAGGGTAGACAAAATTTACGTGCGGTGCGCATGCTAGTCGGGCAGGTAATGTGTCCAGGCGTCGAATTTATTATTGTTTTATCACAATTTTTTTTATATTTTAGATTAAGGTTTCAATGCAAGTTTTACCCTTTATAAACAAGCAACTACTTCATTTAAGTCACCGTAAAGGATTCATTCTAAGGACTTAGTATTAGGTACAAAATTATCCACTACCTCAGTTCAACTAATGCAGAACTGCTTGATATATAATTACTGCTAAACTAATGCAGAACTGCTAGATATTGTTAAGATTCCAGATTGCCCAGGCAGGGATTGTTCAGCAGAGGGATTCCACCTGGACAATCTGTTTGAATACTTAACAAGCCGGCGATTCGCCGGGCTGAAAAGGACAAGGTAAAAAATACACGAAAATTAAGTTACAACAATAACACTTACATGCAACTTATGATAGGTCGCGTAGGCGATCCCACTAGCCTATCGTGACCTACTTAATCTACTGTCCAGTAATAATTAAGCGGGACTTACGACTACGGCTGAGGGCTCGATGATCATCCAGTCCTTTGAGGTTCCAACGTCACGACACAGCACAAAGATTAACAAATTTATAGATCGCGTAGAACAAATATACTATAAAACAAATACGCGCAAAGTAATAAAAATACAAAATTCAAATGATAAAATCAATAACGTCAAAATTACAAGAGAACGACAAACAGCTTCAAGTTATTTTCAAACACAAAAATCCATAGATGAAAAATAGATGACTAGTAAAAGGGTGCGTTCGAAAACTGCTCGATAAGTTGATCGGTCCGAACAGATATATAATAATAATATAATATACATCGAGCCCTGACCGCCTACTAATCGTAAGCGACTAAAATGGAATTATACAGGAGAAGGTTTTTTTTAGATAGTATTATTATTTTTTGTGCAGCTACTAGTCTGAAACTTAGTACTGATTTTTTATTTTTTGTTAAGTAACTATGGCAATGACTATTAATGATGCAAATTCAACTCTTTTTTTTCGCTATCTTCGAAAACCCCTTGCTAGAACGTAATTATTGGGGTGATTTTTTTTTCGAAATACACGATCCTTAAAGAACTAAAAATGTTTTTCAATATGTGTTCGGACTGATCAACTTAGCGGACAAGTTTCTGAACGTCTCCTTAGCGTAGCTGTCTACTTTGATCTATGGGACATTTTTGAGTTGAAAATAAAAAAGGTTTGCCTTATCGTCGCCTGGTTAATTATCCTTTTGAAATTGATTTTTTTGTTTGTGTTAGCCATCTCGTGCTATAAAATATGTGTTTTTAAAGCCGCCTTTTTGTGATGCGCGCGTGTTGTCCTTTTTTTTGTATTACCAAATTGGAAACGTTGGACAATCTCAAGAAGAAAGAAGAACGGAAGCCCAGCCATAACCGTGAGTAATCTCTTCGTATATACTAATTGGCCAATTATATATTCTTGGAGAAACGCTAGGCTGGGGTCGTCAAAGTCGATGGGACTTCATTTCACACTTCGTAAGTTTGACTGTATTTATTGTTTTCAGCCCCGTGGATCACGGGCAAAGTTAAGATTCAAAAAATAGGTTGTCCAGGTGGAGCACTCTGCCGCAACATACCCATCTAGGCAATCTGGAATCTTAACAATATGTCTGGAAACAAAGCTAGTGAGAATGACTTCCAGTACATAAAATCTGAGTGTTTCGAAACAACCACGGTGTAACCTGTAGGATTAGTTTTAGTGTTTTTAATAATAGTTGGCCACTCAGATGGAGCCCAAACTGTTTTGTTACGGATAAAACTATATTTTTTTCTATGGATTGAGTCTATAGGCATCATCGTGTGTCCAAGTAGCAAATTAGTTACGTACTTTGATTTTAGCAATTATGGTTGTATTAAAATAATGAACTACCGTAGATATCAGTGCTTTATTTCTATTATGTCCAGCACAACTATCAGCATTTATTTCAGTATGTGGACCTTTAGTTTCTGTCAAAATCAAATATTTTAATCAATTATAGAGGAGTAACAATTTCGTTACAACCTCTCCTTCCATGACATTCACCTCACTAGAAACAATTTCAACTTTTGTGCTTCTTTTGTAGTTATTTTCGTTATAGAATGTGTATTTTCTGTAGTAGTATAAGGTAACGCTTTTATCATATAAGCGTGTTAAGGACAATTGTAAGTCAAAATTTGGAATAAGGAAGAAAAATTAGCATTCTTGCTCTTATTTTCGTCTTCTAAAAATAGCTGCTTGGACTTGTCTTTCTCCATGATGTGATTTTTGATGAAGAATATTTCTGTTTACTGCAAAACATACAAATAACAACATAGTCGAATTGAAAACCGTATTTTGAAGTTGGTTTAAAAGTAGAAAATAACGTGCTGAAGCCGATGCCATGAACACAATATCGAACCCTGTCTTCCTAATCAGGAAAATAACTCTTCTTGAATTTTATTTGATAAAAATTTTTTTTTTACTTTATTTCTGTTTTTTTTTTTTTTTTTTTTTTTTTATGTTATTGTGACGGAACAAGCCCGAGGGCCACCTGATGTTAAGTGGACTAACCTCTGCCTATAACAGACGCATTTCGTCAGCGACGAATTGCACTGTGCCCGTCACACTGAGACGTCCAGTTGTTAGGTCTCATTAGCCTGTAATTTTTCTGGCTCTCAAGGACTGCTGCCGGAACACACTGTTAGGTGCTTGGCGACAGATTTTCTACTTGAGGGTGGTCGCTAGCCAAGCGGGCATTCACAAAATGCCCTTCCACCATGCGGTGAAGCTCAAGCTCTGGGCGGAATTCGAACCATGGACCTGCTGCACGGCAGTCCATAGCCAATGCCACTGAGCCATCACTGCTTCGAAAATATATGTTATAAAGTTAATATAAACATTTAGCCTTTACATTAACACAAATGTAGTCGCAATTAGTTTTATAATGCAGCAAGGTATATAAGATCGAAAAATATAGACGTCTAGTTTTGTTTACAACCATGGTTGCCATGTTTACAGTTACAGCAGAGTAGGTACTTTAGAACGAAAAACATAGGCATCTTATTTTGTTTACAACCATGGTTGCCATGGCTACAAGTCATTCCGGCCCAAGAAAAGGAAGCATTTACTATGAGATTTTCCCACCCTTAGTTTCCGAGTATGAGAAATGAAAAAACTTTTTCATTTCTCATACATGGAAAGTAGTATTTATTTTATCTGAGTAGCGGGTGGAAGCTGCTGCTTCACACCTAAGGGTGGGAAAAACTCATGGTAAATGCTTCCCTATCTTAGGCTGGAATGACTCGTAACCATGGCAACCATTGCTGTAACCAAGATTACATGTTTATGTTTTTTCGTTCTAAAGTACTCCGCTGTAACTGTAACCATGGCAACCATGGTTAAAACAAAATTTGACATCTATATTTTTTTCGTTCTATAATACTTTACTATACTATACTATACCCGGCTGCCCCGGGAGCCAAAAGCCATCCCACTTAAACACAAATGTAGTCTTAATTAGTTTTTATAATACAGCAAAGCATTTTAGAACGAAAAAATATAGCCGTCTAATTTTGTTTACAACGCGTTGTGTTCCATGTTTAAATTTTAAAAAAGATATCTAGATATATAAATTGGTAGGATAGTAAGTGAAATTATAAAGGAATAGAATATCTAACAAAAAAATTACCTAAATTTCACAAATTGTTCTAATGCCTCAATCAATTTTATACATGTTTCTTCCACTCATTTTATGGTTTTCAGTAAATATTTGATTTTATTAAAAATTTTAGAAAAATTACTACTTCTTACTTTTCTCATATTTTTATTGAAAAGTAGAGTGTTTAACACGGATGTAAGTTATCAAGTCCTAATTGGACTATAACTCAATTAATTTTAAGTAGTTTCTACTCATGTTCTTGTTATCAATAAATATTATAGAAAAACAATTTTTATATTACTCTAAAGTAGTGGAAGCTTGGGATAGCGGAAAACATAATAGAAAAATAAATGGAGATAATAAATATAAAGAAAACTAGATTTTTTTATGACTTGACACACATATACATTGTTTTATTGACTCTTGGCAGATATCAACGACAAACCATAACTGTCTTCTTCATAATCTAAATTCAAACTTCAATGGCCAGTGCAGGTGTCTTCGAGGCCAGCTCTAACAATACGTAGTGAAAAGTAGTGTTTAACAAAAGTCATAAATTCCTATTCGGACGATAGCCGTCCGTAAAAATTGCAAGCAAAATTTGACTTTAAATTCACAAGAATTTCTAACATCTCGATTAGTTAATTTTAAATAGGTGCCTGTTCTTCATTCATGTTATAATTAATAATGAATAATTTAGAAAAACTACTATTTTTTACTTTCCTTACATTCAAAACGAAAAGTAAAGTGCTTAACACGGGTGAAAGTGATCAATTCCTACTCGGACTATACCCACCCTCGCTACGCTCGGGCGTCTAAATACCTCGTATGGGAATTGATTCCTTTTGACCCTTGTATAACAATCTACTATACCTTATCTCGATCAAATTACGAAACTTAAATAAAGAACTCCATTAAAGTTGACATCTGCAGGGCGGTGTCAATATAGCTGGCGACTTCAACTCAAAGTAGAAACCGCAATCATGAATTATTAATGTCCTAAAATCTATTCCAAAGTTGGTACGGTACTCTAAAACATATGCTGCACACTACGAATAAATAATGCACAATTATAATTGAAATTTGTAATGCCAAAACATATTTTTTCAATACCTTGTATATGTTTTAATTTGCAAAAAGTTACATATTGGATAAACAAACATTACCTTGTCGTATAAACAGTATTGTCAACAAGTTTTACTGCAAATTAATTAATGAGCCTGACACCGACTTCTACATGAGATTTTAAATTTTCAGTGCAGAAAGGTAGTTTTGTTATTAATTATATTTTTTGAAAATAGGGTTGACAAAATAACAGAAAATATTTGGTGTATGATATATATTTAATGAATTACATCAAATTACAAAATGGAAACCAGAAAAAATATTGATCCTAAATACTCATAACAGTCTGACTTAATGAACTGATCTTCTTAACAGTAACTGTTAAGTTTGGCAACTGTGCATTCATTAACACAACATGCTTCGTTGATAACATCTTTTCTGCCTTGATCGAGCATCTCATATTTATAATCGCAGAGTAAAAAGAAAGCTTGTGATAGTCTAGTACCGCAGTAAGTCGACTTCTGAGCAAAAGATAATGTGATAAGGGTTAGGATGAAACCCAGGAACAGTAAAATCTTCATGGTGCTTGACTTGTTTGATTGAAACTTCGATGATGTGCCTTTAAGAGCCGATGTTGGTATGAATTTGACGACGAAATGATTCAGATTATATACTGCAGATTTATCATTTAATAGGTATGTGTGAAACGGTGGGGATGAAATAATGATAAAAAAAAACTGAATAATTAGTCTTGGAACCTTTGACATCGGGAAGTTAGAATACCTACGTCGATGTGATAAGACTGACATTTAGTTATCAAAATGAAATTAGAAATATCTTGTTACTTATAAACAACCAGTTCTAAGTAAAGAAATACTTTTATAATTGGAATTTAGAGGTCATCGAGTTATCATGTAGAAACAAAATGCGTTTCCCAACTGTGCTAGAACAACAAGTTTATGGTCCAGCATATTACTAGGTGTAAAAAAATACGATATAAGTAATAATAAAAAATATTTTCAAAATGGTTTACGAAAACATCAAATTAATATTTTAATAAAACACTTAAAAAATATAAATATATATCTAGTGACAATTCCGCCTAATTTTCCTGCAAAGCCGACGTGACGTCACAAACTGAATAAATTCAGGCGTTACTTTGCGGAAATCCATATTTAATAATAACAAATATTTTCAAAATATTTTTCGAAAACATCAAATTAATATTTTAATAAAACACTTAAAAAATATAAAAATATATCTAGTGACGCCTAATTTTCCTGCAAAGCCGACATTTCTGGCTTATATAAAACACTCTAGGGGTAGGGCAGACAAGACTGCTTGGAAGATGGGCGCTCCAAAAACAGCAAGTGACCTAGTAGATATTAGTAACATTTACTCGAATCACTTCCAATCAGTATTTGAACCCTCAACTGTTACCGACGATTATAATGCAAATAATAAATTTTATATTTTTGAAGATAACCACACGTCAGATTTAATTATCAGTGATGTTTGTTTTACTACAACCAAATGTATATCAAAATCGGAACAACGTAGGCTCGATCTAACTAAAGGCGCTGGATTTAATAATGTTTCACCATAAGTTCTTAAATACACCGCTGACACCATTTGTTTTCCAGTCCACCTAAGGATTATTTAAAGTTGTAGCAAACTATCGCCCAATCTCAATTTTGCCGACCTTATCGAAGCTTTACTGAAATATTTATAACGTAGACAATAACAAACAAACAGTGAGTTGACTGATTTTGTGGTAAAGTGGTTTATACAATGGATCACAGGATTCCACTAGACAAAAGAGCTTATAACGCTATTCGAGGTAATTTATGGCGCTGGTTCAAATCACATATCACGAATCATTGCCAGAAAGTTGGCTTTGAATCAGATGTGGTTCCAATTAGTTCTGGGGTCCCCCAAGGGTCAATATTAGGCCCGTTACTTTTTATCGTCAAATGATATTAAAAATATTTTAAGTTTTTTAAATTGTTATTACATGCCGATGACCTGAAAATGTATCATTCTATAAAAACTTATCAAGACCACTTAAAATTTCAAAAGGACCTGGGCAGATTTTAAGGGCAGATTTTATTTTATTAAAAATAATTTTACTCCTAAGACAAAAACAAATAATTTTATACAAATACAAATTAATTTTATTCCTCCTTATTGTGATACACTTATGATGAGTCTATGACTCTAAAACTAGGCTGGTGGCCTGTATCTCAAGAGCCAGGTCCTTCCTCGCTTTCGAGAATCTGTAACACATCTATATATTTTCTTTTATATAGACTATTTAGTAACAATTCAAAATTGAACCAATACATTGAAACAAATATACATATATAGGAAAAATATGTAACGAAATTGTTTTTATTCGAATTAACGTCATTTTGTAGAATTTATAATAATATAAATTTACTTGTTGTCATTGTTTTGTGGTGTAGTATTGGTGTACGAGTTTTAATGAATGTTTTTCAGGAATTTGAAAGGTGTATGTGTCGGTGCGTGTTTATGTTTAAGTATACGTGCATGTGAAGGGTATGTGATTTGTAATGTGTAATTTTACACATATGTTATGGGATTCTTACTTTGATGAAGTTCAAGTCATAAAGGATTAAGGAATAATATTAGGTAGTATATTGATCGTTAATGTAAATATTCAAAATATAATAATAGCACGTGGTTTAAAAATATTTAATATTGTCATAAGGTCCTCTAGTAACTTTAACAACGAATTAACGTATTTATTGCATAATATTAAACCATTATGAAGAGCTGCTAAACAAATATAAATTATTGCAATTAAACTCTAGATGCCAACAATTAGATATTATGCTTCTGTATGACCTATATCATAAATCATAACAGATATGACTCTACAGAGTTATCGATTAGCTTCTGTATAAGGTACTTTTTAGACCTCATCCTCGCCGTCTCATAATTATTATTATAAATAAGAATATTTTTTCGTTAGGAAAATATTGTGACTCAGTTTTTTGGTTCTTGAATATATATATATATATATATATCACAGTCCCTTCAGTGTATATATAGTTTACACTATATATAGATATATACAGTGTAAACTCAAGGGACTGTGCATTTTATGGCGTCATAGAGAGGTGTCGTTAAATGGAGAGAAGAAAAAATTTGTGCGCAACTAAGAAACGTGTAGATAATCCATGATTCCTACTTAATAGTAACGGTCAACAACAGTCTACACGTGCAAGCAATCACAATTTATAAACAAAATAACTAATTGCTTAGAAATTTATAGGTAGAGAGAAAAAAGAAAAAGAACAACAGAACTATTCTATATTATGATAACGGGCTACTACGGAACCCTACATTGCACGTAGCCCGACACGCGCTTGACCGTTTATCTAAAATATTAATATAAAGTTTAATTTAAATATTTATTATTATTAGGGCCCATTTCTGAATGTTCGAGTAATTTTCGGTTATACTACCCAGAACATATTTAATAAATAAAACTTTGGTTTCACAGGTATCGATTTAGCCTATCCATCGGTTAAAGCTTGAAACGCACTGCATGTTAACTGTCATTTTTATCGTTCAGTTATTTTATGTGTTGGTTAGCAACCCGAAACTTTGTTAGGACATTCTCAAACGGACCCTTAGACTAATTATTTAACGATTGCCAGCCAGTACAATAAACAACTTACCAGCCTTCTTTACCATCACCTATAGTTGCCTGCGACATATACATGTTATATTTTGCCAGATTAGAGTTGTTCTTGAAAAGGTCTATGTCATGAGTTACCTTTAATACTGGGATCGAACCGAGTATAGACCAGCCCGGCTAGCATGCACGCCACGAGTAAATTTTGTCTACACTTTATCTCGTCAAAAATAGACATAACGCACTATGTCTATGAGTGCTAACTTGGCAGGGCAAAGAACTCGTCCTTGTTTACCTGTATTTTGGCTACCCGTGGCTCCTTGTCGACCAATACGTACAACGTACGTAGCTAGCTACCACCCTCAAGTAGAAAATCTGTCGCCAAACACGTAACGGCAGCTGTCTTTAAGAGCCAGTAATTCTAGGTTAGTCTGAACAACATCTTCGCCAACATCATCACTTAGCATCAGGTGAGATAGTGGTCAAAGGCAAATCTATCAGGCATTAAAAAAAAATGTTCTCCATACTAAGATCAATTTAATTTTACAAAATGTCACATATTATATAGTTTCCGACTAAAAAAATATAGGTAATAAATATTCTTCTGTTTGCATAAAACTATGAGAAAAATGATCCAAATGAGCAGCATGCCACCTCCGAAGTGGATGTGAGTGGGGTTTTGCTGCACGTTTGGTATTCATCTAAGTTCCTTATCATCTAAACTTTCTGATTATCCGAAATGTGTGATATTACTAATATTTGCTCAAGGATGGTTGGCGTCAGCCAGAAAGTTGGTCATTAAAGTGAATTTAAAACTACAGATATAAGGCTATAAGTTCTATTGTTGTTGTTATTAGTATTGTTAGAGAAAACATACGTAAAGTGGGGTGATCCATATTAAAATTAAGTGGTAACTTCGACTAATAGCAGATGTATTTCTTCACAAAGTGACGAACTGTACTGCACGCGTCACACTAAGACATACAGTGGTTCAGCCTCGTGTGCCTGTAATTTTACTGACTCTCAAGGACTACTGCCGGAACACACTTTTAGCTGATTAGTAACAGATTTTCTACTGGGTGGCAGCTAGGAAGGCGAGCATCCGCAAAATGTTCTTACTCAATACGGTGAAACCCAAACTGGCGGTGGATATCGAACTATGGACCTGGGGCACGGCAGCCCATAACTATTACTCGGCTATTCAACACGGGCACTCTAGCACCCTGTGCCCCGTGGAGTGCCGGGTCAGAATGTCATCCCCCATTGCTACCTGAGGGTGTCGTAAGA
Source organism: Plagodis pulveraria (assembly GCA_963890685.1). Classification (NCBI taxonomy): domain Eukaryota; kingdom Metazoa; phylum Arthropoda; class Insecta; order Lepidoptera; family Geometridae; genus Plagodis; species Plagodis pulveraria. The sequence continues at coordinate 7,286,034 of OY982975.1, forward strand.
GGTGACTTAAAGTAAAAGTTGGGCAATAGCGCCGTCTGAGTTACTGCTGTATCTTAAACTGCGATCCCCAAGACGCCTGCCAAGAGTAGGGATTATGGCCCTTGCCCCTCCTCTTAATGGGGAAAGCTGTGTTCAGCAGTGGACAATCCAGCTGATACAGTACTCCAGCACGCCCCGAGAAATAGTGCATGCAAGAAATGTATTATTTTTATTCTGACGGATCAAGCAGGTCGCCCACCTGGTGTGGGATCAGAACGGAATTTTACCATAGAAATAAATAGTGTGGGATATGTTTTGTAGATCAGAACGGAATACACCAGTGCTGTCATATATCCTCTACCGATAACAGATTCAGTTCATCACAAGTGATAAACTGCACTCATACATAAAGTTGTTAAGTCTCGTGTGCATAGTTTTATGATTACTATGCCTTCATTGTTCCATATATCCGCAATAAAATATTATATCATTGTCATACTTACAATAAATCAAGTAAAGATTACTAACTAAAGTTTGCAGAAGTTCAGCACAGTATACACCGTGTCCCAAAATTCAACGATAAGCCGGCATCGGTGCATGGACCTACTCATGACTACTCGGGAAAAAATAAAAAAAAAATTATAACTCTTTTTTTTTTTAATTACAGAGACTTTTATAAAGTTGCGCCAACTTTTAATAAAACTTGCCATGGTAGTGTCCATACTTTTTTTTTTAACCCAGACTATAGAAAGTGCATAGAATGTGAAAATCTATGAAAATTATAAGAAAAAATTTTTTTTTTACTGATTTTTGTAAAATAACTACAGACTTTCTGTAATTTTAAAGGATTGTGGTAGATAGCCATCCTTCTTAGGTTGCTAATGCACAAAAAATATCAAAAATATGTCAAAAATTGTGGTCATGGTAGTTGAAAATAGCATAATGGGTATCGAATATCGATGAAATTTATAAAAGTCTCTGTAATTAATAAAAAAAAACAGTTATATTTTATTTTTTATTTATTGTGAGGAGTCATGAGTAGGTCCATGCTCCGATGCCGGCTTATCGTTGAATTTTGGGACACGCTGTATATATTCCGAACATCATTCGACTAAAATACAACCAACAAGAATATCAAGAAAGAAGATGTAAGTGCCTACATAAAAATGTGAGTAGCGGCGCCATAGGGTTGACATGTCGTCTAATCACTATTACGCGCAATTCCTGTTTTTACATCGAGAAACTACGGGTTACTTTCTCGAAGTGTTTTTACAACGTCATGTCATGACATTCCCCGTGGGGTGCCGGGTTAGAATTGCACCTCCCCATGTCATCCCGTGGGTGTCGTAAAAGGCGACTAAGGGAAAAATACCGGAAGGTGGTCAGCAGCGCCTTCTGACGAACTAATATCTGAAGCTGCGATCCCCAAGCCGCCTGCCAAGCGTGTGGGTTATGGCAAATACCCTCTTAATAGGGGAGGCTGTTTTCAGCAGTGGACGAGTCGGCTGTTATAGTACAGTACATGTCATGACAAAAGAAAGAAAAGACTGAACGAGACGAAATTTTACGTTTCTGAAACCCTTCTAAGAAAGCGTTCACAAGATTCTACTTGAGGACCTTCGCGTGAGGAGAATTATTTAGCGCTGGGAGCCGCACAACCTCACCGATACTCAGTAGCCAGTTCGCGTGGAATGGTGCCGTGATATGGTATCTAAGTTTGACATTGTGACATGTGTTTTTTCTTCTAACCATCATCTAAATGTGCTGAATCGTTTCAAATGAAATTCGCCTATTATTTTTGTTCAATATTTTCCCTGTTTTCTTCTGTAACAGCTGGCAAAGGGCAACTATATAATATTTCGTCATCGGCCAAAGTTGACGAACCTCGCTTAAATTAATAATGTAGGCAATAATGTAAAAAAACAACTTCATTGCTACTATCAGTTTGTTTGATCATTCTAAGTGTTCTCAGAATTGTGTAAATTACCAATTTTTAGGTTTCTTTAGATTTATCATAACATTATGATTAAATTAATGAGGAACAATGTTAAAGTTCAAAGCGGTAGTAGTATACCTAATGGCTAAGCAAATATGTTTTTTTCATTTCTGATAGACTACCCTTGGACCACAAGCAATGATGTGGTCGAAGGTGTTATTCAGACTAACCTAGAATTACTTGCTCTCAAGGACAGCTACCGGAACACACTGTTAGGTACTTGGCCACAGAATTTCTTGTGGGTAGTAGCCAGCCAAACGTGCATTTGCAAAATGCCCTACAACCATGCTATAACGACTGCCATCGGAAGACAACCACCGGGACCGACGGCCTAACGTGCCTCTCTCACGACCTTTAAGTAAAGTCTTGAGTTGGCTAATTGCCAGTTTAAGTCGTAAGTAACCGTGCATATGAATTTCACAATGGCTGAGTAGTACTAACCCAGAGTTAAAGTGACCAGTAACTTACTCCCCAGTTCATCTGTCTATCATTCATAAAAGCTTCTTGTTATTTTCGACGTATGAATGAGTGACGTTGCTGACAGATTATAAACGGATATTTGAATTTACTTCGAAGATCCTTCAAGTAACCATCGAGTTGTTAATCAGAAGTCTGTTTTCTATTGTGAAACTGAAGAACTATAATTGTATGTAACTTTTATAGTAACTTTAACGACGGCGAGTAACTTTAACTAGGAAGTAAATAATTGACACTTTACTTGAAGGTCATGAAAGAGGACCTAATTTGGATTGTGACTTGTCATTGTCATATTAGGTTAATTTACCTACAAAATAAAGAAAATTTTATCGTATCAATTATTCAATCCCTCACAAGTTATAAGTCAAATAATTTACATACTCTTACCGTAGCGTCTTTTACAGCGTTAACTGCGCAATGTATGTATATGTAGTTATACCTACCATTAACTTAATGAAAACCATCTGAGAATAAGAAGAGTTTAATTTCAAAACGATCCATGTATATTTTTATATTTTTCTAATTGTGATGTGTTAAATATATATAAGTATATATTAGGTCCTTACATATGAAATTGGCGTTTTTCGTACTGGCCACTTTAATCACAAATTTCTCCTCTTTGGTAAGGAATTCCAAATTCAAATTTGTACAGCTATAGACTCATGTATTTGTGCTTCGATGGTCGTCATTCATTTGTTTTTTTTCTTCTGTTTTTTTCTGTTTGCGTCACTCATTTTACAAAATGGAAAACCTTAAATATCGCATTATTTACGAGTACGAGTTCCGCCGTGGCACTAGTGCTGCGGAAACAACTCGAAGGGTGAATGATGTGTATGGCGGTCGTGTTGCAAAAGAAAACACAGTTCGTTTTTGGTTCCAACGTTTTCGTTCTGGAAATTTCGACCTGCAGAACAAGCCCCGTGGACGGCCTGAGACTCAAGTTGATAATGAAGAGTTGAAGGCTATTGTGGAAGCGGATCCATCGCAAACCACGTCCGAGTTAGCTGCAGGCTGCGATGTTAGTGATAAAACTGTTTTAATTCACTTGAAGCAAATTGGGAAGATTAAAAAGCTTGAAAGGTGGGTACCTCACGAATTGACTGAAACAAACCGGCAAACGCGCGTCGACTGCTGCGTTACATTACTAAACCGGCACAATAATGAAGGTATTTTAAACCGAATCATTACCTGTGATGAAAAATGGGTTCTTTACGATAATCGGAAGCGCTCAGCGCAATGGTTAGATCCTGGCCAGCCAGCCAAATCCTGCCCCAAGCGAAAATTAACCCCAAAAAAGTTACTTGTAAGCGTTTGGTGGACTAGTGCCGGTATTGTTCATTACAGTTTTTTCAAATCTGGCCAGACTATTACGGCTGATGTCTATTGTCAGGAATGGCAAACCATGATGGAAAAGCTAGCGGCTAAACAACCTAGGCTGGTCAATCGCTCCACGCCACTGCTGCTTCACGACAACGCTAGACCACACACTGCGCTACAGACGGCTACTAAATTAGAAGAGCTTCAATTGGAAAGTCTAAGACATCCTCCGTACTCCCCGGACCTTGCTCCAACAGATTACCATTTTTTTCGAAATTTGGATAACTTCTTGCAAGGGAAAAAATTCAACTCCGATGGGGCAGTCCAAATCGCCTTCAAAGATTTTATTGATTCCCGTCCGACTGGTTTTTTTAGTAAAGGGATCAATGAACTACCTATGAGATGGCAAAAGTGCATAGAAAATAATGGTTCATACTTTGATTAATTAAATATATTATATTAAAAAATATTCGACTTTTTGTTCCTCCCATACAAAACGCCAATTTCATATGTAAGGACCTAATATATGAAAAACGGTTTATTTTTTTAAAAAATGTCCTAATTTTGAATGAGTATATTTTTTAAGACAGAAGAGACATTTTTGAAAGTTGAATAAAAATTCACGTTTTATGCTCAAAAATTACTAAGTTCCATTACAATTCCTATCAAAACGTACTTAGCCTTATATATTAAATGACATTTTTAGCCGATTTAAACTTACGGTTTTAGAACGTGGACACAGGTAGATCCGCGGTGGCGGAACATGCTCAAGAGGCGAGCCATTTCTTGAGATTCGATAAGGTTTCCGTATTAGCAAAGGAAAGGTTTCTCATACCGCGAAAAATACGGGAAGCCATAGAAATTGACCGTCATCCAAATTTTAACCGCGACCGGGGATGGAATTTGCCACCAGCGTGGAAACCAGTTCTTAACACTGTCCGTGATGAAGCGACTCTGAAAGTCGCGAAACCGGTCGAGACGCCTTCTCGACGTAAAAACCGTAAGTTTAAATCGGCTAAAAATGTAATTTAATATGTGTTAAACTTACGTTAGTTTTAATCAATTATTAGCCTTATATAGTTCAATAATTAATTTATATTTCTTATTATGTACAGTTTTTGGATCAAGACCTATATATAAACTACATATTAGTTGTGGTGTGTTGTCTTTTGTGAAGAACGGCTCATTCTTAAAACAAACTATCCAAATCGTACGAAGTTGAATAAAAGTTCACGCTTTATGCTTAAAACATATTATGTTCCATTACAATTCCTGTCAAAACGTACTTAGCCGTAGTTCAATAGTTAATTTATATTTTTCATCATGTTAAGTTTTTAGATCAAGCATTGTTCATGTATATTGTATATAAACTACATATAATTAGATATCTTTACATTTATCTCTTAATTTGATATTATGAACTTAGTAAGTTTTGGAAAAGAGCTCTTATCAATGTAATAGAAATACTAATATTGTATTTGCGCCTTATTTGTCTAGACCTAAGTATATGTTTATCTCAATACTTTTATCCTATGAATAGATTTGATATTAGAATTTTATATTTAATACATTAACTACATGGTTTTGATTTCATTTTAGCGAAACGCAATTTTATAATACCTAAGTACATAAAAATTAGTGTTACTTTTTTCGATCTTAATCTGTCGCCAAGCACTTAACGGTGCATTCCGGCAGCTTTCCTTGAGAGCCAGTGAAATTACAGACACATGAGACTAACAACTATGTCTCGAAGAGACGGGCGTAGTGGAATTCATGACTTGTGATGAAATGCATCTCTTATAGGCAGAGGTACGCTTAACATCAGAGGGGCCTCGAGCTTGTTCCGTCACAATAACGTACAAAAAAAAGTTTATGTTCTCCGGTCTTCGGTTGTTCAGATGCGTCCATTTCCCTTGAGGTGGAGGTATACCTAGGAGGTATATATAGTTATTAAATTTTGTGTGAGACTATTTTTACGCTGTGTATTAGTTATTTCATATCCCCGTCGGGTCTAGATAGGATATCTCTTACTCAATGGAGCTTGTAAAATTTGATTTTATATAAATTAATATTTTTACGACAGCATTTTTGTTAATTGCGGATTGGTTAACTTTTGACCACGGTGGTCACATTAAATTGTCACCATAAAGTAGATATTTATATTGTCACACTTGATGGTGACAATATGATCGATGGTTGTTACAGGCGAAATATAGAACTACTTGCACTGAAAAAAAAATTTGAACACTGCATGAGAAATCAACTCACATCTTGATAACCTACGAGTAAATTATGATTGTTATAAAAAAAGTATAAAAAATATCTCTTAACTAACTACTATACATGAATTCCTAGTTTGTTTAAAACCTAAACTGCTAAAAAACTAGTTTTTATTTTAAGAGATATATATAATTTGGTATTTATACTATTGTGTTTTTAGATGAGATATATTCCTATATTCCAGGAATACATTCATCTTGTCTTATTATTGAGTTTATTTAATTGGCTTACTGTAATTTTTCTTGATATTTAAAAATACTGACAGGATTTCTGCTATAAAATCTGGATCATATCACCTAAACATTCATTAGAACATCGGCTTTCAAAGGCACAACATCCAAATTGAAATCAGTAGGTCAACAAAAGCAAGCACCATGAAGATTTTCGTTTTTTTGTGCCTCATCTTAACAATTCTGGCATATTCTTCTGCTCAGAAGCAATATTATTGCGGGAGTGCTTTGTCAAATAAGCAGACACAACTCTGCAACGGCAATTACGTGGAGCCTGACTACGGACGCAGAAGGAAAAGGGGCGTTCATGACGAATGCTGTTTGAACCCCTGCTCTGAAGCTACACTTCTGACGTACTGTGCATAGTAATTTAAACAAAATTATGTTAATTACATACAATATTTTTTTAGATATAGTAGTGTTTCTTTTATCCAAGTTGTAATTTTTTTTTATAAAATGTAACATTGTAGATCCTGAAAAAGTTTTTTCATTTCTCATACTCGGAAAGTAGTGTTTATTTGATCTGAGTAGCGGGTGGAAGACGCTGCTTCCCACCTAAGGGTGAGAAAAACTCATAGTAAATGCTTCCCTCTCTTGGGCCGAAATTACTTGTAACATTCCATTACCATGACAACCATTGTTTACAACAATACGTTTAGTAACAACATGTTTAGGTTTTTTCGTTCTAAGGTACTCAGCTGAAACTGTAACCATGGCAATCATGGTAAACAAAATTAGACGTCTATATTTTTTCCTTCTAAAATACTTTGCTGTATTATAAAAACTAATTACGACTACATTTATGATATATACTTAAATGTGGAAAAAACTAAAGTTCTCACCTTCACAAACGCACGTGGCAGAAGTCCTGTCATCGATATAAAGGTGCATACAAATAATTGCTTAATGTCTAGTTGTAATTGCCCAATGCTGGAATGTGTCAGCAAAATAAAGTATTTAGGCATCATATTGGACAGTAGAATGACTTGGAAACCACACATTGACACCCTTTGCGCTAGAGTTCGTAAGCTAATTTATGTTTTTAAAAATTTGAGAGATGTAGCTGATCGAGATCTTGTGTTGAACGTGTATAAATCACTGTGTAGATCCTTACTCACATACTGTAACACTAGCTGGGGTGGGGCTTTGACTACACATATGTTACCTTTAGAACGAGCGCAGAGAGCGGTACTAAAGGTTGCAACTTTCAAGCCCTACCGGTTCCGAACCGCTGAACTCTATAAGGATTGCGGCGTTCTGACAGTGAGGCAACTATTTATGCAAAGTTTGATTCTGCAACAACATAAAGAAGTACGTGGAATAAACATGGACAAACATAATAAAAAAAGGAGAAAAGACATTGTTTTTGGAAAACCACTATTTAATTCGAAACTGGCACATCGACATGCTTGCTTTTTAGGACCCCACGTATATAACAAAATCTGCAAAATTCACCCAGAGATGATCACAAAATCCAATAGAGAACTTAAGCAGACAGTCGTCAATTGGTTAAAAAGTTTGAGCCCTGAGGATGCTGAAAACTTTATAAAGATAAAAACATGAATAATATAATTCATATATTTATGTGCATATGTGTATATGCATATGTACATGAATTGTGTAGGTTACGTATGTTTTTATCTTAATCTTACAAACTCTCTTTCTCTCACACAAACACACACACACACACACACAAACACACACACACACACACACACACTCACTCACTCACTCACACAGACACGCGCACGCACACACATACACACCCACACTTTCAAAAACACACGAACATAACAAGCTAATAATGTTAATTATAGTGTAGTTCAAAATGTTTTATACTTACCAACCTATCTCATGTTTTTATTATCTTTGGTCACCTAAATTACAATTTAAAACTGTAAATTTGAAGAGCAAGCAGAAACCTACAACACAAGTTAATTCTTAGTGTAGGTTCTGCGAACAGAATTATTGTGAAACTTGTATATAACTTAAGACAACAAAATGTAAACATCATATTATTTATCTTTACTATAGGTCTTTGGTATGTTTTTGGAAATAAAAATTTATTATTATTATTATTATTTGTGTTTATGTAAAAGCTAAAAAAAAAGAACTAGTTTATAACAGATATAATGTGACTCTCTCAAGTTAGTGTATCTTATATGAAAATTTTAGTAACTAATTATGAGTATATATATTTTTTTTTTTTATGCCTGATAGGTTAGCCTTTGACCACTATCTCACCTGATGGTAAGTGATGATGTGGTCGAAGATGTTGTTCAGGCTAACCTAGAATTACTGGCTCTCAAGGACAGCTGCCGGAACTCACCGTTAGGTGCTTGGCGACAGATTTTCTACTTGAGGGTGGTAGCTAGCCAGGCGGGCATTCGCAAAATGCCCTACCACCACGCGAATGCCCTACCACCATACAAGGGTAAATTTAAAAACAACTTTAATAAAATACCTTTTAAGTGGTATGGCTTCCGCGGAAGACGCTTTGTGTGCCATGTATAAAATTAAAAAAACTAGATAAATATATAATTTGGTTGGATGGTAAGTAAAATTATAAAAAATCTAACAAAAAAATTACTTAATATTACAAATTGTTCTTATCCCTCAATTAATTACATATATGTTTCTTCTACTAATGTTATGGTATTCAGTAAATATTTAAGTTTTTTTATAGAGTTTTTGAAAAACTAAATTTTTTTAGTTCTCTAATATTTTTATTGAAAATTAGAGTGTTTAACACGGATGTACGATATACTATTTTGACTATAAGTGCATTCATTTTAAATTGCTTCTACTCATGTTCTTGTTATCAATAATAAATATTATAGAAAAACATTTTTATAGAAAAGTAGACTGTTTAACAAGGGTGAAAGTCATAAATTTCTATTCGGACGATAGCCGTCCGTAAATATTGCAAGCAAAATTTAACTTTAAATTTCACAAATATTTCTAATATCACAATTACTTAATTTTAAATAGTTGCCTATTCATGTTATTATTATTAATTAATAATTAAGAAAAACTACTAGTTTTTACTTTCCTTATATTCGAAATGAGAGCTTAACACGGGTGAAAGTAATCAATTCCTACTCGGACTATAGCCACCCTCGCTACGCTCGGGCGTCTAAATACCTCGTATGGAAATTGATTCCTTTTGACCCTTGTATAACAATCTACTATACCTTATCTCTATCAAATAACGAAACTTAAACGAAGAACTCCATTTAAGTTGCCGTCTGCAAGGCGGTGTCAATATAGCTGGCGACTTCAACTCAGAGTAGAAACCGCAATCATGAATTATTCATGCGCCTAAATCTATTCCAAAGTTGGAACCGTACTTTAAACCATATGCTGCACAATTATAATTGAAACTTGTAATGCCAAAACATATATTTTTTCAATACCTTGTATATGTTTTAATTTGCAAAAAGTTACATATTGGATAAACAAACATTACCTTGTCGAATATAAAGTGTGGTCAATAAGTTTTACTGCCTTTTAATTAATCTGCATGACACCGACTTCTACATGTAATTTTAAATTTTCAGTGCAGAAATGTAGTTTTGTTATTAATTATATTTTTTGAAAATAGGGTTGACAAAATAACAGAAAATATTTGGTGTATGATATATATTTAATGAATTACATCAAATTACAAAATGGAAACCAGAAAAAATATTGATCCTAAATACTCATAACAGTCTGACTTAATGAACTGATCTTCTTAACAGTAACTTTTAAGTTTGTCAACTGTGCATTCATTAACACAACATGCTTCGTTGATAACATATTTTCTGCCTTGATCGAGCATCTCATATTTATAATCGCAGAGTAAAAAGAAAGCTTGTGATAGTCTAGTACCGCAGTAAGTCGTCTTCTGAGCAAAAGATAATGTGATAAGGGTTAGGATGAAACCCAGGAACAGTAAAATCTTCATGGTGATTGACTTGTTTGATTGAAACTTCGATGCTGTGCCTTTAAGAGCCGATGTTGGTATGAATTTGACGACGAAATGATTCAGATTATATACTGCAGATTTATCATTTAATAGGTATGTGTGAAACGGTGGGGATGAAATAATGATACAAAAAATCTGAGTAATTAGTCATGGAACCTTCGACATCGGGAAGTAAGAATACCTACGTCGATGTGATAAGAGTGACATTTAGTTATCAAAATGTAATTAGAAATATCTTGTTACTTATAAACAACCAGTTCTTAGTAAAAAATACTTTTATAATTGGAATTTACATACATCGAGTTATCATGTAGAAACAAAATGTGTTTCCCAACTGTGCTAGAACAACAAGTTTATGGTCCCGCAGATAGCTAGGTGTAAAAAGCGGTCAAGCGCGTGTCAGGCCACGCGTAATGTAGGGTTCCGTAGTAGCCCGTTATAATAATAAAGAATAGTTCTGTTGTTCTTTTTCTTTTTATCTCTCTACCTATAACTTTCTAAGCAATTTGTTCTTTTGTTTATAAATTGTGATTGCTTGCACGTGTAGACTGTTGTTGACCGTGACTATTAAGTTGGAATATACGTTTCTTAGTTCCTCACAAACTTTTTTCTTCTCTCCATTTAACGACACCTCTCTACAACGCCATAAAATGCACAGTCCCTTGAGTTTACACTGTATATATATATACATCTATATACACCGTGTCCCAAAATTCAACGATAAGCCGGCATCGGTGCATGGACCTACTCATGACTACTCGGGAAAAAATAAAAAAAAAATTATAACTCTTTTTTTTTTTTAATTACAGAGACTTTTATAAAGTTGCGCCAACTTTTAATAAAACTTGCCATGGTAGTGTCCATACTTTTTTTTTTAACCCAGACTATAGAAAGTGCATAGAATGTTAAAATCTATGAAAATTATAAGAAAAAATATTTTTTTTACTGATTTTTGTAAAATAACTACAGACTTTCTGTAATTTTAAAGGATTGTGGTAGATAGCCGTCCTTCTTAGGTTGCTAATGCACAAAAAATATCAAAAGTATGTCAAAAATTGTGGTCATGGTAGTTGAAAATAGCATAATGGGTATCGAATATCGATGAAATTTATAAAAGTCTCTGTAATTAATAAAAAAAAACAGTTATAATTTTTTTTTTTTTTTCCGAGGAGTCATGAGTAGGTCCATGCTCCGATGCCGGCTTATCGTTGAATTTTGGGACACGGTGTATAGTGTAAACTATATAACGACACTGAAGGACTGTGCATATATATATATATATATATACATATATTATATATTCAAGAACCAACAAACAGAGTCACAATATTTTCCTAATGAAAAATTATTCTTATTTATAATAATAATTATGAGACGACGAGGATGAGGTCTAAAAAGTACCTTATACTCGTACTGAAGCTAATCGATCAACTCTGTACAGTCATATCTGTGACTTATGATATAGGTCATACAGAAGCATTATATCTAATTGTTGCCTTCTAGAGTTTAATTGCAATAATTTATATTTATTTAGCAGCTCTTCATAATGGTTTAATAATATGCAATAAATACGTTAATTCGTTATTGAAGTTACTAGATGACCTTATGACAAAATCAAATATTTTTAAACCACGTGTTATTATTATATTTTGAATATTTACAAGAACGACTAATTTACTATCTAATATTATTACTTAATCCGTTATGACTTGAACTTCATCAAAGTTAGAATCCCATAACACATATGTACAATTACACATTACAAATCACAAACCCTTTACGTGCACGTATACTCAAACATACAGAAACACGCACCGACACATACACCTTTCAAATTCCTTACAAACATTCACTTAAACTCGTACACCAATACTACACCACAGAATAATGACTACACGTAAATATTAATTATTAAAAATATACAAAATGACGTTAATTTCGAATAAAAACATTTCGTTAAATATTTTTTCTATATGTATATATGTTTCAATGTATTGGTTCAATTTTGAATTGTTACTAAATAGTATATATAAAAGAAAATATATAGATGTGTTACAGATTCTCTAAAGCCAGGAAGAACCTGGCTCTTGAGATACAGGCCACCAGCCTAGTTTTAGAGTCATAGACTCATCATAAGTGTATCACAGTAAGGAAGAATAAAATTAATTTGTATTTGTATTAAATTATTTGTTTTTCGTCTTAGGAGTAAAATTATATTTAATAAAATACACTAAAAATCTGCCCAGATCCTTTTGGAATTTTAAGTGGTCTTGATAAGTATTTATAGAATGATACATTTTCAGGTCATCGGCAAGTAATAGCAATTAAAAAAAATTAAGATATTTTTAGTAAACACACTGTTTCTTTGTTTGTTATTGTCTACGTTTTAAATATTTCAGTAAAGCTTCGATAAGGCGAGCAAAATTGAGATTGGGCGATAGTTTGCTACAACTTTTAATAATCCTTAGGTTGAATATATGGTGGACTGGAAAACAAATGGTGTCAGCGGTGTATTTAAGAACTTATGGTAAAACATTATTAACTCCAGCGCCCTTAGTTGGATCGAGCCTATGTAGTTCCGATTTGATAAACATTTGATTATAGTAAAACAAACATCACTGATAGTTAAATCTGACTTTTGGTTCACGTGCATCATCTTCAGATATATAAAATGTATTATCTGCATTATAACCGTCGGTAACAGTTGAGGGTTCAAATACTGATTGGAAGTGATTCGAGAAAATGTTACTAATATCTAATGGGTCACTTGCTGTTTTTGTAGCCCCAATCTTTGTAGCAGTCTTGTCTGCCCTACCCCTACAGTGTTTTTTAATAGCCGGAGACGCGGAGAGGGAGAGGATTAATTATTTTCATGAAGAAGAAGCTTATTTTGGGAAATTTCGTTAATATTTAAAAAAACTATAGGTTTCTGTAACCCCCCCTCCCATCAATGGGGAATATTCCACCCTCACTATCTAAAGTCCTTCCAATGTATGTAGATACACATATTTTTTTAATATTATTATTATTAAAAATTAATAGTTTCCGTAATCCCCAACCCCCCTGGGGGGGTATACTACAACCCCCTCTCCCCCCTCCACCCCTTCTTATAGTACATAAGTATGTATATCGATTCTAAAGTCCTTCCACTACTTCATCTTAGTAACTTTAAAGGATTTATTCTACGAATTTTGTATTTGGTACAAAATTATCTAACACCCAAGTTCAACGACTATTACTGCTAAAGTAATAAAGTTATCTTAATCGCTATAATTTTCCTTGAAAGTTCATGAACTGCACTATCATCATGAATTTTTTCAGATTTTTCAAGCCAGCAGTTTAGTTTTTAGAGGGGGGGGGACGCCCTACTGGAACAAAAAATTGCACTTTAAAGTTGAATATTTCGTAAATGAAGCATTAAATCGTGAAATGGTATTATCAACCCCTAAATCATTTCAAAATACCGATTCAATGATACCCCACTCGATGGGATAGACGACAAAAAAAATTCATAACCACAACACTTGTATGGGAGCTACCCTAAAAAAAATTTTTTTTCAAAATTTTGTTTTACCACTTTGTCGGCGTGGTAAGTTTACATACCCGTACAAAATTACAGCTTTCTAGTACAAACGGTCTCTTAGCAAAACCTCGGACAGACGGACAGACAGACGGACATGACGAAACTATAAGGGTTCCTTGTAGGTACTACGGAACCCTAAAAATGACGATATAAGTACCTATGTATACGTAAAGTACCTTTGTACATAACATATAGGTACTTATATCGTAATGACACCACTTCTCCTATCAAGGAAAATTGGGTGTGGGGATATTCATACGAATCAACTGCTGTATCCAAACCAACTCCCAAGCATCAAAGCCTGTAAGCTTTGTAGGCCACAGATTATTATATTAATAATTTTTATGTCGCAGCCAATTCGATTAACTCCCTAGACTTTTATATATATCACAATTACATAATTTTAAATAGTTGCCTATTTATGTTATTATTATTAATGAATAATTTAGAATAAAACTTCTATTTTTACATTCCTTATATTCGAAATGAAAAGTAGAGTGCTAACACGGCTGAAAGTAATCAATTTCTACTCGGACTATAGCCACCCTCGCTACGCTCGGACGTCTAAATACCTCGTATGGGAGTTGATTCCTTTCGACCCTTGTATAACAATCTACTTGTATAACAATCTACTATACCTTATCTCTATCAAATTACGAAACTTAAATAAAGAACTCCATTTAAGTTGACATCTGCAGGGCGGTGTCAATATAGCTGGCGACCTCAACTCAAAGTAGAAACCGCAATCATGAATTATTCATGTGCAAAAACTTATCCCAAAGTTGGTACGGTACTCTAAAACATATGCTGCACACTACGAATAAATAATGCACAATTATAATTGAAACTTGTAATACCAAAACATATTTTTTCAATACCTTGTACTTATATGTTTTGATTTGCAAAAAGTTACCTATTGGATAAACAAACATTACCTTGTCGAATAAAAAGTGTTGTCAATAAGTTTTACTGCACTTTAATTAATCAGCCTGACACCGACTTCTACATGTAATTATAAATTTTCAGTGCAGAAAGATAACTTTGTTATTAATTATATTTATTGAATTATAGGGTTGACAAAATAACAGAAAATATTTGGTGTATGATATATAATTTAATGGATTAATAATTACAAAATGGAAACCTGAAAAATATTGATCCTAAATACTCATTACAGTATGACATAACTTTCGATGTATTATACTAAACACACGCACCCTTAAATCTTCTTAACAGTAACTTTTAAGGTCTTCAGTTGAGCATTTATTAAGACAACATGCTTCGTAGATAACATCTTTTCTGCCTTGATCGAGAGTCTCATAACTTTTATCGCAGAGTAGTTTGAAAGATTGTGATAGTCTAGTACCGCAGTAATTCTCCTTCTGAGCAAAAGATAATGTGATAAGGGTTAGGATGAAACCCAGGAACAGTAAAATCTTCATGGTGATTGGCTTGTTTGATTGAAACTTCGATGCTGTGCAAAGGCACTCCTAAAGAGGAGCCGAAGAATTTGATGACGTAATGATTACTGCAGATTTGTCTTTTTTTTTAATAGGTATATGTGAAAATGTGGGGATGAAATAGGGATAAAAACAAAAAAAGTAATGAGTCCATCGATGTCCATTGACATCACGGTTAATTTAGTATACCTACGTCCGATGTGACCTGAGTGACATGTAGTTATCAAAATGTAGTAAGAAATATCTTGTTCATTATCAACATCCAGTTCTTAGAAAACAATACTTTAATTAGTGAAATTTACAGGAAATCGAGTTATCATGTAGAAACAAAATATGTTTGACAATAAGTTTATGGTTCCGCAAATAGCTAGATGTGGCAATATAAGTACCTATGTATACGTAAAGTACCTTTGGACATTACGTATGGGTACTTAAATGGAGTTCTTTTTTTAAGTTTCGTAATTTGATAGAGATAAGGTAAAGTTTATTTTAATGTCCTTTGCAAAAGTATTAATAGACTAAAAAAATATTGGGCAATATGTCTATAGCTGGATAACTCGGTACTTGTTATTCTTGTCAATGGTGACCATTATTGTGGGTGAAAGAAAATCAATCTTGTAAGCAGTATGTCTAACTGAAAAGGGTCAATATGTAAGTGTTCCTTTGACATGTTTGTGACTGTGAGTTGCTAATTGCCAAAACCACAGACCTAGGATTTTTTCGCTACGCTCAATAGACCTACGAAGTGTGTGAGTGAAAGGTCCTAAGCTGCTACAAACCGTCGCGAGAAAAAAAGAGATAGTGAAACAAGAAGACGGTATGCCATTTTTTACTCGAGTAAGAGGCCATAGCGTCCCGGCCTCTTCCAAGTCGGCGCGAATTTTGTGTATTTGCTCAAATATCTTACGATTATAATATAAAATATGTATTCTGCAAGCATGGTGTCTTGTTCAGTGAGTGAATGTGAGGTTACAAGACACAGTAACCCGAATATATACACGTTTCACAGGTAATTTATGTTTATTTGTACTGCTTTTTGGATAATCATTATTTTGTCATTTTGTTTGAAAATTAGTTATATGAACTATGGAAATATTAGATAATAGGTTTATCTTCATACTTATCATCAAATTACATTGCTAAATGAAGAATTGGTTGGTATTTTACGAAATATACAAAAACATATGTTTACGATAGGGCTTGACAAAGTTCTGACGTCACAAGTATCGATAACGTCGATAGTTTATGTCTGACCTGTGTAACGGAACATACCTTGGAAAGGAAGTTCCGTCACTAAAGATGAATAATATAGGTAAAGAATCTAAAGATCAGAAATAAATTATTAATTCTTAGTAAAAAAGTTTTAATAAACAATATTTGTGTATACTAACCTTATTGAATTCTTAAATCAATAAAGAGATTCCAGGATCTCATTTTATGTTTAAATAATAACTGGCAATGAATATTTTGAAAAAAAAAGAATACGATCAAAATTCAATTTAGCGGATCTGTCAACAAGGCAGGAATCGAAAGAAAAATCGTCATAGTAAATTCTCGTGTCTTACAGCTAAGGTGATCCTTATTTTGCTTTACATTTTTAATACGGATATTTTATGTGAAACATTGTGAAGTGAAGTGGATATCTTTATTGCGATCAAGTGATTGTGAAATTGCAAGACCTTTTCTTAGGAAAAGCATTTGATCGTGATGAGAGAATAGCTTCATGGATACAATGTAGGTAAAGTGTTGGAAGAGTACTGGGAATGAAATCTTATGCAGATTATAGATTGCTTTAGCAAGATTCTTTCTGATAAAGAAAGACTATCATCTGTAATAGGAGAGTATTTACATTTACGTTTCAACATCACAGTTATTTGCAATAAAGATCACCGCATTTTCCCGATAGGACCAATCATGGTATTGGGGATGGTTTGGTAAACCTAACGGAGGCGACTGAGAACCATCTGATAGGGACCTTTCCCCATGATAGGCTGAGATTTTTGAGACGAGCCCAGAGTCGTTTATACCTTTTGCATTGAGGAACGGCTAAGTCTCCCATCTTTGTATATCTTGTAAATTGGAGGACTGGGGTCTCACGTGCGGACCATGCCATTGCACCAGAATCTCTATTTGCAAGGTCTATAGAGTTGGTCTATACTTACATGTATTTATTTCCTTTATATACTAGGGCTACAGCACTCTGGACATCCCCAGCGTTGAAATCTTCGGATTATTTGTCTGGAGTGTTGTGTAGGGCAATCATAGACAACATCAGGGTGATGACCTGAACGATTCCAGATTAGTCAGGAAAACCTCCTTGAAAGAATCATTGCACTACTGATTTCTTTCATGCACTTTTAAATGTAAATGTGAGATACGTCTCTAGTTTTGAATAAAACACATTTTAGAAGACTAGGAATTCATTTAGGAATCAGGAAATTATTAGGCAAAATTGAGGACGGGATATTTATGTTTATTAGGTATATGTAGGTAATTGGTTAAAACGTAAAACACAATAAATCAAATAATACGTTTTAAAGGAGGGATATTTATGTTTATTAGGTATATGTAGGTAATTGGTTAAAACGTAAAACACAATAAATCAAATAATACGTTTTAAAGGATAACTTGTTCTCATAATTTTTCTTCTGTATTCCATGTATAATGCACAGCGACCTTGATATTGTTTGGAAATTGACATGCTTGGAAGTTAATATTTCCGTGCGGATAATTATCTTCATTACATGGTTGAGATATCCTTTCAATATGAAGATGAGTAGAAAGCGTAGAAAACTGCACAGCTACCCTGATATTGTTTGGAAAGCGACATATTAGGAAATTGATATTTGAGCGAATATCTAACTTCCTTTATATGGTTGAGATGTCCTTTCAATATGAAGATGAGTAGATTAGTAATAAACATGGAATTAAACATAACAAAGCAAAGCGTAATTATATCTTATATCGTTTGGGAAATAACATGTTCGGAAATTTGTGTTTTCATATAATATGCGGATACTTAATTTCCTTTGCATGGTCGAGAGGCCCTTTCAATATTGATATTTTGTAGAAAATTTGTCATGGGAAATTGATCTTATAAAAGGTATTTAATTCATTTTAAACATTAATTTGTATCTTAGAATTATTCTACATTATCACTTACATAAATTCACATTCCTATGTCAAATTACAGAGGTCAAATTACTAGAATAAAGTTATCCTGAGAACATCGTATTCATCAAATAATACCAACGTTTTAAAATAAAGTTATCATAAAACTGTTTAAGTCGATAAATAAAATCAAATATGCAAATGAACGCCAATGCTAAGTCTTGGGTCTTTCAATTCAAATCTAATGCAATAGTAAACTATATAAATTTTGAGTTCAAATCCTATTCCAATGTTTTATGAACATTATTCGAGAGAATTTATTTTGTCTAAGTACTAATGCTAACTTATAAAGGAATACGATTATTCTACTCAAGTATTTGGATTGATATTATAATGAATGCTTTATGTTTGTTCAACCAAGATGGATTGACATTTTTTTTACGACAAGAATGAGGCATATAAGTCCTCGTACAACAATATGAAGTTTAAATTCTATTCAACCATGATAATACATTGTTGAACATTGGTGCAAATGCGACCACACTTATAAGTCTTTCTGCTGTAAGGATGAAAGATGTTATATTCGACATGAGAAAATCAGAGAGAAGATAATTCCTCTTAACCTTATATATATATATATATTCAAATTTGAGTACTTGAGTCTGAGTAAAAGTATAATTTACTTTTGATATCACAAACACGTGATTTTACAAAACTTAGGCAAAGTAAGTCCTAAAATATAAAACCAAACTTTTCATTGAAATAAATTATAATATTGATAGTATTATGATACTCTGAAACACATTCTATTTCAAACTGAGAAATATCATATCAATGAAATTAACTAATAAGATATGTTATATTTACGAATTTTGTAAAAGGCACTCATTAAATGGATATTATGAATTTTCCAATAATGAGATAAAATAGGAAGTTAAGCAGTATTTGATTTAAGGAGAAGGCATTACCTAAGTGAACCGATGAGCATTGGTGTCGTGCACCGTAAAGGAGGCCTTCTTAAACGTACACCAGGGGCTGCAAGTCCCTGGCACTTAGAATCTGAACCTTTCCTTATAACTGCTAACTAAAATACGATGGATCCATCTAATTATCAAAGTTGTAACTTCTCAAATAATCAAATTTTACGAAAACAATATCTATAAAATATCTATTTGCTAGTTTACTTCCAATAAACGTTAAACTTCCAAAATGTAATAGCATAGAAGTCAGAATCAATGTAAACTAGGAATTATCAGTCTAGTCCATTCTACTACTCTTTTGATTAGAACAACTTTAAAATAATACAATTTAATTAAATCCAAATTCATCATATAATTTTGTACAATATATTTTCTTATTTTAATATTCATTTTACTTTATGACGTTATGAATATAATTTGAGGAAGTTCTAAGTAAATGAACAAATTGTACTTTGGAATACAATATTCAATTTTTGTAATTATCTTTATATTTACGATGAATCTGATAAGTTCGTGTAGGTATAGTTATTATTTTAGTTAATCTAACATGGATTAAGTAGTATATTAATTAAATTAATTTTAGTCTAACCTTTCCTATTTAGATCTTTGAATGATTGAAGTCAAATATAATATAAAGTAATTACGGAGTTCGTTGATTATCCTTTTGGTATATTTCCCTTGTCAGTCTCTCTCACATAACGAGTTAAGGTCTAGTTTTCTATGTTAGGTACTTTAGAGGAAATATCATCAAATACATTTCACTTGCTTTACTAGATAAGCAGTTAAGCACCATAGGTTCTTAATATTTAACTATAATATGATTTGCGATTTTTGAGGAAATCTTAGGTAATCTTAGGAGTCATGACAATATATTATGTGTACTTAATTCAAGTAAATTCTAGTTCCATATTGTTTTCCTTACAATAGCCAAAGCATAGTTGTTTATACTTATGCTATTTTAAACCGAATCCTAAATTACCTATTTATCTAGATTTTATGTCAGGTTTTCTCGGTGCCTATTTGTAATTTGAGAATATCTACAATATTAATTTATACACGTGGTTTTAAATTTAGTTACTGTATATTAGGTTTCATATACCTATTTTTATCTGTTTGAAAAAATATAATCATTGTTTTTCATTGTAATTTCTCACAGATTTCTATAAGAAACATATTTACTCCCATACAAAATTATTTAACTTTTAATGATTTTATTTAACGATTCAATTTGGCCCTATTGATACTTCGCTTATAATTGCTTTGCTTTGAATTTATGGTCTATAAAATATATACATATATAAAATATATAATTATCTTCTATGTAACTTCTTTAACAATGATTTACCTAATTTTAGATTTCAGGTTCCCTAATATTTACTATTGGTCTTAGATACCTAATTCCAATATTTTATGAGATATCTGTTATTCTCTGTTCACTAATTCGGAATGTCTACGTTTTCTAATAATACATTCAAATTCTATAACTTTACATCATCAAATGTACAAATAATATTCTAAATTATATTAGAGTGAAATGATATAAATTTTCTATAAAATTACTAAAGTATAAACACTTAGGTATCTTTATGATTCTTATTTTAATTATAAATTTCAACTTGATAGATTTCAAATTATCAATAAGTAGATATTATTTAGGAGTATTATCTGTTAGGTTAGTTAAATTCTTTCTTAAGTACCTTAAAAGAAAATGGATTACTACAATAGGTCACTTCTTAAGGTTCTACCATTATACTAGACGATTCACATGCCATATTTCTAATCACAATAATTTTAGAATATAGAAATATATTAAATACATTATTTTAGGCTTCTTTAGTACTTTGAAATTTTGGGATCAGAATTTTTAGTCAAGCACGATCGTTAAATTTAAGCAAAAATAGGATCAGTTTTGGGATCACTTTCATTTAGGTCTTTTAGTTTTAATTTAGGTAATTTGGGTGTATTATTTTATTATTCATGTTTTTGTGTTCCTTAATTAGCTGTTTGAATAATTTATTAATTTATAAAAAAAAAAAATAGTATAGGGGGGCGGTTACACCTGTAGCTTCGACGTGAATGCTCGGGTACATATTCGAACCTCAAAAATAACCGGTAGTTACATAGTTTAATCATAAATTTGTTTAAAAATAATATAATTACATAATAATTAGCGAGAAGTTGAACGATCAGTTTATGGCTTATTGAGTATTTACGAATAAGGGAGTAAATATTATCACAAGATATATTATTCAAAATGTATTATGATGTTTTCTGTGAAAAGTTCCCCTAACTCTCAATAAATAATTGGTACGATTATAATATAAAATATGTATTCTGCAAGCATGGTGTCTTGTTCAGTGAGTGAATGTGAGGTTACAAGACACAGTAACCCGAATATATACACGTTTCACAGGTAATTTATGTTTATTTGTACTGCTTTTTGGATAATCATTATTTTGTCATTTAGTTTTAAAATTAGTTATATGAACTATGGATATATTAGATAATAGGTTTCTCTTCATACTTATCATCAAATTACATTGCTAAATGAAGAATTGGTTGGTATTTTACGAAAAATACAAAAACATTTGTTTAAGATAGGGCTTGACAAAGTCCTGACGTCACAAGTATCGATAAAGTCGATAGTTTATGTCTGACATGTAGCTTCGACGTGAATGCTCGGGTACATATTCGAACCTCAAAAATAACCGGTAGTTAGTTTAATCATAAATTTGTTTAAAAATAATATAATTACATAATAATTAGCGAGAAGTTGACAGATCAGTTTATAGCTTATTGAGTATTTACGAATAAGGGGGTAAATATTATCACAAGATATATTATTCAAAATTTATTATGATGTTTTCTGTGAAAAGTTCCCCTAACTCTCAATAAATAATTGGAAATATCTCTTACTTCTATCATAAATATTAGTATCTTTATACAAATGGCTATTTAACAGAATTTGAAATAACTATATGCACGCGTATAATAATGTTTGTGTTCTTACAGATTACCAACAAATTTTCAGTATGTGATAAAAGGGTTCGGATTATTGACGCAATCTAAATAAAAACTCTACAGTTTGTAGTAAACTTTGAATCAAAATGCTTCATACAAAGAAAACATCGATGTATACTAATGAAAGACTCAATACCAACTTTTAATGTCCCTGAATGCATAAAGCTGGGGAAATGGTAGTCATTAGCTTTAGGAAATGATGACAGAAGTAACGTAAAGTTTTAATTTGTAGTAAAATACAGGGTCAAATATTTTTTTTATGTAAAGACTGTAGGATATGTTGAGTCATTCTAGTAACCCTTCCCTTAGCGTCCCTGGTGCAATAAAATCTACAATACTCGCTTCATTGCAGCGCTAGATAGCTATGGCTATCCTGACACAAAATAATTTTTATTTTGCCTTTCAGATCAAATTGAAAATAAGACGGCCCTGACCTTACTTAAATAGAGATATATTACCACCGTTAGCCATTACCTGCCCTTCAAATCAAGTACTGTCTCCAAGGAAAAAAACTTATTAACTAATGTTCTAAATTGTGACAAAAATTACAGAAAAAAATTAGCTCTTAAGATAAGAGACGGCTTTTAGACTTAAAATCAGACTTTAAAGAATTATATGTTTTGTAGGCCAGTTAGTAAAGATCATCGAAATTATGTACATATCGTAATTTCTACAGCCCAATGAGCTATGTTGACACAAGGGACAAATTCGACCTTTTCTTACCACATGTGAATGCTTTACGGAAATGGTATTCAGATAAATGTAATTTAATAATTTACAGTACCTGTATATTTGCAGCTTAATGATTTTGTTAATGGTAATCATAATACTTAGTAATGGTAAGTTTTATTTCATCTTGTTACGATGAAGTTATAGTAGTTTACTTTTAAAAGTGCTGTACCATTTTAGACCAACAATAAATGCATTTGACTTCAACTTTGAATGAGTTTTATTTTTAACAGATCAAAAAGGGAGCAGGTTCTCAATAAGGTTGTATTCATGTTATGATATTTGGTTTGATTTTCATTTGAAAACATCGTATTTTGTATGAAAGGATATACTTTAAGATTCATCCCTTTAAAATTTCATCATAATCAGTTAAGTAGTTTGGTTCAAATCATAATAACTTGAAAAATAAGTTGTTCAAGTTAATGAAATTGCATATATTGCATTTCTGTGATTTCAGTGTTGTTTACGATCATTACAATAGTCTCAATGAACTATATAGGGCATAATTTCAAACGAATGTGTCCTTAGATTCAACAAGTAAAACTGTCGATAGTATTACGCTCGCGTCATTACAACACTATGTCACTCATACATTTACATTTCATTTTTTGTTACACCATTCATCCGTCACTGTTGGTCTTGTACATCCTAAGCCTATGGCCAAAACCGATTGCGCGAGCATACCACCGAATAGGGAGAAAACATTGTTTTTTTTAAGAAAACACTGTATGGACTTCTTATAGTGAAAAGTCGAAACTGGAATTCGGACCATAAAAATGGGAGCCGATGTGTTTTGTATCAGCACAGCATGGTACCGATTCGTACTAGTAATGTAACATTTTTCAGTGTATGACGTTGGATGCGTGTATTTCTTACCCGCGCTTGCCAATTTTTTATTTTTTATAATACGTTAGAATTTGAACATTAATTACAGTTTGACGCTTGTATTTATTACCTGTACGATGGATAAAAAAACGGCCACGTGCGAGTGGGACTCGCGCACGAAGGGTTCCATACCATTATCTGTAACCTTATCTTGCAAGTTACAGACACTTTTCGCAGTATCCAATTGAGCTGGGTAGGTACGGTGAAAACCTCTTTTATTGCATGGGAGCCCCCATAATTATTTATTTTATTTTAATTAGTTATATTTAAAGAGAACATAAAGCTAAATATTCTGTAAATAATTAAAGCGTCTACCTGTCACCGTTATTATTATCGAGCAAAAAACGGTAAAAAAAACAAGTTTGTTGTATGGGAGCCCCCACTTAAACATTTACTTTATTTTTTATTATTTGTTGTTATGGCGGCAATAGAAATATATCATGTGTAAAAATTTCAACTGTCCAGCCATCACCGTTCTTGAGATGCAGCCTGGTGACAGACGGACGGACAGACGGACGAACGACAGAAGTCAGTAATTGGGTCCCGTTTTAGGTACGGAACCCTAACAAATAACGATAAATACGTTTCATGCTAGGGGCCCCATTCTTAATTTTATAGTTTTTAGTATTTCAGTTTTCGGTTTTCCGTCATAATAACGCGTCATAATATTTATTGAAAATTTCAACCGGTTACCTATCTCGGTTTTAAAGATTCCGGACGGATGGACAAGGCAGGATAGTGGTGGCGTGTATCAAACAACCTTGGTGAAAATGAACGCCGGGGAGTCGAAAATATGTGATAATCTGCTTTCTGGTACAGAAACTAAAAAAACATAAAATAATAACGCGCCTTTATTATGTGTTTTTATTATTATTTAAAAGGCAATCCGCTATAGTACCCGGTAGAACAGACGGGCGGACGGCAGGGGGCGGATGGACAACCACTTTTAGTGTTCTGTTATGATTTGGTTTTCAAAACAAAACCCTAAAAATTATCTATCAATTGTAATAATTTATTATCCCTAAATTTTATTCAAGATTGAAATCCAGGTTTTGAAGAAATTAGGAGGTGATGCAATCACTGTATTGGATAATTCTCATAGTTATTGACTATTTTCATTTTATTAGTTTAGAGATTTTTTCCAAATGTAAACTTTTTGTTTATGATACTAACTTATCCTATTAAATTCTCTTGCGCCTGATATAAGATTGGTAGAAAAATGTTTGCTTCGTGCGATAATTTTATTAATGCTTCCCGTGTACTCAGAACCTAGGAACTTAGTACGTATTATAGCATAGATAAAGGAAAAATTGCGAGAAGTTCGAATGTTAAGTTACATCATATGATAAAAATCTTTTTATATTTCATTTAGTAATGATAATACCATATCTTATACCTACAAATTTGTAGGGAACCCTCGGTGCGCGGATCCGACTCGCACATGGCCGGTTTTTATCGTTTTATCATTATTTCATTATCTTACTTTTTACGGCAGCTTATTAAAAACATTGTTTTTTTATTGATTGGTGTTCAGTATAAAAGCTGAATAATTTCGTCTTCACAATAATACCAACATCGGCTCTTAAAGGCACAACATCGAAGTTTTAATCAATTAACAAGTTAACAAGTCAAACAGATCAAGCACCATGAAGATTATGCTGTTCCTGGGTTTCATTCTAACCTTTATTGCATTTTCTTTTGCTCAAAAGCAGCAATACTGCGGTAAGCAACTATCCAACGCTTTGCAATTAATCTGCAATGGAGAATATGCGACTCCCGATCAGGGCAGTAGCGGTGTCATCATTAATGAATGTTGCCATAATGGATGCACAGTTGAAGACCTTAGGACTTACTGTAAACATGATTAAGGTGCGCATGTGTTCCGTATAAATCGGAAGTTATTTAATACATACACGAATATTTTCTTTAAATCTTTTTGTCTGGTTTCAATGTTGTAACTTATTTTGCAATTTAATAATATATGTATCTAATACAAATTTGTTTGTTCTCATGTCATTCTATCCATCCATCCTATTTTAAAAAAAAATATATATATGTTTACCCATTAACTTCCTGAATTGCACTGCAAATGCAAGGACTGCGATACTAACCGCCAAACACAAATTCCTAATTCACGCTATCCCTAAAGAACGCTTTACCTAATAACAAAAAAAAGTGTTTTAGTGACAAAACAAGCCCGAGGCCCACATGATGTTAAATGGTCTAACTTCTGCCTATAACAGATGCATTTCGTCAAAGTCGAATTGCACTGCGCCCGTCACATTGAGACCTACAGTTGTTAAGTCTCGTGTGCCTTTAATTTTACTGGCCCTCAAGGACAGCTGCCGGAACACAGCGTTAAGTACTTGGTGATAGATTTTCTACTTGAGGGTGGTCGCTAACCAGACAGGCATTCGCAAAATGCCCTTCCACCATGTGGTGAAGCTCAAACCCGACATTTGCCAGATATAATTTTCATTAGTAATTGCCAAACTTTTCTCTTCGTAATAAATTAAAAAATTGAATCATCATCATCTAAATTCTTTGTTGTATATTGTTTTAGAAAATAAATTTCTTGTTGCGAAACCCTTTAGAAAAGACTAACGGACCGCAGCGGCTTTACACCGGTATTTAACAAAATATTTAAAATGAAACATTTTTTTTAAACAATCTTTAGATTATATACATCAGGGATTTTATAGGATTCAAATGGTGAAAGAATTTTAAAAATCGCTTTTGTAGTTTTTAAATTTATTCGCTACATACAAATATACAAATCTTTCCTCTTTTTAATAATAGTGAAGATGTAGATTATTGAACGACAATTGTCTTAATACGAGACAACCTGTAGCATCTATGTTCATGCACCGGACAAAGCTGTACGACCTTGTCAGCCATTAAATGTTATTGTGTAAATTGTACGAACAGGGTATAAAAAGGTTAGTCATTTAACAAATTAACAGAAAAACAAAAACAATGTCTACATTAAAAAAAAAAAATTGTTTTTTTTTATGTAATGGGTTGGCAAACAAGCAGACGGCCCACCTGATGGTAAGCGGTTATCGTCGCCTATGGACATTTGCAACACCAGGGGCGTTACCAATGCGTTGCCGACCCTGTAAGACTCTTTTAACACCTTTTTTGAAGAAATCCATACTGTAGCCCTGCGGAAAAACGCTAGATGGAAGATCATTCCACATTTTGCAAGTATGTGGTAAGAAGGAGCGCATTAATCGAGCTGTGTGAGACTTCCAGGACTCGATTATGTGTGGATGAGCTTTTAACCTGTGACGCGAGGAACGATGATAGAATCGCGATGCCGGTATAAGCTCAAACAGCTCTTGAGAGCATTTCCCGTTATAGAGCCTGTAGAGTATACAGAGCGATCCGATGTCTCAACGGACGCTCAGTGCTCAAGGCGGTCAGAGAGCTCGGGGTCGTCGACAATTATTACCGCTCGACGCTGTATAGCATCGAGAGACTGGAGTTGGTACTTTGGTGCGCCATTCCAGAGGTGAGAGCAGTACTCCATGTGAGGGCGAACTTGTGCTTTGTAAAGCAAAGGTCGCTGGCTCGACGTAAAGTACCGCTTTGCCTTATTAAGCACACCAAGTTTCTTGGAAGCCAATCCAGCCTTACTAGCGATGTGACAGCGGAAAAACAAACATTATAAATTGCTACTTTATTCGTCATTATTATTTTTAATATACATAAATAATTTTGCTAATATGCATCAATCACGGGATAATATTGTTTGCGGGTGAGAGTAGTACCTAGTCTTAATTAAAGGGATTATTGAAAAGTTGTTCACTACAGAAATAATTAGAGCTCTTTGTCTGTTACTGCAAGTATGGAGCGAAATTAATTGACATTAAATATGAGTAAAACCAAAATAATTATTTATTAAATATTGCATCATATAATTTTTGGTTTCAGAATGTATTAATGAATGAAGATAAATCCGTAGTTATTATATGCACAAATAAAATTGATACTGCTATTGCTGCCTACTTAATATTATTATGTTCCTATGCATTATGTTCAATTAATTTTGAGATATCGCTTAAGACTTTGGATTTCAAATCAAGAGCATCAACGTCTATGATCGAATCTGCCGCCAATTTTTTATACAATTAAAAATTATGACACTGTACGCATTTTATGTATATGTTTTAAAAATTCAAAAATAAACATAAAATGTATCTCTCTGTAGAACGGTACTATTGTCAGTATACTATGTAAGAAAGTTTTCAACACACAATTATAATACAAGGAAGAAGGAAAATTTTCTTGCACCAAAATCAAAAGCTGCTCTTTTTCAAAAAGTTTGTCTTACTTGCCTATCCTATTTGAATAATATGACTACATGAATCTAAAAGAAAAAAAGAAAGTTTTGACTTCCCAGCGATTTCATACAACGGACGAAGTTTCTAATCACAATATCAACTAGTTATAATTTTAAATTATAGTTATAGGTGTTCACAAATCGTTTTATTTGGTACTAATAAGTAGGTACCTAATAACAAATATAAAGTTACATGCTTATTAGGATACCTTGCTGAGAATGATTAATAATATTAGCAATCAAGTTACCAAGCAATGATATATTGATTTTTATTTTGAATGAGACCAACAATAAGTATTATCCATCAAATCTAAAATTTTAAATTTTATTTATGGTACATAAGATCATAATACTTTTAAAGAAAATATTAACTAATTATTTCAAAAATATTATATGTAACTACTTCATAGGAAATAAAGTCACACTTTGATAACCTTCGGGTATTTTATGTTTGAATGAATAATATAACAGTAAAAAAGACTACCTACCCGTTTATCTCATTCGCATAACATGCCCACAAGTTACATCAGTTCCATTGTAACTGAATATCGTTATGAATATGTTATATCTAACCCAAACCTAAGCTGCCTACTTTAAGTTTTACAAACGCCGCTAAGTAAATTCTTCAGGCCCATGTTGTCCCCGGATCGGTATTGAATATTAATTGAATAGTAAATAGTCGATAGTTCGATGCTATTTAGGTATATGTCATCAAACTCAAAAAGCAGTGCATTCATACGGATGGATAAATCGGCTTCAAGAAGCATCAACGCGCACGAATCTGAAGAGAAAAACTCCATTTCTACGTATAGTAAACTACATAATTATGCAGAGCCATCATCTGCTACGAATGCACGCCTGGTCCGGAAACTTCAATACATGAAAAACTAGCGCTCCTTTATATTTTGTTTTTCGTTTCTTCTATTACTTATCAGGCAATCTACTACAGTGACGTTTTTTCTGGGATTACGACGGAGCACGCACGAGTCCCGCCTGATGTCAAGCGGTACCTAGCATATGCCAATAACAGATGCATTTCTTCAATAAACGGTCAAGCGCGTGTCGGGCCACGCGCAATGTAGTGTTCAGTAGTAGCCCGTTATCATAATATAGAATAATTCTGTTGTTGTTTTTCTTTTTATATCTCTACCTATAACTTTCTAAGCAATTTGTTCTTTTTTTATAAATAGTGATTGCTTGCACGTGTAGACTATGGTTGACATTGACTATTAAGAGGGCCCTTCCCGGTCCGATTTCGTCAAAGCGAGCATGAATGAAAAGCTTGTTGTTTCATCTTCAGTACTTGGCATTCAATTCTCCGTCTCACTCCTTCCCCCGCGTACCTCTTTCCGCCACTTGGCTAACAAGCAAGTGAGAATGAGATAACATTTAAGAAAAATAGTGTGCGTAAAATTCATAAAACTTGATTCAGGAACTACGTGTTTTTCAATAAGCCTTATAAGTTTGTAAAATAAATTTTTATTATTTAGAATCTCCATTATATTTCCAAGGTTTCTATCAAAATACTTTTTCTTCTTTTACAATTTATGAGTACATTCTGAACGCCCAAAGTTCAGGTAAAGTTTATGCAAAAAAGCTAATTTTGGAGCCTTATATTGAAGTTGTTTCTAAAAATTTTACTTTTTTGTTTGCGTAGAAACTTAGATATAGTGCACAAGATACCTATTAGCTCAAAAGTTTCAAAGAAAGATCTGTTACAACGCCATAATCACGTACGAGCGTTTGTATGAAAAGTAAGACGGGTTGGCCGCTCTTAAGTAGGAACCACGGATTATCTAAACGTTTCTTAGTTGCTCACAAACTTTTTTCTTCTCTCCATTTAACGACACCTCTCTATTACGCCATAAATGCACAGTCCCTTGAGTTTACACTGTATATGTAAATATCTATATATAGTGTAAACTATATAACGACACTGAAGGGACTGTGCATATATATATATATATATATATATATATATATATATTCAAGAACCAACAAACAGACTGACAATATTTTCCTAATGAAAAAATATTCTTTTTTATAATAATAATTATGAGACGGCGAGGATGAGGTCTAAAAAGTACCTTATACCGAAGCTAATCGATCAACTCTGTACAGTCATATCTGTTATGACTTATGATATAGGTCATACAGAAGCATAATATCTAATTGTTGCCTCCTAGAGTTTAATTGCAATAATTTATATTTGTTTAGCAGCTCTTCATAATGGTTTAATATTATGCAATAAATACGTGAATTCATTGTTGAAGTTACTAGAGGACCTTATGACAAAATTATTTGTAAACCACGGGCTATTATTATATTTTGAATATTTAAATTAACGATTAATTTACTACCTAATATTATTCCTTAATCCTTTATGACTTGAACTTCATCAAAGTTAGAATCTCAACACATATGTTATGTTACAAAATAAAGAAATTACGTACCTACTGAATCCGAAAAAAATTTAAACCCTTGGTAAAAACACGTTATTTTATCAAATTATATATAATATGATAGTTTTACTATTGTGTTTGAGATAAGGCATAGTATTATCACGAGATGTATTTATTCGGATATTCCAGGAAAACATGTATCTTGTCTTATTATTGAGTTTATTTCATTGGCTCACTGTTATTTTTCTAGACAAACCAATTTAACAATTCTGATAAGATTTCTGCTATATTATTAATATAAGTCAAATGAAAGCAAATATAAAATAGAATATGTGCAGAGGAGTAAGAGTGCGTATGTGGTTTTAGCAGTAAGGGTTGGCGTACTAGTATGTGTAAGCTTTCCAGTGAATAAACGAGCGGTATATTACTTATGTATCTTATAGTTGGCAAACAAAGTGTTTGGGAATGCCCAGTTTTTGTTTTCCTAGAAGATAAGCTCGTAGATTAGATTTGAAATTTGAAATTTTGTATTAAGGTTTCTTATGGGTATGTGTTATTTCAACACTTCGTCGCCAAATATCGGAAACTGCCAGTAAATGCCGCGATTTTATGACTGTGATATAGGAGTGCTGACCTTAGAGACCTAAGGAGCTTTCTAGAGTTTTGGTTAACAAACTTAATCTTCGTTTGCATGTATTCCGGGTTTTTAAACTTTACAACGTCGAAGACAAGTCCTGCCAAATGCAGCTCTCTACGAGATTCCATATTGAGTATAGATGCATAATTTAAGAAGTGAGTAATATGGCTTCTTTGAGGAACAATAAAACAGTACCGGCAACATGGGTTTTGGACGCGCTCTACAAAACGTTGAGGCTTGCCGAATAAACGAGGGCCATATACAACATCTCCGTATAGTTAGGCCTAGATAATATTAATGCTTCGCGATTATTCAGAAAAGTTTCCTCATTTGATATAAGACTTTGTAATGTTAAAAACAGTTCTTGAACATTACAAGCACGTGGCTTTCAAATTTCAGATGACTGTCGAAGATAATACCAGGATTTCTAGCTTCATCTACAATGACAATCTTAACGTCTGAATCACCACAGATTTTATTGATTTGCTTTTTTTGTGCCCATGACCATATATCTTGATATAGTGGGGCTTAACACAAATGCGTTACGTCTTGACCAGCTAACGATTCTGTCCAAATCCTCTTATATGTAATCTCAAGCCGTATTACAGTTTGTGGCAAATATTAAGGCGACTCTGACAAGAAAACTTGTACATTGTCAGCGTTACAGTGGTACCTACAATTATGGATAACAATGGATAACAATTATGGAACTAAAATATACTAAAATATTCAAGGAAATAGAGACTAGTTATTTCTTTTTTAACAAATTTTTAAGTCAATCCGGAGGCAAAAGATGACGTTTTATCATCATAATATTTTACAAGCATATAAAAGATATACAGTGGTACTAAATTATCACTATAAGTTTAGAAAAAAAAACAGTATTGTTGATAAGATGAACCCTGAGGCACTACGTCATTGACATAAAATGAGCGCGACATAGGAAAGTCAAATCGGACGCAAATAGGGTGCTCTTGCATGAAGCCAGCAATATGTCACAGTCACAGAGTCGAGAAAGCAGATCGTATACAAGGAGCTCGGAATGATGAAAACAATGCCTTAATCGATCGAAAGCTTTAGCGATGCCAACGCTGATAGCTAACGTTTCACCGTGCCAAGAAAATCACCCATTGACCGTTTTGGTCTAAAGATTTACAGCTGGCCGGAGATTTTTAGGTGATTTAGATTAGCTGAGTATTGAGGATCGGATCGAAAACGTTACACAATACTGAGTTTACTGCTATAGGTCCATTATTAAAAGGATCGCACCGATCCTCTCTCTTGCTTGGTTCGAATTTTGCCTGACTCCAAGCTGCCGACTCAATTCCTGACGAATAAGACAAGAGGTAAAGTCGAGTTTGCACAGGGGATAGGGTGGTAACCAACACAAATGAATTTTGTATATTGAGACAATGGTTGTCTTTGTCAGACTACCCAATAACTTGTGCGACCCAGTAATCGTAACCAGGAAGTCCCAGAACTTCGAAATTTGAAAGGGCGCTTTCACATATAAACCAACAAAGTGGTCTACCGTACACAATTATTTATATTAGTATTAACCGATAGGTTCCATATTGAACTGTGTGTTAGTTGCACTGTTTTTCTTGGTGCAACAAAATAATTATACAAAATCTAGTTTTATTTCTGTAATAAGAATCTAATAGCACAATTAGCAAAAAGGATATAGTCACTGTGATAAGAATGCACAGGAAGCCCGAAGTTATTATATTTTTACAATTTGTTGTATTAACGTATTTTAGTGTTAAAAAGCGTCGTATGAAACTCGTGCGCGTTGTTTATTACAATCTCTACTCCACTTTAGGCCTTCGATCTTCGATCTCAGCTCTAAAACCCGTCTCGATTGTAATAAACAACTTCGCGCACTTGTTGCATATTGTACTAATAAACATTTATCACATAGTTGACAAACGACCTTTAGATTTACCTTACATTTATACAAAATACTAGAGTACAAGCTATTAACCATCGACATCATCGTAAGTTTAGTATACCTACGTCCGATGTGAATTAGACTTTTACTGACTTCAAAAAATGGAAGACGTAGTCAGTTCGTCTGTTTTTTTATGTTTGTTACCTCAGAACTTTTGACTGCGTGAACCGTTTTTGATTATTCTGTTTTTGAAATCTGATGCTTGCCGTTCCATTTAAATTTCATCAAAATCGATCAAGCCGCTTTTGAGTTCCACTCCAATAACTAAAAGTATTTTCCTATCTTGATGATATAAACATTGATTGTGAATGACAATCGATCCCATAAGTAGCAAGGTTCACTAAAAAAGGGAGATTTTTTGTTTTTACCCATAGATGGAACTGTGTTCAACACTCAATTGTGTGAAATAACTAGTCGAAGTCAGTACGATGCACACAATATTGTGATAATAGGTACTTTTGAACCATCATGGTCCCGACTTCAACAAGTTATTTCACACATTTTCAGTGTTGAAGTCGGTTCCATTTTTAGTTTTTTTTTTTACTTATAAACAACCAGTACTCAGTAATTATACGGCGGGAAATACGCAACATGCATATAACATTTGTACGATGTAAGCATTGTACATTGCGCGCGGTCAGCGGTTTACGCATTCATGCCACATTTAGTAAACCGCGGCACCAGTGCACAATCGGACACCGTACCATCCGCGTGTATTCACCAACCATACCATTAACCATATTAGCTTAATTTGGGATATTAAAGTACCATTTATTCCCTCACTCTGCATATCATTTTCATATGTACGGAAAACACCGTACATAGTGGTCCTTCGAGCATCGTGTCCTTGCGCGCGTGTTGGCACGTGTAGGATCATCCGCGTGTAAGGTGAAACCAGTGACTGTGGAACTACCAAGTGAACTTAATAAAACCAGTGTAATATAAGGTGAACCAAAAGTGAACGAATCGGAATCTAGACCATTGACCAGAGTCTGGATTTCAAGAAGTTTCGTAGCCGTGGACAAAGGAGCGGTGCGTGGGGTTCGCAATCGCTTACTTAAGCAATTTCGCGGCGCTGAGCCAAGCAGTCACGACAGCAGTAAACCAAGTAAGATCTTTCCAATTAACCAATATATAACCACTTTTTAAAAATGGAAGATCTTCTTACCAACCAAGGAACGCTGATCACAGCGATGGAACAGCTTATCTCTTCCTTTAAAAAGACGGGACGAGAACGCAAAACGCCCGATTATATAAAAAGAAAGCTAGATCTTTTAGAAACATATTGGAAAGATTTTGAAGCAAACCATTCTCAATTGCGTGAGTTTGGTGATGAAAATTTTTCTTATTTCAAAGAGAAACATTACCAGCAAGCTTTCGACTTTTATACCAACGCAAAATCTCATATAACGCAATGTCTTCCTAGACCTACGACTCCGATAGGTACCATGAAAGGAGGTGAACAGGCACTATTAACACCGGGTAAGTCGGGTACTTTACTTATACCAAAGTTCACCGCCCAAGGCAATGCTAGCAAGTTAGAAGAGATGCTACGAAAGCAAAAAAGTAATTTTAAGGCATTCTCTCGCACCATGTCGGCTATAGATCTTCAAAATGTATCGGACCTGTGGGAATTTGAGGATATATTAAAAACAATTCAATCTAGGTGGTCTACTATCGACGCTTTACATTGGGAAATCGATAGCAATCTTCTTGAAGAAAATGAAGATTATGATGTGACCTTCAATGAGTACGAACAGCAATATATTAGCATTAAAAAGGCTATTAATAGCAAGATGTGGGATGTATCTCATAGAGAAAAATCAACACCAAAAATGGATATTCCTACGTTCAGCGGCAACTACCATCAATGGCTTTCATTCAAAGATTTATTTAGTGAATCCATTCATACGAATAAGTCACTATCTCAGGCTCAAAAGATGCAATTTTTGAAAATTAAACTAAGAGGTGAGTCAGAGAGGCTAGTACAACATTTAAAAATTAGCTCATCTAATTATTTGTGTTGTTGGAATATTTTAAACCAGAGATACAATAACACTAAATTAATTTTTAACTCGCATATCAACATGTTGTTGTCTTTGCCGACCATTCAAAATCAAACCGCAACTCAGATCAAGAGGCTACATGACACGACAAATGAATGTTTAAATGCTGTTAAAAGTCTAGGAGTAGACATTTCAAATTGGGATCCACTTGTGGTCCATATATTATCACAGAAGTTAGACGTTCAAACGCATAATGACTACATTGAATCGTTGAAAAATCCTAGAGATTTGCCAACACTACATGACTTTCTTCAATTTTTGGAAAGCAAGTTTACTTCGCTTGAAGCATCGCGAAGAAAACAAGACTTGACAAAATCACCACAGCAACAGCATGACATTAATTACAAGAAACTGCCGAGCAAGTTTTCCGTTAGTCACAGACCTCAATAAAAATAAATCATTTGTCAATCTTTCAACTGCCAACACTATGTCGCAACGAAAATGTCCACTTTGCACAAATAAACATCATTTATACCAATGCAAAACCTTTTTGGAAGCAAAACCAGATTCAAAACTTAAAACAATAATTGAATTAGAACTGTGTAAAAACTGTCTATATCATCATAATGGCAAGGAGTGCTTATCAGAAAAAACATGTCGACATTGTAATGACGCACATAACACGTTGCTACATGACGCCTATACGAGTTCAATGACTTCGAATGTGCAAGTGGCTAGCTCGACAGAAAACCAGCGGAAATTCAATGCATGCGTTTCGCAACCAACGGAAAATGAGAACACAGAATCGGTCTTGGCGACAGCCAAGGTTAACATACGAGCAGCAGATGGATCTCTTCACACCATGCGTGCTCTAATAGATCCATGCGCACAATCATCTCTCATTACAGAAAACGCTGCACAACGATTAGGCCTGCCGAGAAAAGGATGCAAGTGGATAGTGTATGGAGTAGGTTCTAAAGCAAACCACAGCAAAGGTATCATCGAGATCACAGCATCATCTACATATAATGATTTTACCTTCAACACGCAAGCTTTTGTTATGAAAAACATGATTCAGAACGACAAGTTACCACACCAAACATTTGAAAAACCACTACTACCGTATCAAAAGCAGATAAAACTCGCTGATCCTGAATTCTATATAAGCCGACCAGTCGATCTTATATTAAGTGTAGATGTTTATACACTTATAATCTTACCAGGCTTCATTCGTGACAAAACATCACCACATATTGCGCAGCAGACACAACTGGGCTGGATAATAAGTGGGAAATGCTCTAACATACAACCATATCACTGCAATGTCGTTATGATGACCAAAGAAGATATTCAAAGGTTTTGGGACATCGAGGACATAGCAGGTAGTAAAAATGACATGTCAAATGAAGACCAGCAATGCGTT
The DNA here is from genome assembly GCA_963890685.1 of Plagodis pulveraria. Lineage (NCBI taxonomy): Eukaryota > Metazoa > Arthropoda > Insecta > Lepidoptera > Geometridae > Plagodis > Plagodis pulveraria. Next base: position 7,322,816 of record OY982975.1, read on the forward strand.
CTTCAATATCAAAAAGAAACCAGGCGCCTACCAAACGGACGCTATGTTGTAAAATTGCCACTAAAACCAGACATAGATGAGAAGCTGGGGGCTTCAAAATCTAAATCAGTGGCCCAATTTCGACAACTAGAAAGAAAATTTACCAAAAATGAAGCATTTGCCAAACGTTATCAGGAAGTTATGAATGAATATATACATTTAGGTCACATGCATGAATGTAAAGGTAACCAGACACCGACAGAGTGCTACTTACCGCACCATTGTGTTTTTCGCGACGACTCAACAACAACTTCTATTAGAATCGTTTTTAATGCGTCAGCAATTACTTCATCGGGAAGTAGCCTAAACGACCTTATGTACCGTGGACCGAATCTACAACAAGATTTGTTATTACTTATCATAAAGTGGAGGCAATATAAAGTAGCATTTACAGCGGATATAGAGAAAATGTATCGGCAAATTCTTGTTCATACAGATGACCAGCACTACCAAAAAATAATTTGGAGAGATTGTCCAAAACAACCTTTGCGGGAATATCAGATGTCAACAGTGGTATTTGGTTTCAAGGCTGCACCGTTTTTGGCAATCATGACACTTAAGCAGTTAGCCAAAGACGAACAATACCGATATCCCGAAGCGGCAAAGATAGTAGAAAAAAATAGTTTTTACATGGACGATCTTCTTCATGGGCATCACGACATTGAATCTGCAAAACGAATTAGATCAGATCTTATGACCTTGTTGAACTCAGGAGGGTTCAACTTGCGCAAATGGACGTCTAATGCAATAGAGTTACTCGATGATGGCCAATCATCAGTTTTTGATAGTCAAGCATTTGATTTTCGACACCAAGAAACGACCAAGACTTTGGGCCTGCGTTGGAATCCTCATGACGACCAGTTCAGTTTCCAACTCCAAGTCCCTGAAACCTCACCAAACAAAGCAACAAAGAGATCACTCCTATCAGATATCTCAAAAATTTTCGACCCACTCGGCTGTCTGTCACCAGTGACAGTAAGTCTTAAACTTCTATTCCAAGAAAGTTGGCAACTTGATTTGCAATGGAATGACGTTTTACCCGACGAAATTAGTATCAGATGGCAGAAAATAAGAACTGATCTAGATAACATCAGGCAGATTCGGGTGCAAAGGTGGCTGACCAGTCATAAAGACGATAATTTGGAGTTGCATGGATTTTGTGACTCTTCTACCAAAGCCTACGCTTGCGTAATATATTGCAAAGTCAACTATAAAGATCAGTCACAGGAAAAAGGCTCTTCCGTGGTCATCGTAGTGGCAAAATCGCGTTTGGTTCCAACTAAGAAAACCATCTCTCTACCAAGATTGGAATTATGCGCGGCACATTTACTATCGAAACTGATGAAAACCGTTCAAGAATGTTTATCTGAATATAGCATCCAAACTTATGGCTGGTCAGACTCAACAGCAGTCTTAGGTTGGCTCAACGGCGACCCAAACCGATGGAAACCATTCGTCGCGAATAGGGTGAAGCAAGTCACAGATATCATGCCACCTGAATGTTGGAATTACGTCAAATCAGGTGACAACCCTGCAGATTGTGCTAGCCGGGGAATCACAGCAGATCAACTTTCTAAACACTCGACTTGGTGGAAAGGACCTGCATGGCTTTCATCATTTGATTTCCAAAAAACCAAAGCAATTGCTGCGTACACCACGGACAAAGAAGTTAAAAAACCAAAACATATGCACATCAGCGTCGTAACAAAAGACCAAGAAAATGACACCATAAGTAGTGTAATAAATAACCACAGTAGCTTTAAACGAACTACGCGCGTACTAGCGTGGATGTTACGTATAGGGTCATGTTACCAAAAGAAACCATCATTTTTAACCATACCAGAGTTGAGAAAAGCAAAACACATTTTAATTAAATGTGTGTGTCCAACGGCTTTCTCAGGCGATATACAGGACATTAAAAAATGTAATCTAGCGGCTGTGAGAAGACTGACCGCCAGGCGGGGAACCCTCCAACATATCTACAGCAATAGCGAATCCAATTACGTGACAGCAAATCAAACAAAACAACTCAATGAACCTTTACGACAACCAGATGATCAAAGCGTGTCAAATAACATCACAACTAATAGTGACGTAATACCACAAGCAAAACGATCAAACAGAAAAGGATCATGTTACCTTATCACCATGGCACTTATGTTATTTATGTTAATAATGTCACCAGTTCAATGTGCTTACAATATATCGAATTTAAATAACAACCAGAGCATTTATTTTGACAAACTATCTAACATGCATCTCATTCGGGTCAATGGAAGCTTATAGTTTACTACGACATGGACCCATATTGGCGAGGAACAAACCTATTTAGCGAATATCTTAACCATATGGAAAGAATTTGTTTGAAATCAGAAATGAAAACACATTGTAACCTTATCTTGTTGCAATTGAATCACGGTTATAAGGAATTAGAACATTATAACAAAGCCCTGCTCGGTCAGCAGTTCACATCGGGGCGCGTGCGAGTAACCCGAGGACTTATCAATGTAGTCGGTAATGTTGCACACAGCTTATTCGGCGTACTCGATGACCAATTCGCCGAACAATATGCAAAAGACATTAGTTCAATAAGAAGTAACCAAAATCATCTCGCATTACTATGGAAAAACCAAACTTCCATAGTAGAGTCAGAATATAATTTACTTAAAAGGATGGGAAATGCTATGGATAAACAGCACAAGATATTTAACCAGCATCTTAATAATTTAGAAAAATATGCAAATGTCTTAAACCAAGACATTCTGGACATAAAACTGACTGATGAGTTTGCACTATCTGCAATTACAGCAAACAGCATACTGATGAGTCTGAAAAATATTCAAGATACTCTACTGGATACGGTCACAAATATTTATTATGGAAAATTCAACATACATCTTTTGAAACCTGAGCAACTACTAGACGAATTGAACATTATATCGGGCCAGCTATCTAAAGAGATATGTTTGCCTATAAACAACTTGCACTCAGATTTACCAAAAATATACAATTTACTAAAAGTGAAAGCGAGAATGACAAAAGCGTTTTTCATTTTTGAGATTAAAATTCCACTTGTGAGCCGAGATATCTATGAAGTCTATAAAATGATACCAATACCTAATAAGGTTGGCAACAATATGGTCACCCTAGCGCCTATTGCTAGTCATATTGCTATGAATCTCCCTAAGGATGCGTATGTACCACTATCCGATCTAGACATTCAACAATGCACACAATTCGATACAGACACATTACTATGTCCGTTACAAAGACCAATCTATCATATGAAATCCGATAAAGATCTATGCCTTAAAGACGAAAGATTGCAAAGGTGCAAAATAGACTCGATCCCGTGTAGAGACACGTGGACACAGCTAGCCAAGGTTAATACCTACTTATTCTTTTGTTGTGAGCCTTGTCCGATAAGAATTATATGCGGGCGTCTAGTTACAACTGACCGACTCAGCAAGGTCGGGATCACATCGCTGGGGGAAGACTGCCTTATCAAAGGGGATGACGTCACCGTAGTTTCGCACAGACAGCTATCGAACGGTTTAAAGGTGCAAGCAGATATTTTAAATATTGAAATACCGCCGATAAACAACGTCATTAATTTGCCGATTCCCTTAAGTGAGATCCATTCTGTAAACAGCGATGACCACGACATTAAAGATCTCAGAAAACAAATTGATCAAATGAAAATGGAACCCGTCCTCGTAGACCAGATATCATCACACGACGTACACCATTATATCGTCATCTATTTGATGATGGGTATTGTGGGAGCTGAAGCAATGGGGTACGCAGTGCAACGGATTCATAAGCGTCACTTCGAGTGCATGCAGCGCGCTGCAACCGCGCGCGCTGCTGCCGTGCCCGCCGCCGCCACCACACCTGCGCTCACGCCGGTGCCAGGACCTAGTGCTAGTTTTGCGTATCGTGGTAGTGATCAGTGTTTATGTGGTAAAGCAGACCAGAGTAGTGATCAAAGCAATGGTGTGAAAAAAGTGTCTAGTGCGCGTGTACATAAATCTATTTCTCCCGTTTTAAACCGAGTTAACCATTTTGACCAACAACGTTAAAGGACACTAAGATATAATAATCTTTGTTTATCATCTTATAATATCACCAATATATTGTTTATCACCTTGTACCATTGTCATTCACCATCATTCTACATCTTCATAAGTTCTCCGTGCCTCCCTCGGGAGCATGTACGATGTAAGCATTGTACATTGCGCGCGGTCAGCGGTTTACGCATTCATGCCACATTTAGTAAACCGCGGCACCAGTGCACAATCGGACACCGTACCATCCGCGTGTATTCACCAACCATACCATTAACCATATTACTTTGTTTGGGATATTAAAGTACCATTTATTCCCTCACTCTGCGTATCATTTTCATATGTACGGAAAACACCGTACAACATTGATTAAAGAAAATACGTTAATTAGCGTAATACTTACATGTCATCGAGTTATCATGTAGAAACCAAATGATTTTCTGTTCTATAAAAAACTATATTTTTTTCACTCGTAAATTTGAAATTTTTGATATATTTGTTTATGAGATAGGAGAGCATACGTGCAGGCGGCTCACTTGGTGGTAAGTGATCACCGTCACCCACGAACATCCGCAACACCAGAGGTATCGAGGATGCGTTGCCGGCCTTTGAGGACTTTGTCTTTATATATTATATTGATTATTCAAACTGGTATCTATATTTTAATTTTATTCTGACCATAATCACACCCATACCAGTATGTGATATAGTTCCAAGATACTATACATAAAATCACTGGCAGTTATAGAACAGAAAATCATTTGGTTTCTAAACCTGGTAACACCCTACTAGCGTCATTGTCCCGACAGATTTAACTGCTTTGGTAACACCCTACTAGCGTCATTGTCCCGACAGATTTAACTGCTTACTATCATCTGAATTCTCACACCTGTTGCACATGCGTCTGATACCGCATCTAACTCGCAAGCTCGATCTTTAGAGGATAGTCTAGGAACTTTGAGTAAATTGAGTAAATAGGTATCTGGTAGGCAACCACTGCCACGAAGTAATTTTTCACCAGATGAGACTCCAGTCAAATACAAGCTCTTATATGACATCATCTGATGTGAAAAAAACAGAATTGAAATCAGCATGATACTACTCCTATCAGCTTCACAAGGGAGACAAAAAAGTTCATTCCTACAAAAATACAAATCTTTCCTCTTTATTATATTAGTGTATCAGATGTCACATATTAGATATCATCAAATTGTTCTTTGATAGCTTGAGTTTCTATTTTCATATTTTTAACCAACTTCACACTACTAACAAGAAAAAGTGTCGGGTTTGTACTTACTTACTTGAGCCATACTTGAGCAGAAGCTCGATGACCTTGATTTTGTTCTTTTTACATGCGATGTGTAGAGGCTTGAATCCGTTCAGCGCTCTTGCAATCGCATCAGCATTCCTATGAAGCTAGTTACGGATTCATTTCCCGGTAAAACTTTGAAACATCGAGATTTTGAAGCAGTGCTTTTCGCCAGTCAATGATCATCTTCCTTCAATGATCCCACATTTGGGGTAAGCACATTAATTCATCTCTGACAACAAAAATGACTACACTATAATATCATATAAATATGTTTACGCTTACAAAATACAATACAACATTAGGACTTAAATGGTAAAAAGTTTTGGCACCGGTTTTATGGCCAGCGTAGTCTGTCACCAACGCCAAGGGGTTCACTCGTTGGTTGTATACTCGCCGTCCGGGCCACCTTCCGGGTAATCATGGCGCGTAGAAGGTAAGGATCCCTGTTGCGCACTCAATTTGCTGCAAGACTTTACTCAGTGCTCATTCTGCGAATTTTTTCCTTTAGTCGTCTTTTACTACATTTAACAAAAGAACATCGAGCACTGCTTAAATTCTTAACCTGGGAAATGGCCAGTCTGACAACGTTATAAATGAAATCTCAATCTAAAAGGTATCAAAATCTGCCTGAAGTCAATGTTGAAGTCAAAATAATTTATTTAATATACACTATTTAATATCTTGTTAAGGTCAGTTACAAAACATTAATTTGAAAGGAAACAGAAGCACTGCGAGAAGATCGTGCAAGTAACTTGCGGCAATTATTTTTAAATCTGTTTACAACTTGTATTTGTTTTTTTATAAAATAGTATATATATTTGTTAATAAAGGCACACCGCCGGTAAAAAAATAAAATAGTTAATATATTTATTTACTGTAGGTACATCGTTGACTGGCGGTGATTTGGAAGATATGGAATGTTTCAAGCATTTTGACGTCTATATTACTTGTTGTTTATTTATATAATCACAATAGCAAAGTATTAAATGAAAATTAACATTCGTTTTAAATGCAATTATATTTTCAGGGTTCATATATGTGTATGTATATATGTTTGTGAATTTCTTTATTACACCATAACTTCTTAACTTAACCGATTTTAACCTGGAGGATTTAAGACGCCATATTGAGAGTAAAAAAACATGTCTTTTCTACCAAACCCCTCGAGTGGGGTAACAAAAGAAAGGGCTTTAAGTAACGATTCCATAAATATATTATTATACAGTTTTAATTTTAATTGAACGATAAAAGGGTTAACATAAATAAATAATTTGCAGCCGGGTTTTTCAATAAATTTATACTTATGGAAATTAACAAATGGTATCAAAGAAGTTAATTCAAAAAACATAATTTTCGAATTTCATTAGGGACATACTTATACTCAAAGATGGGCCTCGTGGTTATTTACAGATATCTTTACTGATACTAAAATTCACATGATTTACTTACTTTACTTTATAAAAATTTGTATACTTTTTGATTTTTGATGTTATCATCATAGTTAGTATCTGCTTACACTGTTATTATGCAAACTGTATACTTTAATCACAAAGGTTATGTGAAAAAACTATACAAATAGTTAAAGTACATGTCTAAGTGAAAGATCTCCATTTTGTGTCCCTATATGAGCTTTCAAGTAGCATAAGGCTGTTCCAGATGGTTTACAATATGCATCCACGTGCAGTGCAGTCTGGAAATCGACTGTGATGTCCTTCAACAGGAGCCCTTCTCTGTTCAAATTCCGAACACAGCAACTATGTTGTTAAAAGACAACTTGGCTACTTTTGCGTGTCCCCAATTAGCGGCGACATGTAGTGCGGTAAGATTATCGACTGTAACATTGTGTTCTGATTCCGTCAAAACAAACAAAATTACAACCACCCTTTCCAAAAACAGCTTTGCTACTTTAGCATATTCATAATAATCAGCGACATTCATAGCGGTCAGGCAGTCGAATGTAACATCAGTGCCGGGAGAATTCTTACTGTCTACTCTATCAATTCCAATCTGTTCAAATTTCAGCCAAGCACTTCAACTCACCTGTTCAAAAGCAGCATGGCCACTTTGGCCTGACCACGATGACATGCTGTGTGATAGGGTAATCGATGGTGAAGTCATCGACGGGAGCTTTCTCTGATAAAATTCCAAATAAACCCATCAACTCATCTGTCTAAAAGCAGCTTGGCTACTTAAGCGTGTCCACAATGAGCAGCGACATGTAGCGCGGTGTGGTAGTCGACGGTGACGTCATCGACGGGAGCTCTACGGGAGAGGAGCACCCGAAGCGTGGTCGCCTTGTGCACACAGAGGGGCTAGCCCGTTTTGGAAAACAAAAGAGTTCTTTACAACTGTTTTAACTAGTTTAGACCATCGTCGTCTCTCAGTTACTAGTAATTACCCTTGAACAGACATCACGCTGTTCTGAACAGTTAGTTGAGAATTAAACAAATAAGAGGTTCTAAATTTGAAATCAAAGCCCTTTTATATATCCTGCTAACTAATTTGTATTATATTAATAATATAAAAATAAAACATGACTACAACCGCTTCGACAAATTTGTTCTTAGGAGATGTATTTTTCTCTAATATGAGTAATGTATGCTATCTTCCTTCAAAAAACGTTCGAAAATTATCGTTAACAAACATACGAGTATATATTCATATAAAACATATTAATATTTAGGCTAGTGATACCTTACTTCGCTTAGTGAAATCATTATTCGACTTTAACTCCAGGATACGATGGACAGGATTCTGTACAAGTATAAAAACTACATACCTTACTCTTGCTGGTGATAGGAGCTCCTCTGTCCAGCAGGGCTTCCACAACCCGCTCGTGACCGGAGCGGGCAGCGCAATGTAAGGGAGTTAGACCATCGCGGGTCCTGGCTTCAACGTTTACACCATTGTCACATAGTAAAGTCACCATGTTGTCTTTGCCTGGTCAATGAATGGGTTGATTAGATTATCCATGAACTTGGATTTTAAATCAGATTTTTATATAGTAGATGTGGGATTGAATTATTAATCATGTTACCCACTACTAGTACATGAAAACAAATTTCAACACTTAGTCGCCAAATATCGGAAACTGCCAGTAAATGCCGCGGTTTTATGACTGTGATATAGGAGTGCTGATCTTAGAGACCTAAGGAGCTATCTAGAGTTTTGGTTTACAAACTTAATCTTCGTTTGCAAGTATTCCGGGTTTTTAAACTTTACAACGTCGAAGACAAGTCCTGCCAAATGCAGCTCTCTACGAGATTCCATATTGAGTATAGACGCATAGTTTAAGAAGGGAGTAATATGACTTCTTGGAGGAACAATAAAACAGTACCGGCAACATGCGTTTTGGACGCGCTGTACAAAACGTTGAGGCTTGCCGAATAAACGAGGGACATATACAACATCTCCGTAGTTAGGCCTAGATAATATTAATGATTCGCGATTATTCAGAAAAATGGTTCCTCATTAGATATAAGACCTTGAAATGTTAAAAACAGTTTTTGAACATTACAAGCACGTGGCTTTCAAATTTCAGATCACTGTCGAAGATAATCCCAGGATTTCTAGCTTCATCTACAATGACAACTTATTCACCCACAAATCTTAACGTCTGAATCACCACATATTTTATTGATTTTCTTTCTTGTGCCCATGACCATATATCTCGATTTAATGGGGCTTAACACAAGTGCGTTATGTCTTGACCAGCTAACGATTCTGTCCAAATCCTTTTAAGACGTATTACAGTTTGTGGCAAATATTTAGGCGATTCTGACAAGTACACTTGTACATTGTCAGCGTAGCAGTGGTACTTACAATTATGGATATCATTGGATACCAATTATGGATAACGTTCAAGGACATAGAGGCGTTACTTCATTTTTAACTAATTTTAAAGTCAATCCGGTGGCAGAAGATGACGTCTTATCATCATAATATTTTACAAGCATATAAAAGACATACAGTGGTACTAAATTATCACTATAAGTTTAGAAAAAAAAAACAGTATTGTTGATAAGATGAACCCTTGTGGCACTACGTCATTGACATAAAATGAGCGCGACATAGGAAAGTCAAATCGGACGCAAATAGGGTGCTCTTGCATGAAGTCAGCAATCTTTCTCAGTCACAGAGGCGAGAAAGCAGATCGTATACAAGGAGCTCGGAATGATGAAAACAATGCCTTAATCGATCGAAAGCTTTAGCGATGCCGACGCTAATAGCAAACGTTTCACCGTGCCAAGAAAATCACCCATTGACCGTTTTGGTCTAAAGATTTACAGCTGGCCGGAGATTTTTAGGTGATTTAGATTAGCTGGGTATTGAGAACCGGATCGAAAACGTTACACAATACTGAGGTTACAGCTATAGGTCCATTATTAAAAGGATCGCACCGATCCTTTCTCTTGCTTGGTTGGAATTTTGCCTGACTCCAAGCTGCCGACTCAATTCCTGACGAATAAGACAAGAGGTAAAGTCGAGTTTGCACAGGGGATAGGGTGGTAACCAACACAAATGAATTTTGTATATTGAGACAATGGTTGTCTTTGTCAGACTACCCAATAACTTGTGCGACCCAGTAATCGTAACCAGGAAGTCCCAGAACTTCGAAATTTGAAAGGGCGCTTTCACATATAAACCAACAAAGTGGTCTACCGTACACAATTATTTATACTAGTATTATCCGATAGGTTCCATATTGAACTATGTGTTAGTTGCACTGTTTTACTTGGTGCAACAAAATAATTATACAAAATCTAGTTTTATTTCTGTAATAAGAATCTAATAACACAATTAGCAAAAAGGATATAGTCACTGTGATAAGAATGCACAGGAAGCCCGAAGTTATTATATTTTTACAATTTGTTGTATTAACGTATTTTAGTGTTAAAAAGCGTCGTATGAAACTCGTGCGCGTTGTTTATTACAATCTCTACTCCACTTTAGGCCTTCGATCTTCGATCTCAGCTCTAAAACCCGTCTCGATTGTAATAAACAACTTCGCGCACTTGTTGCATATTGTACTAATAAACATTTATTACATAGTTGACAAACGACCTTTAGATTTACCTTACATTTATACAAAATACTAGAGCACAAGCTATTAAGCATCGACATCATCATAAGTTTAGTATACCTACGTCCGATGTGACCAGAGTGACATTTAATTATCGAAATGTAATTAAACTGTTACTGACTTAAAAAAATGGAGGATGTACTCAGTACGTCTGTTTTTTTTATAATTGTTACCTCAGAACTTTTGACTGCGTGAACCGATTTTGATTATTCTTTTTTTTGAAAGCTGATGCTTGCCGTTCTATTAAAATTTCATCAAAATCGATCAAGCCGCTTTTGAGTTCCACTCCAATAACTAAAAGTATTTTCCTATCTTGATGATATAAACATTGATTGTGAATGACAATCGATCCCATAAGTAGCAAGGTTCACTAAAAAAGGGAGATTTTTTGTTTTTACCCATAGATGGAACTGTGTTCAACACTCAATTGTGTGAAATAACTAGTCGAAGTCAGTACGATGCACACAATATTGTGATAATAGGTACTTTTGAACCATCATGGTCCCGACTTCAACAAGTTATTTCACACATTTTCAGTGTTGAAGTCGGTTCCATTTTTAGTTTTTTTTTTTACTTATAAACAACCAGTACTCAGTAATTATACGGCGGGAAATACGCAACATGCATATAACATTGATTAAAGAAAATACGTTAATTAGCGTAATACTTACATGTCATCGAGTTATCATGTAGAAACCAAATGATTTTCTGTTCTATAAAAAACTATATTTTTTTCACTCGTAAATTTGAAATTTTTGATATATTTGTTTATGAGATAGGAGAGCATACGTGCAGGCGGCTCACTTGGTGGTAAGTGATCACCGTCACCCACGAACATCCGCAACACCAGAGGTATCGAGGATGCGTTGCCGGCCTTTGAGGACTTTGTCTTTATATATTATATTGATTATTCAAACTGGTATCTATATTTTAATTTTATTCTGACCATAATCACACCCATACCAGTATGTGATATAGTTCCAAGATACTATACATAAAATCACTGGCAGTTATAGAACAGAAAATCATTTGGTTTCTAAACCTGGTAACACCCTACTAGCGTCATTGTCCCGACAGATTTAACTGCTTTGGTAACACCCTACTAGCGTCATTGTCCCGACAGATTTAACTGCTTACTATCATCTGAATTCTCACACCTGTTGCACATGCGTCTGATACCGCATCTAACTCGCAAGCTCGATCTTTAGAGGATAGTCTAGGAACTTTGAGTAAATTGAGTAAATAGGTATCTGGTAGGCAACCACTGCCACGAAGTAATTTTTCACCAGATGAGACTCCAGTCAAATACAAGCTCTTATATGACATCATCTGATGTGAAAAAAACAGAATTGAAATCAGCATGATACTACTCCTATCAGCTTCACAAGGGAGACAAAAAAGTTCATTCCTACAAAAATACAAATCTTTCCTCTTTATTATATTAGTGTATCAGATGTCACATATTAGATATCATCAAATTGTTCTTTGATAGCTTGAGTTTCTATTTTCATATTTTTAACCAACTTCACACTACTAACAAGAAAAAGTGTCGGGTTTGTACTTACTTACTTGAGCCATACTTGAGCAGAAGCTCGATGACCTTGATTTTGTTCTTTTTACATGCGATGTGTAGAGGCTTGAATCCGTTCAGCGCTCTTGCAATCGCATCAGCATTCCTATGAAGCTAGTTACGGATTCATTTCCCGGTAAAACTTTGAAACATCGAGATTTTGAAGCAGTGCTTTTCGCCAGTCAATGATCATCTTCCTTCAATGATCCCACATTTGGGGTAAGCACATTAATTCATCTCTGACAACAAAAATGACTACACTATAATATCATATAAATATGTTTACGCTTACAAAATACAATACAACATTAGGACTTAAATGGTAAAAAGTTTTGGCACCGGTTTTATGGCCAGCGTAGTCTGTCACCAACGCCAAGGGGTTCACTCGTTGGTTGTATACTCGCCGTCCGGGCCACCTTCCGGGTAATCATGGCGCGTAGAAGGTAAGGATCCCTGTTGCGCACTCAATTTGCTGCAAGACTTTACTCAGTGCTCATTCTGCGAATTTTTTCCTTTAGTCGTCTTTTACTACATTTAACAAAAGAACATCGAGCACTGCTTAAATTCTTAACCTGGGAAATGGCCAGTCTGACAACGTTATAAATGAAATCTCAATCTAAAAGGTATCAAAATCTGCCTGAAGTCAATGTTGAAGTCAAAATAATTTATTTAATATACACTATTTAATATCTTGTTAAGGTCAGTTACAAAACATTAATTTGAAAGGAAACAGAAGCACTGCGAGAAGATCGTGCAAGTAACTTGCGGCAATTATTTTTAAATCTGTTTACAACTTGTATTTGTTTTTTTATAAAATAGTATATATATTTGTTAATAAAGGCACACCGCCGGTAAAAAAATAAAATAGTTAATATATTTATTTACTGTAGGTACATCGTTGACTGGCGGTGATTTGGAAGATATGGAATGTTTCAAGCATTTTGACGTCTATATTACTTGTTGTTTATTTATATAATCACAATAGCAAAGTATTAAATGAAAATTAACATTCGTTTTAAATGCAATTATATTTTCAGGGTTCATATATGTGTATGTATATATGTTTGTGAATTTCTTTATTACACCATAACTTCTTAACTTAACCGATTTTAACCTGGAGGATTTAAGACGCCATATTGAGAGTAAAAAAACATGTCTTTTCTACCAAACCCCTCGAGTGGGGTAACAAAAGAAAGGGCTTTAAGTAACGATTCCATAAATATATTATTATACAGTTTTAATTTTAATTGAACGATAAAAGGGTTAACATAAATAAATAATTTGCAGCCGGGTTTTTCAATAAATTTATACTTATGGAAATTAACAAATGGTATCAAAGAAGTTAATTCAAAAAACATAATTTTCGAATTTCATTAGGGACATACTTATACTCAAAGATGGGCCTCGTGGTTATTTACAGATATCTTTACTGATACTAAAATTCACATGATTTACTTACTTTACTTTATAAAAATTTGTATACTTTTTGATTTTTGATGTTATCATCATAGTTAGTATCTGCTTACACTGTTATTATGCAAACTGTATACTTTAATCACAAAGGTTATGTGAAAAAACTATACAAATAGTTAAAGTACATGTCTAAGTGAAAGATCTCCATTTTGTGTCCCTATATGAGCTTTCAAGTAGCATAAGGCTGTTCCAGATGGTTTACAATATGCATCCACGTGCAGTGCAGTCTGGAAATCGACTGTGATGTCCTTCAACAGGAGCCCTTCTCTGTTCAAATTCCGAACACAGCAACTATGTTGTTAAAAGACAACTTGGCTACTTTTGCGTGTCCCCAATTAGCGGCGACATGTAGTGCGGTAAGATTATCGACTGTAACATTGTGTTCTGATTCCGTCAAAACAAACAAAATTACAACCACCCTTTCCAAAAACAGCTTTGCTACTTTAGCATATTCATAATAATCAGCGACATTCATAGCGGTCAGGCAGTCGAATGTAACATCAGTGCCGGGAGAATTCTTACTGTCTACTCTATCAATTCCAATCTGTTCAAATTTCAGCCAAGCACTTCAACTCACCTGTTCAAAAGCAGCATGGCCACTTTGGCCTGACCACGATGACATGCTGTGTGATAGGGTAATCGATGGTGAAGTCATCGACGGGAGCTTTCTCTGATAAAATTCCAAATAAACCCATCAACTCATCTGTCTAAAAGCAGCTTGGCTACTTAAGCGTGTCCACAATGAGCAGCGACATGTAGCGCGGTGTGGTAGTCGACGGTGACGTCATCGACGGGAGCTCTACGGGAGAGGAGCACCCGAAGCGTGGTCGCCTTGTGCACACAGAGGGGCTAGCCCGTTTTGGAAAACAAAAGAGTTCTTTACAACTGTTTTAACTAGTTTAGACCATCGTCGTCTCTCAGTTACTAGTAATTACCCTTGAACAGACATCACGCTGTTCTGAACAGTTAGTTGAGAATTAAACAAATAAGAGGTTCTAAATTTGAAATCAAAGCCCTTTTATATATCCTGCTAACTAATTTGTATTATATTAATAATATAAAAATAAAACATGACTACAACCGCTTCGACAAATTTGTTCTTAGGAGATGTATTTTTCTCTAATATGAGTAATGTATGCTATCTTCCTTCAAAAAACGTTCGAAAATTATCGTTAACAAACATACGAGTATATATTCATATAAAACATATTAATATTTAGGCTAGTGATACCTTACTTCGCTTAGTGAAATCATTATTCGACTTTAACTCCAGGATACGATGGACAGGATTCTGTACAAGTATAAAAACTACATACCTTACTCTTGCTGGTGATAGGAGCTCCTCTGTCCAGCAGGGCTTCCACAACCCGCTCGTGACCGGAGCGGGCAGCGCAATGTAAGGGAGTTAGACCATCGCGGGTCCTGGCTTCAACGTTTACACCATTGTCACATAGTAAAGTCACCATGTTGTCTTTGCCTGGTCAATGAATGGGTTGATTAGATTATCCATGAACTTGGATTTTAAATCAGATTTTTATATAGTAGATGTGGGATTGAATTATTAATCATGTTACCCACTACTAGTACATGAAAACAAATTTCAACACTTAGTCGCCAAATATCGGAAACTGCCAGTAAATGCCGCGGTTTTATGACTGTGATATAGGAGTGCTGATCTTAGAGACCTAAGGAGCTATCTAGAGTTTTGGTTTACAAACTTAATCTTCGTTTGCAAGTATTCCGGGTTTTTAAACTTTACAACGTCGAAGACAAGTCCTGCCAAATGCAGCTCTCTACGAGATTCCATATTGAGTATAGACGCATAGTTTAAGAAGGGAGTAATATGACTTCTTGGAGGAACAATAAAACAGTACCGGCAACATGCGTTTTGGACGCGCTGTACAAAACGTTGAGGCTTGCCGAATAAACGAGGGACATATACAACATCTCCGTAGTTAGGCCTAGATAATATTAATGATTCGCGATTATTCAGAAAAATGGTTCCTCATTAGATATAAGACCTTGAAATGTTAAAAACAGTTTTTGAACATTACAAGCACGTGGCTTTCAAATTTCAGATCACTGTCGAAGATAATCCCAGGATTTCTAGCTTCATCTACAATGACAACTTATTCACCCACAAATCTTAACGTCTGAATCACCACATATTTTATTGATTTTCTTTCTTGTGCCCATGACCATATATCTCGATTTAATGGGGCTTAACACAAGTGCGTTATGTCTTGACCAGCTAACGATTCTGTCCAAATCCTTTTAAGACGTATTACAGTTTGTGGCAAATATTTAGGCGATTCTGACAAGTACACTTGTACATTGTCAGCGTAGCAGTGGTACTTACAATTATGGATATCATTGGATACCAATTATGGATAACGTTCAAGGACATAGAGGCGTTACTTCATTTTTAACTAATTTTAAAGTCAATCCGGTGGCAGAAGATGACGTCTTATCATCATAATATTTTACAAGCATATAAAAGACATACAGTGGTACTAAATTATCACTATAAGTTTAGAAAAAAAAAACAGTATTGTTGATAAGATGAACCCCTGTGGCACTACGTCATTGACATAAAATGAGCGCGACATAGGAAAGTCAAATCGGACGCAAATAGGGTGCTCTTGCATGAAGTCAGCAATCTTTCTCAGTCACAGAGGCGAGAAAGCAGATCGTATACAAGGAGCTCGGAATGATGAAAACAATGCCTTAATCGATCGAAAGCTTTAGCGATGCCGACGCTAATAGCAAACGTTTCACCGTGCCAAGAAAATCACCCATTGACCGTTTTGGTCTAAAGATTTACAGCTGGCCGGAGATTTTTAGGTGATTTAGATTAGCTGGGTATTGAGAACCGGATCGAAAACGTTACACAATACTGAGGTTACAGCTATAGGTCCATTATTAAAAGGATCGCACCGATCCTTTCTCTTGCTTGGTTGGAATTTTGCCTGACTCCAAGCTGCCGACTCAATTCCTGACGAATAAGACAAGAGGTAAAGTCGAGTTTGCACAGGGGATAGGGTGGTAACCAACACAAATGAATTTTGTATATTGAGACAATGGTTGTCTTTGTCAGACTACCCAATAACTTGTGCGACCCAGTAATCGTAACCAGGAAGTCCCAGAACTTCGAAATTTGAAAGGGCGCTTTCACATATAAACCAACAAAGTGGTCTACCGTACACAATTATTTATACTAGTATTATCCGATAGGTTCCATATTGAACTATGTGTTAGTTGCACTGTTTTACTTGGTGCAACAAAATAATTATACAAAATCTAGTTTTATTTCTGTAATAAGAATCTAATAACACAATTAGCAAAAAGGATATAGTCACTGTGATAAGAATGCACAGGAAGCCCGAAGTTATTATATTTTTACAATTTGTTGTATTAACGTATTTTAGTGTTAAAAAGCGTCGTATGAAACTCGTGCGCGTTGTTTATTACAATCTCTACTCCACTTTAGGCCTTCGATCTTCGATCTCAGCTCTAAAACCCGTCTCGATTGTAATAAACAACTTCGCGCACTTGTTGCATATTGTACTAATAAACATTTATTACATAGTTGACAAACGACCTTTAGATTTACCTTACATTTATACAAAATACTAGAGCACAAGCTATTAAGCATCGACATCATCATAAGTTTAGTATACCTACGTCCGATGTGACCAGAGTGACATTTAATTATCGAAATGTAATTAAACTGTTACTGACTTAAAAAAATGGAGGATGTACTCAGTACGTCTGTTTTTTTTATAATTGTTACCTCAGAACTTTTGACTGCGTGAACCGATTTTGATTATTCTTTTTTTTGAAAGCTGATGCTTGCCGTTCTATTAAAATTTCATCAAAATCGATCAAGCCGCTTTTGAGTTCCACTCCAATAACTAAAAGTATTTTCCTATCTTGATGATATAAACATTGATTGTGAATGACAATCGATCCCATAAGTAGCAAGGTTCACTAAAAAAGGGAGATTTTTTGTTTTTACCCATAGATGGAACTGTGTTCAACACTCAATTGTGTGAAATAACTAGTCGAAGTCAGTACGATGCACACAATATTGTGATAATAGGTACTTTTGAACCATCATGGTCCCGACTTCAACAAGTTATTTCACACATTTTCAGTGTTGAAGTCGGTTCCATTTTTAGTTTTTTTTTTTACTTATAAACAACCAGTACTCAGTAATTATACGGCGGGAAATACGCAACATGCATATAACATTGATTAAAGAAAATACGTTAATTAGCGTAATACTTACATGTCATCGAGTTATCATGTAGAAACCAAATGATTTTCTGTTCTATAAAAAACTATATTTTTTTCACTCGTAAATTTGAAATTTTTGATATATTTGTTTATGAGATAGGAGAGCATACGTGCAGGCGGCTCACTTGGTGGTAAGTGATCACCGTCACCCACGAACATCCGCAACACCAGAGGTATCGAGGATGCGTTGCCGGCCTTTGAGGACTTTGTCTTTATATATTATATTGATTATTCAAACTGGTATCTATATTTTAATTTTATTCTGACCATAATCACACCCATACCAGTATGTGATATAGTTCCAAGATACTATACATAAAATCACTGGCAGTTATAGAACAGAAAATCATTTGGTTTCTAAACCTGGTAACACCCTACTAGCGTCATTGTCCCGACAGATTTAACTGCTTTGGTAACACCCTACTAGCGTCATTGTCCCGACAGATTTAACTGCTTACTATCATCTGAATTCTCACACCTGTTGCACATGCGTCTGATACCGCATCTAACTCGCAAGCTCGATCTTTAGAGGATAGTCTAGGAACTTTGAGTAAATTGAGTAAATAGGTATCTGGTAGGCAACCACTGCCACGAAGTAATTTTTCACCAGATGAGACTCCAGTCAAATACAAGCTCTTATATGACATCATCTGATGTGAAAAAAACAGAATTGAAATCAGCATGATACTACTCCTATCAGCTTCACAAGGGAGAAAAAAAAGTTCATTCCTACAAAAATACAAATCTTTCCTCTTTATTATATTAGTGTATCAGATGTCACATATTAGATATCATCAAATTGTTCTTTGATAGCTTGAGTTTCTATTTTCATATTTTTAACCAACTTCACACTACTAACAAGAAAAAGTGTCGGGTTTGTACTTACTTACTTGAGCCATACTTGAGCAGAAGCTCGATGACCTTGATTTTGTTCTTTTTACATGCGATGTGTAGAGGCTTGAATCCGTTCAGCGCTCTTGCAATCGCATCAGCATTCCTATGAAGCTAGTTACGGATTCATTTCCCGGTAAAACTTTGAAACATCGAGATTTTGAAGCAGTGCTTTTCGCCAGTCAATGATCATCTTCCTTCAATGATCCCACATTTGGGGTAAGCACATTAATTCATCTCTGACAACAAAAATGACTACACTATAATATCATATAAATATGTTTACGCTTACAAAATACAATACAACATTAGGACTTAAATGGTAAAAAGTTTTGGCACCGGTTTTATGGCCAGCGTAGTCTGTCACCAACGCCAAGGGGTTCACTCGTTGGTTGTATACTCGCCGTCCGGGCCACCTTCCGGGTAATCATGGCGCGTAGAAGGTAAGGATCCCTGTTGCGCACTCAATTTGCTGCAAGACTTTACTCAGTGCTCATTCTGCGAATTTTTTCCTTTAGTCGTCTTTTACTACATTTAACAAAAGAACATCGAGCACTGCTTAAATTCTTAACCTGGGAAATGGCCAGTCTGACAACGTTATAAATGAAATCTCAATCTAAAAGGTATCAAAATCTGCCTGAAGTCAATGTTGAAGTCAAAATAATTTATTTAATATACACTATTTAATATCTTGTTAAGGTCAGTTACAAAACATTAATTTGAAAGGAAACAGAAGCACTGCGAGAAGATCGTGCAAGTAACTTGCGGCAATTATTTTTAAATCTGTTTACAACTTGTATTTGTTTTTTTATAAAATAGTATATATATTTGTTAATAAAGGCACACCGCCGGTAAAAAAATAAAATAGTTAATATATTTATTTACTGTAGGTACATCGTTGACTGGCGGTGATTTGGAAGATATGGAATGTTTCAAGCATTTTGACGTCTATATTACTTGTTGTTTATTTATATAATCACAATAGCAAAGTATTAAATGAAAATTAACATTCGTTTTAAATGCAATTATATTTTCAGGGTTCATATATGTGTATGTATATATGTTTGTGAATTTCTTTATTACACCATAACTTCTTAACTTAACCGATTTTAACCTGGAGGATTTAAGACGCCATATTGAGAGTAAAAAAACATGTCTTTTCTACCAAACCCCTCGAGTGGGGTAACAAAAGAAAGGGCTTTAAGTAACGATTCCATAAATATATTATTATACAGTTTTAATTTTAATTGAACGATAAAAGGGTTAACATAAATAAATAATTTGCAGCCGGGTTTTTCAATAAATTTATACTTATGGAAATTAACAAATGGTATCAAAGAAGTTAATTCAAAAAACATAATTTTTGAATTTCATTAGGGACATACTTATACTCAAAGATGGGCCTCGTGGTTATTTACAGATATCTTTACTGATACTAAAATTCACATGATTTACTTACTTTACTTTATAAAAATTTGTATACTTTTTGATTTTTGATGTTATCATCATAGTTAGTATCTGCTTACACTGTTATTATGCAAACTGTATACTTTAATCACAAAGGTTATGTGAAAAAACTATACAAATAGTTAAAGTACATGTCTAAGTGAAAGATCTCCATTTTGTGTCCCTATATGAGCTTTCAAGTAGCATAAGGCTGTTCCAGATGGTTTACAATATGCATCCACGTGCAGTGCAGTCTGGAAATCGACTGTGATGTCCTTCAACAGGAGCCCTTCTCTGTTCAAATTCCGAACACAGCAACTATGTTGTTAAAAGACAACTTGGCTACTTTTGCGTGTCCCCAATTAGCGGCGACATGTAGTGCGGTAAGATTATCGACTGTAACATTGTGTTCTGATTCCGTCAAAACAAACAAAATTACAACCACCCTTTCCAAAAACAGCTTTGCTACTTTAGCATATTCATAATAATCAGCGACATTCATAGCGGTCAGGCAGTCGAATGTAACATCAGTGCCGGGAGAATTCTTACTGTCTACTCTATCAATTCCAATCTGTTCAAATTTCAGCCAAGCACTTCAACTCACCTGTTCAAAAGCAGCATGGCCACTTTGGCCTGACCACGATGACATGCTGTGTGATAGGGTAATCGATGGTGAAGTCATCGACGGGAGCTTTCTCTGATAAAATTCCAAATAAACCCATCAACTCATCTGTCTAAAAGCAGCTTGGCTACTTAAGCGTGTCCACAATGAGCAGCGACATGTAGCGCGGTGTGGTAGTCGACGGTGACGTCATCGACGGGAGCTCTACGGGAGAGGAGCACCCGAAGCGTGGTCGCCTTGTGCACACAGAGGGGCTAGCCCGTTTTGGAAAACAAAAGAGTTCTTTACAACTGTTTTAACTAGTTTAGACCATCGTCGTCTCTCAGTTACTAGTAATTACCCTTGAACAGACATCACGCTGTTCTGAACAGTTAGTTGAGAATTAAACAAATAAGAGCTTCTAAATTTGAAATCAAAGCCCTTTTATATATCCTGCTAACTAATTTGTATTATATTAATAATATAAAAATAAAACATGACTACAACCGCTTCGACAAATTTGTTCTTAGGAGATGTATTTTTCTCTAATATGAGTAATGTATGCTATCTTCCTTCAAAAAACGTTCGAAAATTATCGTTAACAAACATACGAGTATATATTCATATAAAACATATTAATATTTAGGCTAGTGATACCTTACTTCGCTTAGTGAAATCATTATTCGACTTTAACTCCAGGATACGATGGACAGGATTCTGTACAAGTATAAAAACTACATACCTTACTCTTGCTGGTGATAGGAGCTCCTCTGTCCAGCAGGGCTTCCACAACCCGCTCGTGACCGGAGCGGGCAGCGCAATGTAAGGGAGTTAGACCATCGCGGGTCCTGGCTTCAACGTTTACACCATTGTCACATAGTAAAGTCACCATGTTGTCTTTGCCTGGTCAATGAATGGGTTGATTAGATTATCCATGAACTTGGATTTTAAATCAGATTTTTATATAGTAGATGTGGGATTGAATTATTAATCATGTTACCCACTACTAGTACATGAAAACAAATTTCAACACTTAGTCGCCAAATATCGGAAACTGCCAGTAAATGCCGCGGTTTTATGACTGTGATATAGGAGTGCTGATCTTAGAGACCTAAGGAGCTATCTAGAGTTTTGGTTTACAAACTTAATCTTCGTTTGCAAGTATTCCGGGTTTTTAAACTTTACAACGTCGAAGACAAGTCCTGCCAAATGCAGCTCTCTACGAGATTCCATATTGAGTATAGACGCATAGTTTAAGAAGGGAGTAATATGACTTCTTGGAGGAACAATAAAACAGTACCGGCAACATGCGTTTTGGACGCGCTGTACAAAACGTTGAGGCTTGCCGAATAAACGAGGGACATATACAACATCTCCGTAGTTAGGCCTAGATAATATTAATGATTCGCGATTATTCAGAAAAATGGTTCCTCATTAGATATAAGACCTTGAAATGTTAAAAACAGTTTTTGAACATTACAAGCACGTGGCTTTCAAATTTCAGATCACTGTCGAAGATAATCCCAGGATTTCTAGCTTCATCTACAATGACAACTTATTCACCCACAAATCTTAACGTCTGAATCACCACATATTTTATTGATTTTCTTTCTTGTGCCCATGACCATATATCTCGATTTAATGGGGCTTAACACAAGTGCGTTATGTCTTGACCAGCTAACGATTCTGTCCAAATCCTTTTAAGACGTATTACAGTTTGTGGCAAATATTTAGGCGATTCTGACAAGTACACTTGTACATTGTCAGCGTAGCAGTGGTACTTACAATTATGGATATCATTGGATACCAATTATGGATAACGTTCAAGGACATAGAGGCGTTACTTCATTTTTAACTAATTTTAAAGTCAATCCGGTGGCAGAAGATGACGTCTTATCATCATAATATTTTACAAGCATATAAAAGACATACAGTGGTACTAAATTATCACTATAAGTTTAGAAAAAAAAAACAGTATTGTTGATAAGATGAACCCCTGTGGCACTACGTCATTGACATAAAATGAGCGCGACATAGGAAAGTCAAATCGGACGCAAATAGGGTGCTCTTGCATGAAGTCAGCAATCTTTCTCAGTCACAGAGGCGAGAAAGCAGATCGTATACAAGGAGCTCGGAATGATGAAAACAATGCCTTAATCGATCGAAAGCTTTAGCGATGCCGACGCTAATAGCAAACGTTTCACCGTGCCAAGAAAATCACCCATTGACCGTTTTGGTCTAAAGATTTACAGCTGGCCGGAGATTTTTAGGTGATTTAGATTAGCTGGGTATTGAGAACCGGATCGAAAACGTTACACAATACTGAGGTTACAGCTATAGGTCCATTATTAAAAGGATCGCACCGATCCTTTCTCTTGCTTGGTTGGAATTTTGCCTGACTCCAAGCTGCCGACTCAATTCCTGACGAATAAGACAAGAGGTAAAGTCGAGTTTGCACAGGGGATAGGGTGGTAACCAACACAAATGAATTTTGTATATTGAGACAATGGTTGTCTTTGTCAGACTACCCAATAACTTGTGCGACCCAGTAATCGTAACCAGGAAGTCCCAGAACTTCGAAATTTGAAAGGGCGCTTTCACATATAAACCAACAAAGTGGTCTACCGTACACAATTATTTATACTAGTATTATCCGATAGGTTCCATATTGAACTATGTGTTAGTTGCACTGTTTTACTTGGTGCAACAAAATAATTATACAAAATCTAGTTTTATTTCTGTAATAAGAATCTAATAACACAATTAGCAAAAAGGATATAGTCACTGTGATAAGAATGCACAGGAAGCCCGAAGTTATTATATTTTTACAATTTGTTGTATTAACGTATTTTAGTGTTAAAAAGCGTCGTATGAAACTCGTGCGCGTTGTTTATTACAATCTCTACTCCACTTTAGGCCTTCGATCTTCGATCTCAGCTCTAAAACCCGTCTCGATTGTAATAAACTACTTCGCGCACTTGTTGCATATTGTACTAATAAACATTTATTACATAGTTGACAAACGACCTTTAGATTTACCTTACATTTATACAAAATACTAGAGCACAAGCTATTAAGCATCGACATCATCATAAGTTTAGTATACCTACGTCCGATGTGACCAGAGTGACATTTAATTATCGAAATGTAATTAAACTGTTACTGACTTAAAAAAATGGAGGATGTACTCAGTACGTCTGTTTTTTTTATAATTGTTACCTCAGAACTTTTGACTGCGTGAACCGATTTTGATTATTCTTTTTTTTGAAAGCTGATGCTTGCCGTTCTATTAAAATTTCATCAAAATCGATCAAGCCGCTTTTGAGTTCCACTCCAATAACTAAAAGTATTTTCCTATCTTGATGATATAAACATTGATTGTGAATGACAATCGATCCCATAAGTAGCAAGGTTCACTAAAAAAGGGAGATTTTTTGTTTTTACCCATAGATGGAACTGTGTTCAACACTCAATTGTGTGAAATAACTAGTCGAAGTCAGTACGATGCACACAATATTGTGATAATAGGTACTTTTGAACCATCATGGTCCCGACTTCAACAAGTTATTTCACACATTTTCAGTGTTGAAGTCGGTTCCATTTTTAGTTTTTTTTTTTACTTATAAACAACCAGTACTCAGTAATTATACGGCGGGAAATACGCAACATGCATATAACATTGATTAAAGAAAATACGTTAATTAGCGTAATACTTACATGTCATCGAGTTATCATGTAGAAACCAAATGATTTTCTGTTCTATAAAAAACTATATTTTTTTCACTCGTAAATTTGAAATTTTTGATATATTTGTTTATGAGATAGGAGAGCATACGTGCAGGCGGCTCACTTGGTGGTAAGTGATCACCGTCACCCACGAACATCCGCAACACCAGAGGTATCGAGGATGCGTTGCCGGCCTTTGAGGACTTTGTCTTTATATATTATATTGATTATTCAAACTGGTATCTATATTTTAATTTTATTCTGACCATAATCACACCCATACCAGTATGTGATATAGTTCCAAGATACTATACATAAAATCACTGGCAGTTATAGAACAGAAAATCATTTGGTTTCTAAACCTGGTAACACCCTACTAGCGTCATTGTCCCGACAGATTTAACTGCTTTGGTAACACCCTACTAGCGTCATTGTCCCGACAGATTTAACTGCTTACTATCATCTGAATTCTCACACCTGTTGCACATGCGTCTGATACCGCATCTAACTCGCAAGCTCGATCTTTAGAGGATAGTCTAGGAACTTTGAGTAAATTGAGTAAATAGGTATCTGGTAGGCAACCACTGCCACGAAGTAATTTTTCACCAGATGAGACTCCAGTCAAATACAAGCTCTTATATGACATCATCTGATGTGAAAAAAACAGAATTGAAATCAGCATGATACTACTCCTATCAGCTTCACAAGGGAGACAAAAAAGTTCATTCCTACAAAAATACAAATCTTTCCTCTTTATTATATTAGTGTATCAGATGTCACATATTAGATATCATCAAATTGTTCTTTGATAGCTTGAGTTTCTATTTTCATATTTTTAACCAACTTCACACTACTAACAAGAAAAAGTGTCGGGTTTGTACTTACTTACTTGAGCCATACTTGAGCAGAAGCTCGATGACCTTGATTTTGTTCTTTTTACATGCGATGTGTAGAGGCTTGAATCCGTTCAGCGCTCTTGCAATCGCATCAGCATTCCTATGAAGCTAGTTACGGATTCATTTCCCGGTAAAACTTTGAAACATCGAGATTTTGAAGCAGTGCTTTTCGCCAGTCAATGATCATCTTCCTTCAATGATCCCACATTTGGGGTAAGCACATTAATTCATCTCTGACAACAAAAATGACTACACTATAATATCATATAAATATGTTTACGCTTACAAAATACAATACAACATTAGGACTTAAATGGTAAAAAGTTTTGGCACCGGTTTTATGGCCAGCGTAGTCTGTCACCAACGCCAAGGGGTTCACTCGTTGGTTGTATACTCGCCGTCCGGGCCACCTTCCGGGTAATCATGGCGCGTAGAAGGTAAGGATCCCTGTTGCGCACTCAATTTGCTGCAAGACTTTACTCAGTGCTCATTCTGCGAATTTTTTCCTTTAGTCGTCTTTTACTACATTTAACAAAAGAACATCGAGCACTGCTTAAATTCTTAACCTGGGAAATGGCCAGTCTGACAACGTTATAAATGAAATCTCAATCTAAAAGGTATCAAAATCTGCCTGAAGTCAATGTTGAAGTCAAAATAATTTATTTAATATACACTATTTAATATCTTGTTAAGGTCAGTTACAAAACATTAATTTGAAAGGAAACAGAAGCACTGCGAGAAGATCGTGCAAGTAACTTGCGGCAATTATTTTTAAATCTGTTTACAACTTGTATTTGTTTTTTTATAAAATAGTATATATATTTGTTAATAAAGGCACACCGCCGGTAAAAAAATAAAATAGTTAATATATTTATTTACTGTAGGTACATCGTTGACTGGCGGTGATTTGGAAGATATGGAATGTTTCAAGCATTTTGACGTCTATATTACTTGTTGTTTATTTATATAATCACAATAGCAAAGTATTAAATGAAAATTAACATTTGTTTTAAATGCAATTATATTTTCAGGGTTCATATATGTGTATGTATATATGTTTGTGAATTTCTTTATTACACCATAACTTCTTAACTTAACCGATTTTAACCTGGAGGATTTAAGACGCCATATTGAGAGTAAAAAAACATGTCTTTTCTACCAAACCCCTCGAGTGGGGTAACAAAAGAAAGGGCTTTAAGTAACGATTCCATAAATATATTATTATACAGTTTTAATTTTAATTGAACGATAAAAGGGTTAACATAAATAAATAATTTGCAGCCGGGTTTTTCAATAAATTTATACTTATGGAAATTAACAAATGGTATCAAAGAAGTTAATTCAAAAAACATAATTTTCGAATTTCATTAGGGACATACTTATACTCAAAGATGGGCGTCGTGGTTATTTACAGATTTCTTTACTGATACTAAAATTCACATGATTTACTTACTTTACTTTATAAAAATTTGTATACTTTTTGATTTTTGATGTTATCATCATAGTTAGTATCTGCTTACACTGTTATTATGCAAACTGTATACTTTAATCACAAAGGTTATGTGAAAAAACTATACAAATAGTTAAAGTACATGTCTAAGTGAAAGATCTCCATTTTGTGTCCCTATATGAGCTTTCAAGTAGCATAAGGCTGTTCCAGATGGTTTACAATATGCATCCACGTGCAGTAAAGTCTGGAAATCGACTGTGATGTCCTTCAACAGGAGCCCTTCTCTGTTCAAATTCCGAACACAGCAACTATGTTGTTAAAAGACAACTTGGCTACTTTTGCGTGTCCCCAATTAGCGGCGACATGTAGTGCGGTAAGATTATCGACTGTAACATTATGTTCTGATTCCGTCAAAACAAACAAAATTACAACCACCCTTTCCAAAAACAGCTTTGCTACTTTAGCATATTCATAATAATCAGCGACATTCATAGCGGTCAGGCAGTCGAATGTAACATCAGTGCCGGGAGAATTCTTACTGTCTACTCTATCAATTCCAATCTGTTCAAATTTCAGCCAAGCACTTCAACTCACCTGTTCAAAAGCAGCATGGCCACTTTGGCCTGACCACGATGACATGCTGTGTGATAGGGTAATCGATGGTGAAGTCATCGACGGGAGCTTTCTCTGATAAAATTCCAAATAAACCCATCAACTCATCTGTCTAAAAGCAGCTTGGCTACTTAAGCGTGTCCACAATGAGCAGCGACATGTAGCGCGGTGTGGTAGTCGACGGTGACGTCATCGACGGGAGCTCTACGGGAGAGGAGCACCCGAAGCGTGGTCGCCTTGTGCACACAGAGGGGCTAGCCCGTTTTGGAAAACAAAAGAGTTCTTTACAACTGTTTTAACTAGTTTAGACCATCGTCGTCTCTCAGTTACTAGTAATTACCCTTGAACAGACATCACGCTGTTCTGAACAGTTAGTTGAGAATTAAACAAATAAGAGGTTCTAAATTTGAAATCAAAGCCCTTTTATATATCCTGCTAACTAATTTGTATTATATTAATAATATAAAAATAAAACATGACTACAACCGCTTCGACAAATTTGTTCTTAGGAGATGTATTTTTCTCTAATATGAGTAATGTATGCTATCTTCCTTCAAAAAACGTTCGAAAATTATCGTTAACAAACATACGAGTATATATTCATATAAAACATATTAATATTTAGGCTAGTGATACCTTACTTCGCTTAGTGAAATCATTATTCAACTTTAACTCCAGGATACGATGGACAGGATTCTGTACAAGTATAAAAACTACATACCTTACTCTTGCTGGTGATAGGAGCTCCTCTGTCCAGCAGGGCTTCCACAACCCGCTCGTGACCGGAGCGGGCAGCGCAATGTAAGGGAGTTAGACCATCGCGGGTCCTGGCTTCAACGTTTACACCATTGTCACATAGTAAAGTCACCATGTTGTCTTTGCCTGGTCAATGAATGGGTTGATTAGATTATCCATGAACTTGGATTTTAAATCAGATTTTTATATAGTAGATGTGGGATTGAATTATTAATCATGTTACCCACTACTAGTACATGAAAACAAATTTCAACACTTAGTCGCCAAATATCGGAAACTGCCAGTAAATGCCGCGGTTTTATGACTGTGATATAGGAGTGCTGATCTTAGAGACCTAAGGAGCTATCTAGAGTTTTGGTTTACAAACTTAATCTTCGTTTGCAAGTATTCCGGGTTTTTAAACTTTACAACGTCGAAGACAAGTCCTGCCAAATGCAGCTCTCTACGAGATTCCATATTGAGTATAGACGCATAGTTTAAGAAGGGAGTAATATGACTTCTTGGAGGAACAATAAAACAGTACCGGCAACATGCGTTTTGGACGCGCTGTACAAAACGTTGAGGCTTGCCGAATAAACGAGGGACATATACAACATCTCCGTAGTTAGGCCTAGATAATATTAATGATTCGCGATTATTCAGAAAAATGGTTCCTCATTAGATATAAGACCTTGAAATGTTAAAAACAGTTTTTGAACATTACAAGCACGTGGCTTTCAAATTTCAGATCACTGTCGAAGATAATCCCAGGATTTCTAGCTTCATCTACAATGACAACTTATTCACCCACAAATCTTAACGTCTGAATCACAACATATTTTATTGATTTTCTTTCTTGTGCCCATGACCATATATCTCGATTTAGTGGGGCTTAACACAAGTGCGTTATGTCTTGACCAGCTAACGATTCTGTCCAAATCCTTTTAAGACGTATTACAGTTTGTGGCAAATATTTAGGCGATTCTGACAAGTACACTTGTACATTGTCAGCGTAGCAGTGGTACTTACAATTATGGATATCATTGGATACCAATTATGGATAACGTTCAAGGACATAGAGGCGTTACTTCATTTTTAACTAATTTTAAAGTCAATCCGGTGGCAGAAGATGACGTCTTATCATCATAATATTTTACAAGCATATAAAAGACATACAGTGGTACTAAATTATCACTATAAGTTTAGAAAAAAAAAACAGTATTGTTGATAAGATGAACCCCTGTGGCACTACGTCATTGACATAAAATGAGCGCGACATAGGAAAGTCAAATCGGACGCAAATAGGGTGCTCTTGCATGAAGTCAGCAATCTGTCTCAGTCACAGAGGCGAGAAAGCAGATCGTATACAAGGAGCTCGGAATGATGAAAACAATGCCTTAATCGATCGAAAGCTTTAGCGATGCCGACGCTAATAGCAAACGTTTCACCGTGCCAAGAAAATCACCCATTGACCGTTTTGGTCTAAAGATTTACAGCTGGCCGGAGATTTTTAGGTGATTTAGATTAGCTGGGTATTGAGAACCGGATCGAAAACGTTACACAATACTGAGGTTACAGCTATAGGTCCATTATTAAAAGGATCGCACCGATCCTTTCTCTTGCTTGGTTGGAATTTTGCCTGACTCCAAGCTGCCGACTCAATTCCTGACGAATAAGACAAGAGGTAAAGTCGAGTTTGCACAGGGGATAGGGTGGTAACCAACACAAATGTATTTTGTATATTGAGACAATGGTTGTCTTTGTCAGACTACCCAATAACTTGTGCGACCCAGTAATCGTAACCAGGAAGTCCCAGAACTTCGAAATTTGAAAGGGCGCTTTCACATATAAACCAACAAAGTGGTCTACCGTACACAATTATTTATACTAGTATTATCCGATAGGTTCCATATTGAACTATGTGTTAGTTGCACTGTTTTACTTGGTGCAACAAAATAGTTATACAAAATCTAGTTTTATTTCTGTAATAAGAATCTAACAACACAATTAGCAAAAAGGATATATAGACATTGTCATTGGAATGCGTAGGAAGCCCGAAGTTATTATATTTTTACAATTGCTTGTATTAACGTATTTATCAACACACTCGCTCGTAACGGGCCTTTAAATGCACCAATTTTAGTGTTATTACATACTCGAGTCTGTTACGATACGAGTAGTCTATTACGAACTCGTGTTTTTTTTTTATTTTACCGCACTAGTGTTTTAAATAGAAAAAAAACAACGTTTCCACGTTTCGTTCGTTTTTCATATAAAACAAACCAAAGAGTTTTTTACCTACTGAAGTAAACCTTTAGAAGATTTAATTATAAACCTTCTTAATCAGATTATTATTGCTATCAAAAAGATCAATTTTTTTTTATAGAAATTTTCGTATTCGTTCGTCGCAAGTGTGTTGAAAAACTTCGTATAAAACTCGTGCGCGTTGTTTATTACAATCTCTACTCCACTTTAGGCCTTCGATCTTCGATCTCAGCTCTAAAACCCGTCTCGATTGTAATAAACAACTTCGCGCACTTGTTGCATATTGTACTAATAAACATTTATCACATAGTTGACAAACGACCTTTAGATTTACCTTACATTTATACAAAATACTAGAGCACAAGCTATAAAGCATCGACATCATCATAAGTTTAGTATACCTACGTCCGATGTGACCAGAGTGACATTTAATTATCGAAATGTAATTAAACTGTTACTGACTTAAAAAAATGGAGGATGTACTCAGTACGTCTGTTTTTTTTATAATTGTTACCTCAGAACTTTTGACTGCGTGAACCGATTTTGATTATTCTTTTTTTTGAAAGCTGATGCTTGCCGTTCTATTAAAATTTCATCAAAATCGATCAAGCCGCTTTTGAGTTACACTCCAATAACTAAAAGTATTTTCCTATCTTGATGATATAAACATTGATTATGAATGACAATCGATCCCATATGTAGCAAGGGTCACTAAAAAAGGGAGATTTTTTGTTTTTACCCATAGATGGAACTGTGTTCAACACTCAAATGTGTGAAATAACTAGTCGAAGTCGGTACGATGCACACAATATTGTGATAATAGGTACTTTTGAACCATCATGGTCCCGACTTCAACAAGTTATTTCACACATTTTCAGTGTTGAAGTTGGTTCCATTTTTAGTATTTTTTTTACTTATATACAACCAGTTCTTAGTAATTATACGGCGGGAAATACGCAACATGCATATAACATTGATTAAAGAAAATACGTTAATTAGCGGAATATTTACATGTCGTCGAGTTAACATGTAGAAACCAAATGATTTTCTATTCTATAAGAGCCAGTGATTTTATGTATAGTATCTTGGAACTATATCGCATACTGGTACGGGTGTGATTATGGTCAGAATAAAATTAAAATATAGATAGCAGTTTGAATAATCAACATAATATATAAAGACAAAGTCCTCAAAGGCCGGCAACGCATCCTCGATACCTCTGGTGTTGCGGATGTTCGTGGTTGATGGTGATCACTTACCACCAAGTGAGACGCCTGCACGTATGCCCTCCTATCTCATAAAAAAATATATCAAAAATAACAAATTTACGAGTGAGAAAAATATAGTGTTTTCTTCGCGGGATTCAAACCCGCATCCATCCACTATTACTACTAATACTCATCATACCTTTCTCAATTTTGTCACTACATCCACATTCACAACACATCGGTCCCTTATCACACTATTCCTTATCCTGTCACTCCGTTTGACTCCAGTCATGCTCCTCAATGCTCTCATCTCCACTGCATTTATTCTACCTTATGTGCGTGTCTATAATCATTTAATTATGTTATGTGCCTGTCTATAATCAAAGGTTCCACATTTTTTTTAATGATATTGTGATGGAACAAGCTCGAGGCCCACCTGATGCTAAACGGACTAAACCTCTGCCTATAAAAAATGCATTTCATCACAAGTCACGAATTACACTGCGCCCGTCACCTTGAGACATAGTTGTTAAGTCTCATGTGCCTGTAATTTCACTGGCTCTCAAGGACTACTGCCGGAACACACCGTTAGGTGCTTGGCGACAGATTTTCTACTTGAGGGTGGTAGCTAGCCAGGCGTGCAATCGCAAAATGCTCTTGCACCATGCAGTGAAGCTCAAGCCGGCGGTATGGATCGAACCAGGGTACTGCGGCGCGGCAGTCCATAGCTATTACTGCTCGGCCATCATTTCTTCAAAAATACATGTTTATTTTGCATAGCATCCGATTTTGAATATTTAATTGTTGTATATAATTTACTTCCAAGTTATCCTATGATAATCCTCCAATTTAAGAAATGGTTACTACTTATCTTTGTATAACTGCAAAAAAACTGGGAGTCCTTTGGATAAAGCGGGAGTATTTTACATCAAAACAGCTTCTACACCTGTATTAATGCCTAATTCTGGTCTTATATGAAACACTGTCGCCAAATTTAAGAAGGCTCAGCTAAATACTAGGTCAAAGTCTACGACTCCAATAACAATCGAGCAAAGAAGCTCATTGAATGTGTTTGTGGAGGCCAAACTCCAAAGCCTCGAACATAGATTCAAAGTTGGCAGCTAATCTTTATGTTGCTATTCATTATTTTGAAAAATGTGCGATCAAACTACACAACATTATTCCTGCATCTCCTTTTCTTTCATCAAGCAACAAGGACGCTCAGAATTGCGGTATCAAAACATCATTGACATTTTAAAAGAACGCACTAAGCTCTTTGAAGGAGATCATTGATGACGAAGCGTTTTGGGCGGCTAAACTCCAAAGCCTCGAACATAGAGTCAAAATTGGAAGCGTATCTTTATTTATTATTTTGGAAAATGTGTGATTAGTTTTCACAATGTTACTCCCTCATCTCTTTTTCTTTCATCAGGCAAGTTGTGTATGAAACACGTAGGGTGTTTCATACATAGCGTCTTTGTCCCGACAGATTTAACTGCTTACTATCGGCTGTCTGAATTTGCACACCTGCTGCACATGCGTCTGATACCGCATCTAACTCACAAGCTCGATCTTTAGAGGATAATCTAAGAACTTTGAGTAAATTGAGTAAATAGGTATCTGGTAGGCAACCACTGACGACCACGTAGTAATTTTTGACCAGATGAGACTCCAGTCAAATACAAGCTCTCATATGACATCATCTGATGTGAAAAAAACAGTATTGAAATCAGCATGGTACTACTCTTGCCGGCTTCACAAGCTTAATATTCTATAGCTTATGTTTATCAGGAAAGAATTTTAATGCTGAAAAAAAATTTCAAGTCGTTTTTAAGTTCATTCGTACAAAAATACAAATCTTTCCTCTTTATAATATTAGTGTATCAGATGTCACATATTAGATATCATCAAATTGTTCTTTGATAGCTTGAGTTTCTATTATCATATTTTTAACCAACTTCACACTACTAACAAGAAAAAGTATCGGGTTTGTACTTACTTGCGCCATACTTGAGCAGAAACTCGACGACCTTGATTCTGTTCTTTTTACATGCGATGTGCAGAGGCGTGAATCCGTTCAGCGCTCTTGCATTCGCATCAGCATTCCTATGAAGCAAGTTATGGATTATTTTGCCGGTAAAACTTTGAAACTTCGAGATTTTGAAGCAGTGCTTTTCGCCAGTCAATGATCATCTTCCTTCAATTATCCCACATTTAGGGTAAGCACATGAATTCATCTCTGACAACAAAAATGACTACACTAGAATATCATATAAATATGTTTACGCTTACAAAATACAATACAACATTAGGACTTAAATGGTAAAAAGTTTTGGCACCGGTTTTATGGCCAGCGCGGTCTGTCACCAACGCCAAGGTGTTCACTCGTTGGTTGTATACTGGCCTTCCGGGTAATCATGGTGCGTAGAAGGTAAGAATTCCTGTTGCGCACTCAATTTGCTGCAAGACTTTATTCAGTGCTCATTGTGCGAATTTTTTCCCTTAGTCGTCTTTCACTACATTTAACAAAAGAACATCGAGCACTGCTTAAATTCTTAACCTGGGAACTGGCCAGTCTGACAACGTTATAAATGAAATCTCAATCTAAAAGGTATCAAAACCTGCCTGAAGTCAATGTCAAAGTCAAAATAATTTATTTAATATACACTATTTAATATCTTGTTAAGGTTAGTTACAAATCTTTAATTTGAAAGGAAACAGAAGCACTGCGAGAAGATCGTGAAAGTAACTTGCGGCAATTATTTTTAATTCTGTATTTGTTTTTTTATAAAATAGTATATATATATTTGTTAATAAAGGCACACCGCCGGTAAAAAATAAAATAGTTAATATATTTATTTACTGTGATTTGGCAGGTGTTGAATGTTTCAAGCATTTTGACGTCTATATTAGATAGATAGATAGATAGATAATTCTTTATTGTACACACCACTAAATTACAATATAATAAAATACGAAGGCTCACAATCAAGTGTTACAATGGGCGGCCTTATCACTAACAGCGATCTCTTCTATTATTCTCTTCTTCTTCTTTCTACTTGTTGTTTATTTATATAATCACAATAGCAATGTATTAAATGAAAATTAAGATGCGTTTTATATGCAATTATATTTTCAGGGTTCATATATGTGTATGTATGTGAATTTCTTTATTCCACCATAACTTCTAAACTTAACCGATTTTAACCTGGAGGATTTAAGACGCCATATTGAGAGTAAAAAACATGTCTTTTCTATCAAACCCCTCGAGTGGGGTAACAAAAGAAAGGGCTTTAAGTAACAATATCATAAATATATTATTATACAGTTTTAATTTCAATTGAACGATAAAAGGGTAAACATAAATAAATAATTTGCAGCCGGGTTTTTTAATAAATTTATACTTATGGAAATTAACAAATGGTATCAAAGAAGTTAATTAAAAAAATATCATTTTCGAATTTCATTAGGGACATACTTATACTCAAAGATGGGCCTCGTGGTTATTTACAGATTTCTTTATTGATACTAAAATTTACATGATTTACTTACTTTTCTTGATAAAAATTTGTATATTTTTTGATTTTTGAAGTTATCATCATAGTTAGTATCTGCTTACACTGTTATTATGCAAACTGTATACTTTAATCACAAAGGTTATGTGAAAAAACTATACAAATAGTTAAAGTACATGTCTAAGTGAAAGATCTCCATTTTGTGTCCCTATATGAGATTTCAATTAGCATAAGGCTGCTCCAGATGGTTTACAATATGCATCCACGTGCAGTGCGGTCTGGAAGTCGACTGTGATGTCCTTCAACAGGAGCCCTTCTGCAACTGTCTGCAACACAGCAACTTTCTTGTTAAAAGGCAACTAGGCTACTTTTGCGTGTCCACAATTAGCGGCGACATGTAGTGCGGTAAGATTATCGACTGTAACATTATCGGCTAAAGCCCATCTGTTCTCAATCCGTCAAATTAAACAAAATTACAACCACCCTTTCCAAAAACAGATTTGCCACTTTAGCATGTTCATAATAATCAGCGACATTCATAGCGGTCAGGTAGTCGCATGTAACATCAGTGACGGGAGTATTCTTAATGTCTACTCTATCAATTCCAATCCTGTTCAAATTTCAGCCATGCACATCAACTCACCTGTCCAAAAGCAGCATGGCCACTTTGGCCTGACCACGATGACATGCAGTGTGATAGAGTAATCGATGGTGAAGTCATCGACGGGAGCTTTCTGTGATAAAATTCCAAATAAACCCATCAACTCATCTGTCCAAAAGCAGCTTGGCTACTTTAGCGTGTCCACAATGAGCAGTGACATGTAGCGCGGTGAGGTAGTCGACGGTGACGTCATCGACAGGAGCTCTACGGGAGAGGAGCACCCGAAGCGTGGTCGCCTTGTGCTGCCATGTGCAGAGGGGCTAGCCCGTTTTGGAAAACAAAAAAATTCTTTACAACTGTTTTAACTAGTTTAGACCATCGTCGTCTCTCAGTTACTAGTAATTACCCTTGAACAGACATCACGCTGTTCTGAATAGTTAGTTGAGAATTAAACAAATAAGAGGTTCTAAATTTGAAATCAAAGCCCTTTTATATATCCTGCTAACTAACTTGTATTATATTAATAATATAAAAATAAAGCATGACTACAACCGCTTCGACAAATTTGTTCTTAGGAGATGTATTTTTCTCTAATATGAGTAATGTATGTTATTTTCCTTCAAAAAACGTTCGAAAATTATCGTTAAACAAACATACGAGTATATATTCATATAAAACATATTAATGTTTAGGCCAGTGATACCTTACTTCGCTTAGTGAAATCATTATTCGACTTTAACTCCAGGATACAATGGACAGGATTCTGTACAAGTATAAAAACTACATACCTTACTCTTGCTGGTGATAGGAGCTCCTCTGTCCAGAAGGGATTCCACAACCCGCTCGTGACCGGAGCGGGCAGCGCAATGTAAGGGAGTTAGACCATCGCGGGTCCTGGCTTCAACGTTCACACCATTGTCACATAGTAAAGTCACCATGTTGTCTTTGCCTGGTGAATGAATGGGTAGATTATCCATGAACTTGAATTCTAAATCACATTTTAAATAGTGGATGTGGGATTGAATTATTAATCATGTTACTCACTACTAGTACATGAATAAAGAACACTACAAATTGAAGACTTCACTACTACACGCATAGCTATGTGTGCGGAACTAGTCACTGACAAGACACGCTGGGATTGCTGCAGCCACAGCGACGCCCACTCGGGTGCAGAACTGGTTTGAACCAGATCAATGAGCGTACTAAGTTATCGTAGCTTTCAATATGTTCGTTTCTTTTTTCATGTGCTCGTATGCTACAAGTAATATCTCATTTTTTTATAGTTGATAGGCTAGCTTTTGACCACTATCTCACCTGATGGTAAGTGATGATGTGGTCGAAAATGTTTTTCAGGCATGGTATTTTTATTGCGGCCGTAAAAAAAATCCTGGTAGGTATATAGGTACATATAATATAACATAAAAAATAATGAAAAAAATCTGGTATAAAAAAATAGGTATTTATTATGAAAATATATGTATGTAGACAATTGGCAACACTATGCGTTAAGTACTAAATTTATGCTTACATATTTGTAGGGGCCTATATCAACTTAATCTAAAATTAAATAATTTACAGACTATTTTGAGTGATTTGCCAAATTGCTCTGCCAACCGCTTAGACATCCTAAAAAGTGAAAAAAATAGCTAAAAGCCCAAATCCAAGAAAATAATAAGCATGCCCATAATATGCAACAAACGCATAATGTAGACATTTGGCAACATACAGTTTTATATTTATTTTTATACAGATCTAATAAAATTTATAACTAAAATATGAACAACCAATAACTTACCTAATAAGAGTTGAGAATATGTATTTTTTTATAAGAAATAGCACTCGTATATCAATGAAACAACATTACGGAGACGCTTCTTATAACTCTATAAACTTAGTCTACCGCCAAATAGAAATGTCAAAAAAAAATAGTTTTGCCGCCGACACTTGCATAATTTCTTTTTTGACACTCAATTATTATCTATGGTCGTCAAAGTGCGTTCGGAAACTCATACCACACGACTTCAATAAAATAACGTGAAATGTAGACATTTGGCAACAAGATGCATATAAGGGCTAGAGTTACTGGCTCTCAAGGACAGCTGCCGGAACACACCGTTAAGTGCTTGGCGACAGATTTTCTACTTGAGGGTGGTAGCTAGCCAGGCGGACATTCGCAAAATGCCCTACCACCATGCTATAACGACTGCCATCCTAAGAAGACAACCGGGACCGACGGCTTAACGTGCCCTCAGAAGCACGGAAACGCTCAGTAGTAATGTCACTAGCGGTCACCCATCCAACTCATGACCGCGGGCGACGTTGCTAAACTTTGCTGATCGATTGAGAACAGCTAAGTAAACTTCGCTACGAGCGCTTCAAAATTTGGCGCCATTAATACAACGAATTCTGATCGAGCCAAGAGCGCCCGCCGTGGCAACACTGGACCTCGCCGCACTCCCTTTGAATGGAGTTTTGAATATTTATATCGAGCTAAGTATTAAAAGATATGAAATATTAAACTACAGGCACAAGATACTTTTAACATCAGGTGGTCCTTGTGCTTTATCCGTCACAAACACATTAAGATTGATCTTAATGTTTTTGTGACGGAATACGAGCTTATGTAATTTTAAACTTAGTAAGCTAAGAATCTGTGAAATATAAAAATATACAAGACAATGTATTTTCCAATACCCATCTGCACAATAACAAGCCAATTAAAATGACTACTTCGTATAATGATAACATTATTATACATAAAAAAAAACAAAATACAATCTGCGCATGCACACTGTGACCCTGTGACAATATGGGTTTTTTGCTCATACAATCTTTGAAGAAATATAAAAAAAATATCAATTCGTACAATAGACACCTACGGGCTGGGATATTCGTTTTTATCATTTCTTGTTAAATCATAAAAAGGTATTGTAACGAAGTATCAACATACCCGTAGCGGACTGATTTCAAGTAACAGATTAGCTGCTTTTACATCATCCTTCTTTGCAGCGATGTGCAGAGCTGGCAGAAGGACTCGGCCACGAGTATCAGCTTCCAATAGATCTGCTACCACCTTCTCGTTTCGTTTCGTCGTCGAGTTTGAGGCACTAAAATTCACGTACCTACTCAAAATCGTGTAGAAGCCTGCCATGGCCGCTGGTTAAACAATATGACTGTAGATATGGACATTGTCAGAAATTCCGAACAAGAAGAAAACAAAGGTCACACTTGAATTTAATACAAGGCAGTATTGTGCCATTAATTAATTTCGATAACAAATACCACTTGAGTTGGTTGAGTTAGCATGGTGGTAGGGCATATTGCAAATGCCCACCTGGCTAGCTACCACCCTCAAGTAGAAAATCTGTCACCAAGCACCTAACGGTGTGTTCCGGCAGCTGTCCTTGAGAGCCAGTACTTCTAGGTTAGCCTGAACAACATCTTCGACCACATCATCACTTACCATCATGTGAGATGGTGGTCAAAGGCTAACCTATCAGGCATAAAAAAAAAAGTCTACAATTGTTTATAAGATCAGTAACATCTTTAGCATTTCACGTAGAAAATCATAAAAAAATTACAATTCACGTACTAACATTTTTTCATCGTTATAATATGTAATAATAATAAATCTTGATTGACACCGCAAATGTTGTTTATTTACAATTATATACAACTTACTCTTTATTCCCATTATGACTAATAAATCGAAGTCACAAATATTCAAGCGTCGGAGGCAGTGAAAATGATTTTTGAAACAGCGTCGTTCGCGCCTACATCATTCGGTCCATAAGCTTTCTTTTGTACTCGTAAATCATTCAGTTTTTGATATCTATAAAATATCAAAGCAACCAACACACTACGAATGCATGACACTTTTTTCTGAGCATCTAGTATTTCAGGGTGTATATAATTTCATGCGTGATGTTTTGATTCAATATGACCATCGCTTTATATGTGACTGCATATAGCAGAGAACTCACGCTGTATATATAGCTTGAAGAAAGCTTGGGTCGACGGATTCGGATAACCCCATCATAGCCATTACGTTGGCAGCTTTAGCGACATCCGTAAATCATCCCGGTAACGTCCCCAGGTGTGCGGTAATCAGAGGTGACACTATCAAACACCGAGCTCGCCAGTGAGCTTTAGGCAAAAATAAAGCCCTGATTAGTGTCTCTCCAAATTATCGCAAAGTTAATATACGTGAGTCATATACTCAACTGTGCACTGTGGTTGTAACGGAGCAATTAGATCCGATCTCCCGAACTTCTCTCGGCAACGACTAAAAACCGCAGTCCGTACCACAGTGGTGGCCTTGAGCCCGTTGTGAGCTCTTATTTTAGTTGCGGTGCATTTTCGGCCACAGCAGGAATGGCGGTGGAAGACAACTTCTAAATTAGAAACGGAAAATAAAACAAAACATGAATGAAATGAAGTTTAGTCTCAATGCGCGCTGCACTTGGCGGCTATGAATTTGTGTATTTGTTTCCCCAAATGCGCGAAAATTTGAGAACATAATACATTCAAATGCAATTGTCCAATTTTAAAATTGTTATAAGTAATTTAATCCATAGCTAAATTTATACGTCAAAATTAAGCTTGAAAAGAGTAAATGTATTCATAATAAATAATTTAATTACAGTCTCATAAAATGTTTAGTTTCAGAATGTATGGAGTTAGTGTGTTACTGATAATACAATATACGAAGCGCTCGTAGCGAAGTTTACTTAGATGTTCTCAACCGATCAGCAAAGTTAAGCAACGTCGCGCAAGGTCATGAGTTGGATGGTTGACCGCTAGTGACATTACTACTGAGCGTTTCCGTGCTTCAGAGGGCACGTTAAGCCGTCGGTCCCGGTTGTTGTCTTAGGACGGCAGTCGTTATAGCATGGTGGTAGGGCATTTTTCGAATGCCCGCCTGGCTAACTACCAAGTCAATCAAGTAGAAAATCTGTCGCCAAGCCCCTAACGGTGTGTTCCGGCAGCTGTCCTTGAGAGCCAGTACTTTTAGGTTAGCCTGAACAACATCTTCGACCACATCATCGCTTACCATCAGATGAGATAGTGGTCAAAAGCTTAACTATCAGGCATAAAAATAAACCGTATATGCACTAAGAAAATTAAAAATTGATACTGCTGTTGCTCCCTACCTATGTTCCTTTGCATTATATTCAATGCACAATGCAGCATGGGCAGCAAAAGGGCATTCACAAGGCGTCGCCATCTTACATTTGGTATCGACTTGGTCGATGCATCACGTGATTAAAATGCAATCCAACGGGGCAATGCTGCCAGCATGCTGGGCAAGCTGCCAACTGATAGTGGGCTGGAGCACTTGGACTACATGTGGGCCTGCAACGGCCTTTAGGTTGCCTAAATTATTTCGTTGTAGTATATGTAGTGTTGTATTTAATTTGTAGTGTGTTGTTGATTAAGGCATATAAAAAAATAAATAAATAAGGTACCTACTGAATCCGAAATAAACAAAATACAACACTTCCTGAGAAATCAAGTCACATTTTGATAACCTACGATTAAAATGTAAAGATGATAATATTTAAAAAACAAAGTCCTAACTAAGTAACATATATGTTTAATGAATGCCTAATTTGTGTTAAACCTAAACTGCTAAAAACACATTACAATTTACTTACATTGTAACGTCTTTTTAGGGTTGCTTGATCCTGACAGACAGACAGACGTCTGTCCGTCCTTCCGAGGTTTTGCTAAGAGATCGTTT
This sequence comes from Plagodis pulveraria, assembly GCA_963890685.1. Classification (NCBI taxonomy): domain Eukaryota; kingdom Metazoa; phylum Arthropoda; class Insecta; order Lepidoptera; family Geometridae; genus Plagodis; species Plagodis pulveraria. The sequence goes on from OY982975.1 coordinate 7,364,351, forward strand.
GTATTAGAAAGCTGTAATTTTGTAGGTATATGTATATTAATCATGCCGATTTGGGAAAAAAAAAATTACAAAAATAATTTTTCGTTAGCTCTCATACATGTCATGTGGCGATATTTTTTTTGTCGTCTACCCCATCTTGGCGTGTATGGTTGAATAGGTCTTTTAAAGTGATTTGGGGGTTGCTTATACTATTTTTCGATTTATTGTTTTATTTACGAAACATTATACTCTGAATAATTTATGTTCCAGTAATGTGTCCCCCTCCCTCTATAGCTAAACTGCTGGCTTGAAAAATCTGGGAAAATTCGTGATTATAGTACATCTCATAAACTGCATAGGAAAGTTATAGCAGTTAAGATACCTTTATAAGTTTAGCAGTAATAGGCGTTGAACTTAGGTGGTGGATAATTTTGTACAAAATATAAAAAATGTACAAATTAGAATTACGATGACTCAGATGAAGTAATTGCTTGTTTATAATACGTGAAAATTTGTTTTGAAACCTACATCTAAAATAAAAATCTTGTGTTAAAACAATAATAAATTCAACGCCTGGACCGATGCGGATGCAGTGGATGCCTAGCCAAGGATGAAAGTTAAAAATACTATTAAATACAATACATCAACATATTTTTGATCTTACATCACAAATAGAAAGAGCAAAAGATATGTCCCCCCTTGCATTAGCTATGAAGCAATGATAGCCAAACGGTAATAGCTATGGACTGCCATGCCGCAGGTCACTGGTTTGATTAACACGGCCGCCTTGAGCTTCACTGCATGGTGGAAGGGTGTGATTGCCTGCCTGGCTAGTTACCACCCTTAAGCAAAACATCTATCGCCAAGCACCTAACGCTGTGTTCCGGCAGCAGTCCTTGAGAGCCAGTGAAATTACAGGCACATGAGACTTGAACAACTATGTCTCAAGGTGACGGGCGCAGTGCAATTCGTGACTTGTGATGAAATGCATGCATTTATTATAGGCAGAGATTAGTCCGCTTAACATCAATTGGGCCTCGAGCTTGTTCCGTCACAATAATATTAAAAAAAGGAAAAACAGCAAGTGGGATCACTTTTATATACAATAGATATTCGTAACCTTTACTCAAATTACTTCCAATCAGTATTTGAGCCCTCAGTTGTTACCAACGGATTTTTTCTGCAGATAGTTATACGTCAGATTTAATTATCAGTGGTGTTCGATTTATTACAAATAATATCAAATCGGAACGTAGACTCCATCCAACTAAGGGCACTGGAGTTAATAATGTTTCACCATTATTCCTAAAACACACCGCTGACACCATTTGTTTTCCTGTCCACCATATATTCAACATTTGTCAGAAGGTGTTCGTCCTTGTATTTGGAAAATTGCCCTCATAGTACCCATACATATTGAAGAACTAATGGAAGAAGCAAACTGTCGCCTTATCTCAATTTTGCCCGCCATATCGAAATTTTTAGAGACGCTTACACATAATTGTTATATTTATTTATCCTAGCTTACATAACGTTATTAATCCCCAGCAACACGGATTTGTTCGACGTTGATCTAAGGTTATAATTATACTACTGAAATATTTTAATACGTAGATAGTAACAAACAAACAGACTGTGAGTATACCGATTTTCGAAAAGCGTTCGATAGAGTAGATCTCAGGATTTTACTAGACAAGAGAGATTATAACGCTATTTGAGGTAATTTATGGCGTTGGTTCAAATCATATATCACAAAACGTTGCCAGAAAGTGGTGATCATGACTGAACAGAGTTTATTGATGAGCTTTGGTATAAGGTACTTTTTAGACCTCATCCTCGCCGTACACAAGAAGTGTTTGCTGTTCCCACCTGTCATGCCAAGGCTGGGCATCGATCACAACTGTGTCGTACGTATTACAGAATCCCATAACGCTCGCTTCAATTGTATAGACATTTCATGAGCGGGTGAGTGATTTTAGGAGGTCTTTGTTGGATCTGCTCAAACGTAGCGTCATTGATCATTCGTGATGAACCTCCTTGTAATCAAGCAAATCAACTAAAACTGGAAGCTTTATCATATGTATTACTGCTAACCTATTTAAATACAGTATGATTGCCCTTAAATAGCTTACTTGCATTTATCGGTGCATTCTTTTTATTTTTCTGTTATATAATGTATATCAACTATTTAAATAGTTAAATAACTTATGTACTTATTACCTACGTCTAACTCACAAAACCTGGTTACTTAATAGTGGTCAACGATGTAGGTGTTACAGTATTATTAAAAATAAGAATACCTTTACATTAATAAAATTTAGTAACTGTTCGTTGGTCCTTAAAAATATAAATAGATGGGTATATGTCTCATAAAACTACCACTTGATGGCAATGAATCATCAGATTCTGAATAGCGCTTTCGTTATATTTTCATTCATGGTACTATAGAATTCACAAACGAATTTTGCTTAATTTCCGAATTACAATTGAAATAATAACTTGGCAGCAATCGCTCTCTTATTTTTGACTTTACCAGGAAGCAAGTGGAAAAGATAAAGAAGAACAACAGAATCTTGAAACAATTATGAAACCGATTTCACTTACCAGCCGAGTAGTTCGATCTCGACCAGTTTTGCGACCTTTAGAGTCGCTTCATCATGGAGTACGTACAATTATATAGTCAAACACCTTGTCGCAAGACACAATTAGTACGGCGTGTACGGGAAGTTTGATTATAAGCGACATCAGTGACGACGATGAAGATAACGAAAATAGTGCACCTGTGCCGGCGCCGGCGAGGCGAGCAGCAGCGCGCGCGGCCCGCTCTGCCGCCACCGCCGCCGCCGCCGCGCAAACTAACAACAGTGCTTTCGCGGACGCGGTCGGGAGCTTACTTACTCCATGATGAAGCGACTCTGAAGGTCACGAAACCGGTCGAGATCGAACTACTCGGCTGTTCTAACGTAAGTGAAATCGGTTTCATAATTGTTTAAATATGTGTACTACTTACGAAAGTTTTAATCAAACAACAGAATCGTTCTATATTATGATAACGAGCTACTACGGAACCCTAATTTGCGCGTGGCCCAACACACGCTTGACTCTTATTTTATCAAAAGATATATTTAATTTGGTAGGTACTATTTATTGTGTTTAAGATTAGGCATTGACTAGAGACACTATAACGAGATATATTCGGATATTCCAGGAATATATTTGTCTTATCTTATTACTGAGTTTATTTAATTGGCTCTTTGTTATTTTACTAAACATACATGTTCAAAAATACTGATTAGATTTTTGCTATAAAATCTGAATCATATCACCTTCACATTCAATACAATATCGGCTTTCAAAGGCGCAACATCGAAGTTCAAATCAATAAGTCAACACAAGCAAGCACCATGAAGATTTTACTTTTTTTGTGCCTCATCTTAACAATTCTTGCTTATTCTTATTCTTCTGATTTAAAGAAATATTGTGGGTCTAATTTGTCTAAAAAGCTGTCAGAAGTCTGCAAGGGCAATTACTATGGAGGCAGAAGGAAGAGGGGCGTTCATGACGAATGCTGTGTGAACCCCTGCTCTGAAGCTACACTTCAGTCGTACTGTGCGTAGTCATTTTAACAAAATTATGTTAATAACGTATACACGTGTTTAGTATGCAGAAATAAAAAAATATAAACTTGTTTGTACTTGGGCAATATTTTTTTTTTAGATATATTAATGTTATTTTATCCAATTTGTAAAAAATTTTGTAGGAACCTTATCTCCATCTTTGTAATGTAATAGTAAAATAAGTTAAAATAGTAAATAAATATTTTTCCAAATTTAAATTATGCAACCTTAAATTAATTAAAACATGTAACTACAAAAAGTATTATTTTTATAAGTAACTAAACTTTTAGTTACTTATAAAAATAATACTTTTATAAGTAACTACCTACCTACTGTTCCTACAATTTGATATTTAATATAACATGGTTGATATGAAAAAGTTTTTTCAGATCTTATGCTCGTAAAGTTCTTATTTATACCCTGTGTAAGCTAACTAAAACGGTTTTTTGTTATATATGCAACGTAGTATTCATTCCAAGGTCTTTAATTTATAACTACTATAGATCCTCTCTATACTCCTATAGATAGAGGCATTGTTAGAGACCCATATACGTTTATTTCGAAATAGTGACACTCAAAATATCACATTGTTCTAACATCAGTGTTAATTGAAGGGAATATGGATTACCAACAGTAGGTATCATTATTTAATTTCCTAGAGAATTAAAGTGAAAATCATAGTGTATAAATTAATTTAAAAATTCAAAAAACCAGACTGTATATATTATTTCTATTCGTTAGAAGTGTTATCGTTCCATTGAAATTAAAACTGCAAGTTATATATATAAATATATATATATATGAAATCGTTTTTTTAAAGCCCTTTATTGTGATTCCAACTCGATGGACTTGAATGAAAAAATATAAAAATATCGCACAATTTGGCGTATGAAATCCTCGTGTCACTTTGGTTATCAAGACGAATGTCTCATACATTAAAATCGGTTTAGCCGTTTAGAAGTAATGGTAGAATAAAGAAACTCACAAATATACATACATATATAGGGTTATTGGTGAAATGCTAACAACCTCTTAGGGTTGACTTCTGCTAGTTCTAAGTAACATTTTGAATTGTTTTTTTTATATGTATTTGACTGAATAAGCAGGAGGATTACCTGACGTCAAAAGTCTCTTGTGCCTGTAATGTTTTATTTCATATTTTTTATTACTTTGCTGGTCCCTTTCAGTAGAGTTTGAATATTTACATCGATATTCAAAACCCTTCTGAAAGGGACCACGGCGCGGTCCAGTGTTGCTGCGACGGGCGCTCTTGGCTCGCAGTACAAAAACATAATAACATTTTTTTTTCTTTTTCTAATCAAAAAAAAAAACATCACAAAATGTTTCTTAGGACTAGCAGAATTCAACTAAGAGTCTGTCTTAGTCTAAGAGGTTGTTTGCATTTTACCAATAACCCTGTATACATGAACCCTGAAAACATGACACACTTTTTTTGGGCAGTTGTGTTTGTTTAATAATAGGGTGGGTCACTAATGTATGTTTATTTTTTTAGTTTTTTTTTCAACCCTTTAGTAATTATTTTGTGCCACTGTATGTCTTTTTATGCTTGTTAAATATTATAATGATAGGATATCATCTTATGCCTCCGGATACTACAACAATAATAACACTTACCTGAAAATGTGCAAATTAAAATTAAAACGAAGTATAAATATGGTTAATTACTTGATATGATATGACAAACAGAGGTAACATTATGTTAATACAATAGATTTTAATTAATATCTTTCTTACTGTCTCATTCAGGCATAACTTTGCGAGACTCTTTCTGAACTTTGGTAAGCCCTTCTCTTTCAAAATTTCTGCATATCGTTCTAGAGCCTTCGGTACACGTTTTTACAGCTCTTTTAACTGCTTGCGTGTGACATGGTAGGCGTAAAAGTGGCAGATCCTCTTAACCTAGCAGTTGTTCGTCACTCAAACTCGCAAGAATAGGAGGAGGCTGATTTATATTTTTTACCAATTGATGAGGTCAACGTAGGATGACGCGTCTAGGTTCAAGTAGGTGGCTTGTTTATTCTTCATTTGGTTTCAGTATTGGTATGGGCTTTCAGGAGTCGACGCGCTGCTAATTCGTTTTTGTGGTTCTGTCAGCATTGCTAGTAATACATTCTCAGGGTTAGCAAAGAAACCATTTCGAACGATCACAGCATCGATCACCGCTTTTAGATCATCAGAGACATAAGTTTCTACAAATGACGTGACCAAGTAGACACATATGGGCGCAGAATACGATTAGCACGTGTGAGTCACCAAGCATGGGACGTCTTGCCTGGTGATTTGTTTGCCAGATCCTCAGGAAAACACCGGTCTATATTACAGTTGTAACGCTGTATATGTAAGATTCATCAGAACTGAGGTTTGTAGCAGTTAGTTTGGGTAATTCCGAGATTATTTTCTGGAACTGTACAACAGGTCTGCTTTCACATTTTTCAAACAGTCTTCCTGTCTTTCCAGAATATGTATTTTTTTTTTTTTTTTTTTTTATTATTTATATTTTTACACTACAGACTCTGGGTCCGTACTCTTTTGAGATCTTACTTTTCCTTATCATAGTAATACATTTTATTAAGTAATCGTTGTCTCCAATACATCAGTCTTCCTGAAGGGAAGGGTGTTAGTTTGTTAACATTAAAGTGAGTCCATTTTTTATTTTTAATGTATACATTTTTTTTTATTATCTAGTTTGTTAGGTGAGAAATTAAAATTTATATAGTAAGTATTTATTATCCTAAGTTGAAGGGCCGGCCACTGGTTCCGGCGTTGCCCTTGATAATTGTAGATGAGTCCTTACGACCCCTTCGTCTCGGTTTTTTATAGCCATTTTTAGGTTGTAGTCACAAATTACTTTTCCATTTGCCTCTGTTGCCCGCCTCATGAATCTGCCAATGGCGTCCGAGCTGTCGTCTGTGTAATAAATGCAGCGCTTTGAGTGTCTTGACACTGCTACTACTGCGTGTGATACGCTGTCTCAGAAGCCTAATACATATTCTGTCTCCAGAATATGTATTAGGGCCTGCTATTGCGTCGTCGATATGTGTGAACATATGCCGAAACAATACCTACTCCTGCCCTGTTCGATACTCGGAATTTATTGCATGCCTTAGAAATTGCAGAAGAATCCATTCTTCTTGTGAGTCGTAATATAGGGCTCAAGCACTACTAGGTCATTACTGCCAGACTCACTGCTGGAATAGGAAGAAGAAAGTTCAGGCCGTGTTTTTATTGTTTCTGCCGCGCATTCTGACCGATTCAGCTGTTTGGATTGTTGTCTAGAAAATTTCATTTTTAGTTTTTTGCTCGGTGAAAGGTTTGCTATCAGCGCCGGCATCGCTATAGCTTTCGATTGATAAGGGCATTGTTTTCGTCATTCCGATCTCCTTTTTTCTAAACTTATAGTGATAATTTAGTGCCACTGTATGTCTTTTAAATGCCTGTAAAATATTAGGTCCTTACATATGAAATTGGCGTTTTGTATGGGAGGAACAAAAAGTCGAATATTTTTTAATATAATATATTTAATTAATCAAAGTATGAACCATTATTTTCTATGCACTTTTGCCATCTCATAGGTAGTTCATTGATCCCTTTACTAAAAAAACCAGTCGGACGGGAATCAATAAAATCTTTGAAGGCGATTTGGACTGCCCCATCGGAGTTGAATTTTTTCCCTTGCAAGAAGTTATCCAAATTTCGAAAAAAATGGTAATCTGTTGGAGCAAGGTCCGGGGAGTACGGAGGATGTCTTAGACTTTCCAATTGAAGCTCTTCTAATTTAGTAGCCGTCTGTAGCGCAGTGTGTGGTCTAGCGTTGTCGTGAAGCAGCAGTGGCGTGGAGCGATTGACCAGCCTAGGTTGTTTAGCCGCTAGCTTTTCCATCATGGTTTGCAATTCCTGACAATAGACATCAGCCGTAATAGTCTGGCCAGATTTGAAAAAACTGTAATGAACAATACCGGCACTAGTCCACCAAACGCTTACAAGTAACTTTTTTGGGGTTAATTTTCGCTTGGGGCAGGATTTGGCTGGCTGGCCAGGATCTAACCATTGCGCTGAGCGCTTCCGATTATCGTAAAGAACCCATTTTTCATCACAGGTAATGATTCGGTTTAAAATACCTTCATTATTGTGCCGGTTTAGTAATGTAACGCAGCAGTCGACGCGCGTTTGCCGGTTTGTTTCAGTCAATTCGTGAGGTACCCACCTTTCAAGCTTTTTAATCTTCCCAATTTGCTTCAAGTGAATTAAAACAGTTTTATCACTAACATCGCAGCCTGCAGCTAACTCGGACGTGGTTTGCGATGGATCCGCTTCCACAATAGCCTTCAACTCTTCATTATCAACTTGAGTCTCAGGCCGTCCACGGGGCTTGTTCTGCAGGTCGAAATTTCCAGAACGAAAACGTTGGAACCAAAAACGAACTGTGTTTTCTTTTGCAACACGACCGCCATACACATCATTCACCCTTCGAGTTGTTTCCGCAGCACTAGTGCCACGGCGGAACTCGTACTCGTAAATAATGCGATATTTAAGGTTTTCCATTTTGTAAAATGAGTGACGCAAACAGAAAAAAACAGAAGAAAAAAAACAAATGAATGACGATCATCGAAGCACAAATACATGAGTCTATAGCTGTACAAATTTGAATTTGGAATTCCTTACCAAAGAGGAGAAATTCGTGATTAAAGTGGCCAGTACGAAAAACGCCAATTTCATATGTAAGGACCTAATATTATGATGATCAGACGTCATCTTCTGCCTCCAGATTGACTTTACAATTTGTTAAAAAATAAATTACGTTTCTAGTTCCTTGAACGTTATCCATTTTTTTTTTTTTTTTTTTTTATGCCTGATAGGTTAGTCTTTGACCACTATCTCACCTGATGGTAAGTGATGATGTGGTCGAAGATATTGTTCAGGCTAACCTAGAAGTACTGGCTCTCAAGGACAGCTGCCGGAACACACCGTTAGGTGCTTGGCGACAGATTTTCTACTTGAGGGTGGTAGCTAGCCAGGCGGGCATTCGCAAAATGCCCTACCACCATGCTATAACGACTGCCATCCTAAGACGACAACCGGGACCGACGGCTTAACGTGCCCTCCGAAGCATGGAAGCGCTCAGTAGTAATGTCACTAGCGGTCACCCATCCAACTCCTGACCGCGCGCGACGTTGCTTAACTTTGCTGATCGGTTGAGAACAGCTAAGTAAACTTCGCTACGAGCGCTTCGAAACGATCCATAATTGCTATCCAATGATATCCATAATTCTAAGTACCACTGTTACGCTGACAATGTACAAGTGTACTTGTCAGAGTCGCCTAAATATTTACCACAAGCTGTAATACGGCTTAATGAGGATTTGGACAGAATCGTTAGCTGGTCAAGACGTAACGCACTTGTGTTAAGCCCCACTAAATCGAAATATATGGTCATGGGCACAAGAAAGCAAATCAATAAAATCTGTGGTGATTCAGACGTAAAGATTTGTGGGTGAATAAGTTGTCATTGTAGATGAAGCTAGAAATCCTGGTATTATCTTCAACAGTCATCTGAAATTTGAAAGCCACGTGCTTGTAATGTTCAAAAACTGTTTTTAACATTAAATTTCAAAGTCTTATATCAAATGAGGAACCATTTTTCTGAATAATCGCGTATCATTAATATTATCTAGGCCTAACTACGGAGATGTTGTATATGGCCCTTGTTCATTCGGCAAGCCTCAACGTTTTGTACATCGCGTCCAAAACGCATGTTGCCTGTACTGTTTTATTGTTCCTCCAAGCAGCCATATTACTACCTTCTTAAAAAATGCATCTATACTCAATATGGAATCTCGTAGATAGCTGCATTTGGCAGGACTTGTCTTCGACGTTGTATAGTTTAAAAACCCGGAATACTTGCAAACGAAGATTAAGTTTGTTAACCAAAACTCTAGAAAGCTCCTTAGATCTCTAAGGTCAGTACTCCTATATCACAGTCATGAAATCGCGGCATTAACTGGCAGTTTCCGATATTTGGCGACGAAGTGTTGAAATAACACATATCCTATATATAAGAAACCTTAATACAAAATTCACTTTCAAATCTAATCTACGAGCTTATCTTCTAGGTAAACAAAAACTGGGCATTCCCAAACATTTCGTATGCCAACTATAAGATTAATAATAATAATAATAATGTAATATACTGTTTGTTTATTCATTGGACAGCTTACACATACAAGTACGCCAACCCTAACTGCTAAAACCACATACGCACTCTTACTCCTCTGCACATATTCTATTTTATATTTGCTTTCATTTGACTTATATTAATAATATAGCAGAAATCTTATCAGTATTTTTAAATAGGTATGTCAAGAAAAATAACAGTGAGCCAATTAAAAAACTCAAAAATAAGACAAGATACATGTTTTCCTGGAATATCCGAATACATCTCGTGATAATACTATGCCTTATCTCAAACACAATAGTATAACTACCAAATTATGTATCATTTGATAAAAAACGTGTTTTTTCAAAGGGTTCTAATTTTTTTCGGATTCAGGAGGTACCTACTTATTATTTTTATTTTTAACAGTACACTAGAAATTAAATACAACACTACAGATACTACAAGCTTTAAGGCAACCTAAAGGCCATTGCAGGGCTACATGCAGTCCAGTTGGCAGCACGCCCAACATGCTGGAAGCATTGCCCCGTTGGTTTGCATTTAATCACGTGTCGCATCGACTAAGTTCATACTAATTGTAAGATGGCGATGCTTCGTGAATGCCCCTTCGCTGCCCGCGCTGCATCGTTGCCACTCGCGACATGAGTGCTGCGACAGGAGCAGCTCGCTTGTTATACAGTTTGAAAAATTTAAACAAAATGCGTTTAATATTAAATATATAAACAGTTTTGCCGAATATATGATGAGCAATTGTACCTTAGCTGCTTCTGAAGACGCTGTTTTACTATCATCAGTAAAATATAGAAACATTTTGAAATGATAGCCGAGCGCTAATAGCTATCGTCTGCCGCAGATCCATTCCCATCGCTGCCCCGGCTTGAGCTTCACCGCATGGTGGAAAGGCATTATGCAAATGCTCGGCTGGGTACCTCAAATAGAAAATCTGTCACTAAGCATTATAAAATGACAGGCACATGTGACTTAACAACTGTGTGTCTCAGGGAGATCGGCGCAGTGTAATTCGTCAATTGTGAAGAAATGCATCTGTTATTGGCAGAGGTTAGGCACCGCTTAACATCAGGTGGGACTCGTGCGTGTTCCGTCGTAATCCCAGAAAAAACGTGACTGATAGTACTGTAGCGGATTTCCTAATAAATAATAGAAGAAACGAAAACCACTACTAAAGGAGCGCTTATTATTCATGTTTCGATGTTTCCGTACCAGGCGGTCACTCATAGCAGTGATGACTCTGTCAAATTGAGTATGGACTGCCACGCAGCTGCTCCATAGTTCGAATTCCGCTGCGGGCCTGAGCTTCACACCACATACCTCATACTCCAATATATAAAAATTTGGTCCAGAAATAACACTTTGTGAAATTTAGAATTCGCACCAACATCGTAACTCCAAAGGGCAGAATCTCCCTTTGGAGTTACGCCAGTCAGTAAAGATCGATATCCATCATAGCATCATATGGCATATCTATCCAAGGCCTTTGATTTTTTAAAGCCATTGGTGGTAATGACATTAGTCTGGTTATATTTTTGAACCATACTGTCTCCGTTTTAACTCACATTGTTAAATTACTTTTTATACTTTGGAGAATTTTCTGATCTATGGCGATCATCATTCGTCATATCTTTACACAAAGTTTATTCCAGTTTCCAACCACTTGTTTCCATCTCCTATGCAAGATAACTGGCATTGGCAATATCTTATTCCTCCACTTGTATATTTTTCTTCTTTGCAATAAAGCATTAAATAAATAAAATGCATACAAAATTGACACAATACGGAATATTGGACGAAAAATTCAACTAAGATATTTTTCAATACATATGAAGTAGTAAAAATAGAAGTAAATACTTTGTATGGGAATTCATACCCAGCATTAATTAATTGTATATCAATCTACTATTGCACCACACTTGTTTAAAATTATTCATCAATTGGCTGTAGCGAACAGTGCGATCAAACTTCGAATTTGGTTCCTAAGAGAGATGGAGTTTTTCTCTTCTGATTGGTGCGCGTGCATGCTTCTTGAAGCCGATTTATCCATCTGTATGAATGCACTGCTTTTTGAGTTTGGTGACATATACTTTAATAGCATCGAACTATCTACTATTTACTATTCAATTAATACTCAATACCAATCCGGGGACAACATAGGGCTGAAGAAATAAAAGACGTTAATATGATTTACCTAGCGTCGTTAGTGAAACTTTGAGTTGGCAGCTCAGGTTAAGGTTAGATATAACATATTCATAACGATATTCAGTTACAATGGCACTGATATAACTTGTGGGCATGTTATTCGATTGAGATAAACGGGTAGGTAGTCTTTTTTTTACTGTTTTATTATTCATCCAAACACAAAATACCCGAAGGTTATCAAGTGTGACTTTATTTCCTATGAAGTAGTTACATATAATATTTTTGAAACAATTAGTTAATATTTTCTTTAAAAGTATTATGATCTTATGTACCTACCATAAATAAAATATACAATTTTAGATTTGATGGATAATACTTATTGCTGGTCTCATTCAAAATGAAAATCAATATATCATATTCTATAGGTTGGTAACTTGTACGTAGTTGTGCTGATCTTGCTAATATTATTAATCATTCTCATCAAGGTATCCTAATAAGCATGTAACTTTATATTTGTTATTAGGTACCTACTTATACGTACCTAATAAAACGATTTATAAACACTTTATATAACTATAATTTAAAATTATAACTAGTTGATATTGTGATCAGAAACTTCGTCCGTTGTATGAAATCGCTGGGAGGTCAAAAGTTTCTTTTTTCTTTTTGATTCATGTGGTCATGTAGATTATTCAAATTGTTAATAGGCAAGTAAGACAAACTTTTTGAAAAAGAGCAGCTTTTGATTTTGGCGCAAAAAAATCTTCCTTCTTCCTTGTATTATAATTGTATGTTGAAAACTTTCTTACATAGTATACTGACAATAATACTGTTCTACAGAGAGATACATCTTATGTATATTTTTGAAACATTCAAAAATATACATAAAATGCGTACAATGTCATAATTTTTAATTGTATAAAAAATTGGCGGCAGATTCGATCATAGGCTTCGATGCTCTTGATTTGAAATCCAAAGTCTTAAGCGATATCTCAAAATTAATTGAACATAATGAATAGAAACATATTATGTAGGCAGCAATAGCAGTATCAATTTTATTTGTGCATATAATAAGTACGGATTTATCTTCATTAATTAATACATTCTGAAACTAAAAATTATATGATGCAATATTTATTAAATAATTATTTTGGTTTTACTCATATTTAATGTCAATTAATTTCGCTCCATACTTGCAGTAATAGACAAAGAGCTCTAATTATTTCTGTAGTGAAGAACTTTTCAATAATCCCTTTAATTAAGACTAGGTACTACTCTCACCCGCAAACAATATTATCCTGTGATTGATGCATATTAGAAAATTATTAATGACCAAAAAAGTCGGAATTTATAATGTTGGTTTTGATTTGTCTGTAGACAAAGTTTTAGTTTTTCTGTTAATTTGTTAAATGACAAACCTTTTTACCCTGTGCGTACAATTTACACCTTAACATTTTATGGGTGACAAGGTCTACATATGTGTCCTGTGCATGAACATAGATGCTACAAGTTGTCTCGTATTAAGACAATTGTCGTTCAATAATCTACATCTTCACTATTATTAAAAGGAGGATAGATTTGTATATTTGTATAAACCGAATAAGGTTAAAAACTACAAAAGCGATTTTTAAAATTCTTTCACCATTTGAATTCTATAAAATCCCTAATGTATATAGTCTAAAGATTGTTTAAAAAAAATGTTTCTTTTTAAATATTTTGTTAAATACCCGTGTAAAGCCGCTGCGGTCCGTTAGTCTTTTCTAAAGGGTTTCGCAACAAGAAATTTATGTTGATTAAATTTTTTATTGTATTACGAAAATAAAAGTTTGGCAATTACTAATGAAAAATTATATCTGGCAAATGTCGGGCTTGAGCTTCACCACATGGTGGAAGGGCATTTTGCGAATGCCTGCCTGGTTAGCGACCACCCTCAAGTAGAAAATCTATGACCAAGTACCTAACGGTGTGTTCCGGCAGCTGTCCTTGAGGGCCAGTAAAATTAAAGGCACACGAGACTTAACAACTGTAGGTCTCAATGTGACGGGCGCAGTGCAATTCGACTTTGACGAAATGCATCTGTTTTAGGCAGAGGTTGGTCCATTTAAGGTCCATCAGGTAGGCCTAGGGCTTGTTTTGTCACTAAAACATTTTTTTTGTTATTAGGTAAAGCGTTCTTTAGGGATAGCGTGAATTAGGATTTTGTGTTAGGCGCTTAGTATCGCAGCATAGTAGAAAGAGTGGGGAAGTAGGCCATCTCCGGCCCAATCCGCGATATAATTACCTACCACACTTGCCTTACTCAGGGTTGTTACTTATATGTAATGTATGTATATGCTAAATTTTAAATCAGTACCTAGAATAGGCAAGGGCCGGGAAGTTGCATTTTTTACTTGTGTTGTCTGAGTTCAGGGTTAGTGAGGTCGCTTTTACCTAAACGATGATGAAACCTTTCACGATGAAAGAAAGAGCGACAGGTGATGCCTATGTGGTTGAGAGGCCAGAGACGAGACGACTACCTAATACAATAAAAAATAAGTATGTATCTCACTCATCATCAAGTAAAAATGATGGGTATGCTAGAATAAGTGACTTGCTTACGTTTCCTGTTCAGTAGGTAATCTAAACAGACAAAAAGAATCGATGAATTATATAAATAGCCGAACACTAAGTTTAGCAATAAGTTCTCCTGCGATTATCAAACTTTTTTCGTTTATTTAGCGGTGCCGAAAAGCCGTGACGCGCGATCCTTGTTCGGTGCTAGCCCCGGCTGGCGACTGAGAAACGGGTCAAGATTGTGTGAAGAGTGTGCGTGCGGGACGCATAAATACTATGGCGCACACAAACAAGCCGCGTGCGGTACGTTTGTATGAAGATAACTTACTTCCCCACTCCTTCTACTATGATCGCAGTCCTTGATTTGCAGTGCAATTTAGGAAGTTCATGGTTAAATTTATATATAATTTTGAAAATAGGATGGATGGATAGGATGACATAAGAACAAAAAAAAATTGTATAAGATACATATATTATTAAATTGCAAAATAAGTTACAACATTGAAACCAGACAAAAAGATTTAACGAAAATATTCTTATATGTATTACATAACTTCCGATTTATACGGAACACGTGCGCACCTTAATCATGTTTACAGTAAGTCTTAAGATCAGCAACTGTGCATCCATTATGGCAACATTCATTAACGATGACACCGTTAATGCCCTGATCGGGAGTCGCATATTCTCCATTGCAGATTAATGTCAAAGCGTCGGATAGTTGCTTACCGCAGTATTTCTGCTTTTGAGCAAAAGAAAATGCAATAAAGGTTAGAATGAAACCCAGGAACAGCAAAATCTTCATGGTGCTTGATCTGTTTGACTTGTTAACTTGTTAATTGATTAAAACTTCGATGTTGTGCCTTTAAGAGCCGATGTTGGTATTATTGTGAAGACGAAATTATTCAGCTTTTATACTGAACACCAATCAATAAAAAAACAATGTTTTTAATAAGCTGCAGTAAAAGTAAGATAATGAAATAATAATACAAAAAACCGGTCATGTGCGAGTCGGACCCGCGAACTAAGGGTTCCGTACACACTTGTAGGTTTATAAGTAAATATTATGGTATTTTAATTGCTAAATGAAATCCATAACATTGTTAAAATATAAAAAGAATTTTTATCATCTGATGTAACTTAACATTTGAACTTCTCGCAATTTTTCCTTTATCTGTGCTATAAGACGTACCAAATTTTGAGAATCTGAGTATACGGGAAGCACCCTGTAGGTTTTGATTCCCTTCTGAGTGTCGAAAATTTGCGGCATAAACGGCTGTATATTTAACTTTGTTGACTTAGACGTTTGATTTTTTCACAGCATCCAAAAGACAGTAAACTTGAGTATATGATATAAATTACAGCTTGATAACTCCACGCGTTCCTGAAAAAAAGAGTCTTGACTTAACAGGCAGACATACGGACAACAATGTGATCCTATAAGATTTCCGTTTATTCTTTTTGAGGTACGGAACCCTTAAAACATTCAGTAATGAGTCTTGATAATAGTATGCTTTTTTTGGATATCTAAAAGTAAGATTGTGAGGTTAAATATGTTAAACAACACTGAGATAAAAGAATTCTTTTATCTAGAAAAGTGAGTGGGGTTAAAGTGAACGCGATTAATGACAAAGGCATCTTTTAAGGGATAAATCCTTTAAATAAAGTGGAAATAAAAAAAACAAGGTTATTTTTTTGTCAGTGATTTGATTGTTGGTTAGATACCTATGTTTAAGCATTACCAATACCGGGTTAAAATCCTACAGCTTTGAACATATCGACTAATGGTGGCTTCTTTTTTCATTCCTATATTTTGCTTATTTTTATGTTAGTCTTTGACTATTTTATAATACTATTTTAGCCTATACGGTATTTTAAAATTTTACACTATCAAAACATAGAATGTTAAGACAATCGGCACACAAAACTCATAACATTAATAACACTCACAACCTAACAGAACCTGCCAACTTATGTTCATCAAGTACCAAAGAAATGCAGTGCCCAAAAAGGGCAGGAAAGAGCGTCCTTCTGTTCTTATTGATTAACCATCTTGTGAGGATGAGCGGCATCTGCAGCGAAACCGGATAGCTTCTACTACATACAAGAATAACTTTTTTAATAGCTTTAAACTTGTTTACAATGATGCAACCCGATAAATCTAACACTGATTTTTTTGCGCCTGCTAAGCAAATTAGCTCACAAAATTAGAACTAAAGCATATTTTTTTTACCACGAGGGGGATTCAAGTTTAAATGAAAAAAAGTGCTTCAGTTATGATTTTGTAAGCTAATTCGCAAATTATAATGCAATTCCAAAATGATAATGACTAGACTGATAGATACACTTGAACATTTCACTAAAACAACTAAATCTTGAGTTGTTTTCGTTGAGAACGCGCTGCATATTGCTGGTGTTGAACTCGCCCAAGTACCCTGCCCGTAAGTACCCCGAAAATAGATGTTGACTAGCACCCTAGAAAGCTCAGCGACAAACTTATGTCTATATTCTGCATCTCTTTCATCATTTTTCAGTAAGTATTTCCCCAGGTTATCCAAAGTACCGCTCGTGGACAGTACTATCCTGTATGTGTATCCTCTGAATGTCACAATATCACCATCATGCAGATTAAATAGTGTAAGTGATAAGACTAACCCCAGTGGCACATCGGCATTGAGCTGAAAAGAGCACGTCTTACGTCAGTCAAATCGGATGCATACGTTTAAAGTTAATTGAAGCTAGTCTTGTTAAAGCTATTTGAAGTTATTCTTGTTTGTAGTTCTATTCGGTTTGGCTGCAGATGCCGCTCATCCCCATAAGATGGTTAATCAATGGCGACGGAAGGAGTAGGGAATTCAATATTTAGCAAGCCAATCCTCTGTATTTTTGGCTTTCGCCAGATATACATACATACATATAATCACGCCTGTAATCTCCGAAGGGGCAGGCAGAGGTGTGTAAACACCCATGTTTCGCCAAATGGATTTTGGTCCAATGAATTAGGGGCGAGCCGTTTGCCACTCACCGAGCACAGTTTTAGGGTCAAGCAAAACGTTTTTTCTAACACACTGGACGAAACACAAGAACATATTACGAATAATATGTTAACGCTACAACAAATAAGACAGGAACACAATAATTTATTGTATGAAACCAAAGATGGTATTATATGTTACATCAAAAGAGCCTGACTTAAGCACTGTGTATGCAAGACAAAAATCTGGTAATGCGACACTAGAAATTTATGCCTCCCAACCTCAAAGGGCAACCAAGCTATATCATTCGTCTCAACATTCAAAACCGACACTAACGTATCTTTTTATTTTTTTCTAAGCTTAAAAGAAGCCCAATGTGATTCCACAACTGACCACATCTCATATTATATGCAAATTTAGGAACAAAGGGGCAAAATTTGGGGACTATACAGCTCGCGTCCGTAGGATTTAGCCCTCGATGTCCTACACGTGTCCCCTAGGTGGCGCCAAAAGAGCAGTACTTTTTCAGGTGGTAGGCTTAGACCGCGGCGTGTTACCACCCACCAGACAAAGCCATTATGGGAAACGGATCATAAACAGTTGCGCTTATTACTATAGCTGGTCGTGATACATTTACCTGGCAGCCAATCTTGGAGAGCAGCTGAATCCGAGGCACGGTTCACCGCTGGCCGACCGCAGATGGCTGGGGGCCCAAGTAGTGAGCCAGCCACTCATGAAAAGCTGCCCCGCCATCTCGCGAAAAATCCCGCAAGTGCGCCATCGTGCTGGTTGGCGCTCAGACGAGAGGTCGCATCTAACGCACGAACGCAGTGCATTACAAATCCAGTCTCATAGGAGAGCGATGGTTCAGCGCTTGAACTTTTCTTTGCAGGCAGTCTCCGATTGGGGCGATGCCAATCTAGTTAAGTTCAATGCTGCTAACACCCAGGTGTGTCTTTTCTCCGCCAAACGGAGCCATTTCCAGCTGGCTCCTACTTTCAGGGATGTGTCCGTGCTGATAAGTAACCATTTCGAGCTTCTTGGCATCTCATTAACACCAACTCTCAATTTCGGCTCCTATATTGAGTCCGAAGCCCAGATTGCCTCAAGAAAGATTGGTGTTTTGGCTAAAGTGAGACAATACTTCACACCGGGACAGTTGCGTAATTTTTATCAAGCCCAAGTCCGGTCGTGTATGGAGTATTGTTCTCACCTTTAGGGTGGTTTTGCCAAATACAGCTGGAGACACTGGAAGCTATTGAGAGGAGAGCCAAGAGAATCATTAACGATGACCACCTAGTACGCAAGAGACTCCAGAGTCTCGAGCATCGCCGCAAAGTCGCTTGTTTATCGGTTTTTTATCGGATAAATTTCGGTGAGTGTGCAATGGAACACAATCTGAGTCCACCATCCCCATTTTATAATCGGACATCCAGGGATACTCAGAAGCGGCACCGCTTTATGGTGGATATTGCATTTACCCGAACGAAGTGATTTACTTCTTCGTTTATCATACGAACCGCCAGGGAATGGAACACCCTGCCTGAGTCTGTGTTTCCAGTTAAGTACGATATGGGGGTCTTCAAAACACGAGTGAATAGGTATCTTCTGGGTAAGCGCGCTCCATCATCGATCGCATCATCACTTAACATCAGGTGAGAACTATCTCACCTGACCACTATCTCAAGTGCTAACCAGTTCACAAAAAAAAATATATAGTATAAGTAGTTTGTAGTATATAGTAATTTAAAGCCTTTAGGCATTAATTTTGAATGCTATATAAATGCACATCTAAACATTTGAATTTGTTATTTGACCAGAGGTCACAATGATTTGTCAAGAATCGATGAACCTAAAAAACGAAGCGAAAATTTTTGTACCAATTTTATATACGGCGCAAGGGAATTTAATAGGACAAGTTAATATCATAAACAAAAAGTTTACACATGTAAAAAAATATAAACCGATAAGATGAAGATCATAACATCCAATAACATCATGCAAATTATCCAATACAGTATTTGCATCACCTCCTAATTTCTTCATAACTTGTATTTCAAGCTTGCCTAAAATTTGGGGGACAAAAAAAGGGGTTTGTTTAAAAAACAGAATCATAACAGAACCCTAGAAGTGATTGTCCGTCCGTCTGTACCAACGAGTAATATAGCGGAGCCTATTACATAATATAGGAGCGGGATATATAGGAGCCTCCACAAGGACACCACAAGATTTGAAATTATAAAAACATTTCAAAGTTTAAACATAAAGAGTACTGAAGACTTGTGGGGTATGTCAGTAAAAGTGGTAGAGTCTATAATTTACATTATTGCACCATATTTAGAAACAATATTCAATCTTTGTGTCGATAGTGGAAATTTCCCCGATTTAATGAAGCAAAGTAAAATCACTCCAATTTTAAAGTCGGGGTCTACATCTGACCCTTGCAATTATAGACCTATTTCCATCTTACCTGTTCTGAGTAAAGTATTCGAAAAAATTATGCTCAAACAACTTCTATCCCATTTTAACAAGCATAATTTATTAAATGAGAATCAGTTTGGTTTCACCAAGAGCAAATCCACAACAGATGCAGGTGTTCAATTGATGTCGCATATACTGGAAGCCTGGGAGAGTTCACATGATGCTATTGGCGTATTTTGTGATCTTTCCAAGGCATTCGACTGTGTAGAGCACTGCACTCTGATTCGTAAACTTTCCCACTATGGTATTCGTGGGAAAGCTCTGAATCTTATAGAGTCATATCTGTCAGACAGACTACAGAGGGTTGGAATAAATGGCAATACTTCTTCCGGGTCATTGGTAAAAATGGGAGTACCACAGGGATCAATTTTGGGACCTTTTCTGTTTCTAACATATATTAATGATCTGCCTTGCATGGTCAAAGATTTCTGCGATATTGTTCTATTCGCAGATGATACCTCTCTGATTTTTAAAGCAGATAGGAAAGACAGTGAACTGACGCATGTAAATAATGTATTATCTAAGATTTGTAAATGGTTCGCCGCTAATAATCTTCTCCTAAATTCAAAAAAGACGAAATGTTTAAAGTTTTCTTTACCAAATGTTCCTTATGTTGAACCAAACATAAAGCTTGGCCCAGATAAACTCCCTATTGACAAAGCGACAGTCTTCCTGGGAATCAAAATGGATTCCACTTTACAATGGGATCCACATATACATGATCTCTCCGGAAGACTTAGTTCTGCTGCATATGCAGTTCTTAGGATAAGACAGTTAACAGACGTAGCTACTGCTCGGCTAGTTTATTTCGCGTACTTCCACAGTATTATGTCGTATGGCGTATTGCTGTGGGGAACTGCTGCTGAGATAGAGACAATCTTTATCATACAAAAGCGTGCAATTCGAGCCATATATAAAATGGGTCCTAGGGAATCTGTGAGGGATCTTTTTAAAGAAATTGATATTTTAACTTTACCAAGTCTGTATATATTTGAAAATATTATGTATGTTCGTAAAAATTTGAGTAAATTTAAATTAAACAGTGACAATCACGATTACAATACTAGGAATAAAGATAAAATAGTGGTGCCAGGTTTTAGATTAGCAAAGACAAATAAAAGGTCCTTCTTAGGTAATTGTGTGCGGTTTTATAATAAAGTTCCCAAACATATTACAACGCTCACAGAAGGGAAATTCAAGTTGCACGTGAAAAACATATTGATTAAAAAATCCTACTACACAGTTTCTGATTACATAAACGACAAAAATGCCTGGACAATTCCGCCTCCGCCAAGCTATTGCCTGTCACCTACATAATTTAAACAAATATTGCAATAACTCTATTATATAGTATGTATGTAAACACATTGTTAAAAGATGTTTAAAAGAATGGCCCCGAGTTTCTTGCCCGTTCTTCTCGCAGTGGCTCTATACAATTTATTTGCTGAACGTGGCAGTACAATGTAGAATATTTCAATACTAAAATTTGTAATTGACCTTCATAAGAGCGTCGTAGACGCCTAAATTGAATAAATGATTTTGACTTTGACTTTGACTTTGAGCCTATTACATAATAATCAAAACAAAAAAGACAAAATAACTGCGTTACAAAATATTTTTTTATGTTTTTCTACCAGAAAGCGGGTTATCACAATCCAGACTTTTTAAAATATGTTTTTGTAGATTTTCCACTGACTCCAGAAATTTATTATGTAATTAATTACTACGGGAAGCATTCTTACATACTTGCAGGGGGGGGGGGGATTACAGTTATAAGGGATGCTAATTATAGTAAATAAACTAACTTTAAACGGTTTAAATCGCGTATATTTATCATTATTTTTGTCCCGACGTTTCAAACACTTTGCAGTGATCGTGGTCACGGGGTGACTAATTGTACCTAGTATATACTATTACGAAAGAGTTATAAACAAGTTTGCACAGGCATTCCGAACGGACTTGTTCACGAGTTGACTCAAGTGCCAGCCATCGTCCTCCTCAACTATTTTTGAGGGAAGAGGGCGACTCGACAGAATATGCCGCCGCTTGCCAACATGCCATTTTCGTGAGCATGACCGTTCCGAATGCCCGCGCCAATCCGCACTTGCCATGGGAGGGGGGGAACAAAACTATAATTAAACACTACATTTATATGAAAAACAATTAAAAGTGAAGTTTTAATTTTACTTAGTCTGACTCTACGACGTCCATTTTCACGAGGGTTTGTATCACCACGCCACTACTATCCTGCCTTGTCCGTCCGTACAGAATCTTTGAGACCGAGGTAGGTGACCGGTGGAAATTTCTATTAAATATGCGTTATTATGTCTGGAAACCTGACAAGTAATAATTAAAACAAAATGGAAGCCCCTAACAAGAAACGTGTTTATAGTTATCGGGGCCTGCTTCTACATGATGGGTTAATTGGTCATATACTTAGTTATTCTCAAGCCGACTGGTCACCGTGGGGAAGCATGACCACAACCCTCCAGTAAATACAAAAGATAACAACAAACCTCTCAAGATAGGAACATTTAACGTAAGATCTCTCTCCTCAACAGAAAAATACTTAGAACTGATATACTCACTACGAAAGATTGAAATTGATATACTAGGACTGGCAGAAGTTCGAAGAATGGGCTGTAACATAGAAGAACACGTTGATTACATATTTTGTTACAAAGGTGAAACACCAGGCCTATACGGAGTGGGCTTTTTGATAAAAAAGAAGCATAAAAATAGGATACTACATTTCTCAGGCCTTTCTGAAAGAGTCGCACTACTGCAAATTGAAATAAACAATAAAACACTATCCATTATACAAGTATACGCCCCAACCGAGAGAGCTTCACAAAAAGAAATGGATATTTTCTACAAAACTTTACAGCTAGCACAAGATCAGGCAGGAGAAAATGTACTTGTTATTGGCGATTTCAACGCGAAAATAGGCCAAACCAAAGAAAAAGACAACTTGATACTTGGGAAATTTGGATACGGAAATAGAAATGACAGAGGTGAATTACTAATACAATATGCTTTAGAAAATAAACTATCAGTCATGAACACATATTTCAAAAAGAGAAAAAATCGTAAGTGGACATGGCTTTCTCCTGACGAAAAAACGAAAAACGAAGTAGATTTCATCTTGTCAGATACACCAAAAAATATAAAAAACGTTGAAGTTCTACACGGATTAGGATTTAGATCTGATCACCGCTTAGTAAGAGCAACATATATAACAATAAAAGAAAAAAAGAGTCGGATATCATTCCAATCGCAACCAAACTCACTTAAAACAGCAGAAGACATTACCCGATACCTCAAAAACTTGGAACTAAACATAGAAGACCTGAAAATACAAGACGAAGAAGAAGATATCCAAACATTCTACGACAAATTAGAAAATATCATTAAAAGAAGTATGACACCAAGACGAAACAATGAAAAAATAAATACTACAGAAAAAATCCTCAGCAAATCTACACAAGATCTTATAATGAAACGCACAGAAATTTTGAGAGAGAAACAATAAACGAAAGCAATGAAAAAAGAACTGAGTACATTGTACAAACTAACTAACAAGGCTATCAAACAAGACTATAAAAACTACAGAAATAAGATAATAGAAACTAACTTACATAAATATAAAAGTACAAAAAAAGCATACAAGCAACTGACTACACACAAAAAGTGGATCCAAAATCTAAAAACAAATTCAAAAGAAACTAAAACCAGACAAGATGTCATGAACTGTGCTACTAAATTCTATAGACAACTGTATGAAAAAGAAACAAACAAACAACTAAATCTAAATTCTCTGCCCCTCAAAAAATCACGAGAAAGCCAGGAAATTACTAACTATAACGACTTAACAACAATTACTGCCGCAGAAGTTATAAAACATATACAAAAAATAAAAACAGATAAAAGTCCTGGGCCTGATGATATTCACAACGAAGCTTTAAAAACTGGCGTCACTCTTCTAGCACACCCACTCTCCTGCTTGTTTAATAAAGTTTTAGCTTCCGGCCAGGCACCTATACAATGGAAGAAGTCTGATATTATCCTACTATACAAGAAAGGAGATCCACAAGACTTAAGTAATTACCGTCCAATTAGCCTCCTCCCAAGCGTGTACAAATTATTTACATCGATCCTACAAACCAGAATGAGCCCAATGATTGATAGCCACCAGCCGATTGAACAGGCGGGATTTCGTCCTGGCTTTTCTACAACAGATCACATACATGTCGTACAACAGGTTATAGAAAAATTCAAAGAGTTCAATAAGCCCCTATATATTGCATATATAGATTACGCCAAAGCTTTTGACACCATTTCCCAAGACTCTATATGGGAAGCCCTACAAAAATGCGACATAGACGAAAATTATATACGGGTGCTGAAAAATATCTATGAAGGCAGCTCCAGCAAAGTCAAATTGGAGAAACGCGGACCAGACATACCAATCTGCAGAGGAGTGAGACAGGGAGACCCTCTATCGCCTAAGTTATTTTTAGCAGTGCTACAAGGCATCTTTGATAATATTCAATGGCAGACAGAAGGCATAGATGTAAAAGGTAAAAGACTGACACACCTAAGATTCGCTGATGATATTGTCCTCTTCGCAGAAACGAGTAAAAAACTAGAGAAGATGATCCAATCATTAAGCAACGAAAGTGAGAAAGTAGGTCTCAAAATGAATGAGGAAAAAACTAAAGTAATGACAAACAGCATCAAAACCGCAATAAATCTGAAAGGGAGACCGCTAGAGTATGTAAACAACTATATATACTTGGGAAAACTAATATCATTTGGAGATAAATGTGGAGAGGAAGAGATCGAACGAAGAATAAACCTGAGCTGGAAAAAATTCTGGTCCTTAAAAGAAATACTAAAAGGCAATGCCCCACTGCACCTCAAAAAGACAGTTCTAGACACTTGCATTCTACCAACCCTCACTTATGGGTGCCAAACATGGGTATACAACACTAAAATAAAATCCAAACTTGTGATGTGTCAAAAATCGATGGAACGAAGTATTTTAAAAATCAGAAAAATTCACAAAATAAGAAGTACACACATAAGAAGAAAAACAAATTTAGTAGACGCTTTACATTACGCTCTGAAGCTAAAGTGGCGATGGGCAGGGCATTTAGCAAGATACAAAGACAAGAGATGGACTTCAGAGACAACTAAATGGAAAGGACCACTGGGAAAAAGAAGAAAAGGTCGCCCAATAAAAAGGTGGATTGACGACATCATAAACATAGCGGGAAACGATTGGATGACCAAAGCCAAAGACAGAGATACTTGGACTAAGCTGGAGGAGGCCTATACCCTGACAGGGGTTCCAATACTTGAAAAAGCGTAAATTCAGATTTATAAAAAGTTAATATTAAATGTTATTCAATACCCTAATTAAAACTTTGTAATATTTAAGATGTATTGGAAATAAACAGGCTTATTATTATTATTATTATTATTATACTTAGTTATTTAGAATTCCATTATATCTGGACAAGTCATTTACTTATGACCATAATCCTGTCAAAATGTTGAAACAGGTCCCATATCCTGCATTATTTACCATAATTTCTTTTATGTGAATATCAAAATAATCCTACTGTATAAATAAGTATTCCTGGTACTAATGTATTTATTGTATTTCTTTATTCTATTTATAAATAATGCTAATAGGTTATTTATTTCTTATCTTATATTACACTTATTACATTGCTCATACTTACTTACACGCAGTCACAGTCTTACACATTTAGTAATTAAAGCAATTTCAAGCATACCATAACTTATTTGATGTTTTTGCAATGTATCCTAAGATTAGTTGAGTTTCTAATAAGGAAGTTATACACGCTTTTCTAAATTATATTTAGTAACATTTGTAACTTCCTACTGTAGTTATTTATATATTTTTTTATAATACTTACTTTGTTTTGATGTTTATATAAAATATTCAGAGACAAAATAATGGAAGAGACTGAATCTCACAACACAGGCCACCCTAGTGTGAGGTTCAGAGAACCTTACTCCTTCTTTTGCTGCACAAAAACTATGTAATTTACTTATAGCTTAGTCTAAGTTTTTTGGTATGAATAAATTATTATTATTATTTGTTTTTGATCCGTAAAAGTAATAAATACAATCATCAAACGGTAATTAACGTACAAATCTAATGCATAACAAAAAATAAAAACTAGGCGAGCGCGGGTAAAAAATATATGCAGCCAACGTCTTACACTGAAAAATTTGAAATAACTTGTACAAATCGGTACCATGCTGATTCAAAATACATCAGCTCCCATTTTTATGGTCTGAATTCCAGTTTAGAATTTTCACTATAACAATAAAGTGTTTTTTAAAACAAAGTTGTCTCCCTATTCGGTGGTATGTTTACAAAATCTGTTTTGGCAATTGGCTACTCGCAGTCACAAACATGTCACAGTAACACCCATACATATTGACCCTTTTCAGTGGAACATACTGCTTCCAAGATTTTCTCTCACCGACTATACTATACCATCGATAGGAATTACAAGTACCGAGTAATCCAGGTATAGACATATCGGCCAATATTTTTTTCCGCATTTTTACGATACTTTTGCAAAGGACATTAAAATAAACTTTACCTTATCTCTATCAAATTACGAAACTTAAATAAAGAACTACATTTAAGTTGACATCTGCAGGGCGGTGTCAATATAGCGGGTGACTTCAACTCAAAGTAGAAACCGCAATCATGAATTATTCATGTGCTAAAATCTATTCCAAAGTTGGTACGGTACTCTAAAACATATGCTGCACAAGCTTGTGATAACAAAACATATTATTTTCAATACCTAAGATATTTATTAATTTGCAAAGAGTGACATATTTGATAAACAAACATTACCTTGTCGAATAAAAAGTATTGTCAATAAGTTTTGCTGCATCGACTTGATCATGAAATTTTAAACTTTCAGTGCAGAAAGGTAGTTGTGTTATTATTTATATTAACTGAATAGAGGGTTAAAAAAATAACAGAAAACATTTGGTTATTTTAATGAATTACAAAAAATTTATTGAATGAAACCAGAAAAAAAAATTAACGGAAATACTCATAACAGTATGACATAACTTTCGATGTATTATACTAAACACACGCACCCTAAAATCTTCTTAACAGTACTTTTTAAGGTCGTCAGTTGAGCATTTATTAACACAACATGCTTCGTTGATAACATCTTTTCTGCCTTGATCGAGCGTCTCATAACTTTTATCGCAGAGTAGTTGGAAAGATTGTGATAGTTTAATACCGCAGTAATTCTCCTTTTGAGCAAAAGATAATGTGATAAGGGTTAAGAAGAAACCCAGGAACAGTAAAATCTTCATGGTGCTTGACTTGTTTGATTGAAACTTCGATGCTGTGCCTCTAAGAGCCGATGTTGGTATGAATTTGACTACGAAATGATTCAGATTATATACTGCAGATTTATCATTTAATAGGTATGTGTAGAAATGTGGGGATGAAATAGTGATAAAAAAACTGAGTAATTAGTCTTGGAACCATTGACATCGGTAAGTTAAAATACCTAGGTCCGATTTGATAAGAGTGACATTTAGTTATCAAAATGTAATAAGAAATAATATCTTGTTTATTATAAACAACCAGTTCTTAGTAAAAATACTTTAATTATTGGAATTTACAAGTTATCGAGTTATCATGTAGAAACAAAATGTGTTCCCAACTGTGCTAGAACAATAAGTTTATGCTAGAATAGCTAGGTGTGGAAAATGACGAAAAATGAAAATGATTAAAAAAGCGTGAAGCTATGTATCTAATTAAAATTGTGTATGTGAGAAAAATAAAAGCTGAATGTGATTATGTAGTTATTAAACAGCGAGAATCTATATAGGTATCCCTTCAGATGGCATTATCATGTACGTATTTGGTGATAGAAATATATAAAAAACAATTGCTGCTTTTTAAAGCCCCTTGAATAAAAATAAAGTTTTTTTTATGTTATATGACGGCTCACGAGCACGTGGCTCACTTGGTGGTAAGTGATCACCGTCGCCCACGAACATCTGCAACAACAGAGGTACCGAGGATGCGTTGCCGGCCTTTGAGGACGGAATATGCTCTCTTCTTGAAGGTCCCTAAGTCGTATCCGTTCGGAAATACTGTACCTGGCAGCTGGTTCCATATTGTGGCAGTGTGAGGTAGAAAATGCCGTAAAAATCGCAAGGTTGTGGACTTCCGGACATCGACATGAAATTGATGAAACATGATGCTTTGTCGGGACGTCCGATGGCGAAATTGAGCTGCAGGTAGTAAATCGAACAGTTCCTCTCAGAACACTCCCCGTGATAGATGCGGTAGAAGATGCAGAGTGATCCAACATCACTATACGTAGTGCCAAAGGGTCGAGCCGGTCGGAGAGAACTTGATCATCAACGATTCGAGTCGCTCTGCGTTGTATGCGGTCAAATGGAAGAAGCTGGTACTGGGGAGCTCCCGCCCCATATAATTATTAATTACATCTACAGCATTTCGCTATGGTTGTCCAAATATATAAACATACTTAACCTAGGTGTATAGTAGTTCATGTACCGATTTTGATGCATGAGATATCGTTATATTCGTCTTGATAGTGCAGGGGACAGGAGGTACCTACATAAAAAAACCGGCCAAGTGCGAGTATGACTAGCGCACGAAGGATTCCGTAGCTAAATATTCTGTGAATAGTTAAAGCGTCTACCTGTCACCAATATTAGTATCAAGTAAGAAGTTGTAAAAAAATCAAGTTTGTTGTATGGGAGCCCCTCTTCAATATTTATTTTATTTTATTTTTAGTATTTGTTGTTATAGCGGTAAGAGAAATACATCATCTGTGAAAACTTTCAAGTGTCAAGCTATCACCGTCCTTGAGTTACAGCCTGGTGACAGACGGACGGATGGACGGACGGAAGGACAGCGAAGTCTCAGTAATAGGGTCCCGTTGGGACCCTTTGGGTATGAAACCCTAGCAAACTGGCAGATTTTAGACGCCGTATCGGGAAAGATTATTTTTTATTCCTTAAGGTTGAACTGGCCGGTCACTTCTCCATACAAACGTCGTAGGGTGATCACTCCCTTATTTGAGATTTTAGGTCCAGACTTAAGCATAATACCAATTGATATCGTCATTATCTAGGCTTGTATGATGGCAAAATTTTGTAAAGATAATTAAATTGTAAGTTATGAGCCTCGAAAACTTTATATGACCTCGAAACATTTCGAGGTCAATAACTCTCAAGTTAATTATTTTATTAAAATTTCGGTATCATGCAAGCCTAGATAATGACGAGATCAATCGGTATTATGCTTTATTTTGGACCTAAATCCTCAAATAAGGGTAATCACCCTACGACGTTTGTATGGAGAACGGGCCGGCCGGTTCATCCTTAAATATCTCAGTAAACGAATAAAAAATTGTAAAAAATAAGAAACAAACACTTCTGTTATGTACAAACTTAGGCCATAAAGTTAAGTAGTAAAGTTTAGTAAAAGTTAAGCCCTCCTACATAAAGTTCAAGTCTCGTGCGCATATGTTATTATTATTAGGCCTATGCCTTCATTGTACCGTATATCCGCAATAAAATATTATATCATTGTAATACTTACAATAAATCAAGTTAAGATTACTAACTAAAGTTTGCAGAAGTTCAGCACAGTACATATATTCCGAACATTATTCGAAAGTACAATCAAGAAAGAAGAAGTACCAACATAAAAATGTGAGTAGCGGCGCCATAGGGTGGACATGTCGTCTAATCACGTCCATCCTATTACGCCGCAATTCCTGTTTTTACAACGTCATGTCATGAGAATAGAAAGAAAAGACTGAATGAGACGAAATTTTACTTTTCTGAAAAATGCTCTGTAGCCCAAGCACGAACATTTCGATAGTCCGTAACGTAAACGTATCGAGTTCACCTTACGTTTACGCAGGAGGCGATGGTTCACAGTACGACGCATCGTTTGCTGGCTAACGTGAACTCGATAGGATTACAAAAGTGACGTCATCCAGCGTAAATCACAACAATTATACCTTCTTTCTAAGAGCTAACAACTCATTCCAAAAGAGGTTTTAATTCTTTTTTAGCCGATAAAAGTTCCTCTCACTGAGCAAGTAATATTAGGAGTTGGCACGGACCTTGTTGCTTTGAACTGTTTTTCACGTTACTTTCTGGAT
The DNA here is from genome assembly GCA_963890685.1 of Plagodis pulveraria. Taxonomy (NCBI): domain Eukaryota; kingdom Metazoa; phylum Arthropoda; class Insecta; order Lepidoptera; family Geometridae; genus Plagodis; species Plagodis pulveraria. The sequence goes on from OY982975.1 coordinate 7,394,538, forward strand.
CGTATTGATAAATCCAACATTCGACGTATGAAGCAATTCGACAATATGCGGACGATATGGTGTTGCTAAGCGCGTCGGTTTGTGGATTACGAGTGTTATTGCGAATCTGTGAGGGGTATGCCATGACTCATGGGCTAACCTACAATGTCCGTAAAAGTGTGTGTATGGTCTTTGAGGCCGGGACAAAACGTCCTCAAAATGTACCGCCCGTATTATTAAATGGTGTTTCATTGGTAAGGGTGGAACAATTTAAGTATTTGGGACACATTGTTACTACAGACCTCAAGGACAATGCAGACATAGAACGCGAACGAAGGGCATTGTCCGTAAGAGCGAACATGCTGGCTCGCAGGTTTGCACGTTGCTCGGGGGAGGTGAAGGTTACGCTCTTTAGAGTGTTCTGCACCTCCCTCTACACGTGTAGCCTGTGGGCGAGGTATACCCGCTTGTCGTATAATGCACTTCGAGTATAATTTAACAATGCGTTTAGGGCAGTGATGAGGTTGCCCCTCTACTGCAGCGCCTCAGGCATGTTTGCGCAGGCTCGTGTGGACTGCTTCCACGTGACCATGCGTGCCGCGTCTCTGGTGCGCAGGGTGCGGGCCAGCAACAACACTGTCCTAGCTATGATTGCCGATAGAGTAGATTGTCCTTTTATTAGACATTGTTGTGATAGGCATGCTCCCTCATTCAATGAGAGATGAATATTTTAATTTAATTTACATTTTTTATGATTATTATTATGACATACCTACTTTTATTATAAATTTACTGACTTTATTTTTTAAATTCTGTATGTGTATTTATATGATTTATTTTATTGTTATTTATTATTTTTGTTATATCACATGTCAATTTCTTATTATTTTTCAATTATGTTAAAATATGTGATTGTGTCTATGATACGAGTCCTAAGTAGCTCGAAATAAATGAATTTGAATTTGAATTCACGTTTGAAGCAATTATGGCCGAGCGGGAGCTGTGGCCTGCCCTGCCGCAGGTCCCTAGTTCAATTCCCACCGCCGGCTTGATCTTCATCGCATGGTGGGAGGGCATTTTGCGAATGTCCGCCTGACTAGCTACTACTAGTGTGTTCCAGCAGCAGTCCTTAAGAACCAGTAAAATTACAGGCAAATGAGACTCAACAACTGTATATCTCAGAGTGACCGGCGCAGTGCGATTCTTCACTTGTGACGAAATGCATCTGTTATAGGCAGAGGTTACCGCTTTGCATCAGGTGGGACTCGTGCTTGTTCCGTCATAATAACATAAAAAAACAGGTCACAATGTCATAAATGCGCCAAGACAAGCCTGCGTCAAACTTAGATACCATATCACGGCACAATTCCACGCGAACCTGCTACTGAGTATCGGTGAGGTTGTGCGGCTGCCAGCGCTAAACAATTCTTCCCACGCAAAGGTACTCATGTAGAACCTTATGAACACTTTCTTAGATCAGAAAGCGTTCACAAGATTCTACATGAGTACCTTCACGTGAGGAGAATTGTTTAGCGCTGGCAGCCGCACAACCTCCAACAGGTCCGCAGTACGAAACTACTAGGTTTCCATGTGGATGGTGTGCTCACTTGGGAGATGCACATAGACGAGCTGTGCGGGAAGCTGAGCCGCTCGTGCTTCGTGCTGCGGCGGCTCGCCAGCACCGCCACCCGTGACGTCGTGCGATCTTGCTACTTCGCCACCGTCCACAGTCACGTGACGTATAGCCTAGAGCTGTGGGGCCGCGTTGCAGACTATAACAGAGTGTTCATAATGCAGAAATGAGCCCTGCGTGCAATGTACGGTGTCTCTGATGATGTCTCGTGTGTGGACTTCTTTAGAGATCTCTGTATACTTCCTTAACCGTGTGGAGTTCATATATAAGTTAGCCATATTCATACATTGTAATCTGGACTTGTTCCGACAAAAAGGTGTATGTCCTTCACACAGCCTTAGAAACAACGCCAAAAAGAACCAACTTGTGACACCGGCTCACAGTCTGACTAGGTCTGAGAGGTCAGTATACATCGGAGGGCCCGCCATTTATAATAGAGTGCCTCTAAGCGTAAGACCCTCTGCACCTTCTGTCGCGGTCTTATAAAACAAGTTGAAGTCCTGGCTATTGCAAAATATATTTTAAAATATTAATGACTTCCTAAAATAACCTGACTTATAATTGTGTTATGAGAAAATATGTTTTTTTTTTGTATGTAGTGATACATTTATCAGATATTAATTATAATTATTTTAATGTACAAAATTATTATTCTCTTTTTCTGTTACATATTTTTGATATTTTATTTAATTTTCAGTTAAAGAGACCTCTTTCATGTGTTATGACCATTCATTATCTAATAATAAAACTGGACATATGAGCGTATGTATATCTTCTTTATACTATTTGACTTATGACATTGGTGTCATCAATAAATGATTTGTATTTGTAGAAAATCTGCCTCCATGCAGCTCACGCGGTGTGTTCCGGCAGCTGTCTTTGAGAGCCAGTTTCCATTCAAGGTAAAGCCTGTGATCTTTAACGTACACTAGCGGTCACCCATCCAAATTATGACAGCAGCGAACTTTGCGATCCGCTAAGAACAGGCAAACTCTGCTACGAGCGCTTGATAATCTTCTCATTCGCTAACCATGCTAGAGCTTGAAAAGGTTATCCATAACAAATTATATTCTTTTATGGAGAAGAACAATATTTTCTGTACAGAGCAACACGGTTTTCGAAAAGGCAAATCAACAAATACTGCTGTATACGACCTGATGAGAACAGTATCAGAGTCTATAAATGATAATACGCCAGTTATGTCTATTTTTATGGATACGTCGAAGGCTTTCGACTTTGTATGCCATGACATACTTTTCAAAAAGTTGTATTGTTATGGCTTACGAGGTCCAGCTTTAGATTTAATTAAAAGCTATTTAAGCGACCGTCAGCAATACACTGAAATTACGTATATTGATGACATAAAAACGCAACGTAAAGCAAAATCAAATGTAAGAAACATACAGTATGGTGTGCCTCAGGGTAGTATATTAGGCCCGCTTCTATTCCTATTATATATTAATGACATGCCCACTTGTATGAATGCAAAAATTGTATTATTCGCAGACGATTCCACTGTTTTGTTAAAATGTGAAAATACTGAAAATTTTGAGAGAGAAATCAATAGCACACTAGCAAATATTATTAATTGGATGACAGCAAATAACCTTATCATAAACCTTGACAAAACAAAGTGTATGCAATTTCATCTCCCACAACAACAACAATTAATAATAGACGTTGCATTCCAAAATACAAAAATTGAACAAGTCAAGGAAATACGCTTTTTAGGGATCATGCTGGATGCTAATGTAAATTGGAAAAGTCACGTTAACTGTTTGCGCAAAAAAATATCTCGCTTTGTATTTGCACTAAAAAACTGACACAAATCTCCTCACGCAAGACAGCGCTCGCCGCATATCACGGTTTTGTCTCGTCAAATTTACGCTATGGAATAATGCAATGGGGTAATTCTGTAGATAGCATATTAGCTTTTAAATCACAAAAAAAATGTATTAGAGCAATGTTTGGAGCCTCTCAAAGAGACAGTTGCAAATTATTATTTAAAAAAGTAAATGTGATGACTATGCCTTCACTGTACATATACGAAGCATGCATATTTGTAAAGGAACACCTTAATTTATTTACTCAGAAAGAAAATAAGCGGCCCCGTAAAACTCGTAATAAAATTGAAATAAATCCGCACTGTCTTTCAAAAACTGTATTTTTCAGTAAAAGTATTTATGTAATGGCCACCAGGGTATTTAATAATTTGCCTGATAATATGTAGGAATTGTAATTAACTAATTTTAAAAAGATTCTGAAGAAAATGCTTATTGAAAAATGTTACTATACCATTGATGAGTACTTGAATGATAAAATACAATTATAGTGATTAGCAATTAACTATGACATATTATTTTATTTGACAATCGATGATATACAACAATCTGATTCCTTGACATTATTAATAATTAAAATCCTTTCCAATTCTCTAATTCTTTGACCTTATTTACAATAATTAAAATGTGTATTATGTATGTATCGTCATTTGTTAATGCATGTGCTATTTGTCTATCGATAATTATAAGTAGTAACAAATTATAAATTTTAAATGTATACCTAATAATATTGCTCACCATCTCGGTATGTTACAGAGTCCTTTTTTAATAATATATGTAAGAACTGTATACTCCTTAACCTGTGACAATGCAATAAAGCTATTTGATTTGATTTGATGTCTAGAAATCATATTAAGAAAAATTATATTATAATAATAAAGGTATTAATATTATTTCATGAACACGAACAACTTGTCTCCAGGTCCAGTCACAAAATGGCTACACTTCTCTGTACATGGCTGCGCAAGAGAACCACGGTGGTGTCGTTAAATTCCTGCTTGCTAATGGAGCCAACCAGAGCTTGGCTACTGAGGTAAGCTCATCCCGATCTAGTACATCAAAACAGCTGAGTTATATTGTTGCGACTTTTTCCACTGCCTCAAAAGTTTGAAAGCTTATGGACCGAATTATGTAGGCACGAACGACGTTGTTTCAAAAACATTTTCACTGCCTCCTACGCTCGAACATTTGTGACTTCGATTTATTAGTCAGATTAAAGATTAAAGTTTCTTTATTTGCGTAAAACATGGTATAAAGTTGTTATTATAAAATCAAAGTGCACATGTTTTGCTAGTATTAGAGTAGCATGCAAATTAACACTATGTTAACTAAGTATATTGTTATAATTATTTAATGAAGTCTTTTACATCATAAATGTTTTTATCCTGCAACCATTTATACATTTTCTTTTTAAATTGTGTTATATTTAGATCTTTAAATTCATTGGGTAACTTATTGAATATCTTAACACACATAGCTAAGCAGTTTTTAGAATATTTCGCCGATTTTGGTATAACATTGTAGACTAGTCTGTACGGGTTGCGTTGTACTCTATTATTTACAGCAAATGCATTTGTAAATAAATACTTATGCTGCATTACAAATATACATGTCTTATAAATATAAAGGGCAGGCAGCGGTAACAAGTGTATAAAAAGTAAGTTGTATCTAATTGTAAACAAACAACATTTGCGGTGTCAATCAAGATTTATTATTATTACAAATTATAACGATGAAACAATATACACAATACAATACAAAACTCTTTATTGCACAGCGAATATACATTTAAATAATCTTATAAATAGTACTCTTAGACTACGGTTGTGCAATGGGCGGTCTTATCGCATATAGCAATTTCTTCCAGACAACCTTTGTATGGAAAGTATCACATTTCAAGTAACACGGTGGTGAAAACAAATGATTATACATTTTTAGATATCACCTTACCAATAAAAACATTACTTAGAAACAAAAATATTAGTACGTATATTGTAATTTTTTAATGTTTTGCTACGTGTAATGCAAAAGCTATGACTGATCTTATAAACAATTGTCTTCTCAGTAGTAAGTGGTATCTGTTATCGAAATTAATTAATTGCACAAGAGGCAGTATTAAATTCAATTGTATTCTTCTTGTTCAGAATTGCTGAAAATGTCCATACCTACAGTCATATGGTTTAACAAAAAGTTTCAGCGGCCATGCCAGGCTTCTACACTGTTTTGAGTACGTGAATTTTAGAGCCTCAAACTCTGTGTGAGATAGGACGGGTTAAACTCGAACCACTGTCTCTGAATCTCAGTGTTAGATAAATATAAAAAAACCTAACCACGTTTTGATGGAAAACAAATTATCTAACAAATATTTTTCCGCAGGATGGGTTTACCTCTAGCAGTGGCAATGCAGCAGGGTCACGAGAAGATGGTATTAGTTCTATTGGAAGCTGATACTCGTGGCCGAGTCCGTCTGCCAGCTCTGCACATCGCTGCAAAGAAGGATGATGTGAAAGCTGCTAATCTGTTACTTGAAATCAGTCCGCTACGAGTATGTTGATACTCGTACTTCGTTACAAGACCTTTTTATGATTTAACAAGAAATTACAGAAACGAATATCCCAGCCCGTAGGTGTCTATTGTACGAATTGATATTTTTTTTATATTTCTTCAAAGATTGTATGAGCAAAAAACCCTCAATGTCACCCGGTTACAGTGTACATGCGCAGATTGTATTTTGTTTTTATTTTTTGTATAATAATGTTATCGTTATACAAAGTAGTCATTTTAATTGGCTTGTTATTGTGAAGATGGGTATTGGAAAATACATTGGCTTGTATATTTATATATTCCACGGATACTTAGCTTACTAACTTCAAAATTACTTAAGCTCGTATTAATAAATTAATTTCAAAATTGAGATCAATCTTAATGTGTTTGTGACGGAAAAAGCACAAGGACCACCTGATGTTAAAAGTCTCTTGTGCCTGTAGTTTAATATTTCATATTTTTTATTATTTAGCTCGATATAAATATTCAAAACTCCATTCAAAGGGAGCACGGCGAGGTCCAGTGTTGCCTCGGCGGGCGCTCTTGGCTCGGAGAGCCTTAAATAATGAGTTTTTTTAGTTCTGTGTCTCGTAGTAAAAGACATTGCCTACTCCAAGATAAGAGCGCTCGCCGCGGCAACACTGGACTGCGCCCCGCTCCCTTTGAATAGAGTTTTGAATATTTACATCGAGCTAAATAATATAAAATATTAAATTACAGGCAGAAGAGACTTTTAACATCAGGTGGTCCTCGTTCTTATTTGATCAAATATACATAAACAAAAACAAAAAAAATAAGCAAAAATATAATAAAAATAATAAAAAAATAAAATTCGTCTCCAAATGTTTGTTAGGACTAGCAGAAGTCAACCTGTATAGCCTGTATATCATGCAATATCGCGATAGCAATTAACCTAGGAATCGATTATTACAACTGAAAATAAGATATATAATAACTATACAACTGTCCAGATAACTTTTTTTAAGCCTTACATAGTTGAACCTAAATTCTTGTGATTAGTTATATTTTGAGTTATTCTTGCACGAAAATGTTAACGTGATTACCACAATGCGATGAAATGATCCTTATTTGTTTGATTTTTGTACTCGTTGACAGCGACCTGCTATTTAAGTACATGATAGACCTCTCACATCTTGATTCTTTTTACAGAATGAACACAACCCAGACGTGACTTCTAAATCCGGGTTCACCCCACTTCACATCGCCGCACACTACGGCAACGAGTCGGTAGCTCGACTGCTCCTTGCCATGGGAGCTGACGTCAACTGCGCTGCTAAACACAACATATGCCTGTTACACGTAGCTGCTAAATGGGGTACATAATTACTAATCGAGTTCATCCGGGGAAGTTCTGCTACCATACAGTAAAGTTACCGCTTAACACCAGGTGCATGCCTCGTGCTTGCTCCATTGCCTTAGATCAACAGTTCCCCTTCAAGATCAAACAAACGGCAACGATTCGCTGATAAGAAAGTGCGGTGTTGATAAACAGTTTCATCAGTCTGCCAGAATGAACAATACTAATAATAAAATGGCATTTAGTCCCATGGTTATCATAAGAGGCGACTCATAAACCATCCCATGGTGCTCTTTGCAGATGACAGTACCGTTGTTTTCGTTGGAAACAAAGAAAAATCCCTAGAGCCGGAGATAAATACTACCTTAAATAATTTAATTAATTGGCTGACATGCAACAATCTATTAATAAACCTTGACAAAACTAGTATTATGATCTTTAATAACTACAAGCAATTGACATTTAACATTAATCATTCTAATAAATCCATAAATGACATTTCAGAAACAAAATTTTTAGGACTCCATATAGACTCATGCCTCAGCTGGAAAACACATGCTGAAGTAGTTTGCGCTAAATTAAGCAGTTATTCTTACGCGCTGTACATGCTTTCAAAAGTTGTATGCCAATCAGCAGTACTCACATCTTACCACGCATATGTAACTTCTACCCTACGCTACGGGATTATATAATATTTTGGGGCAACTGTACGAATAGGGAAACAATATTTAAGGCACAAAAGAAGTGTTTGAGGTCCGTGTGTCATTTACAAACAACAGACTCTTGTAAACCTCATTTTAAACAACTCAAGATATTAACACTTCCATGTCTATACATATATGAGGTAAGCTTGTTTACATATCTAAATAGGAATTTGTTTGAAACTTTTAAAAGCGATCGCTATAAAAACAAAGTCGCCGAGCTCCCACATACGTCTGCATTGTTTGGTAAAAGCTTATTTGGTATGGCTCCAAAGTAATTCAACCACATACCAAAATCGATATTACATTCTGATTGCGTTATTACCTTTAAGAAAAGACTTTATACTTTTCTAGTTAATAAAAGTTATTACACAGTTAACGAATATTTAGATGACCGTTATAATTAGTGTTTCATGTTTTTAATCTTGTTAGAACTGATAAAAGTGAAGTTCAAATTGACATAATATATATTTTTTAATCTATGCTTATTGCTGTGATAAAATATCTATCATTGACACTGTGAATTGACATTATATGTAATGAAATGACTAATGTAACTTAATATAGTAATTTTATTTATCTGGATCATATTTTAATGTATAATAAATAATGTATGTTAATATTGTAATAATAATCTGATATAACTTCAATTTTACTAACTTTTGCATACCATAAAGGTGGAATATGGAGAACTTTATATAATTAAGAACTTGTTTACTACCCATGTTCATGCAATAAATATATTTGAATTTGAATTTGAATTTGAATTTGAAGGGACTAATACCGGAAGGTGGGAAGCAACGCCTTCTGAAGAATTGACAACTTCTACTCCGATCCCCAAGACTTTCGCCAAGCGTGAGGATTATGGCAAATAATCTAAATAAAATAATAATTTAAAACTTGTTCGACCAAAAGTGGCAATTCCGGTTGATGTGATGAACTTTAAGAACATGACTATTTTACTTTACGGAATCCTCAATACGACTCCGATCTTTCCAGCGGTAAATGTAGACTTTATTTTCATGTTTAAAACTAATAATCCGCTAATGGCAGTATTAAAAAATATAACGCTAATGGTATATCAGTAGGATTTGAGTTAATCTTGACATTATTGTGCTACAATACAAACGTATTATTTTTACTAAGCAGTTACTATTTTGTCAAGCCAATAATACAAAAAATTACCCGAAAAAATTACTGATAGATTAACAATTAATTTCTATTGATATTCGATCAGCTAAGTTAAGCTATGTCCGACGTGGTCAGGAGTTGGATGGCTGACCGCTGTTGGCATTAAGGGTGAACTGGCCGGACGGTTCTCCATACAAACGCCGTAGGGTGATCACTCCCTTATTTGAGGATTTAGGTCCAAAATAAAGCATAATACCGATTGATCTCGTCATTATCTAGGCTTGTATGATGCCGAAATTTTAATAAAATAATTAACCTGAGAATTATGAGCCTCGAAACATTTTCATATAAAGTTTTCGAGGCTCATAACTTACAACTTAATTATCTTTTTAAAATTTTGGCATCATACAAGCCTAGATAATGACAAGATCAATCGGTGTTATGCTTTATTTTGGACCTAAATCCTCAAATAAGGGAGTGATCACCCAACGGCGTTTGTATGGAGAACCGTCCGGCCAGTTCAGCACCGTGCTTCTACTGAGCGCTGAGCGTCGTGTTTCGGAGGGCACGTTAAGCCGTCGGTCCTGGTTCTTGTCTTACGATGGCAGTCGTTACAGCATGAGGGTAGGGCATTTTGCGAATGCCCGCCTGTCCGAATGTCCTTGAGAGCCAGTACTTCTAGATTAGCCATCAGGTGAGATAGTGGTCAAAGGCTAATCTATGAGGCAAAAAAAAAAATATAGAGAGGTTGGAAAAACTTCAATCTAGATTTTTGTACCATCTTTCATACTCAAAAAATCTCTGTCGCATACTTGATAGTTATGACTCAAGATTGGCACATTTCAATATGTCTCCGCTCCAACAGCGAAGAAATATTGCAGATATAATGTTTCTACATAAACTAGTTAACGGATTTATCGATAGTTCTCTGTTGCTGGAACATATAAAATTAGCTATTCCACGTTCTTGTAGCCGTCTCCAAAATAGAAAAACGTTCAGCCTACCTAGAACTCGCACAAACTATGGTCAGCACTCATCACTGTATCGCATTTGTAATACATATAATACCATATGTCAGGACTTGGACATATTTGTCCTCTCGGTACCTAGTTTCAAGCGGAAACGTCAAGAATTAGTGAATTCTTGGGACAGGACCCGAGAGGCAGAGTGAGGAATGCAAGTGTTATGGGCAACTTTCTACCGGGAGCGATCAGGGGTGGGTTGTTTGATTAGGCTAGTTTTAAGTTAGACTTCATTATTAATAATTATGTTTGTAGTATGAAACATATTAGAATTAGGTTACATATTATTCTTAATAATAAATAAGAGCTTTTATTCAAGTTTCTCACTAGAGTACTTCAAAATTTTGCATTTGATGTCCACTTCGGGAAGGTGACACTCGCCCTAGACGTGTTTTTGTTTTTTGTTTCTCGGGTTAAGCATAAAGAGTATAACCAGTTTTGGGGAACAAATAAAATGAAAATACCTATTCAAATCCAAATATGTTAGAGTTGATAGTAAGGAAATCATGTGAATTCTAATATCAGTAAAGAAATCTGTACATAACCACAAGGATCATCTTTGAGTATAGGTATGTCCTTAATGAAATTCGAAAATGATATTTTATTAATTAACTTCTATGATACCATTTATTAATTTCAACAAGTATAAATTAATTAAAAACCGGACTGCAAATCATTTGTTTTTTGTTTAGCGTTTTATCTTTCAATTGAAATTAAAACTGAAAGTTGCATAATAATATATCTATGGACTCGTTACGTAAACCCCTTCCTTTTGTTACCCCACACGAGGGGTTTGGTAGAAAAATATTTTTTTTACTCACAATATGGTGTCTAAAAGCCTCCAGGTTGTTTTTTCCTTTTTATGTACACAGTGTCATTTGCGCTATCAAGACGAATCTAATGATATAATTTTTTTTCCAATCGTATTTAAACCATCGTATTGAGATGGAGCGACACCTATAGTACAACTTACGTTGTACTACAAACAAGACCGATTTTGCACTTGGTTTTATAAAATAATTACAGTAAATGATGTAAAAAAATCTTATAATTTTAATAATTAATATTCAAGTAATCCGCATAGCAGGCGTTATATACTATTTACGATCACAATTTTATTCATGTATGGCTTAGTCGACGTTGAATCAGTGTGTTGTCCTACTACAGCGGTGTTTTGGCCGTCTTATAATTGTTACAAGGGTGAAACCGGGATACAAACTTACTTACGAGAGAATGATGTAGAAGTTCTAGAAACACCGACGGTTGCAACTGTAAGAGGAGAGGCACCTCAAGTCTATACATGCAAAGCAACTGTATGTGGCGATGGAATTAAACACGACGGATTCTATTGCGGCGTTGGAAAATGTAATGTCTTCGGTTGCAACTGTGATGCTGGCTGTTTTCAAGGAGACGCTGTGGAAAGCTTCAGGTTACGCACCGGAATTTCCAATGCCGTAGGTGGTCTCGACTTGATAGATATAACTACGTGGATACCCAATGTCATTCCGTGAATTGAATGGTTTGTTATTCCCCTACACAATTTTTCCTATACTTTGAAGCAATATATTACTCCTGTTTTATTCCGATTATACGTGCACGGTAAATATTTTTATGGTCATATTCATTGTATCTGTATAAATTAAATTTTCCTTTATATTTTTGTTTGGTTTTTTGAGATATAAACGTGTGTGGGTAAATAAAATGGTTATATCGTCTTTGTATTGCAATCTACATATGGAGACAAAAATGTAACACCAGTAACAGTGCGGTTAAGGTTATGCGTTGTCTGTCAGTGAGACAGTACAAGCCCTGAGACTGTATAAGCTGGATTGTCCACTGAACAAAGTATCTCCCATTTAAGGGGGTTAAGCTACAACTCCCACGCTTGGCAGGCGTCTTGAGGATCGTAGTGTAAAATAGCAGTTCTTCAGAAGGCGCTGCTGCCCACCTTCCGACATTTTACCCTTAGTCGCCTCTTACGACACTCATAGGTAGCAATGGGGGGGTGACATCCTTGCCTGGCACCCCACGGGTCCCACAGCTCCACGAAACAGTGAATCATTAATGAAGTAAGGCAGTATTTTGATTTAGGAATCCAGTCCAAGTTCTAATTAACTTCACCGACTGTTCCGAGGAACTGTTCGATTTACTACCTGCAGCTCAATTTCGCCATCGGACGTCCCGACAAAGCATGATGATTCATCAATTTCATGTCGATGTAGGTAGAAAATGCCGTGAAAATGGACCTGGAACTCCACAACCTTGCGATTTTCAAGGCATTTTCTTCCATTTCCACGGATTTCAACGCCCACCATACCGAATGGCTTGGTTCGCGCACAACCGATCATGCGGAGAGATCTGTTCACGTTTTCGTTTGGCATATGATCTAACACAACTGGTCACTTCGCCTACGCGTATCCCATGACCATACCTGTTACCATGATAACCTTCCCTGTTGGACCTTCTGCTGACCTCTCACCCAGACAACTACTCAGTATCCGTGAACGCTCCTCTTGGTTCTTCGGACCTCTGCCTGATCCGGAGTTCAGTGCCGGTTACACGCCCAACTCGACCCCGTTTCGTAGGTTGTCGTCGCGTGTGGTACTATATGCATACGGCTATGAACACGGCATCCATATATGGTCGACATCCCGAAAATACGCACAAAGCGTTTTAAATCTAGTCTTATAATGCGTACGGCCGAATTATGGAACACCCTACCAGCGTCTCTATTTCCCGATATATATAATCTGGAAGTCTTCAAGTACAGAGTAAACAGGTATTTGCTAGGCAAGCATGCTCCACCGTCGACCGCGTCGTCACTTTCCATCAGGTGAGACTGTGGTCAAATGCTTGCTTATCACAATTAAATTAAAAAAAAAAAAATGTCTGCAGATTAAGACGGGATGCGGTCTTTTTTTGCATCCTACCCATGGGGGCAAGTTTATTTCTTGCCGGATGATCCAGATGTCACTGCCGACTATGTTGCTGGTGTAGTGCTTCAAGGTATGGAACTCTTTATTCCATATTCTGCAGTGCCCATCGGTGGCAGGTTCCAGCCCTGGTTTGGTCGTACTTGTAAAAGCGCGACGTTGCCGCTCCACGTGACAATAAATCAAAAATAATTCTAAATAATAATATCGGAGAGATGCCATCAGGCCTACTCGACTTATGAATATCCAAGGAAATCAGTGCTTTACGTACAGCCCTTTGCCGGAAATTTATATCCGGAGGTATCACACTGTGGTATGTAGTGGTGAGTTCCCCTGGTCATCCAAAGTTGATGTTGACGAAAAGGGAGAGCCCAGAAGATCGGCTTTCTCCTTTGCGGTGTGAGCCAGTGTGTCATTCTCTCTGTGCAGAGGCGGTACAGATGACCGACAAAAATTCCCCTGGACAGCTCTGGCGAGAGACCAGAACGCACGTGTTCCCGAAGGAAGACGGGCTAATCTCTTGCCAATTCTGCCGGTATGCTCCGACTTCGCTCTTGCGATTACTCTTTTGAAGGACGTGGAGGCAAAATTATATTCCTTTTTGAGATCACTGGTATTTAAATCCTTAGATGCTACTGAGTTGGCCCAAGCTTGGTAACGCTCTAGTTTTTGGCCAGAGGCCATTTTACAAGTACGACCAAACCAGGGCTGGAACCTGCCACCGATGGGCACTGCAGAATATGGAATAAAGAGTTCCATACCTTGAAGCACTACACCAGCAACATAGTCGGCAGTGACATCTGGATCATCCGGCAAGAAACAAACTTGCCCCCATGGGTAGGATGCAAAAAAAGACCGCATCCCGTCTTAATCTGCAGACATTTTATTTTTTTTTAATTTAATTGTGATAAGCAAGCATTTGACCACAGTCTCACCTGATGGAAAGTGACGACGCGGTCGACGGTGGAGCATGCTTGCCTAGCAAATACCTGTTTACTCTGTACTTGAAGACTTCCAGATTATATATATCGGGAAATAGAGACGCTGGTAGAGTGTTCCATAATTCGGCCGTACGCATTATAAAACTAGATTTAAAACGCTTTGTGCGTATTCAAATCAAATCATTTATTGCGTATTATGTAGGTATCTTAATAACTATTTACATATCACTACATAATGACCCAGGATTGGGTATGGCAACTTAGTGTGGAGCGGCCCGATTTATTAATATTTGTCACATAGGTATTGTTCTAACGTGTAATAAGATTTTTCGATCAATAAGTTTTTCAGTTTTTTACGAAGGTTATATTCATTATCAACATTCTTTAATTCGTCCGGTAATTTATTGTATATTTTTATGGCCATTGCATGGGGACCGGTACTTTGCATTAATAATCTGCACTTAGGTACTTCTAAGTTTTGTCTAAACCTGAGCGGGTAATTTCGTGGTTTATCTGCAAGCTTTATGAAATATTTTCGGGATGTCGACCATATATGGATGCCGTGTTCATAGCCGTATGCATATAGTACCAAACGCGACGACAACCTACAAAACGGGGTCGAGTTGGGCGTGTAACCGGCACTGAACTCCGGATCAGGCAGTGGTCCGACGAACCAAGAGGAGCGTTCACGGATATTGAGTAGTTGTCTGGGTGAGAGGTCAGCAGAAGGTCCAACATGGAAGGTTATTATGGTAACAGGTATGGTCATGGGATACGCGAAGTGACCAGTTGTGTTAGATCATATGCCAAAGCGAAAACGTGAACAGATCTCTCCGCATGATCGGTTGTGCGCGAACCAAGCCATTCGGTATGGTGGGCGTTGAAATCCGTGGAAATGGAAGAAAATGCCTTGAAAATCGCAAGGTTGTGGAGTTCCAGGTCCATTTTCACGGCATTTTCTACCTACATCGACATGAAATTGATGAATCATCATGCTTTGTCGGGACGTCCGACGGCGAAATTGAGCTGCAGGTAGTAAATCGAACAGTTCCTCGGAACAGTCGGTGAAGTTAATCAGAACTTGGACTGGGTTCCTAAATCAAAATACTGCCTTACTTCATTTATGATTCACTGTTTCGTGGAGCTGTGGGACCCGTGGGGTGCCAGGCTAGGATGTCACCCCCCCCCCATTGCTACCTGTGAGTGTCGTAAGAGGCGACTAAGGGTAAAATGTCGGAAGGTGGGCAGCAGCGCCTTTTGAAGAACTGCTATTTCACACTGCGATCCCCAAGACGCCTGCCAAGCGTGGGGGTTGTAGATTAACCCCCTTAAATGGGAGATACTTTGTTCAGTGGACAATCCGGCTTATACAGTCTCAGGGCTTGTACTGTCTCACTGACAGACAACGCATAACCTTAACCACTGTTACTGGTGTTACATTTTTGTCTCTATTTGTAGGTTGCAATACAAATACGACATAACCATTTTATTTACCCCACACACGTTTATATCTCAAAAAAACAAACATAAATATTAAGGAAAGTTTTATTTATACAGATACATTGAATATGACCAAAAAATATTTACCGTGCACGTATAATAGGAATGAAACAGGAGTAGTATATTGCTTCAAATTATAGGAAAAATTGTGCAGGCGAATAACAAACCATTCACTTCACGGAATGACATTGGGTATCCACGTAGTTATATCTATCAAGTCAAGACCACCTACGGCATTGGAAATTCCGGTGCGTTCCCTGAAGCTTTCCACAGCGTCTCCTTGAAAACAGCCAGCATCACAGTTGCAACCGAAGACATTACATTTTCCAACGCCACAATAGAATCCGTCGTGTTTTATTCCATCGCCACATACAGTTGCTTTGCATGTATAGACTTGAGGTGCCTCTCCTCTTGTAGTTGCGACCGTCGGTGTTTCTAGAACTTCTACATCATTCTCTCGTAAGTAAGTTTGTATCCCGGTTTCACCCTTGTAACAATTATACGACGGCCAAAACACCGCTGTAGTAGGACAACACACTGATTCAACGTAGACTAAGCCATACATGAGTAAAATCGAGATCGTAAATAGTAAAGCAAAATTATTTGTATACATTTTGGAGACGAAAATAATGTATGTCAATCACTTGAAAAATTGAACACCAATGATATTTTACGCCTGCAAACTGTGGTATTTATATACCTAAATCTGTGTAATAAAGAATAAATAAACAATAAAAGTATGGTAATATAAAGTCGAAAAACAGGCCTTGTATCTGTGGAACTAACATCGAAGGTTCCATACGATATGTTTGTGTATATTTTTTTGGTTAGTTCAGTACCTTTGTACGTGTTTGAGTTACTGGGCGGCTGGTTTTTTGTTTTTTGTTAGGATTGTTTTTAAGTTTGTGTTTTAATCTCACCACGTTCATTAATACGTGCAGAGCAAATTCAAAATTGTATATCCACGCGAACATAGCTGCAGAAGCGCTCGTAGCGAAGTTTACTTAGCTGTTCTCAACTGATCAGCAAAGTTAAGCAACATCGCCCGCGGTCATGAGTTGGATGGGTGGCCGCTAGTGACATTACTACTGAGCGTTTCCGTGCTTCGGAGGCCACGTTAAGCCGTCGGTCCCGGTTGTTGTCTTAAGACAGGAAGTAGGATTAGGAATAGCATTTACATATTTTGGAAAATACAGTCAGAAGAATAATTTTAACACAAAAGCGTTTTGTAAAGCCGGCTATATGCGTTAAATAAATCCTAAATTTATCTGACAAATCAAGGTTATAAAAATGTCAGTTACTGCATACCTTTCTCATACATTTCTTTGGAATGCTTCGTGGTGTAGATAAATATAATAGAAAGTAAAACAATGACCTAAATTTTTCCTATCGTATATTTGTGATTATGTAATGTAATCCGCATAGCAGGCGTTATTGCAAACCGAACAATATTAAAAAAGAAAATCAATTCGACAAAAAATATATGTCTAAATGTCACTAGAAAACGAAGAGATTGCATGACGAGTTTTAAAATTTAATAAAAGTCATTTTGTACTCAAACGGGCAGCAGCTACATACTCGTATATATATAGAAAAAATAAATCATATGTTTTTTTTTGTCATAACCTTTCTTAAACTTCAAATGTTATTGAGGTAACCGACTGTCAAGTTAGTGTCCCTCGGATGTCTTTTAGTGTTTGTCACTTATGGAAGGTCAATTTGGAAGCAAATATTGGTTTTTTTATTTTAATTCACAACATTTTATAAAAAAGGTTACTGTGTTACACCAGATGTCAATGTGGGGTTTAAAGGAAGTTGAGCATTTTTAGATTAAATTTGAAAGATAAAGTGGGTGAATTGCAAAAAAGAGATTTGTTATAATTCAATAAAATTCGGTATTGCATAGAATTTTATTAAATGAAATTATAGAAATTCATTAGCAAAAAATAAAATGCTTTTTTTTAATACTGTGAGATTCCAATATACATTCAAAAACGTCCTGTCAAGTTCATTTATACGCACTTTTTTTATCTGCAGTTCTACACCTAGGTAACTACCTAGGTGTTGAACTGTAACCTATAAATATCATAATAAATACATAGTAATTATGTACAAAATCAAATTAGAATATATTAAAACTAACTTTAATTATTGGCAGCTGTCCTTGAGAGCCAGTACTTCTAGGTTAGCTTGAACAACATCTTCGACCACATCATCACTTACCATCAGGTGTGATAGTGGTCAAAGGCTAACCTATCAGCATATAAAAAACAAAAAAAAAGACAGGAAGTAGGATTAGGAATAGCATTCACATATTTTGGAAAATACAGTCAGAAGGGTAATTTTAACACAAAAGCGTTTTGTAAAGCCGACTATATTCGTTAAATAAATCCTTAATTTATCTGACAAATCAAGGTTATAAAAATGTCAGTTACTGCATACCTTTTTCATACATTTATTTGGAATACTTCGTGGTGTAGATATAATAGAAAGTAAAACAAAGAAAATCAAAATCACAAAATTCAAACAACAAAAATCAAACAATCGTATATTTGTGATTATGTAATGAAATCCGCATAGCAGGCGTTATTGCAAACCTAACAATATTAAAAAAGAAAATCAAATCGACAAAAAATATATGTCTAAATGTGACTAGAAAACGATGAGATTGCATGACGAGTTTTAAAATTTAATACAAGTCATTTTGTACTCAAACGGGCAGCAGCTACATACTCGTATATGAAAAATAAATCATATGTTTTTTTTTTGTCATAACCTTTCTTAAACTTCAAATGTTATTGAGGTAACCCACTGTCAAGTTAGTGTCCCTCGGATGTCTTTTAGTGTTTGTCACTTATTGAAGGTCAATTTAGAAGCAAATATTTGATTTTTATTTTAATTCACAACATTTTATAAAAAAGTTACTCTGATACACCAGGTGTCAATGTGGGGTATGGAAGTTGAGCATTTTTAGATTAAATTTGAAAGATAAAGTGGGTGAATTTCAAAAAAGAGATTTGTTATAATTCAATAAAGTTCGGTATTGCATAGAATTTTATTAAATGAAATTATAGAAATTCGTTCAATAAAATTGGTAAAATATTTTTTTTATTTTGTGAAATTCCAATGCATTTAAAAAACGTCCTGTCAAGTTCGTTTATACGCACATATTTTTATCTGCAGTTCTACACCTAGGTAACTGCACCTATAAATATCGTAATAAATACATAGTAATTATGTACAAAATCAAATTAGAATATATTAAAACTAACTTTAATTATTTAACCTAAAAATAAAGTGTAGGGAACTTCTCGACTAAATCAGCTTTCTTTCTAGAAGGAAACTCATTTTCATTCACTTCTATATGATAAAATAAATTACTATATTCATTTGTACATGACTTTATTTACAATTATTCAACAATACAATGCACTTCGTAAGCTGATCATAAAGAATATCCCAGAACTTTCCCGCGTTTTTCTCCACGTCACACAATTGCCATTTGTTGCCGCTAGAGGCGCCGTAGGCGCGTCACAGATAACTCATAAAATTTCTCACGACCACAGACTCACAACACAATACTAATATGGATCGCTAACATATATTTTTAGGCAGTGACTTGCCTGATATAGATTGTCACTATACCAGGCACGCCAGGTAACAAAAGGACAGCTGCCGGAAAACACTGTTAGGTGCTTGGCGAAAGATTTTCTACTTGAAAAGTCTTGTTTAGTACCAAAGAGTTATACAAAAAACGTCTGAAGAAAAAGCTAAAGAACCACTTCATGTAGAAAATGTGTCACCAAGCACCGTGTGACACAAACTGTATGTTCCGGCAGCAGTCCTTGAGAGTCAGTAAACATATAGCACAACGAGTATCGTCTGTGTACATATTCACAAGATAACAATAATTTTTTGATATCTTCAATTCAACGATTGCTATGAATTAGATACAGGTAGGTGGGCTCGGTTCGCGAAATCAGTAAAAAGACCAATCGAAAAAAAAGTTGAGAATTACGTAGCAAAACATGTTTATACACAGTAAAATTTCTTTTTTTTAAATTATATTATCCCTCATTATGACGGAAAAAGCTCGAGGCCCACCTTATGTTAAGCGGATTAACCTCAGTCATCTCTATCATCACAAGTCACGAATTTCACTGCGCCCGTCACTTTGAGACATAGTTGTTAAGTCTCATGTGTTAATTTCACTGGATCTCAAGGACTGCTGCCGAAACACACCGTTAGGTGCTTGGCGACAGATTTTCTACTTGGGTAGTAGCTAGCCAGGTGGTCAATTGCAAAATGCCCTTCCACCATGCGATGAAGCTCAAGCCGGCGGTGGCGATCGAACCGGGGTACTGCGGTACGGCAGTCCATAGCTATTACCGCTCGGCCATCATTGCTTCGAAATTATCTTATTGTCATCATTGCTTCGAAAATATATTTAGTTAGTATCTTATATATATGACGGAGATTGAGAGCCGAAACGGGTCGGTATGTCGTCCCAGGAGACGGATCCGTTATCTACTCAGGTTGGTCGTCCATTATGGGCGTGCACTTGCAGATTTTCACAAAATAACACCCAGAGAATATCGTATGATTACAATTGTAATTCACAAGAAACTTATTACAGCAAAACTACATAGGATCACGTTGATTAATGGATTAAGAGCCAATGGGTTTGCACGCGTCCATCACGTTCGGCGGTTGTCCGTCAAGAAGTGCGAACACTTCAAAAATCAGAGAGGAAGTGAACGACTGCGACAGGCATCTGGCCGCCATGACACCTACAACTCCATTCGGTGTTACCCGCTCTAAAAATGAATAATCGAACACAAATCAATATCGATTATAGTACTGAACATAATTAGTAATCTAAATAATCATAACGTTTTATTTTTAATCTTCGTAACTCCATTAAATTGTTCACGCACCGTTATATATAAATAATATATATAAGATACTAACTAAATATATAGATATATTTAGTTAGTATCTTATCTATAGACAATTACACTAACTAAATAAAACTTTTAAGTGCGTGTCGGGTCACGCGCAATGTAGGGTTCCGTAGTTGCCCGTTATCAATATATATAACGCTTCTGTTGTTATTTTTTATCTCTTCCACTTTCTTCCTGCTAAAGCTAAAAAATAGGAGTACGATTGCTGCCAAGTAATTTTTTAAGCAGAATTCGTTGGTATATTGCCATCTAGCGGCAGTTTTGTGAATCCTAGATATATATATTTAAGGACCGACAAACATAGTCACAATATTTTCTTAATGTAAAAGTATTCTTATTTTTAATACATAATTGTGAGACCATCATACTATATTTAAGTAAGTCAGCAGTAATACACATTATATGGCTTCTCGTGTATGGCTAGGACAATGTCTAAAAAGTACCTTATACCGAAGCTCATCGATCAACTCTGTACTGTCATATATGTTATGTATGACATAGATCCTCCTGGAGTTTAATTCCAATATAGCATCTCTTCAGATGATTTCATTTTATGAAAAAAAAAAAATACATACGTCGCGTCGTAAGAATTTCCTTTGAATTCTTTCAATATCATAACATTTGTAAAGTGGGTTCCACACTGCCATAGCGTATTCCAACTGAGGTCGAACCACTTTAAGTACAATAAATATTAAGTACGTTAATTCGTTGTTAAAGTTACTAAAGGACCCTTATGACGGAATTAAATATTTTAAAACCACGTGTTTTTTTAATGATATTGTGACGGAACAAGCCCGATGCCCACTTCATGTGAAGTGAACTAACCTCTGCCTATAACAAATGCATTTCGTCAACGACACTGTGCCCGTCACACTGAGACGTACAGTTGTTAGTTCTCATGTGTCTGTAATTTTACTGGCTCTCAAGGACTGCTGCCGGAACACACTGTTAGGTGTTAGGTGCTTGGCGAAAGGTTTCAACTTGAGGGTATTCGCTAGCCAGGCGGGCATTCGCAAAATGCCCTTCCAGCTCAAGAAGCAGCCTTGAAGCTCAAGTCGGCGGCGGGATTTGAACCATGGACCTGCCAATGCCACTGAGCCATCACTGCTTTAGAATTTATACATCAACGATTAATTAACTATCTTATATTCCTAAATTCTTTATGACTTGAACTTTATCCAAAGAGCAAACTTCCTCGGCCACTTGCAACTTTTTGAGTTATTGTACCAAAAATATGTTTTGCTCTGAATTTAATTGTGGAAGGTCTTATGTTATTTTTTGCATTTATAAATCAGTATCGTAATCTAGTCCTTGCATTAAATCACTACTAACTTCCCCAATTCTGTGTGGTCTGCTCATTCCAAAATCAGATAAATCTTTTCCAGTAATAGTAAAATATCATCTGCCATATCATTTTTATATTTATACCACCAGTATTGAAGATTTGAAAAGCCTCTTGTAGCTACTAATATAGAAAAAAAAACTTATACATAAAAAAGTTAAAAGAACTTTTTGACCGACTTCACAAAAATACTCCTCCTTTTTGTGAAGTCGGTCAAAAAGCTCTTTCACATTGGGCGCAGATTTGCATTGTAAAGCCACTTCTAGAGATATATCCCAATGGTTGTCAAACTCTAACAGTTCTCTTTCCTCACATGCCTTTCGAATTGTCGGAAATTCTCAATTATTTAGCTTTTTACCATCTTTGAAAGAGGTTGGCTCACGCACATCGTGTAAAATCATTCTTAAACAAGAGCATTCCATGTTACTATTATGGACTGTGTATACTCGACCTAAAGCATCTCCAGATTTAACACCAGGCCAATTCTGTACAGGTACCCCTTGAATTCGGCATTTCTATTCTCTTCTTGTTGTGTTCCCAGTGTCATATCTCGATACCTCAACATAGAGAAGAGTCCGTACTAATTCATCTTTGGAACAGAGGTTAGTAAGTGTCGTTTTTGGAGGAGAAGCTAATCTTTTTTGAAAATTATTTTCAGTAAAGTACGTTCACCATTTTCTAGGTGCACATTGAGGTGTTTATATGGCACCCAACCGTCACGGTTGGGTGCCTCTCGAGTAACGGGACTCCAAAGAGCCGCCAAACAGCTTTGTTGCTACTGACATAACGACCAAACTGATATGTACGTAGGTACTTCATCTATGGAATTAACATATCTGTGTTTCTGAAACTGAAAATGGCTTTTTTTTAATATTGTTATGATTGCAATAACGCCTGCTAAGCGGATTACATTACAAAATTACAAATATACGATAGGAAAAATCCCGCACATGACTTAAATTTTTCCTATCGTATATTTGTAATTTTGTAATGAAAATGGCTTGGTAGCTAACTTTATTAATATACTTACAGTTATATTTAACAGCGGGGACTGAACGGCAAGCCTCAACATTTATATGGGTGTTAAACATTTTGGAGAAAACAGGGGTATAACGACCCACCCCAACCATTATCTACAGTAACATAACTACCATTTCTGAATTTTACAGATTCTGTTAGACCTCAGTTTGCTGACGCCCTTCTACGATAAAATGGATATCCGTTATCATTGAGGAAAGTCTCATTAGTAAGCTTGCGAGGGTATTTTAGTGCATCTGCCATCATTCATGGCGATGGTTGAGACACCAAAAGCCATCCATGATTAAAACCTCAAAATGGTGATCAAAGATCGAAACAGCATGGTAATGGACACCCTGTTGGAATGCGTCCATGGGTTAATAGTTTAGTTCTGTGTTTTAATAATTATTCTATTGTTGTCTCATATTATAAATGTGTAGAATAATTGTACTCAACGAGTACAAGCACGGGTATCCAGAGCGGTCATGCTCATATGAAAAGGTGTCTAGCGGCGGTGTTGTGTGTCGGGTTGCCGCTTCAAATATCTTCGCTCAAAAATGGCTGAGGAATGCAATGGCGGGCACATGCAACTCGTGAATGGGTGTTGCAAGAGGACGCTGGGGGCCAACTCCCACCTTTTAGGAAACCATCATAAAAAATGAGCGTTTTGTTTCATGCTTAAAATAATCATTCGCAGTCACGAACTATCACCGACCCACAATCTCGTCAAGCAATATTGGATTGATCCTACTTAAGGAACGAATGAAATATGTATCTCGGATGTGCAAGCGAGATACAAGATGTTTATAATATAGCGTTATCCCGCTCGCACTGTTCCGAACTTCGATGTTATGGAAACTTTACCATAGTTTAAAGACATTAATTGTATGCTGCACATTAACTGTCTGTAGCTTTTTATAGTTTCAGTCATCAAATAATTTTGTTGCTAATAATTTATTTTAGAGTACAATAAAAATAGAAACATTGTACGTAATTTTCACATTAATTATACCCATTTTTATCGTAAAATAGATAAAATCAAGTTTAAATCCGCTGCTAGAAAATAACTATTTGAGATGGAGAAACATGATGGATTTGTCGCTGGAACAGTAATAGTTCCTACGTCAGAGTTCGCGAATAGAGTGAACAATTTGTTGTGACGTCATCAAAACGCTGAGCGATTCCATTACCGATTGTAAGCCTGCTTAATTGATGTGAAGGTATGAAATTTAGCAGTAAGATTAAGTTATTATTACTATAAGAGGTGGGAGTTGGCCCCCTGGCCTGCCCTGGGTGCGTATGACTTTACTGAAAAAAAATATCACGTTTCTTAAACACTATATCCCCCTTAGAATGTTGTATGATTCCTATTTATTGTTTAATTTTTTTAAATCGGCCAAGTGCTATTCGGGCTCGCGCACTGAGGGTTTCGTACAAACCTGTAGGTATTTAAGTAAGAGTTCTATTGCTAAATGAAATCCATAACATTGTAAAATTATTAAAAATATTTGACGTTGATTAGTACCAAATTTCAAGATTCTGAGTTTTTGGAAGTAAGGCTGTTACTTTTGATTGCGTTAGCAGGAAGGACATGGGAAAGTTTTTATCCATCAACCATAAAGAGGGTAATGGTTTCGCGCGATAACCGACAAACATGCAGATGGAGCTGCGGCCGGAAAGCTACTATTTATATAAAATCATAATAAGACATTGTCTACCACATATGATTAACACATGCGTAGACAGGTCACAGTAGAGTTTTGTGCAACTTAAAAAAAACAACATGTCATAAACAAAATATTATGTTTATGACTATTCAAAATACTCTCCTTTACATTTTAAACAGTTTTTCATGCGATCGAATCATTTTTTAAAACAGGAGGACCACAGATCTGAAGCCATGTTTTCTACGTGCTGATTGAACGCTATCACTGCCTCTTCGGAACTGGTAAAAGTGAAAACTCTCATCAAATCTTTGATTTTGGGGAAAATACAGAAATCGTAGGGTGCTGGGTCGGGGCTTTAAGCAAGATGGGAGACGAGTTGTACTTTTTCGGAAGCTAAAAATGACTTTGTTTTGTTGGCCGTGTGAGAAGAAGCGTTGTCATGATGTAAGAGAACGCGGATTTTTGGTAGTCTTTCGCGATTTTTTTCGAACACCCTTGGTAAACAAATGGTAGAATACCACGGCATTAACACTCTGACGGCGACTTGTGTAACCGATCTAAAAATATCGGTTAACTTAATAATTAAAAATTTCACTAAATATTAATTTAAATCAGCGCGCCATCTGTAGGCAAACGACCAAACGTCTATCTAAATTCCATATGAAGTTAGAAAAGACCTATAAAGCGATAAGCTTAAATACCTTTGCCGAGCGCTGAGGTAGTACAGCGACTCACCAATAGAGGTCGCGCATAACAATCACAACGTTAAGTCTGGTAGTAACACTCTTCTTCTTCTTCCTTTCCTCCATTCAATTAGACTATTGACAGTTAAAATAAATGTCAATCCAGTCTGTCAGAAAATACCATGATGGTGGTTTTTGAGTTCCGCTAGAGGAACGTTGCATTTTAAATATTTTCAAATCAAGTGCAGTCATTGGCTTTGCGACGACAACGGTTTTGGAGGCTTTTTTCGTTACCATATATGGTAATGAAATTCGCCCCCGACATCCGCCCAACATGATGCCTTTCCTCAACGAGGAATAGCGATCACTTTGACCCCAGCCATCCTCTGTGCAACTACTACTAAAGACTCAGTTAACTAAATTAACTAAATCTACAAGTTCTATTACAAGCCCCAAAATCTGGGTAAGTTTGTGTTTTAAAGTGAAAGTGTACTTGACCACCCCATTAAAATCTAACCTAAAAACCTATGGTATGTAATCTTATTTTAATTGCTGTACTTTATTGTGTGTCTTACCTGCTAACTCTCTTGTTCAATTTATGTGTTTTATGTTGCTTCACAACATTCTAATCTGTTCTCTATTTTACGCCCTTCTGGCAAACTTTAAAGGATGTTGCTGGTAGCTCGCAATTCACGAGGTACCTAGGCTAGCCCCTTTTTTGCTCGGTAGTGAACGGACCTCGTGGATTGTGAGCATCATTGCCGGCAACATACCTACTTGCGCCCTTCTGGCATTCTGAGCGGCTGGTGGTTCGCCTTCGCTTAGGGCCTAGCTAGTCCCTTTTGCTCGGTAGCGGAAGCCTTAGCGGAGGCGAATTCTTCACCAGCAGCATCTACCTCTTTGGCCCTTATGGCATACCTCTTGTTTGCTGGCGGGCCACATCCCTAAAGGCCCTCTGCGAGTCCCTAATATGCTCAGTAGCAGAGGGACAGTGGACCCTCCAGCTCAGCATCTCACTGGACCCATTGTGACCGGAAACATCTGATTCCAGGGTTCAAGTACGAGGCTGAACTGCCAGTACGAGACGGAGAACTTTCCGTACTACACACTACTTCTGAACTCCGGCCGTCCTCTGACCTCCAGCACCGACCGCGGCCAAACGTCTCTACAGCATCTAGCTGGGACATTCTACCGGCGCGGCGGTGTGGAGCCGAGCCCTGCACGGCAGACCTGCTGCTGAGCATCAACTCGGATACTAGCGGACCGGAGCTAAGTCCTTAAACAAGGAAGCTTGCCAAATTGATAAACCTGTCTGAAATCCACGACCCTTTCTCTTGATTATACTTTATTCTGTACTCTCTCTTCTTTCTTTCATGCTCCCTTCTACCCTGAGTAGGTAGGTAGGTGACACTTGACAAATGCAGCTGAGCCGGGGCAGACAGCGCCGTCAACGTCAGTTACGCGTTGAGGCCCGTGCCCGTCACTTCGCGCAATCGTGACTCCCAGACGAAGGACTTCAAAACAGTCCGAAACTGGTCAGACACTTTCCGGCAAATATAACGCGGGTCCTAGCCGGTTCCTAATAAGTTAATATGGATAAAACTCGCGATAGTTTCCAAAGTGAAGTTTCTCGCCTATGTCACTTTTGTTGGTCTGTTCTCATTTTCAAACACTCATTCACAGGATTGCTGTTTTTTTTCGGGTTCAAAACAATAAATCAACGTTTCGTCTCCTGTGACAATGTCATAAACAGCATTAGAATACACGTCTCGAGGTCATACTTCGGTAGCATCTGTGAGCACCATTCCACGCGAGCCCGCTTCTGCTCCGCTGTCAGTCATGAGGGATCCAACGACAAAAAAGTTCCCGAACTTTTAATTCTTCGTGTAAAATTTTCTGAATTTAGCTCAAACTAATCCCCAATAGTCCTCTAATTGTGCCATAGGTAATCCGCGGGTTTTCTTCAATTAGCCGCTTAACATTAGCACTAAACATTATTTTCCTGATTGACAAGAATGTATCAATTTGTGTTAATAATGACTAAAATAAAATGACTAATTGTAAATTTTGACATTGCTTTTTCTGATATAATATGTAATTTTGAAATAATCGGTATAAATATAGACGAAATAAGACTATGAAAAACCAACAACCACACATAATTCTTGACTTAATTTTAACGCATTGACATTAATATTTTGATTTATCAATTTTAATTATTTCATTTTTTTGTAAAATAATAGTATTCAATATTATTGACTAAGATTCTTTTTTAAAAATTTGTACGCCACATGTGGCAAGGACATGAGTTACGAAATCTGAAAGAAAAGTCCGGTGATTTGCTGGGAAAATTATGTTTTAACAGAGTTTCTGCTACATTGGGACACGAAACCAATGACTTCTAGAGGTAAGGAAGAACAAAAAATTTCAACTAGATTCGCCATTTGTATTGAATCAGAGATTTGATTTTTATCAATAGTTAAGACATGTTGAATCTCTAGGTTTATTTTTACCAGTTTCAATATTTAAAGTCTTCCAAATGGTTTTTATTTTATTTTTAGACTTGCTAATTTTGTTTCTAATAAAAAGAGATTTAGCACACAAGCAAACAGACTTGAACATTTTTGAATACTTCCTAACTGTGTTACAACAATAATAAATTCGACGCCTGGACGCAGGCGGGTGCCTAGCCAAGGATGTGCGCGTGCGCCAGCACATTATGAAAGTTAAAAATACTATTAAGTACGATACATTAAATTATTTTTAATCTTACCACACAAATAGAAAGAGCAAAAGATATTTCCCCAGTTGCATTAGCTATGAAGCAATGATGGCTGAGTGGTAATAGTTAAGGACTGCCATGCCGCAGGTCCCTGGTTCGATTCACACCGCGGCTTTGAGCTTCACCGCATGGTAGCAAGCAGAAAATCTGAAGCCAAGCACCTAACGATGTGTTCCGGAAACAGTCCTTGAGAGTCAGTGAAATTACAGGCACGTGAGACTGAACAATTATGTCTCAAGGTGACGGGCGCAGTAAAATTCGTGACTTGTGATGAAATGCATCTATTATAGGAGAGGTTAGTCCGCTTAACATCAAGTGGGCCTTGACTTGGAAAAGTGCCCACATAATACCCATACATATAGAAAGATTAAAGAAAAAAGGAAACTATCGCCTTATCTCAATTTTGCCCGCTCTATCGATTTTTTTCGAGACGCAAATACACAATCATATTTATACCACACCCACTCATAAAACGTCTCATTACTCGTTCATAAACATGTTATTAAGTTCGTCATTTCTCCCTTATAAATGTACGGCGTGGAAAGTTATATGGATTTTCATGTAGCGTTCTTTTGTTTTTAGCTGCTTACATAATAAAAAATCAATATCAAAAAGGTTTTATAACAAATAATTAGAGAAAAGAGGTGTGATTTTTATTTGTACTCGATTTTCAATGAAAGGAGGTTTGCAACCTTTTTTTGCACTACGAGAAAACAAGCGCGGCAATTTCTTATGTTTGGTTAAATTTTGTTTTTTATTAAATTGATATTTTAACAGTACGATTTTAATTATTTAAAATAATTTTCCTAAATGTCATCTCATAGTGAAAGTGACGATTTTATAATGATGATGCCACCAGAAATAAGAAATGCAGCTCAAGAAGTCATAAAGAAGTTTCTGCCTGAGAAGTCTCGAGGTAAGTACGAGAAAACGTATAATGACTTTGTTTTACTTGTAGGTCTAGTATAAAGCACAATGTATCACTCGGGAGAAAGTTCTATTTCTGTTCTCGAGTTGCCTTTAAGCCACAAATTCTCGAACAGAAACAGATCGTTTTCTCCCCTCGATGTACAATGTACTATTATTTATCCTAGCTAACATAACGTTATTATTCCCTAGCAACATGGATTTGTTCCACATGGATCTAATGTTACAATCTTATATAAACATATAAGAAACTACTGAAATATTTTAAAAGAGATTCAATTTAAAAGCAGAATTGAGTACTTATTTGCGTATTTCAGCATAGATGTGGATTCAGTTCAGTAAAAAACATTTTATTATAGGAGTCAAAATATTCTTAATTGTATTAAGGATCTCATTTTATAAGGCGCCTGTTTATTACCAAATGGTAATAAACCGGTCCAAATTAGACACCGGACTGATACTGAAAATCACTTTCTCATTAAAACCCCAACATCTGATCCGATCCGGTGATCGAACTCATTGTAATTTTCTTATTTATAACTAGCCGCGCCACGTGGTTTCACTCGTGTAGACAATGATGATGAAAAGTATGGAGAACCTAAACTATTCCGTTGTTTCATCCAAACCCTCAAGCCTTTAAAACGTGAATACATGTAGAAGACACAAACTTTACATACATACATTTAATCACGCCTGTATATATTAGGCAGAGGTGTGTAAACACCCGTGTTTCGGTCAATTGGGTTTTGGTCCCATGTGATAGGGGGCGAGCCTATTGCCATTCACCGGGCACAGTTTCAAGGTCATACGAAATCATTTTTCTAACACACTAGACGAAACACAAGAACATATTACTGTGACCGCCTAGACCCTACCTACCATAAAATTTTATGCATCTATTATCTACAAAATTTTAACACATGCAAGTAATAAATTTCTTTCAAGATGTGTCACTTTACATCCTTCAGATAAAATAATATTAGAGACATGTATTTTTTTTTTGTCACTGCAATCTTGAGAACAGTCGAAAAACTTGGGTTCACAGTGCTTGAGAATTATTTAGAAACATTTGGTAAGACAAAAAAAATGTTGGGTTTATCTTTGTTTTAAAATCATAAATCGCAAACTACTTGACGTTCAAAATAGATAAGGAAGGGACTAAATTCTAAGGAAGGGTCTAAGGGTTTTCTAGAAAAAAAGCAATAAATTTAGACAGTCTGACATATGAACATAAAGTTGAGAATATGAAGCGAGGTTCTATTACGAGTGAGCGAGATAGATATTATTCGAGGGAGAAAAAAAAAATGGTTTTAACACAAATGAATGAAGCGTCTTATTTAAAATCCATTTAGTTGTACGCGTACGCTTGATCCGCCAAGTCGTCGGGAATAATTTAACTATAGTCGCTCGCGCGTGTGTTTTTTATATAAATGTTTAGAGTAAATTCAGTGAATATTTGCCGTCTTCGGGTTGCAGTTTGAAAGCTAAGTACTAGAATAAGTGCTTGGTCTAGCGTACTAAAATGTAGTTCCTTTGCATAAATTAATTAAGTCAATATTTGATTTAAATATAAATAACTTTATAAATATATTTCTTTTAACTAGTAGAGATGTTTCAAATATTTAATCTACAAAATTCATCTCTTATTCATTGATTTATTTGATGGTTTAAACGCTTTAATTATTGATATTAAATACACAATTTAAATTAAATATTCTTATTATACTGAGTGAACAATTAATTAACCTTGGCCGGTAATAAAAATATTTAGTTATTACTTCTTGAATTAAATAAATTAATAATAAATTAATTAATTTCAATAAACATTTAAATACTTTATTTTAAGTATAAATTTTAGAACGCTACCTAAGTTTTGTATTACATTTATTACTATATATTTTGAAAGGGGTTAACAGATCTTGAATATTTTAATCATTAATTAATGTTGGGCGATTAGACATTTAGCAAGATCAGATGAACTGGTTAGATCCCTGTCGTCTGCATAAATATAGCGCAGAAATAAATTGTTACATTATTGATTTATGATTCCAAAGGAATGTATTTTGTGTGACTTTTAGGTTGACTTTACATTGACTCCATCTGTTTAATTGAATTTATACAAATTAAATAAAGATCTTTATTTAAGCGTAAATATCATTGCAAAGGATTAGAAATAAACCTAGACAGTAAAATATGCTTAATATTTCACACGACAGACTGAGATGAGATTGACACTATGAACTGGAGTTTATAATTATTTGATTTTTTTTTTCAAACATAAAATGTGATTATGTTTCATAAAACCTTTGTTGCAAAGATTTGGCGAGCATATGCGTAAATTTAATAATTTTTGCACGAACTTTAACTTTCTTTAACAGTATAATTTTTGCACGAACTTTAACTTTTTTTCTTTTACTTTTCTTTAACTTGCCATTTTTGAGGCATACAAGGATATACACATGATCGAGTTGGCTATTTGCGATAAACCTAACTCACCTATCTATAATATGTATACTCTCCTTTGGGACAGGCACTTTGATCACACCAAAGCTAGGATGACTAAAACGTCTGAGTTTTAAGTCTATATGTGCGATCATCGTCGCCACTCTCCCAAAAGGAGAATTTATTTGTATATAAGTATAAAATATCAATTGATGATTGCGGCAGATAACAAAGTGAGTGTTTTTATGCTTCATTATCAGATGATATATTTTAAATAAAGATCAAAATACTATATTTGATCTAGCTCTAATGAAAAATAAATTAAATACCTAGTCTAGCCATAAATATTGTTACGAAGAAAAAACATTTTTTTTTATTGCAAATAATATTTATTACTTTTACAGTGTGTTAGTTTAATACATAAATATAAAACAATTCAAAATATAAAAAGCTTATTCGAAGTGGTCTCCATTGGCTGCAACACAGTCCTTTAAACGTTGAGGCCAGTTATCAATAGAAGCACGCACTCTTTCCATGGGAAAATTCTTCACTGCCAATCGTATGGATTGTTTTAGGGACTCCAAATTATCATGGCGTTTAGAGCAAGCCATACTCTCTAAAACTGACCATAAATCATAATCCAGCGGATTAAGATCGGGACTAGACGACGGCCAGTCTTCAGCTCTGATGAAGTCCGAAACGTTCATTTCCAACCAAGACTGCGTGGACCGAGCTTTATGACCCGGCGCTGAGTCTTGTTGGAAGGACCATACTTGGTTATTGAACATGGTGTTGTTAAGGGGTTTAACTACCTTCTCAAGAATGGTATCTTGATACACTTGTGCCGATGTTTTGATACCT
Organism: Plagodis pulveraria; assembly: GCA_963890685.1. Taxonomy (NCBI): domain Eukaryota; kingdom Metazoa; phylum Arthropoda; class Insecta; order Lepidoptera; family Geometridae; genus Plagodis; species Plagodis pulveraria. The sequence continues at coordinate 7,426,766 of OY982975.1, forward strand.
TTTTCACAAAAATATGGCTCAGTCACTCCTTCATAGCTAACACCCCACCAAACCATCACTGAAGTCGGATAATGCCCACGTTGCACTCTGTCGACTAATTGGGAAGCTTCCTTAGAGCTTTGAGCATAAATACGGTCATTTTGTTTGTTAAAATGTTGCTCAACTGTAAAGATTTTCTCATCCGTAAACAAAATTTTTCTGTGACCTCCCTTTGCGTACCGCTTCAGTAGTTGCTTCGATTTTACCACCCTATTCTTTTTTAAATTATCAGTTAAAAAATGACCAGTGCGTCTCTTATAGGCTGCAAGTCCTAAGTCATCTTTTAAAATGCGTGACATGGTTCTGGGTGCTATCTTCATCTCCCGAGATAAAATCTTTTGCTTTCGGACAGGATTTCTTCGAATTCTTTCCCTTACTGCTTTGACCACCATTTTCGTACGAACACTACGTGGACGGCCAGATCTTTTTCTGTCACAAACAGAGAAGGTCTCATTGTACCTATTAATAGCCCGGTACACAAACATTTGACTAATACCAAGCGTATGGAGAGTTTTAAAAATTACATTCGGCTCCATACCAACTTTGTGTAATGCAATCACAGCGATTCGGTTTTCTTTATCACCCCACTCCATTTTAATATAGCAAAATATTGTACAATGTATTGGCGCCAAAATTTGAAAATACAATGAACAATCGTATAAAAATGACAGATTCCAAATTCAAATGTAATATCTTTCTTATTTTTAATTGTAACAGTATTTATGGCCAGACTATGTATAGAGCTAAAGTTAAAAGCCCAACTCGATGTTATGGAACAAAGCCACACGTGTAAACGGGTCGGCTTAAGCTCAAACAATAATAACAATAAAAAATAAATGAGCTTGTACCTGAAGTTATTCTTTAAATATTTTCCGAATGGAAAATATTATATTATAATTTTATCACTTGACACTTATTTATCAGGGAACATTTGGTAGACTGGCATCGGCCGCTCAAAGACCTGGGCAACTATTTCCTAAAACCTTTATATCATGTGAAAAGAATATAAGTCCTTATGGCCATTCTTAGCGGTATCCGCTTTTCATGACGTCACATTATGACTGTCAATTCGTCGTGATAGCAAGAAACGACGCAACGTGGGATTTTCACCGTAGGAAAACAGTTTTCCAGCAGAAACGCTATGCGTGTCAGCAATTCCAAACACTAGAAACAAATTAAATTATTACCTATCAACACATATACACAGCAGATAATATGTCTTGGTTGCTTACAAGCTTGTATGCACGAAATTGTAGCAAATTTATATGCTTAATAAAACTTGATCAATAAGGCATTGCGTACATAAAATACAAAAGCGTAAATTGTTTTTGCTAATGCGTAAAACAAAAGGTTTATGAAACAAAACACATATGATAAGTTCATACCTACTTTTGTTATGGTAGAACCTTTTTCATAACTTCAAGATATGACATATTGACTATACATAACGAGACCTTGTCTATACAAAAACAAAACGAACCAGCTTAATTATATGAATCTATAATTTAAATTTAACGTAAACAAGGGCCAGCATATTTGCTTGATTTTATTACAAAAACTTCAGGTAGTTAGGAACTTCTTTTAAACACGTTAGAATTTATTTTTCTCTCTACAGGACTCTGAAATCAAAAAAAAAACACAACCACTGGAGAAGGCAGGGTTACCTAAACTTCCTGAAATACAGAAAGGTTAGATGCATGTTTTCCAGCCGCATGCGGGTGCCTTAAGCCAGTACAATAAGTTCTATTCTATAAACATTTTATGGATATTTCGTTTTATGTATGTTTTTTTATGTTTTTCAGCAGCATTGTGTTTAAAGTTTACATTACTTAAATTAATATTGCATTTATGATTACACCAGGAAAAGTAATTTCTTTTAGGTATTTTGTTCTTAACGATTCGCGGATTTTATGTTTTATAATAGTGATTAAATAGAATAGGTATAATTTTAAAGTATTAAACTCAAATAATAGAACAAAAACAATAGACGATCACAAGCCTTAGTAGTAGTATTAAATATTGGGATTCTTTTATCTTGAACTAAAACTTTATACAAAATAAATAGAGTCCCATATTTTTGATTCATCAATTAAATTCATCAATTCATATAATAATAAATATTTAATTCATTAATCATAAGGTAGTAGTATTTATAGCGAGTGAGGTGGGGTTACTCACATTACGGCCTTTATAATATTACTGTGATTTAAGGAATCGCTATAAAATTATTAAAATAATATGAAGATTGGAATTTTGGCTTCATAGAAAAAAACGTTGACATAATTGGGCATAAGTATTGTTTGGGATGGAAAAAGATAACTTCCAGCGGGATTTGACGGTATTCTGGCTTCCATAATGCATTTCCAATTATGCTAGAATAGGTTGCTCGATCGAATTCATAGAATATTAGGGCACTTTGAATTACCATATTGCAAAATAAAAACTCACTACAGAAGTCTCCAGTACACCTAATCATATGTACGAAAATCAGTACCTGCAAAATATAGTTTTTTTTTTCCTTGTTAATTTTAAGATTTTCAGTACAAGATACATGCTTTTTGTTAATTTGGGTCTTTCATAATACCTTTTAGTTCAATGTTGTCAGTGTAAAATACGTTCAACCTCATTATCCATTGCATAGCTAAATAGTTGCTAAGTAGCATTTATGAGTAAGAAATATTTAAACATTACTTAAACACTGTTTAGTTATCCATTACTTAGCAACTATCTAGCGGATTTTTATAAGTAAGGGGGTATATTACTAAAAAAGCTTCAAGTATGCTCGGTGTCGTAATAATGAAGCGTTCGTAGCGAAGTTTACTTTGCTGTTCTCAACCGATCAGCAAAGATAAGCAACGTCGCGCGCGGTCATGAGTTGGATGGGTGACCGCTAGTGATGTAATGTCACTAGCGGTCACCCATCCAACTGAGCGTTTCCGTGCTTCGGAGGGCACGTTAAGCCGTCGGTCCCGGTTGTTGTCCTAGGATGGCAGTCGTTAAAGCATGGTGGTAGGGCATTTTGCGAATGCCCGCCTGGCTAGCTACCACACTCAAATAGAAAATCTGTCGCCAAGCACCTAACGGTGTGTTCCGACAGCTGTCCTTGAGAGCCAGTACTTCTAGGTTAGCCTGAACAACATCTTCGACCACATCATCTCTTACCATCAGGTGAGATAGTGGTCAAAGGCTAACCTAAAGAAATGGCAAGATATTTCGTAATAACAGTACAAAGATATTACTATACAACTCCCTTGTGCGGAGCATTTTGGAGTACTGTAATGTTGTATGGCGGCCTCATTACGCTTCTCATAGCCTTAGAATAGAGAAGATTCAAAAAATATTTGTGTGGCATTTAGCACGATCAACTAAATATGCAAGAAGATATATATCATATAATGATAGACTGAGCCACTTTAAAATCACTTGTAGAGACTATATGGCGAAGGTAGAGCCATACTGATCCAAGTATTGTTTTCATTATATTGAGAAAAAGAAGGAAACGCGTTTGAACTTGTTTTAAAAAAATAGGTGATTTATTATGCTTTAATCTTTGTCGAAATGCTGGCTAATATGTCAGACAAAATAAAATCTATAATAAAATATTTTGATTAAGATTAGTCTAAATGTTGGTATCTGCAGAAAAAAAAACTAGATAAAAAATAAAAATTGGAAGTATAGCAGGATATATTTTTGAAAGTAAGTATAATGCTTAAGTGAAAAATTTAGGTCCTCTAGCAATATAAGGCGCCTTTCGTACTTGGATCAATGTGGCATCAATTGAATATATTTTTCCTTGCATTTGTTGCATATAACTCCAATATAGAAAAAATGTCACTTGGATCAGTATGGTTCTACCTTCGCCATATAGATTTATGCTTCATGCATAAAATTTTGTGAAATAAAATAGACTGTTCATTACTCTTAGAAAAAGTTAACTTTAAGATTCCACATAGATATCCCCGGTGTAAAGTGTCTTTATTGTATCCACCACTCAGACGTACAGTATTAGGTTCTTGCTCACCATTACCTCGTTTGTGTAAACTAAGTAACGAACACGATGATTTCGATATTATCTTTGATAGCCCTGCAAAGTTTCGTCGTCTTTTGTTTGTTTGTTCCTAATGTCATATCCACAAATATCAAAACCCAATATGTTCGAACACAATAATCAATTATTTTTTTACAAAATCACAAATATACGATGGGAAAAATATATAGATAAATAACATGACATGACGTCATAACTCAAATCTTTCCTATCGTCCTTTAACCATCGTATTGGGATGGAGCGACATCTACGCGAATTCGAATCCCGCACATGACTTAAAATTTTCCTATCGTATATTTGAGATTTTGTAATGTAATCCGCATAGCAGGCGTAATTGCAAACCTAACAATATTATAATTATTTTTTTAATTCGAACACAATATTTCGAATACTTAAGTGCTAATTTACAGTTTACTTAATAGTAGATATTTTATAGCAGAGATTAATACAAATAATTTTATCAATTGTTATTCATCTTAGAATTGGCAAAAAAATATGTTCTGTTTTTATTACTGTTAATTGTAAGTAACCTTTGTCTATTCAAATGTGCTTTAGTATAAGATGAGTGCTAAAACTCACTTTTTTAGTTTTTAATGTATGCTGTGTTTGCTTTTAATTGGTAGTGCACGTAGTATAAAATATCTTGAACCCGTGTAACTAGTGTTAGCCAACCTATTTAATAAATAAATAAATATGCTTTGTTTTTTCCTGCCTCACCAAGTATTTATAGTTTCCCTTATTTTCCTTATATCACCTTTACAACTATTTATTTGTTCTCGTTTATATTTATTTGTTGCAATATAATTTTTTTTATTAGCCTTATTTCTAGATTTTGTGTATTTCAGTCGTAAATTCATATTATTGGGTTGTGCCTTTCAGCTTCTAAATAAATCACCTTTTTTTCTATCAGAGAATGTAAACTCCTGGCTATCCAAGTTTGTCTATTTTACTTGTAGTAGCAATTTCAATTTTCTACACAGAATATATAGTATTAAATACATTGCAAATCTCTTCAAATAAAATTAATTGGACATTCTATGTCAAGCAACTTCTTCCAATTATACTCGTCTAACTGCTCACTAAAAAAATTTGACATATAACCTTATTAATTTTTTTCAACTGTACCTGTATATCGTACGCAATAGTCAAACGGGTCAGGTCCGCAATCTTCGAAGTTAGCGTGTACGAGGCGAGCTCAGCCGCCCCGCCAACGCGCGCAAACATATGTTCTATGCAAATCTCTTCAAATAAAATTAATTGGACATTCTATGTCAAGCAACTTCTTCCAATTATACTCGTCTAACTGCTCACTAAAAAAATTTGACATATAACCTTATTAATTTTTTTCAACTGTACCTGTATATCGTACGCAATAGTCAAACGGGTCAGGTCCGCAATCTTCGAAGTTAGCGTGTACGAGGCGAGCTCAGCCGCCCCGCCAACGCGCGCAAACATATGTTCTATGCAGGATGTGAATCGACGACCCATCAGCACCACCTCCCGCGTCGCTGATCGTATGCCGCACTGCTTGCCATTGCGTTTCGATCGATTTGTGGGAGTTCCGGAGGCCCAATCCCCCCCCCCCCCCGAAGGAATATGGCAGTTTAAAGAGACAGTACTCCAGGAGGGTACCAGCCGCGAAAGCGCTGGAGAATCCCTCTCCGGGCATCCACCTCCAGGACCTGAACCTGAAGGTGGATGCTCGGGCTGCCCTGCGTATTCTGGAGGGGGCAAAACAGTGCTCAAACCTATTTCTGCTGCTCGAGGCAAACGAAGCAGGCGGCTTACGTCACCCCACACCACGCTAGCCGTGGACTTTTGCAACATACGGGGTCTCCGTTCTAACCTGAACGATGTCCATTACCACCTGGAGACTGCTAAGCCGGCCTTGCTCTTTTTAACCGAAACACAGATATGCTCTCCGACAGACACCTCATTCCTCACATACCCAGGGTACAAACTGGAGCATTCCTTTTTGCCGCGGGCGGGGGTGTGTCTTTACGTCAGAGAGGATATCTGTGCTCGTCGTCTCAGTAGCCTTGAAGGACGGGGCCTATCTGACATTTGGTTGCGCGTAGACTGCGATGACCATCCGCGAATCTACGCGTGCCTTTATAGGTCCCATAGCAACGGTAATGCCGAAATAGATCAGTTCATGGAGCACATACAGATGGCTACAGATTCCGTGCTTGAGCAGATCCCCACCGCAGAGATCGTGATACTTGGCGATTTCAACGCCCACCATACCGAATGGCTTGGTTCGCGCACCACCGATCATGCGGGGAGATCTGTTCACGACTTCGCTTTGGCATATGATCTTACACAACTGGTCACCTCGCCTACGCGTATCCCAGATGTGGATGACCATACACCTTCCCTGTTGGACCTTCTGCTGACCTCTCACCCGGACAACTACTCAGTATCCGTGAACGCTCCTCTCGGATCGTCGGACCACTGCCTGATCCGGAGTTCAGTGCCGGTTACACGCCCAACTCGACCCCGTTTTGTAGGTTGTCGTCGCGTGTGGCACTATAGGTCTGCAGATTGGGACGGGATGCGGTCCTTTTTTGCATCCTACCCATGGGGGCAAGTTTGTTTCTTGCCGGATGATCCAGATGTCACTGCCGACTATGTTGCTGATGTAGTGCTTCAGGGTATGGAACTCTTTATTCCATATTCTGCAGTGCCCATCGGTGGCAGGTCTCAGCCCTGGTTTGGTCGTACTTGTAAAATGGCCTCTGGCCAAAAACGAGAGCGTTACCAAGCTTGGGCCAACTCAGTGGCATCTAAGGATTTAAATACCAGCGATCGCAAAAAGGAATATAATTTTGCCTCCAGGTCCTTCAAAAGAGTAATCGCAAGAGCGAAGTCGGAGCATATCGGCAGAATTGGCGAGAGATTAGCCCGCCTTCCTTCGGGAACACGTGCGTTCTGGTCTCTCGCCAGGGCTGTCCAGGGGAATTTTTGTCAGTCATCTCTACCGCCCCTGCACAGAGAGAATGACACACTGGTCCACACCGCAAAGGAGAAAGCCGATCTTCTGGGCACTCTCTTTGCGTCAAACTCGACTTTGGATGACCAAGGGAACTCACCACCGACTATACCACGGTGTGATACCTCGATGCCAGATATAAATTTCCGGCAAAGTGCTGTACGTAAAGCACTGTTCTCCTTGGATATTCATAAGTCGAGTGGGCCTGATGGCATCTCTCCGATAGTGCTGCGGACATGTGCTCCAGAATTGACTCCGGTTCAAACGCGTCTTTTCCGGCTCTGCTACACATCAGGCGTTGTCCCAAAAACATGGAAGATGGCCTTGGTGCACCCGATCCCTAAAAAAGGTGACCGCTGAGATCCGTCCAACTACCGCCCTATAGCCATAACGTCTTTGTTCTCCAAGATAATGGAATCCATTATCAACAACCAGCTCTTGCAGTATCTAGAGGAGCACCAGCTGATTAGCGATCACCAGTACGGTTTTCGTCGCGGTCGCTTAGCTGGTGATCTTCTAGTATACCTTACGCATCGATGGGCGGAGGTGGTGGATTCCAAGGGTGAGGCGTTGGCGGCTAGTTTGGACATAGCGAAGGCCTTTGATCGGGTGTGGCATAAAGCGCTTCTTTCGAAGCTTCCTTCCTATGGGCTTTCCGAGAAATTGTGCGAGTGGATCTCCAGTTTTCTGGCAGATCGGAGCATCAAGGTCGTTGTCGACGGTGCATGCACCGACTTGAAGCCAATTAACGCTGGCGTTCCGCAAGGCTGTGTGCTATCTCCGACACTATTTCTCTTGCACATCAATGACATGCTCAGCAATATTCATTGTTATGCGGATGACAGTACCGGAGATGCCTCTTACACCGGCCGTGCTAAAATTTCTCGGGAAAACGTTGTGGAGAGTCGGAACAAACTTGTGTCTGAAGTCGAGACCATGTTGTCTAATGTTTCGAAGTGGGGCCGACTGAACTTAGTTCAATTTAACCCGAAGAAGACACAAGTTTGTGCGTTTACCGCTAAATGATCCCCCTTTGTAGTATCCCTCCGTTTTGACGACACTCCCCTTGCCCTAGCAACTAGCATCGGAATACTTGGCGTCGACATATCGAGCGTCGTTCAATTTCGCTGTCACTTGGAAGAGAAGGCTAAATTAGCCTCTAAAAAGCTTGGTGTGCTTGGAAAGGCGAGGCGGTACTTCACGTCGGCCCATCGCCTGCAACTTTATAAGGCTCAGGTTCGGCCTCACATGGAGTACTGCTCTCATCTCTTGGCGGGAGCTCCCCAATACCAGCTTCTTCCATTTGACCGCATACAACGCAGAGCGACTCGAATCGTTGACGATCAAGTTCTCTCCGACCGGCTCGACCCTTTGGCACTACGTAGAGATGTTGGATCACTCTGCATCTTCTACCGCATCTATCACGGGGAGTGTTCTGAGGAACTGTTCGATTTACTACCTGCAGCTCAATTTCGCCATCGGACTTCCCGACAAAGCATGATGTTTCATAAATTTCATGTCGATGTCTGGAAGTCCACAACTTTGCGATTTTCACGGCATTTTCTACCTCGCACTGCCACAATATGGAACCAGCTGCCAGGTGCAGTATTTCCGAACGGATACGACTTAGGGGCCTTCAAGAAGAGAGCATATTCCCTCCTCAAAGGCCGGCAACGCATCCTCGATACCTCTGGTATTGCGGATGATCGTGGGCGACGGTGATCACTTACCACCAGGTGAGCCGCCTGCTCGTTTGCCCTCCTATACCATAAAAAAAAAAAAAAAAAAAAACCTCAGTACCTTACCTACAGTATTTGAAGCAGTGATCGGTCAGTGGCATTGGCTATGGACTGCCGCGCAGCAGGTACATGGTTCGAATCCCGCCCAGAGCTTGAGCTGGACCGCATGGTGGAAAGGCATTTTGCGAATGCCCGCCTGGCTAGCGACCACCCTCAAGTAGAAAATCTGCCGCCAAGCACCTAACGGTGTGTTCCGGCAGCAGTCCTTGAGAGCCAGTGAAGTAACAGACAAAATGAGTCTTAACAGGTATGTCTCAAGGTGATGGGCGCAGTGCAGTTCGTCACTCGTGATGAAATGCATCTGTTATAGGCAGAGGATACCACTTAACATCAGGTGGGCCTCGCGCTTGTTCCATCAGAATAACATAAAAAAAAAACACATCGTAGTTTTTTTTTTGTAGAGCAGTTTATTTCATGTATGTCAATATTGCAATCCCCTGCGAGTATCACGTCATTTCACTTAGGAATCTGTTCTAAAATGTTATTTATTTCGTCAATAAAGAGCAGTTTATTTTTACTTGGTCTGTACTTGGTGCTTGGTGACAGATTTTGTACTTGAGGGTGGTAGCTAGCCAGGCGGGCATTCGCAAAATGCCCTACCACCATGCTATAACGACTGCCATCCTTTGACAACAACTGGGACCGACGGCTTAACGTACCCTCCGAAGCACGGAAGCGCTCAGTAGTAATGTCACCAGCGGTCACCCATCCAACTCATTACCGTGGGCGACGTTGCTTAACTTTGATGATCTGTTAAGAACAGCTAAGTAAACTTCGCTACGAGCGCTTCACTGTAATTATTTATGCGTAGAGCCATTTGTACACCTTGAAACGCCGTATTATTTATATCTGTCGCTGTATATATGATATAATCTTTTGTATACACTAGAATACCACCACCTTTTTTATTAACTCTTGTGTTGGAATGTATCGTAAAGTTAGGTAAAGTATACAATGATACGTACATATTGTTCTTGTTATATTACATCTAGGGCGTCGATACAGTTCTGCAGTAACAATAATAATTGGTTGAAATATTTTCTCAATGAGCAAATATTATAATGTAAAATTTGCAATAATGTACTCTGCTCATTTAAATCTCGACTTCAACTATTCAAATCATTATATACAGTAAAAGTTATCTCATTTAGGTCTTCAGTATTTGGATCCATTTATAGTAAATGTAAGTGAATAGGTCGATATTGGATACATAGGTGGTATGTTTTTGGTATGCTTTGAAGCAGTGATGGCTCAGTGACATTGGCTATGGACTGCCGTGCAGCAGGTCCATGGTTCGAATCCCGCCGCGGGCTTGAACTTCACCGCATGGTGGCAGGGCATTTTGTGAATGCCCGCCTGGCTAACGACCCTCAAGTAGAAAATCTGTCGACAAGCACCTAACAGTGTGTTCCGGCAGCAGTCCTTGAGAGCCAGAAAAATTACAGGCTATTGAGACCTAACAACTGGATGTCTCAGTGTGACGGGCACAGTGCAATGCGTCGTTGACGAAATGCGTCTGTTATAGGCAGAGGTTAGTTAGTCCACTTAATATCAGGCGGGCCTCGGGCTTGTTCCGTCACAATAACATTTAAAAAAAAAATATGTTTTTCGTTCGAAGTACGAACCAAGAACTAGATATTTGGTATCTTATTACTTGTCTCCAGATATGTACTTGTTGATGTCGTTTTTACAACAAATTTGTTGGATTTTTGTATAATCGTACTTTTTGATTAATATTTTAGAGGTATCCATATATATTCAAATTAATTTTTTTACTTATTTTTGGCGTCCCAAAATAGTTTCCGAACGTATTTTTTTTTTTTTTTCCTGGTAGGTTAGACTTAGACCACTATCTCACCTGATGGTAAGTGATGATGTGGTCGAAGATGTTGTTCAGACTAACCTAGGAGTACTGGCTCTCAAGGACAGCTGCCGGAACACACCGTTAGGTGCTTGGTGAGAAGATTTTCTACTTGAGGGTGGTAGCTAGCCAGGCGGGCATTCGCAAAATGCCACTTAACGTGCCCTCCAAAGCACGGAAACGCTCAGTAGTAATGTCACTAGCGGTCACCCATCCAACTCATGACCGCGGGCGACGTTGCTTAACTTTGCTGATCGGTTGAGAACAGCATTTCATGATATTTTCATTGATTTAAATGGGAGTGTTATTGCCATACTGGAACGAGTCCTGGTTGTTTACTTTTTTCCTTGAAACCATTGATTGCGGCATGCAGCATGTGCCTACTTAACAATTACGGACCGTTGTTTTGGTGTGTCTTTTTTCCCCGCTGCCCTCCATGATTTTTCTTTATCGGCCGGATTCAATATTAATTCTTTTGATATTTTAATTACACCTCCGTAGTCTTCTCCTTGTCTTCTTCATGTACATTTAAAAGTTCAATGTTTTTATCCAGCTCTTTCTGTTATAGCACACAAATACGCTCTTGTAACGCCTTGTTACTCTTCTCAAAATACATATTTTTTGTGATAAATCCATAATTTTATGTTCACTTTTCTTTATCTTCTCACTTCTCTCTCCTTTCTGATTTTGTCCAATTCTTAGTACTTTTCTGCATAATAGTCAACCAATTCTGACAATATTTTCATAAAAACAACTGACAAATAATCGATCTTCTGTTTCATGCTATGCATCACTTCCAGTTTATTATTCAATTGGACGAGATTTTCCACGGTCGTATTTGCACCACATGTGACTCTCTACTATTTGGGCAATACGCAAAGAAATTTCGAGCAAAAATTACAATATATTTTTCAATTTTAGCCTATTCAATTATCAAAATAAATTAACTAATTGAACATAACACAATAATACAATGAATAATACTGACATACTTCACACTTCTTTTCTTTTACTTATAACTATAACGATACATTTTTTATGATGTATTCGGCTAAAGTATTTTTAAAGGCATGAAGTGAATTAACATTTTTTATTTGTGAGGGTAGTCAGTTATAAAGTGTGGCGCCTTCATTTGTGAGCAGAAATCACTGAAAACAACCCATCCAAATTGAATTGTTTGGGTGACCTCTTTGTCAAAGTTGGACTACACCAGGTATTACAATATATGTGTAAATAAGAGAAAAAATATATCACAATATAAGTGTAATTTTTTTTGCGTATGACATGCTCAACCACTGTGTATAGACACACATTTAATTTTTATGCTTTTTACCCAAGGATCTTCTATTCTAAGTGTTATGTTATTTAAAAAGTCTTTGTTTTAACCATAATAACGACGCTTAGTAGATGAGTAAAAAGATAACTGGTACATGTATTCTTTGACGATGCCTTAGTAGTTTGTAGCGCTCGTAGCGACGTTTGCTTAGCCGTTCTTAACCGATCAGTTAAGTAATGAGATGGATTGATCGCTAGTGACATTACTACTATAAGCGCTTCTGTGCTAGGAGGGTTCATAAAGTTGTAATTGTATCCCAGTTTTCCAGGATTCCCAAACTACACACTTCAGGTACACTCCACATCAGAAGGTTGTATGTGAGTCAAGATACAAAAGCGCTACTGTGCTCGGAGAGTTCATAAAGTCATCGGTCCCGGTTGTTATCTAAGGACGACAGTCGTCATAGCATGGCGGTAGGGCATTTTGCGAATGCCCACCTGGCTAGCTACCACCATCAAGTAGAAAATCTGTCGCCAAGGACCTAACGGTGTTTTCTGGCAGCTTGAGAGCCGTTAATTTTACATTAGCCTGAACAACATCATCACTTGTTAATAAATTAATGAAAAGCCCTAAGCTGTATGCCAAACAAAATTGCTGTGCACTGTCACTATGAACATGGCCTTAATAAACACGCTTGCGATATGTCCGAGCAAATGCTATGCAGGTCTAATTCTTAACGTACGCATTCGGAGGGTACTTATAAAATAGAATATTATAACTTATTATTAAGTACTTAGTTCGAATTTATTATCTTGTTAATTTTGACTTAGCTACATTACGATCTGCGGCACATTATTTTTATTTAAGTTAGTTTAAGTAATCTCAGTAAGTGATTTTTTGTATTCTTATGAGATAAATAAATATTCTGAAACTTGCCATCAGGTGAGATAGTGGTCAGAGGCTAGCCTATCAGCTAAAAAAACAAGTAGGTATCTGTGAAAAGTTTAGATTAGGTTGCCGTACCAGTAGAAACAAATGGATAACCTTTATTTATTAATTAAATTATTTTCGTGCTTATTTTTAAACAATCTTTATCTTGGCAATTATGCATTAATATTCCTCCCAGTATCTGTTTCGAAGGTGATGTTAATAACCTTACTTGTTTATCGTTTCTGTGAAATTAATGAATAATAAATGTTATCTTTATCTGTTTGTGTGCATTTTTGTGTTCGTTTTCCTCCTATTATCACCCGAGCAGAGATTAAACTTTGTTTTATTTATAATATAATACGGGGCCAAAATGACACGTCGTCAATGGAGTTACTATAAATTTTCGGAAAAGAAAACTACGCAAAATTTTCCATACCTCTCCTCTGGGTACGCTGATCACTTTCAACGTGGCTGATCATTATGATCATCGTCATCATTAGCCGGAAGACGTCCACTGTTGAACAATGAACGCCCATAGAACGACACACTGAAAGTTTTTTTTTATTGGTGATAGTAAAGCCTTTGACCACAATCTCACCTGATGGTAAGTGATGATGTGGTCGAGGGTGTTGACAGTCTTAACCTAGAATAGAATAGGCTCTCATGGACAGCTGTCGGAACACACCGTAAGGAGCTTGTTGACAGATTTTCCACTTGAGGGTGGTCGCTAGCCAGGCGGGCAAAATGCCCTTCCCCATGCGGTCAAGCTCAAGCCCGCGGCGGGATTCGAACCATGGACCTACTGCACGGCAGTAGTGGCCATAGCCAATTTTTTTTATGTTTATTCTTTTTTATGTTATTGTGACGGAACAAGCTTGAGGCCCACCTAATGTTAAGTGGACTAACCTCTGCCTATTACAGTTGCAATTCATGACAACTCACGAATTGCACTGCGCCCGTCACATTGAGACATAGTTGTTAAGTCTCATTGTGCCTGTAATTTCACTGGCTCTCAAGGACTACTGCCGGAACACACCTTTCGGTGCTTGGCGACAGAATTTCTACTTGAGGGTGGTCGCTAGCCAGGCGGGCATTCGCAAAATGCCCTTCCACCATGCGGTGAAGCTCAAGCTCTGAGCGGGATTCGAACCATGGACCTGCTGCGCGGCAGTCCATAGCCAATGCCACTGAGCCGTCATTGCTTCGAAAATAAATAATAAATGTATCAATAGATATATTATTATATAAAGACATTTTTAACCATTAACTGTCTGCGACGTTTACAATGTCATCAGTCCACCTCATGCAGGAACTACCAACTTTTTGTCTACCAGTGTAATATGGTAAACATTTGAGAAATTTTCTTTCCCATTGGTAATCTTTTCGACGAGCAATGTAGCCAGCCCATTGCCACTTCAATTTGCAAGTGTCTATGTCGGTGATTTCGGTAATTCGGCGAATTCCGGATTATGTTACGCAAAGATATTCCGAGCATAAATCTTTCCATAGCTCGTTGAGTGCCTCTGAACTTCTCCATAAGGGCCACATTTAAGGACCACGTCTTAGTGCCACAAATCACCATTGACTACACATACTGGATGAAAACTGGTCTTCAGGCTCTGTGGGATGTTCGACGAGCAAGACCTACAAAAAATTGTCTAGTTACATATATGACTCTTAGTGTGAAGACAGTTTTATACGCGTTATTCTTTAGATTTAAACAACCACTCACTTTAAAATATTTTGTGCGTTTCAAAAGGTTGGGATCCCCTGGCAGTGTGCTTGCGCTTATCGCAGGCCAGTTTCTACGTAAGGCACAATGCACGAACCGGTCTTGTCATGTTGTCGTGCGAGCGGAACATTGTTGTTCTTGCTATTATTGTTACATTACTAAATGTTATGCTACCTACTTTTTCTTAGATGTGTGTTTATTTTCTAAGCTTTGTTTCGTATCATGCGCTTGGTACTTAAAGGATCTCATTTGGAGCGGTGTTTGGTACCGTTTTAATAGTCGTACTTATGGGGTATATTATATTACAATTACGATAAAAAAGTTATTACTCGTATTATATCTTTGTATTGAGTTAAATATTGTATACTCTGAGTTGCTTTTACAAAATTATTTCATCTCATATTTTATGGTTACGTTCATTTTGAGTAATGATAAATGTCAAGCCACCTACTTTTACATAAATGTGTGTTTATTTTTTAAGCTTTGTTTCGTATCATGCGCTTGGTGCTTAAAGGATCTCATTTGGAGCGGTGTTTGGTACCGTTTTAATAGTCGTACTTATGGGGTATATTATATTACAATTACGATAAAAAAGTTATTACTCGTATTATATCTTTGTATTGAGTTAAATATTGTATACTCTGAGTTGCTTTTACAAAATTATTTCATCTCATATTTTATGGTTACGTTCATTTTGAGTAATGATAAATGTCAAGCCACCTACTTTTACATAAATGTGTGTTTATTTTTTAAGCTTTGTTTCGTACCGTGCGCTTGGTGCTTGAAAGAACTCATTTGGAGCGGTGTTTGGCACCATTTTAATGGTTGCACTTATGGGTTATATTACATTACAACTACGATAAAAAAGTTGTTAATATACTTTTGTATTGAGCTAAATATTGTGTATTCTGAGTTGCTTTTACAAAATTATTTATTCTTATATTTTATGGTTACGTTCATTTTTAGTAATCGTAAATGTCATGCCACCTACGTTTACATAGATGTGTGTTTATTTTTTAAGATTTGTTTCGTATCGTGCGCTTGGTGCTTGAAGGATCTCATTGGGAGCGGTGTTTGGTACCGTTTTAATAGTTGCACTTATGGGTTATATTATATTACAATTACGATACAAAAGTTATTATTATATCTTTGTATTGAGTTAAATATTTTATACTCTGAGTTGCTTTTACAAAATTATTTCATCTCATATTTTATGGTTACGTTCATTTTGAGTAATGATAAATGTCATGCCACCTACTTTTACATAAATGTGTGTTTATTTTTTAAGCTTTTTTTCGTACCGTGCGCTTGGTGCTTGGAGGAACTTAGTTGGAGCGGTGTTTGGTACCCTTTAAATGGTTGCACTTATAGGTTATATTACATTACAATTATGTTAAAAAAATTATTGATATATTTTTGTATTGAGTTAATTGTACATCCTGAGTTGCTCTCACAATATTATTTAATCTCATATTATATGGTTACGTTAATTTTTGGAATAACAATAATTTTGCGACTATTACCAATTTGTTTTGACGAAGGTGTTAGTGGATGGAAACAGTTAAGCATATCAGACTTAATTTCGTTACTACTTAACATAATTTCGAGTTTATTCTATTATTGTTGGATTGACCCACAATGTATACACTAAATATTTATCACCAGAATGTTCGTGGCTTACGGACAAAAACATTAACTTTTTTTAGGAACTTGGCTAAAAATGACTATTATCACATTATATCGTTAACTGAAACCTGGCTTGTGAGTGACATTTCTAGTAGTGAATTGTTTAATGATAACTACTTAATTTGGCGTCGTGATCGTGCAACTGGGCAGTCACGTGGTGGCGGCGTCTTAGTAGCAATACGGCGGGACCTCATATCTACTGAAAATGTTGGCTGGCAGTCCAGCGCTGAGGATATTTGGATATCGGTTCATTTAAGAGATGGGCCTGGAAAAAGTATGCAAAAATTACACATATGTACACTATATCTGTGTGATCAGTATCAAGGACACAGTTTCTCTAATCAACTTACCATATACTTAGACAAACTTGCAGACTTATTTATCGAACGCCCATCTGATAAATTTATTATTCTGGGAGATTTTAATATGAGCGCCATAACGTGGTCAGAGTCTGAAGACGGTATTAGAGCTGTAGCTCCGTCTACTGCTTCTTCTTCTACCACGTTATCGGCCAATATGTTTACTCATTTCATTGATACCCTTGATTTCTGCAGTCTAAAACAATTTAACTTAGTCCAAAATAAGCATGGCCGAATACTTGATCTTGTCCTGTCAAACACAAACATCTCCGTCTCAGCCTGCTTACAGCCTTTAACTGTGGAAGACCCTCATCATCCCGCTCTTTTGGTCCAACTTGATGTCTCACAATCTCAATCTCTAATAGCTCAGAAGCGTCTGATGTACCAATACAATAAAGGTAACTATGATCGTATTCGGTCTTCCCTAGCTGACACGCAATGGAACGATTTATTTTCTGAGTGTAGCACTAATGATGCTGTGAGTAAGTTTTACTCAACATTAGTTGAATTAAGAGATTCTCACATCCCTAAACGACTACATAAAAATAATAATTACCCCCGTTGGTACAATTCTGCTCTCATTAAAATTCTTAAAGAAAAACACAAATATTTTACTAAATTCAAAATTTACGGTAACAAACACGATTTACTCACTTTTCAGATACTGCGGGATAGAGCTAATAGTGTTGAGCAGACTTGTTTTCATAAATATATAGCTAACATTGAGACTGCTATCACTTCGAACCCAAAATATTTTTGGTCTTATGTAAAATGCAGACGTACGCATACCAATTTTCCTTCCAATATGTCATATAACGGCAATGAAAGCCATACGGGCCCAGGAATATGCGAACTTTTCTCTAATTATTTTCAGTCCACGTTCCTGGATTCTACTACCACTTGTACCCATTCAGCGTCTAGAGACGATTCTAATTGCCACATTAGTTCTATTGAAATCAATCCTGACATTGTGCGGAAATACCTTCAATCCCTTGACTTAAATAAATCAGCCGGTCCCGATGCTATTCCAGCCATATTTTTAGTAAAGTGTGCTAACGAGTTAGCGTATCCTGTATCATTACTATTTACAAAATCACTCTCTGAAGGTGTCGTTCCTACTATATGGAAGACTGCGTTCATCTCACCTATTCACAAAAAAGGTGCTAAAGACGTGGTAGAAAACTACCGACCAATATCTAAGCTTTGTCTTCTAGCTAAAATTTTTGAACGTATAATTTACAATCAACTTTACAGTAGTATTCTCCCTGACCTTAATCCACAACAGCATGGTTTCTTAAAAGGAAGATCAACAATGTCAAACCTTGTTGTTTTCACTGATTACGTTACTCGACAAATGGTCACTAGTGGACAGGTAAATGCTATCTACACCGACTTTAGCAAGGCCTTTGACCGAATCGATCATGTTATTCTGCTGAGAAAACTATTCAATCTAGGTATTCGTGGTGATCTCTACAGGTGGTTCTCTTCTTATGTCTTCAACAGAACTCAGGCAGTAGTATTAGGTGGTTATACTTCTTCCTGGACTGCTATACCATCTGGAGTCCCTCAGGGATCATTGCTGGGACCTCTTTTGTTTGTCATCTACATCAACGATATTGGAGACTGTTTTAAACATTCCCAATTCCTACTATTCGCAGATGACATGAAGATGTTTATGGCAATTGACAACCCCTCTAATGCGTTACTTCTGCAGGAGGACTTAGAAAGAGTGGCTAACTACTGTAAGACAAATAACCTTATTTTGAATATATCAAAATGCTCAGTAATTACTTTCAGTCGTAAGACACAAACTGTACAATTCAAGTACTCAATTGCATATCAACCACTTTTACGTGTGAGCGACATTAGAGACCTTGGTGTCCATTTGGATAGTAAGCTCACTTTTGTCAATCACATTGATATGATAGCTAAGAAAGCCTCATCAGCATTAGGTTTTATTATACGTAATGCGGGCATTTTTAAAACCATGAAGACTCTAAAAGTCCTATACTGTGCTTACGTTCGCAGTCACCTTGAATACGCAAGTCAAGTTTGGAATCCTAATTATGCCGTACATAGTCAAAGGCTGGAAAGAATACAAAAGAAATTTATTAGGTACTTAGGATATAAATTCAAAATTCCACGTTCTAAATATATAGTTCGCTGTGCTCGTTTCCATCTGTTACCACTTTCAACTCGTCGTAATATTTCTGACATACGGCTGCTCATGAAGATTGCACAATCCAAAATTGATTGTTCTGATTTAGTGGGTAAATTAAGTTTATATGTTCCACCTAGACACGCTAGACCCAGAAGGTTGCTTCACGTACCACCCGCGCGTACAAACTATCGCAGACACTCATTTTTATTAAGATCACAAACCGCTTTTAATGAGTTTATCGAGCACGAAGGTCACACCATCGACCTTTATTCTAGCAAATTGTCTCATGTCAACCTTGCTTATGTCACTTTGAATTCGTAAAATTTTCAAGTATTTGGAAAAGAAGTGGCTTCGTACGATAAAAAAAAAAAAAAAAAACACTATTTCTTTGTATAATCTTATTACGTGTGTGTAAAATACTTTTTTTTATATCTGTGGAGGCTTGTTAATGGCTTTTCTTAATTAAGTTATTAAACCTTTTTGTAATGATAGCTGTAAGCCCCCCAAATAAATGTAAAATAAAATGTAAAATAAAAATAAGATCTCACGTAAATTACTGAAAATAACCCATCCAGGTGGAATTCTTTGGGTGACCTCTTGGTCAAAGGTGGACAGCCCTAATTTATAACTCTTGGGAGGTTATCCCAGGTAAATATAGTGGTCACGACTTCAAGAGTATCGTTCCCAACAGCTACTGGTACAGTCACAACACGGGGACATGGTACATAATATTCGTCTAAATACTATTCATTTTAAGCCCCATCTGCTAAGAAACATTGCTAAAATCACTAATCACTGTACAAGCGTCTCTGCCACAACGATTGTCATCAGCAAAACAAAGTAAAAAGATGCACGTGAAAAAAATCTACTGTTATATGGAAGCCAAAACCAGTTATTTTCCGAGTAATTTTGTTTGTTTACTAACCAAGTCTTCTGTCTTAAAACGCACGAACTGAAAGAATGTCGGTCACTTTCTATACTGATCTGGACCTGACATGAAAAATCTTTGTCTTGGCATTATTATTAGTCCGTTAGTTGTGCTAAAGTGTATAAAAAACTATCCCATATTTATATTTTTGACCAAGGGCCACATTATTTTGTAATAAATAAATGTGATTGAGGTTAGGATTTTCATGAATGTCTAACTACTTACGTCTTATCACAGATAAAGAGTTGGGAATAGAAAATATACAATTGCAAAACTTGCCTGACACTCCTGCCCTATAGTATACCTTAAAGTAGGTTTTTTTTCACAGGTAAGTATCTCAACAGATGATGCTGGAATCAAGGTCACAGTGTATAAAATATGTATTTGATGGAATTTATCTTGAAATTAAAGTCTTCCGGTTCTTTATACTGTTTTAATTGAAATGGTTTGTTCAAATGTACAAAAGGTAAAAATTACAGATAGCTCCATTTTTGAGAAAAAATATCAATTGTCACCGAGTCACGGTATTGCCATAGGGCAAAATAAATTTACTTAAATCTAGTTGAGATGGCAAAATAACTATTTAGATTCTATTTAAAACTAAACACTAACTACTTACGTCTTATCACAGATAAAGAATTGGGAATAGAAAATATACAATTGCAAAACCTGCCTGACACTCCTGCCCTATAGTATACACTAAAGTAGGTTTTTTTTCACAGGTAAGTATCTCAACAGATGATGCTGGAATGAAGGTCACAGTGTTTAAAAAGATAGGCAATCAGCACATGCGAAAAATATCGGTATTTGGTAGGTATGCAATGATCAAATAAATCATGTAATCAAAAACAACAGGGGTTATTGTAGCAAGCGCAAAGATAATCTGTGAAGGAAATCGTCCATCCGCCACAGATGACATTGACAAGATCACTTGAACAGTAGGGTTTTTACGTTCCATTCTGCATATATTCTGTAGGTTAATAGACTTTTATTATAAAATGTCACTTTAATACTGTACATTATTATAACATTTATAACATTGTTGATACAATTGCGGTTCGATTACAATTCGATACAATTGCATTTAGAATAGACAAATAGGAACGTATTTAAAAGTAAAGAGTGCGTTCGGAATGTTTGTGTAGTTTTGATCGGTGTACGAAATCATTTTGCAAGAAAAGGCATATCATTATTACTAGAGCTTGTCGTCGGAATAACGTTTGTTTTATTTGATAGAGAAAAAAAACGTCGTATTTTTTCAACAGTCCTTCATTTTTAGACAACATCTGGATCTTGTGAGGTACGTTCTGGCCATCCATCTTTCACGGAATAAATTTTCATAAATTAATATATACATTTCTGTAGTCCTGTAATAGGATACTTCTCATCCCAAATTTAAGGGGGTACCTGTCGTTTGAGCCTATGATAAGCAATTTTAACGCGAGCAAAGGAGCATATAAATGCGGGTAAAGCTGTGGAGAGAAGCAACGAGTAATATTGTGATATATCATATCAGCAAGCACATATACAACTTATGACCCATTCTGTTCGTGGAACTCGTCCAGTCTTATCGAATTCGTGGTATAGTCCAGTCTTATCGACGTAACGCCATTGGTCATCACAAACACGGCCGCATTATAAAAAGAGTCGCGAAGAGTAATTATTAATCATCTCTCAGAGCAACCGAGAAGTAACAACAATAATCGTCTGCACTATCATATTGCAAAATGAAACTGATTGTAATACTATTTGTCATCATGCCGCTAGTACGCTCCGAGTGCTGTGGCGCGGGGTCGTTAACTTTTAGATATCGTGGTGATCAGTATAAACCGGACTTCAAGACTTTCTGTGGAGATTATGATGCTGTATCTGGAGCTGATGGCTTTCATATGGAATCCGTGAAGTGTACGCTAAGGCGTGTCTGTGGAGACCTTACTATAGGGACACCATATTGTGGAAACGGACAATGCAACGGTTTTGGATGTGACTGTGACGATGGCTGCAGGCCTGGTAATGCTGTTGATAATTTCAAAGAACGGTATGGTGATAAGGTGTACGACGTTATTGCCCTAAAATCAATATGGTAATAATGTATACAATAGTTTACTATTAACTGGTTTCTAATTAATCCTTCAGGGTTATGTTATTTGTATTGTATGGTAAATAAATTGCGTTTATATCAATCTTCAACCTAAATGCAGTGACATTGAAGTTGTTTGTATTTGAACTGTCTTAAATATTAACAGGTAGTGTCAGTGAACATAGTTATTGATCTTTTAGACAGTCATTTATTTCAGTAGTGATTGTCTAGTGACAATGAATATCGATAGCCACGCCGAACGTTTATCGTTGAAATTCCGGCACAGGCTTTCGCTTCACAGAATATTAAAACGTAATTTTACGTTCGCATAATGTGCCTTAAGGTATTTTTTTCTAAAAGCTTTGAAATAAACACGAAGTCGAAGCAACCCTCTCGTGATAACTTTAGCGTTAATATTTAAAATTAAATTTGGGACCAATAAAATCATTACAAAAACAGCAAATTAATTCTCACATCTTGTAGATGTAGAACAATTATTTTGGATGGTAAATACTCAATTCAATCAAATAATAGACAAACACAAACAAAAAACTATAGACGCCACTAACATACGCAGAGGGAACCATGCGAGTGCTTTGATTTTTACTAAATGAGCACGAAAATGTATTAACTTATCGAAAAAGCATAAAACCATAATACGGCTTTGTCGCTTTTTATAAAATATCCTTTGTTTTATATAACACACTAAAAATGCGTCTGATTCTAAAAAAATCATTCAATACTACTGGACATCTCACTACCGAATATATGTTTAAGAAAATTGTTAACATTGTATAACTTTATAGGATTAATTTTAACATGGTTTATAACATTTTTGTTGTAGTATTGAATAAACTTCTTTTCTTTCTTTTTCTTTAAAAAATCTGATCAACAAAATCCTGTGCTCGGCCATACAAGCAGTGCAAGGTTATTGGCGTTATCCCAAGCCTTAACTAGGTCAGCATTCACCCAGGTAAGCTATCACCTTCAAGTAGGAAATCTGTCGCCAATCACATAACTATGTTTTACGGATGTTGAGTGTCAGTTACTATAATAGGATATTCGCTGACATCATCATACATATCGTCAGGTGACATTTTGGTCCAAAGCTATCCTAACAACAAATAGTATCCAGTAGTAGACTAGTTATTCGCTCTGAACTGAGATTGCAAAAAATGTCGATTAATACATACTTTAGGGAAACCACAACTATGTTATGTGTTTATGTATTGTTACGTTGAAGTATGTAACGCCACGTTATATGCCTGCCCTCAATTCGTGCCGCCAAGCCAAGGAAGCCAGCCAGCCAAGCCAAGCCAGCCAAGCCAAGCCAAGCCAGCCAAGCCAAGCAAGCCACGCCAGTCACATATTCAAAATACCGCCACAAATATATTTTACCAATAACAGCTTAGTTGTAGCTGTTATGGCGTGACGTCATTTCCCCGTGCCTGATTGTGGTAGGGGGAAGCGTTTAAATAGGCCTGGAGCTCATTTTTGCAGACATTCTATACTGAGCACTAAGTTTAGCCAAAACTCTGTCCAAAGACTTATAATAAATAGTGTTGATTGTCTACAAGCATTATTATTCCTCTCTGTTTTATTCAGAAGTGGGATGAAGCGTAATAATTCAACAGAATACGGACAAAGAGTCCGACCACCTGGATGGAATTCTTCAAAGCAAGGACCATGCGGTGACGATGAAGACAGCGATTGTTTACCCCCTGCTCGTAAATTGCTTAAAAACTTACTGGAAGATGAAGTCGACAGGGCAGTACGTAATCTGGACCAAGAAACTACAACATTTGGCCGGTCAAGGAACCATCATGCCGCATCACTCATCCCTGAATTTGACCCGGACGGAGAAGAGTGCACGGTATCGGCATGGCTTAAGAAAATTGACCAGCTTGGCGACATACACGATTGGAACGACAAGATGAAAGCATTTCACTTGCAAGATAAACTGCGTGGACAAGCTCGTAAGTGGTACAATAGGCTCGAAGAATACAATTATTCCTGGGACGAGTGGAAACAGATGCTTCGACGTGCCTTCCCAAAGCATCGAGATTATAGTGCTCTATTGGATGAAATGATGCAGAGAAGAAAGCTTCCCAACGAAACTATGACGAAATATTATCAGGACAAGGTCGCCATGTGCTTTCGCTGTAAACTAAGTGACAGAGCCAATGTATCGTGTATAATTCGGGGCCTACCTACATCTTTACAACCGAACGCACGTGCATTCCAATGTGAACGACCAGATGAGCTATACGAGGCTTTTCTCGGTGCTCTTGATGACTACCGAGGTCCCACAGCAGACGCTCGTACAACATATAGGGACATTCGACAACCGCAGATACCAGAAAAGAAGATCAATCCCGAAACTGACCCCTGTCCGCGTTGTAAAAAGACTGGTCACATCTTACGCAATTGTACACTGCCCGACCAACGCATTTGCTTCAAGTGTGGCGCACAAGGTCACATTGCTACCCGATGCCACAAATCTAGTACCTCACAGAAAGTTTTTGAAACCGTTGAAGTGACAAATAACATCAAGGACATTAAGTTATTACAGAATTATAACGATACCTACAAGAAGGTTGCTAAAGTCAACGGTGTTTTCGTCAAGGCGTATATCGACACGGGAAGTCAAGTAAATGTGATGAACAGTAAAATTTCTCAACTGTTGTCACTGGAGGTTATACCTACTAGCACAATATTGAAAGGATTTTCCGGCGGGCTGATCACTAGCCGTGGAGAAACAAAATTCAACCTGGAAGTTGATAATATTCAAGTGCAATGTAAGGCACACTTGACCGATATAAATATGGAGGGTATACATTTACTAATTGGCCAGCCCGTTATCAATGACAATAATATGTCACTATTTGTAAGTAATGGAACAGCCACACTGACACGTGATCCTGGTTTTATTAGTGAGATTGATGTAGCCGAGGATCCTATAAAGTATAAGGTGGTCACATCAATACCAGAAACCCTACCCCCTGGGTCCTCTATTATCAAAGTCCACGTCCTGGGAAACCGCGAGGACAATGACGTCTGCACTGCTCCGCGCCACTTTGAATTTCAAGGTGTTTCTTACTCTTTGCCAGCTACCGTACTTCAGGGCTGCGAAGGACACATCAAGGTTCTCAACACGGGTGACAAGGACGTCGTTTGGCCTGCTGGACAGGTTCTCACGCGAGCTGAGAGCTGCGAGAATCCTACAATTACGAGCCAGGTCAGTTGCCAAGCCATGCCATTACTTGCCAATTTATCTAAAATGTCTTTGCCAAGCTTTAGATTGAACAATGTGTCTGAATCGTCTGCCTCTCGTACTTTGTCTAGTTCGTCAGTTAATCCTGCAACTATGCTAACCATGAACACAACCAGTAGCTCTAGCATAGGTGGTATTCCATTAGCCGAAATTCAAATAGGGGATATCAATAAAAACAAGCGTAACGAATTGATGAATTTATTGATGCAATATAAAGACAGTTTTGCAAGTAGTACTAAAGATCTTGGTTGTACAAACTTAGTACATATGCCTATTAAACTTACCACTGATCAGCCAATTTATCGTCAACCATATAGACAATCACACTCCGAACAACAAATAGTAAAATTTAAAATTACCGAGCTATTAGACGCCGGTATAATCAAAGAATCTGATTCCAATTACGCATCACCTGTTATTTTAGTGAAGAAAAAGAACGGTGATAGCAGGTTATGCGTAGATTATCGCGCGCTTAACGCAGTAACTATAAAAGATAGGTATCCATTGCCAAACATTGAGGACCACATTTCTAAATTAGCCGGTAAAAAGTACTTCACTTGTCTTGACATGGCTCAGGGGTACCACCAATTATTATTATTACCTGACGACGCGCATAAAAGTGCTTTTATTTGCCAGCAAGGACAATTCCAATGGATTCGCGTTCCATTCGGTTTAGCAAATTCCCCGTCAGTTTTTATGCGATTGATTCACAAAATCGTTAATTCCATCTCACAATCGGAAATTAATAGTTCTGAAAATGAAATTCTTGCTTTTCTTGACGATATTTTACTACCCTCAGTAGATATTGATTCTGGACTAAAAATATTAACGACTGTATTGCAAAAGTTCCAATCAGAGAATTTAAAATTAAATATGAAAAAGTGTACATTTTTGCAAAATAAAGTGACTTATCTAGGACATGAAATATCTCAAAATGGTATACAACCAGCGGAATCGAAATTAGCCGCGGTTTCGAAATTTCCGGTACCAAAAAATGTACACGAGATACGGCAGTTTATAGGTCTGTGCAGCTATTTTCGCAAGTTTATTCATAAATTTGCACAAATTGCTCGTCCATTAACAGAGCTTACAAAAAAATCCGTGTCATGGGCCTGGGAAAGTAAGCAAATGGGTAGCTTCGAAGAGTTAAAAAAGTGTTTGTGCTCTAAACCAGTGTTAGCATTGTACGATCCAGCATTGTCAATAGAAATACATACAGATGCTTGCAAAGTAGGTATTGCGGGAATATTGTTACAACTACAAACTGACGATACTTTACGACCTGTCATGTATTTTAGCCGTGTAACCTCTAAAGAGGAAAGTATATACCACAGCTACGAACTCGAAACACTTGCAGTTGTAGAATCGTTACGAAAATTTCGGGTCTACATTGTAGGTAAACATATAAAAATCGTTACAGATTGTACAGCCGTGCGGGCCACCCTCACAAAACGTGATATTGTTCCACGAATTGCAAGGTGGTGGCTTCAAATTCAAGACTATGACCTAAGTGTAGATTATAGACCGGGTGAGCGTATGAAGCACGTTGACGCACTTAGCAGAAACCCAATTGACGCGGTAAACATAAATCGTCTTGAGGTTACTGATTGGTTTTACACTGTTCAGTCTCAGGATGATAAGCTTTGCAACATAATGGAACAGTTAAGAAGTGGTTCAGCAGGACAGGATATAAAAAATAATTATGTTATTTTAGATGATAGGTTATACCGAAAAACGCTTAACGGAAATCGTTTGGTAGTTCCCGGACCAGCTAGGTGGAAAATTGTTCAGATGCATCACGATGAGATAGGGCACGTTGGGTTGAAGCGTTGTATGGAATTGATTAAAAACGATTTTTGGTTTCCTAAAATGACGCGATTTATTCGGAAGTATGTAACGGCATGTTTACATTGTGCTTATGGAAAAGGTGAACATGGAAAAAAGGAAGGCATGCTACATCCGATTCCAAAACCTTCGGAACCTTTTCGAATGATTCATGTGGATCATTTAGGACCATTTTGTAAAACAAAGAAAGGTCATGAGTATATGTTGGTAATAACTGACGGATTTTCGAAATTTGTGATTGCGGAGCCTACTCGAACAGTCAATTCAGTTGAAACAATCAGAGTCTTAAAACGGATATTTAGTATGTTTGGGTATCCAGATAGGATAGTAACTGATCACGGTAAGGCGTTCACTAGCAGGCATTTTAAAAAATTCGGTACAGACAAACAGTTTAAACACATATTGAACGCTATTGCGTGCCCACGGGCTAACGGACAAGTTGAGCGCACTAATCGTACCATTCTCAATGCTTTACGTGCTACTGACCCTAGCGAAGCCGCTAATAATTGGTCAAACTGCCTTCCGGATGTTATTTGGGGTATCAATAATACTCTAAATGACACGACTAGATACAAACCTTATGATTTGATGTTCTCGCGTAGTGGTAGGTCAGTGTGTGATGTGTCCATGCCTGGGCAAGCTACTGAGCCAACTCAATCAAAGCGTGCCAAGGCAAGTACACGCATTGAAAAGGCTAGCGCCAAAATGAAGTGTCATTTTGACAAGCGTCGCAAAGCCTGTAAAATTTATAATAAGGGTGATTTAGTTCTCTGGAGGCAGGCCCCCACCAGCAGTGCTTCCAAGGTTAACACTAAAATAGACGATGTTTATTCAGGACCCTACATTATAACCAGCGTCGTTGGCAATGATAGATATAGGATTAGAAGTATCAAAGGTTTGAGGGGATATAAAAGTTTCATGGGGCTAGTTTCCGCCGACTCTTTAAGACCTTATCGGAGTGTAGTTCCAGTATCTGACAGTGCCAGCAGCTCTGACGAGCAATTAGAGACTGAAGACCTTATTGATCTACTTGAGAGTTAATCGTTGTTTTGTCGTTCCCATTGCGGGAGCAATTGTTACAGAATGGCCGATTGTAACGCCACGTTATATGCCTGCCCTCAATTCGTGCCGCCAAGCCAAAGAAGCCAGCCAGCCAAGCCAAGCCAGCCAAGCCAAGCCAAGCCAGCCAAGCCAAGCAAGCCACGCCAGTCACATATTCAAAATACCGCCACAAATATATTTTACCAATAACAGCTTAGTTGTAGCTGTTGTGGCGTGACGTCATTTCCCCGTGCCTGATTGTGGTAGGGGGAAGCGTTTAAATAGGCCTGGAGCTCATTTTTGCAGATATTCTATACTGAGCACTAAGTTTAGCCAAAACTCTGTCCAAAGACTTATAATAAATAGTGTTGATTGTCTACAAGCATTATTATTCCTCTCTGTTTTAAGTATAAAGAAAAAAAAGAATGACAACAATTTCTTAGAGTTATTTGGCCATATCCCATTGGCATCGGCGATAATTATAACAATAGAATTTCATTCATAAATTGGCCATAGTGGTCCAGTCCGATGCCAACTTAATATACACAATATCACACAACAAATTCAAGAGATACTAAAGAAACTGACGATTTTGAAGCAATGATGGCCGAGCGGTCATAGCTATGGAATGCCGTGCCGCAGGTTCGATTCCCACCGCCAGCTTGAGCTTCACCGCATGGTAGATGGGCATTTTGCGATTGCCCAACCTGCCTAGCTTTCATTCAGATTTTCAAGTAGAAAATCTGTCGCCAAGCACCTAACTGTGTGTTCCGGCTGCAGTCCTTGAGAACCAGTCCAATTACAGGCACATGAGACTTAACAACTATGTCTCAAAGTGAGGGGTGCAGTGCAATTCGTCACTTATAATGAAATGCATCTGTTAGAGGTTAGTCCGCTTAACATCAGGTGGGCCTCGAGCTTGTTCCGTCACAATAACATAAAAACAAAACTTTTTTTACATATAAAAACGGAACTGTCCGCTACCAGTGAGAAATATATATAGAAATATAAAACAGTTTGTTAAAATCGGTACCTACTATGCTGATTCAAATATCTCTGACTCCGACATACACAAGTTATTTCATACTTTTAAATGTTAGGAGTCGGTTTCACACTTTTCTTTCAGTGATGATCTAAATGACTTTTTATTGAAATCAATAAATCATCGAAATGTTTTGAGTACAGCTTTTATCTAGCTTTTATTTTGATTGTCAATTTGGATTTTGTTTGTGTTAGAAAACAAGCTTTTTTTAACCGACTTCAAAACAGGAGGAGGTTGCAGTACTTTAGTCTGGATGAACTGGTTTTGATGATTCTAATTTAATTTGAAAGTTAATAATTGTCGTGTGGTCCCATTTAAATTTCATCAAAATCGGTTAAGCCGTTTTTGAGTTGCACTCCAATAACTGAAACATATTTTCCTATGTCGATGATATAGTCGTTGACAGTGAATGACAATCAATCCCGAAGCAAGGGTCACTAAAACGAGTAAAAAAAAATTTTACCTAAAAATGGAACCGACTTCAACACTCAAAAGTGTGAAATAACTTGTCGAAGTCGGTACCATGAGCACAATATTGTGATAATAGGTACTTTAGATTTATCATCATACCGACTTCAACAAGTTATTTCACACTTTTGAGTGTTGAAGTCGGTTCCATTTTTAGGTACGGTACTTCACAGTGGAACAAATGCTTACTTTGTACAAAGCGCAAGTAAGGTCCTGTGTTGAGTACTGCTCTCATCTATGGGATGGCTCTGCCAAATACCAACTTGAGGCACTTGAGTGGATTGAGAGACGCGCCAAGAGGTTAATAGGCAGCGACTTTCTAGGGGAGTCCCCCCCCCCCCCGTCCTTTTTCCATCTGACGTCCACACAAACCGAGAGGCGCCATCCGCACATGATTGATATTCCCAGGACTCGTACTAAGCGCTTCGCTTCCACTTTTCTCGTGCGTACTGCGAAGGAGTGGAACTCCTTACCGTGGTCAGTTTTTCCCGATGGATACAACATGGGTGTCTTCAAATCGAGAGTAAATAGGTTTCTTCTTGGTAAGCGTGCTCCATCTTAGACCACATCAATGCTTAAATGCGTGTGGTCAAACGCGAACCTATTATGAATAAAAAAAAAGTTTTTTTTTTAATATTATATATTTATTTTTAGTTGATTGTGACGAAATAAAAGCTTGTTTTAATAAAACTGTTCTTATATTTATTTACTTAAAGGCCATCCGTCTTACTTTATCTTCTGATTTAAATCAGCTAGAAATTGCTGTCATCCGATTTTGAACTATCGAGATTTTGCCACAAGACAACCACTTTAACGCAGACTGTATAATATTATTTATTGTTTGACAAGTAGGGAGTTGGCGAAGTAGTTACTTTGAGAAGTGGGTTAGACACTTTACCGGCATCGGCTCAAGTGAATCCGTTCAGTATATTGATATCATAATACACTCAGAAAGTTATTGTGAGACACTGTATTGGTTATAATTTATTTAAGTTATATATTATTATGTACTAATTCATTGTTACATTTGAAATATGTAAAAATATTTATAATAATAATTATAATATACAATAATTAAATGTGTAATGTATATATTTGTATGCAATCTATATTAAAGTTCTTCAATTTATGTTATTTTAAACACAGTCAATTGACTCGCTAGTAGACAGTAGAGGGGGATTGTTCCGCTTTGTAAAAGGGCAGTTGTTCGCCTGCAGTTGAGTGGAACAGTCGTCTAAGAAGTATACTAGCGACTCAGGAGCGTTTGATATGTAAGTGCAAGTTACCATTACTGTTTATTTTATTTGGTTTTGTTAATGCTAATTATGTAAATTTAGTATATGGTATTATGGACAATATTGTTTGAATTGTGTGAAATATAATCTAACTACCACTCAATGTTTAGGGTGAGATACGCTATGAAACGGACGTTTTACTTTGGAGTGTTATTGCATAATGCAGTTGAAACTTAGAAACTCGCTAACTGTCCTTAGGGAATTCAGAGGTAATATACTATTAGTAATAAGCCATGTTCTAAGACAATTATATTTATTTCAAGAAATATTACGATGTTTTTGACATCTCACCAATGTCCGTTTCATGACACATGAAGCATTAAATATGACAGTGGGTGTCTTGAAACGGATTAGGAACCAACTCACTACTTTATGCCACATAAATATGCAAGGTTTCACGAATTCTTTAGTTTCATACAAAAACTCCTATTTTAACAAGTCAAACACTGGTACAAAACAAACTGAGATCAAAAACTACTAATCAGACATTGAACTTCCTAATCTTGTAATAAACACCAGAGCTTGGCTTCAATTTGGTTACATTATAAGAAAGTATAACAAATAATCCTTAATAATATTAGGAGGAATAACAAATCACATGTCTCGTGTGCCCATTTCTTACAAATAGCACACAGTAGCCAGTGAACACTGCTGCACAAATAAGCTCCTTTACAGACACTGACGTATTGAACGGACGTCCGTTTCATCGCGACGGCACCTGTCCGATTCATTGCAAATCTAACCTCAAAACATTTCTAACCAAATTTCAAACTATACTTATTGATAAGATTGACTCTCCGCTTCGTGTATTTTTAAGAATATGTCACAACAAATACGACCACCAAAACTGTAGCCTAAGTTACTATCGAATGTTTTACCAGTTTGCAAATATACAATATTTTTTTCAAAAATCAAGTGCTTCAAGAACGCGCCTAAAGGTAAACAAAAATATGGCTCCCGGAAGTTGTCATCATTGTGGGCTTGTCTGTGGTCATTAGTGCTGCCAACTAACAAAACATACGAAAATTTTAAGATATCTATAGTGTCCGTTTAACAACGCGTCCGTTTCATTGCGTATTCCCCTACGTTCCTTGCAATGACCTTTTCCTTAGTATATAATAAGAAATATCTAACAATATTTTGTACAGAATTGCTACGAGCACTATTCAACGCCGTGTCGGCATTGCCTCCTTGGGACAAACTTGAGCTTCACCGCATGCGTAGGAGATTTTGACATTTTGCAAAGGCTAGCCTAGTTAGCCACCACCATCGAATAGGAAATCTGTCGCCAAGCACCTAACGGTGTGTTCCGGCAGCAGTCCTTGAGAGCCAGTGAAATTACAGGCACATGAGACTTAACAACTACGTCTCAAGTTATAGGCAGAGGTTAGTCCGCTTAACATCAGGTGGGCCTCGAGCTTGTTCCGCAATAACATAAAAATAAATATATATATTTATAAATTAAAAAAGTATTTTTTAATTAAATATTATGAAGATTGAACATTTTATCTATATTATGTCTTATGAACCTTATGTTATATATGTAAGTATTAAAAGAAAGTGATTTTCTTATAGGTAATAGGTCTTATAGGTTTCTGATTGGTAAGCCTTTGACCATATTCTCACCTGATAGTAAGTCATGATGTGGTCGAAGGTGTTAACAAGCTTAACCGAGAATTACTGACGCTCAAGGACAGCTGCCGGAACACACCTTTAGGTGTGCTATTGTTGTTTTACTAAATAAAACAAATGCACTTTAAAATTATATTATTTTTATTAACGTACTCGTTCTGCACACACCAACTATAAAATGATATAAAGGTAAAAAAGTCAAGCACTCAAATGTAAAAAGTATAGAATTTAGTGTGATAATTTGAATTTATACAAAAATATAAACAAAAGCACTGCGTGTTAGCACTTTATTCTGCTTAAAATCATCAGTGTAAAATAAAAACAAATGAAAATTCTTCAAATAAGAAATCTTACCAACCCCTAATAACATAATCTAACAATTTACAAATCACGATTTCTCATTCAAATTATTTTCATTATTATACTTACTTATAATCTACAAAAAATGCTTACATTTATTATGGCATTTTTAAATAACTTCACTTTGAAAAACAACGAATAAAATTAACAACAAGTTCAATAAAAAAAGGAATAAATAAGTAATAAATAGGTTAAGTCTTCATTTTGGTGGTAATAACGCCTCTTAGATTGTTGTGTTTGTATAAAAAGTTTAAATTGTATTTTAAAAGGTAATACTTATAACGACGACGTATTTAAGACAGGGCCTCTTCAAAGCGAGTCGAATTCTGACACGTCACTTGTCTGAAATGAAATAAAAACATGTTATGAGATCAATAACTCACGTAAAAATAGTACTTATTTCAATCTAGCATTAGAGCGGACAAAGAATAATAGTATTATATTTCTCTATGAGGGCGGATGTCACCAATCTAGGATAATAACTATACCAAGGTCAATTTTATCTAAATAACATACAAAATATGAAAATCCAACAAAAAATATTTCACGATAGATGTCCAATGATGTGAGTGAGGTAGATATTTAAAAAATCTATGTTATTTTCTTTTATGATATATTTGAAATTAAGCAGCATTGTGGCAAAAGAAAAAACTCTTATCTTAGATTTAAAAATGTACCGTCGACAATTGTCGGATAATTATTATACTGCTTAAATCTTATGACGTCCTTGGGTTGCCTAGCTAGAAGCAAGAGATCAGTCTTGCCGTGGGTGTAGTAAATGGTGACTTAGGGTAAAATGCGGTGATAAGATTCGAAAGGTAATCAGCAGCACCTTCTGAGGAACTGCTATCTTATACGCGATCCCCAAGACGCTGGCTTATCTTAGGAGTTATGGCAGTATCCCTATAATGGGGAAGGCTGCGTTCAGCATTGGACAAATTATTAATATTGATACCTTAAAGCTTATGTACAGTACTTATTGAAACTGAGTAAAGTTTAGCAACTATAGTATGAAGAAAAGTGTCATGGCTGAAGAGCCCAGTAAATATTAGCCCTTAGTTGCCTCTTGCTATTATTACATTTTTGTTCACAAAATATTGTATTTATGTATGAGGTGATTTAAAAATAATGGTAAAATACGTGCAAATAACTGTATATAAGAGTGCTAGAAAAGGTACAAGTTGGTAGCGGACGACATGAAGCTGCAGCAAACGACGTGTCGCTGCGACACTATTGGTTTCTACGTATTTCTATGAAATTCCCTCCGTAGTTAGCGACATGAAGCCAGCGACGCGTCGTCGAGCGGCAGACGGCAGTGTCGTCCGACCGCAGATCAGTAGTGCCGCTGACGCCGGAGCAACAATATGTCGTGCGTGTGTCTTTTCAAAATGGATTTCTTTCATATCGCTTTTCAAATGGTTTTTTACCAGTATTGAATAAGTTCCCTCACTTGCTCTGTATTTAAGCATAGGAGGTGTGGCTTTTCCTCTTTTTCAGTATAATAAAAACAAGTCATCATTGTCTTTTTCCTCTTCTAATAAAAGATATAAAAAAAATGCGATCACTATTCTCGAACACGTCAGACATCTGCTGTTTGACGCAGCACACAAAACCAACTGGTTGCCATCTGCTGCTGTTGCCGTCTTCAATCGGGTTCGAAATTATGACTGCAGCGACATGACGCAACGACGTGTCATGATGACATGAAGCGACGACATGTCGTCTGCTGCTGCTGCGTGCAGTCAGCTACCAACTTGTACCTTAAATGTGAAATTAGTGCAGAGACGAACTTATAATCAAAATATAATACAGTAGTAGATATATGTTAGTATTCATACGGTACATGCTATAAGTATTAGGCCAGCAGAGAAATACAAGTGCATGGTAAGTTTTTAGACCAGTAGATACTGGGCAAAAACCAGAAGACTTAGAAGGGAATCCTAGTATGAGGGTTAGTGCACATTATAATTACAATAGACTAACCAATATTATGTATAATTATCTATCTATATTAAAAATATATAACATTTGAGATTATTTAGTACCCATGATATTGGTTTGTACTATTATTAAGTTTTTTTGTGAAATGAACATTGTTATTATTATTAAAGCTTAGAATTTTAGTTTATCCAAACGTGAAGAAATTACAAAGTTTAGCTAGAAGTACATAAAGCTGAAAGCAGAATATCTCTATAATCCGACATAATATGCTTTATTATTCGGTCAAATACAGCCTGACGAAGAAGTAGAGGTTAGTTTTATAGATTTCAACCTAAGTGCGTAAACGTAAGTAAGGGTAAGTAGGTAGGTGCAAGATGCTCACAATGTCCGGTTTGTAAAGGTGCACGTGAGGTAGAAGGAAGGTGGATCCGAGGTCTCGTTCCGCCATGGTGTTTGCCTCCTGGATGCAAAGGTTGGGGTTTAGTGCCAAATATACTTTAGTATGACAGGTTCTACAGGTTTATATATAGTTTATAATAAAAGAAAATCCTTTGCCACATATCTATATCCAAATAGATTCCACGAGTTGCCTAACCTGTGGCTCAGCTTCGATTATTTGCCACGATTGACGGTACGCCTTTGAATTGTCTAGACAACGTGTCTTTGAATAGAATTCGCACGGCATGTACTTCCTATTAATAAATTGCTCTCGGGACGTTATAGTACATAAACAAATTTGACAGTAGTAGTCTCAGTAGAGAGTAGTGTTTCTATAGTTCAAAGCACTTGTGGTATCTATCGGGATATAGGTCTGCGATTCTTGCATTTCCCGAGTGTACATCATGTTGTAAATACACCAATGTGTATTACAACATGATGTACGACACTACCCCAATGGGTAGTGTCGGTCTTTAATAGTTAATAGTTTCAGTCTCCATGGAAAATGTAATATCATTAATAAACTGTAATAATGGTGTATTTTGAACAGCTAAACTTCTTTAAATGTGCACGAACGACGACAAACATTGCAATTAAAAGGACGTTAATTTACTGTTGTCACTTACTTTTCCACATACGAAAATATTACATGGAAACAGTCACATGATTGTTATTTATTACTTGAATTCTACGTGCTAATTTGTCTGTATAACTTGTACAATATATCACTTGATATGTGTTAAATGTACAAATCATTCGAGGTAAATTTGAAATAGAAAAAAAATTGAAAGTTATACTTATAGTATAGTACCACCAACTTAACTGTGCAGTTTTCGAGGGCGCTACTGGTCAAGGAAATCAACTACAAACTGTCACAATTTGAAGGAATGTTGTAGTTCTTTTTCTTGCCGCCTGAACAGATAAGTTGGTAGGACTGTAAAACCTATTTATTCGTAGAGTAAAACCATACTATACATATACTATACTGGGTATGATCTACAATACACGGACACAATTAGCACGTCAATTTACTGTCAAAACTGAATAATATTGGGATGCGTCTGTCACCACAGACCGTAATACTGGTCATACTATGTGAATCGAAGCCACGAATCACATAGTACGACCAGTACGACCTCGAATAACCTAGTACGACCAATATGACCTCGAATCACGTAGTACGAATTACATTAAATTTACCATGTATCTAGAGGCCAAAGTTTACGCTTACGGTCGGTGTCAATGTTCATCAGCGCTAAGTGGACTCCAGAGCTGATAGCATGGATAAAGAAATAGGTATAATGCAATATTTCACTCAAAAATTCTTTTAATTCTTCTTAGCAACAAGTTACTAAAGTCACTATGAAAACAATCAAGTAGAAAATAAATATATAGAATGTACCTGATGCGTAAGACGCGTTGAGGAGGCTGCTCTCCCTGTAGATGCCGGTAGAGTCCCTCCCACAGAACGGGCTTCTGACAGAGTTCTGAAATATTATTTTATTGCTAATAGGCTATCCTTTGGACACTATCTTACTTGTAAGGAGTGACGAATTGATTAGTTTATTTTGCTGAGTAAATAACTTATTTGTTATATTATTTATTTTGTATGTATTGAAATGTAAATCCAACACTTCATTGGATTTTATTATATATTTATTACATACAAAATAAATCATATGATAAATAAAATTATATATTCAATATATTTAATTTCTTGTTTTAACTATGAATACGCACAATTCACCAATTCTTCTCTCTGCATCAGTCCATTCTGATAAATCTTCTTGGCTGAAACACAGTAAATAAATAAAAACGTTAAGTTTAATCCAAGCGCATCCTAGATAATGAGTACAATATAATTCATAAATGGACGATATCGTCGATGCGGATTTCAAGGGGTTAAACCGTTAGTTTTTATTTTATTTTATTTTTTTATGTTATTGTGATGGAACAAGCGCGAGGCCCACCTGATGTTAAGCGGTATCCTCTGCCTATAACAGATGCATTTCATCACAAGTGATGAACTGCACTGCGCCCATCACCTTGAGACATACCTGTTAAGTCTCATTTTGCCTGTTATTTCACTGGATCTCAAGGACTGCTGCCGGAACACACCGTTAGGTGCTTGGTGACAGATTTTCTACTTGAGGGTGGTCGCTAGCCAGGCGGGCATTCGCAAAATGCCCTTCCACCATGCGCTGAAGCTCAAGCTCTGGGCGGGATTCGAACCATGGACCTGCTGCGCGGCAGTCCATAGCCAATGCCACTGAGCCATCACTGCTTTAAAAGTAATTGCCTACAGCATTACAGGGAAAGGAAAGAAATATTACGTTAGCACAGATTGGCCGAGCAAGTCCCGGCACAAGGGACGAATGATCACGGCTTTGAATCTTGCTTGTGATGTAAATTTAGGGAGCTGTACTAGAAAACGGTGATCACTATGTTACCGGCAATAAATTTGTATAGACTGTTATTGTACACGAGTATTATTAAATGAAATGCCTGAGTGTTATATATATAATGCCGAGACATTTCATGCAAAGTCTAAAATGTTATCAAGCAATGCATGAATAGTACATTGTACATCGAGGGGAGAAAACGATCTATTTCTTAATTATTTGCTTGTATTATTTGCTTAAAGGTAACTCGAGAACAGAAATAGAACTTTCTCCCGAGTGATACATAGTGCTTTATACTACACCTACGAAGAAAATTAAATCATTATACTTTTTCTCGTACTTACCTCGAGACTTCTCAGGTAGTAAGTTATTTATGGCTTCTTGAGATACATTTCTTATTTCTGGTGGCGTCATCATTATAAAATCGTCACTTTCACTGTCAGATGACATTTTTGAAAATTATTTAGAATTATTAAAAGCGTACTGTTAAAATATCAGTTTAATAAAAAACAAAATTTAACCAAACATAACAAATTGCCGGGCTTTTTTTCTCGTTCAAAAAAGGTTGCCAACCTCCTTTCATTGAAAATCGAGAACAACTAAAAATCACACCTCTTTTTTCTAATTATTTGATATAAAACCTTTGTGAGATTGAGTTTTTTTATGTAAGCAACTAAAAACAAAAGAACGCTACCAGGCCAGGTATGGATTTTCATACAACATTCCTCCACTGCTACGGAGTGAAGGAATGAAAATCCACATAATTTTCCACACCGTACATTTATAAGGGAGAAATGACGAACTTTGTAACATGTTTTTGAACGAGTAATGAGACGTTTTATGAGTGGGTGTGGTATAAATATCATTTAAACCACACCCACTCAGAAAGCATCTGGTTCTTTTGTTTTTTAGCTGCTAACATAAAAATATAATGTAAAAAAGGTTTTATATCAAATATATAAAAAAAGAAGTGTGATTTTTGCAACCTTTTTTGCACTACGGGAAAAAAATGCGCGGGAATTTGTTATGTTTGGTTAAATTTAGTATTTTATTAAATAAATATTTTAACTGTTTAACTATTAAACAGTACGCTTAATTATTCTAAATAATTTTCCAAAATGTCATCTGATAGTGAAAGTGACTGATTCTATAATGATCACGCTACTAGAAATAACAAATGCAGCTCAAGAAGTCATAAAGAACTTACTGCAAGAGATGTCTCGAGATAAGTACGAGAAAACGTATAATGATTTTATTTTCCTCGTAGGTGTAAAGCACTATGTATCACTCGGGAGAAAGTTATGTTTCTCCCTTCGATGTACAATGTACTATTATTGCCTAGTTAGGCATTCTATACAGGCTCAACTTTCCCATTGGCAACTTTGGGCAAGTGCCCAGGGCCCCAAGATCCATAGGACTAGGGGTAACTCCCGTCAGGTCAACAACTGATAATGGTCTTCAACCATAAACAAGCCAGTTTCTGGCATGTTCCATTTTTATTTTATTAAAAAGAAATACGTCACAGCTGATAGATGTACCCGGTTGTACATATTTAAAAAAAATCTATCATCCGACTAAGTTCTACTAAAAAGAGGGTTTCCGAGTTGATAAAACTATGTATGTATGTATGTGTGATAAGTTTATATTTTCCGGTCCAGTTTTTATTCTTACTGGGTAAGATTTGCAGTACTTTCACTAGGTTAGCATGCAATATAAAGAGGCTTCCTTCACTATGAAATCACAATGTATTTTTTTGACAAATTAGATTGGCCACGAGTAATCAAATATTCAAAGTTCTATAAGTTTCTCACCACCTCATTTAGATTTATTTTGCCTTTTGGGTTTTTTTTCTTTGGAGTCGGAACTTTAAAATAAACCTTAAAGACCTTACCTGTAAGACTTCCTCAAAGAGTCAAAGTGCAGTTCAGCTTCCAGATCAGCCTTGTTGACGGAGGAGAGGTCGTCACGGTCCTCCTTCATCATCACCTCCTCAGGCCGGACGGTGGTAGACACCTTGAATCCGGCTGACACTAACGCTCCTGAAAAAAACCACATACCATCACAGCTATATATTGCTGATAGGCTTGCCTTTGACCATTACCCAAGTAATGATGCGGTAGAAGTTGGTATTCAGGCTAACCTAGAATTACTCGAGGCTTAGCTACCGGAACACCATTTGTAAGGTGCCTGGCAATGGTCACAAGCATCTTATAGGCGTTCATTAAGGCACTAAGGGGGAAGACTTTGTTGAATAGTGGACGTCATCCGGCTAATGATGATGATATGTCGGTAGTGGTGTTAGGTCCCATGTAATAGGAAGGCTATAGTAATCTACCAGGGACAGTAAGATTCGCCGCTGTTACTATTTAAAATTACTGGTATAAAAAATACAATGCTGAATACTTTAATATCTGACCCAGAGATGGAACTAAAACTTAAAAATACCAAAGCGACGCTTGACACCACTCAACTAAAAGTAAGTGCTCCTGAAAAAGTTTGTTGATAAGTATGCATATACTTACCTAGAAAAAGTCATTATATAATATTTTCATACTACCTTACATTTATTTACGATTATAATCATTGATTGTCACAGTACAAGATAAAATATAGCATAATGTTGTCTTAGGTTTTCGCGATTATTACACATCATTAAACAACTTGAAACAGTTTAAATCGCGTATATTTATCATTATTTTTGCCCTGACGTTTCAAACACTTTGCAGTGATCGTGGTCACGGGGTGACTTATTAGTTTTATGAGTCACATGAGTTATTAAGAAATTATTTGGTCTCCTTCTTCAATAACTCATGTGACAAATAAAACCTATTAGTCACCCCGTGACCACAATCACTGCAAAGTGTTTGAAACGTCGTCGGGACAAAAATAATGATAAATATACGCGATCTAACCGTTTAAAGCTGTTTGATTGCCATAAAATATAGCAGCTATAGTGTTTGTGGATTTTAAGTCAGAGAGCTTCTTATGAGACCAATATGGTGTGGTCATCAAACACGTGTTGACAAAATGAGACTAACACAGAGAAAGAACCACGAGAACATGGATGGATAACATTAGGGGAAACTGCTCCATCATATACGATTGTGAAAGTAGAATTCAAACGTAGAGAGAGCATCGAAGATGACTATGGCCGGTATACGACCTCTATTACCGAGAAAAGCATCAGAAAAATGTGTGATCCCATAATGGTAGACCAAAGGATGACCATTAAAGACATTGGCAGAACCTGTGGGCATCACGTATGAACTCACGCAATACATAATTTTATCTTACAAATAATTGGAGCAAAAATTATTTTTTTATGCCCCGGTCGGAAAAACTTATTCTGCCTTCACTCTGCTTATATTAAATAAACCTATCTTCTTAGTAACTTAGTTGTGACTGTACTAATCTGGATAAGAAGATGAATTCAGAAAGTAAAACATTTCAACCCACCTTGCTTATGTCTGTCTTTATTGAGTGCACTGTATGAAGATTCCAGGCTGTGTTTTCTTCTCATCTGAAAATCGAAAATGTTGATATTAACCATTTATACTTTTAACCTAAAGAATATCTTTTAAATTGATCTACGCTCTTATGAGCTGAAAATACGCAAAGTAAACTAGCCTAACCGTAGCTACGTGTGCATTCTTTAACTTAATGTATATGCAGCAGAACTATGTATGCACATACATTTACATACATTTAACACAAAGAACATATACATACAAAAGAAATGATGGAATCGATCAATCTATATCGGATAGATTCAAATTAACCTCTCAACCTATAAATTGGAGTGATTTATATTTTCCACTAATTGGGGAAGTTTCCTCTAAAAACAAAGATTGAATATTGTTACTATAGATGCAAGTTTACTGAATCCATGACTACATTTTTTTTCAATAGGGCAAATAACAGACTGCCTGTTTTACTGACATACCCACGAGTCTTTAGAACTCTTTATGTCTGTCATTGAAAGAAGAGTTCGGTATTTTGAATTAAAATCTTACAACAGGGCTCCTGCTACCTACTTCAGGATAAGAATCTAATGACTTGTGACTTCTAGAAGTAAGTTTGAAAGACTTATGTTCGCAACCTATTTTGTATCAGATATTTGATTATTTTTAACAGTTTCAATATATGATGAATCTTTAGGTTTATGTTTACCAGTCTCAGTTTTTATAGTCCCACAAATGGCTTTCATTATTTTTTTTGTTTGCAAAGCCTTTGACCACATTCTCACCTGATGGTTAGTGATGATGTGGTCGAAGGTGTTAAAAGGCTTAACCTAGAATTACTGGCTCTGGAGGAAAGCTGCCGGAACACACTGTTAGGTGCTTGGTGACAGATTTTCTATTTGAGGGTGGCCACTAGCATTCACAAAATACCCTTACACCATGCGGTGAAGCACAAGCCCGCGGCGGGATTTGAACCATGGACCTGCTGCGGGGAGTCCATAGCCAATGCCACTGAGCCATCACTGCTTCAAACTTTCTCTATTTATTTTTTCCCTAGTTTGGAATAAACTTAGTATTTACCAAAGGCTATAATGAATGTTATTTGGGTCATTGTGCGAAAAACTTAATTCTCTTCTTCAAGAAAGCTAGTCAGTCGGGTATTTGCCAATGATGTTGGCAAATATCCGCCTTGAAGCGACTTTAACGTATTGGTTAATATAGCCGATGGCTGAACGAGTAATCTGAAGCGATCCGTACTAAATGCCACTAAAAGTCTATCCAAGTAGACATTGCTTAATATAGTTGTACAGTTAAGAACGGAACCACCGCTACGAGTTCTTCGAAATCTTCAGTGTACCGAAACTTTGCCAAGCACCGGAAGGTCTATTCTGGCAACTTACCATTCAAAGCTTGATTACCATCTTTGACCAGATCATGGCTAACTAATGTGGAATTCACAGAAAGATGTTATTTATTTACAACTAGAGACGTCATTAGATGTGCTTAGTAGATTAGCCCAAAGTAGCCAAAAGCTGATGAGCTACGCGTTAGTGGATAATTTAAGGATCCGTTTTATTGAGATGGTGGTAACTGAGGCTTTGAGATGGTAATTTTATTTTACTACTGCTATCAGTGGATAAACTCACACAAAAAGTATTTCACACGATCATATGTAGTATAAGATTATGTAGTTGAAGGTGATTATTTTTATTATGACTCAAGAGTTAGACTCTTGTCGGTGCAGCTGATGCAATGTTCTAAATTTTGTTCTACTTAAGGCGACCTGTTTTACCTCTTTGTACGACATGACATTGACTTTGAATTTGGCTCATTTAGCTTATCTGTGGCCTACCCCTTCCTCGCTTTCCTTCTATTTTCCCTTCAATTATGTTTTTAATAAAGTTGTCATGTCGCAAATTATATTTCCTCTTCTCTGTTGTATGGTCTTCAGTCTCTTTTTTCATTTACACATTTTAGAACTTCTTCGTGTGTGAGAAAGTTTTTTTTTTTTAATTGATAAACAAGTTTAACCTAGAATAACCTCTACAAATGAACTCCAATACTGAATAATAAAAATTCCGTGACTCACCTCATCATTCGACGTGGTAGCTCCAGACTCCAAATAGCTGATGAGCTTTGCTTCACTGGAAAGCTCGAGACTCCTCTTCCTTGAGACATTATCCCTGATGTCATGGTGCGCGTGGAGGCGCGCGCGGGGGATCATGACGGCGGGTGCGGGGGGCGGGGGAGGGTTGTGAGAGGGGGGGTCAGAGATCACACACTTCTTACTCGATGATGATGCTCTCTGAGAAATATAAAATGTGGAAAGTAGGTAAAACTAAGTATTTTTCTTTATTTCAGCGATTGGCAAGTATTTTCCACCCCATAGGTCAATACTACGACTAAGGCTGAAGATCTGCTATCTTACGCCGCAATCTCCAAGGCAAGCGTGGGGTTCATTTATAATTTATAACCACCCCATAAAAGGGGTCGCTGGGTTCAGCAGTGGACAATCCGGTTGGTACGGTAAGCCTTTGACCACAATTTCACCTGATGGTAAGGGATAATGACGTCGAAGAAGGTAAAAGGGGACAACATAGAATGGAATTGGTGCTGGCACACTGTAAGGGTGATTTGTGACAGATTTTTTTACTTGAGAGACAGA
Organism: Plagodis pulveraria; assembly: GCA_963890685.1. NCBI lineage: Eukaryota > Metazoa > Arthropoda > Insecta > Lepidoptera > Geometridae > Plagodis > Plagodis pulveraria. The sequence continues at coordinate 7,470,521 of OY982975.1, forward strand.
AGGGGTATAACCATTTAAGGTATTTTGTGGTATATTCTGTGTTAGTATGATTTTAGATATTCGCCAAAGAATCAGAGTCACCGACATAGCCATCAGAACTTGCAAATTGAAGTGGCAATGGGCGGCCACGTTGCTCGAAAATCTGATAACCGATGGAAAAAAAGGTTCTCGAGTGGTTACCACATTACACCGGAAGGCGTAGAGTTGGTAGGCCCACACAATACTGACGACTTTGTAAAAGTCGCGGAAGGAATTTGTTCAACAGTGGACGTCTTCTAGGTAATGATGATGTGTTGGTATGAAACTCTCACCGAGCAAGTCCAACTCACAATTGGCCGGTTTAATTTTTTGATCTCACTGTTATTCTCTTGCTCGATGGATTGGATACAATATTAATATTAAAGTTTAGCTAGGTAATCAATTTATTTTTTTCTTGCCCTAACGAAAAGCCAGACAGTAAAGCTATGTAGCAGTGTATCAAGTCTGATCAGCGATTCAAGCTGATGGGTGCAATGCAGTTCGACACTAGTGACGAACTTTATCCTTCTAAATTGTATTTGGCTACGTTGGACCTTCTGGAGAGTACATCTTCAAAGTAGACATAACAGAGAGTATTGTTCCGAAATACTACCGGTACGAATTAAACATGATCATTGGACGGAATCAGTTAGTAGTAAAATATTTACCTTCGAGGGCATGTAAGGAAGAGAAACGTTCTGGATACTCGAGGCATCTCCTCCATCACCTCGCTCGCTGATCAACGCTCGTCTGTCCTGTCTCTGTTTAGACGGCATTGCTCCCTGAAATCATTATACAAAGAAAATGACAAACTGTGCCTTATATATTTTTCAATAGAGCATATTTTGGCACTCATCACGTTAATCAATTAAGTTATATATAAAGCCAGAAGAGATGACCAAATATATTTAAATAACTGCTTTAGATATCTTCTGACTTTATTACAGCATTTCGGGTGCTAGCAAGGCGTGCTTCCGTCGTAGAATGAAGTCTGTATTGGTCACTGCTGAGTGACAGAACTACTGCTAGTTCTGTCACCCAGCATGTTTGCATGGTGGTAGGGCGTTTTGCAAATGCCCGTAATACTCTACTTGAGGGTGATAGCTAGCCACCCTCAAGATCTGTCGCCAAGCACCTAACGGTGTGCTCCGGCAGCTGTCCTTGAGAGCCAGTACTTCTAGGTTAGCCAGAAAAACATATTCGACCACATCATCACTTACCATCAGGTGAGATAGTGGTAAAAGGCTAACCAATAACGCATAAAAAAATAAAATAAAATAAAAAGTGACCAATACAGACTTCATTCTGCATTAACTCTACTGGCAGCTGCTATTTAAAGGCCAGAAGCTGCCTTTGATTTATTATCAACCAGATGTATAGTGTAGGAATCTGTCCTACACGAATTATGAACCCAATGTCTTTTTCTTACTAATACTTCTTCAGCTTCAGCTTCAGGACGAGACTTAGCAACTTATGTCTCGGAGTGGCGAGCACAATGTAGTGTCAGAAATGAAGAACGCGACACTGCTGTGGTAATGGTGGACGTTTTGTTCATCTCGTTACTTCATATCATTAAAAGAACAAGTACAGACTGTTCTAAACACGTGATAGTTTCTTATCTAATGCCGCTAGAGTTAAGAGTATGTTAAGGTGTTAAAAATAAATATATACGGATGATAATGCAGACTGCATGACTTCCTCTGTTTTTAAAGGTTCAAAATAGGAGTAATAAGTAGAAATAAGTTTGGACAGTACCTGATGTAAGCTTGGCATGCTCTGTATACACGCGACGATGGACCTCTTCGGCTGTCTTGGTTTTTTCTTAGAGCAAGCAATTACAGCGCAAACCGCTAGTACTATCGTCAATATAGCTCCAAGCACCACCAAGGAAATGAGCACCACTGGAAAAAATATATTAGACGGCACTTGAAGGAATCTACATGGAATAACGCAGTTGTTTATGCTATCGTGATGGAATAAAAACTAGTCCCACTGGAACGGTAACCTCTGATTAGAACAGATGCAGTTCCTCACAAGTGGTGAACTGAACTGCTCCCATCGCCCAGAGACATAAAGTTAAGTTTCATGTGCCTGTAATTTCACCGGTATACCCTTCAAACCAGAACACCAATGCCCCCGCACCACCACTGCACTGGCCTAACCAGTCATCTCCACTCCTCTGAGAATATGTATATTCGTGTGTGTGTACCAAACGTGTATGTATTTTCAGTGAATAGACAGGGTTATTGGATAAATACTAACAACCTCTTAGATTTGACTTCTGTTAGTCCTAACAAACATTTTTAGTACAAGGTTTTTTTATGTGTTTGTGACGGAGTAAGCACGAATATCATCTGATGATAAAAGTCTCTTGTGCCTGTAATTAATTACTTCATATTTTTTACTTAACTCGAAGTAAATATTCAAAACTCTTTTCAAAGGGAGCGCGGCGCGGTCCAGTGTTGCCGCGGCGGGCGCTCTTAGCTCGTAGTAGGTATTGTTTTATGCTATGAGAAACAAAACTTATAAGTATCAGGTAGAAGTGGAAACACTTAATGTTTTAGGTTTTGATCTCGTAGTAATTGACAATACCTACTTCGAGCTAAGAAAAATATGAAATAATATATTACAAGCACAAGACTCTTTTAGCATCAGGTGAGCCTCGGGCTTATTCCGCCACAAAGCCATTAGAAAAATATTAAGAAGTCAAATCTAAGAGGTTGTTAGCATTTTGCCAATAAAGTGAAATATTGTATTATTAATCACTTGTATATAAAAAATGAGAGGAAAGAGGAAGGAAAGTGCCGGATTAGAATTGCACCTCCCCATATCATTCCGTGGATGTTGTAAGAAGCGAGTAAGGGCAAAAGAACTCGAAGGTGGGCAGCAGCGCCTTTTATAGAACTGCCATATTACACTGCAATCCTCAAGCCGCCTGCCAAGCGTAGGGATTACGGCAAATACCCCCTCAATAGGAGAGGCTGTGTTCAGCAGTGGACGATCTGGCTGACACGTAGTACGTACGTCTCTAAGAATAGAGTCACGCAAGATAATTCCAATAATATAACACCTATATATTTTTACAATAGTGATAGTAAAATATTGATTAAAATAAAAATAATTACCCTTCAAATTAAGTTGACAGGTGCTGCCGGCGTACCATTGGAAACATTCGCACAGAACGCGTTGGTCGTCTCTCGAATAACAAGACCCGTGGTAGTTACACTTCTCGCAGCCCACTGGCTCAGCTACGGACAATATACAAGAGTTGTGACTGATACACTAAACAAGGTTATATCATCGGTTGATGATATCATTGTGACTGTCATAAACGGGTATACAATTTTCTGTTCTTTTAACAAACCCCTGTCTTTGTCAGAGAGTAGAAAATGTGTTTTTGATTGTATTTTCTTGGTATTTTGACCTGTTTTTCATATTTTATAATAATTTCTCCTTTTGTTCCCAAGAATTGTGGTTTAGCAAACCATGACCATGGAGTGTATTTTTTTGGATTTGTGTGGATAAAGCAGTTGGCCCACCTGGAATTTAGCGGTAGCCTCTGCATATAACAGATGCATTTCTTACCTGTAATTTCACAGTTAACAATTTCTACATACAAAGAATAAAGAAATACCTGACTATTCATGACAAAGTATTCTTAAAATAAAACATCCGTACAAATTATAAACAAAAAGTTACCTGAGCAAATTCTCCCAGGATACAAGGTGTTGACGCTGAGGTCTGCGTAGCCCTCCAGACAGCTGCAAGTGTAGGTTCCTCGAAGGTTGAAGCATTGCGCATGCTCTGAACAATCGTGGAATTGGCCGCTGGTACATTCATCGAAATCTGAAATGTAGTGAATTTTCATCATCACCAGGATGCTCAGGTGCTTAGATCCACGTTACACGAAATGTTCTTAGATCACAGCTACAAAATCCAGCATGTCACTGAGGTAAGTGATTATAAACAGTCTTCATTTTAGGAAATAGATTTATTAAATTTTTTTAGTAAGTAAATAATATATCAGTATTTTAGAAAAACATTTGAACCATATATTAAATATATCTAGTGACAATTCCGCCTATCTTGCTATACCGACGTGACGTCATAAATGACACGTAGCCTAACCGGAACAAATTTCGACGCATTCTGCTTCTATATGAAGCGTTATCAGGTGATCTTTACTATTTAAGGGCACGATCAAGAAACAAAGAGCCAAGACCTCCTGATGATGCTTCGCGTAGAAGCGACAGCCATCGAAAATTCTTCCGGTTAGGCTAAATAGCGTTAATGACGTCACCTTAGCTTGAAAGTTGGGCAGAATCATCACTTGATATACATTTATTATTGAATTATATATTTTTTATATTAAAAACAGTTAAATTTGTGTGGAAGTGGCGATTCCAAAATGTAACGCCTAAATCTAGAAACATTTTTATTTTGAAGTTTTTTTTTTTAGGCAACGATCCTGGTTTCCTTTTCTACGTACCGACCACCTTAACTTTTTGGTCACTTTGACACAACGGAAACACCAATTTTATGGAGGATGTGGAGGACGCTGTCATCAATCAGCCTATTGCTTTGTCATACAGAGATTGGTGCTTAGTCGAACGCTCTAATTTAGACGCTTTGATAACCTTCTAAATGTTTAGTATCATTTCAAATAATATTGCTTGCTTAGCGGATATTATAAGTAGCTATCTTAGAAGTTAGGCGCAGGCCATTTATATGGCGTCGGGCGTGGAAACGGTGCGGACATGGCGCGGAAATGGCTCGGACATGAAACAAAATTGACGTGGCACAGGCGCAAGTTTAGAGTTATCTGTTGTCCGGCGTCGATGTTGTAGCATGTCGTACTCAGAAGATGAAGACTCTCTTGCTCACGTACAATTAATTAATTTTCAGAGAAATAGATGGTTTGGGTGGGGTTTGCTGTGTGGCGATAGGGACAAGATGCCAGACTATTTATAGCTAAGCCAATCTTTATAAACGAAAAAATTTGTTGAGAAATATTTTTTATATATTATGATTAGAGAAGTAATTAAATATTTTTATATTGTTAGGTTTGCAATAACGCCTGCTATGCGGATTACATTACAAAATCACAAATATACGATAGGAAAAAATTAAGTCATGTGCGGGATTCGAACCCGCGTCCATCCACTCCTTGAGCCGGAGTATGCTCTAACCAATTGAGCTAACATGACATGACGTCATGACTCGAATCTTTCCTATCCTTCTTTAACCATCGTATTGGGATGGAGCGAAATCTATAGTAATAATCATCCCAATACGATGGTTAAAGAAGGATAGGAAAGATTCGAGTCATGACGTCATGTCATGTTAGCTCAATTGGTTAGAGCATACTCCGGCTCAAGGAGTGGATGGACGCGGGTTCGAACCCCGCACATGACTTAAATTTTTCCTATCGTATATTTGTGATTTTGTAAAGTAATTAAATATGTTTCAATCTATTCACTAAATGCAATATTAAATTCGGTGTCGTCACTCATATTTACATCACTAAGAGTCGTCTGTCCCAAGCAAGCACACACTATGAAATGGAGGCGATCAGGCGCAGGCGCCGTAATGGCCCGTCATAACTTAGACCGATTCATGACATCTGTGTCCTAAATTGAGCTTTATTTCCTTGCTATTCGTACGAAATTTGAATGAAATAGGAAGCCGCCCGTGCCATGTCCGTGTCCGACGCCATGTAAATGTGGCCGTAGCTTTCTCAAATGGCCTACCACCATGCTATAACGACTGCCATCCTAAGACAACAACCGGGACCGACGGTGTAACGTGCCCTCCAACGCAAAGCCGTTCATTAGTAATGCCAGTAGCGGTCACCCATCCACGCCACGACCGCGGCGGACGTTGCTTAACTTTGCTGATCGGTTAAGAATGGCAAACTACGATGCAAGCGCTTCAAAACATCTGCCTTATTTGTGATATTTCTTAAGGTTCCGGACCCAAAGCGCAAAATACAGCCCTATTAATGAGACGCCACTCTCTGTCAGTCCGTTACTGTCAAATACTTACCGCTGACGTCCAATCTATCGACCAGTTCCCCTGCAGCGTGCACGTCGGTGCCTCCCAGACTATAATTGTTGTTGCGGAGGTATTTCTCGATTACTTCCTTCAGTCTACTCTCGTGGGCATTGTCAGAGAGCTGAAATTGCACAGGTTTTTATATAGAACAATTAGATATGTAAGTAGTACCATTAGTAGCTAGTAACCATGTAGTATGTTATCGATTAGGTACTACCTATTATAGCAAACCTATAGTAACAAACGCAGCAAAGAAGCAAAACGTCGCTAACGTAATTTCACGACACATATCAAAATATACTGGGGAATATCAATAGAAATATAAAAAAAAAAAAAAAAAATTCGCCTCATTATTAATGGAAAAAATGGTTCTTTTTTTGATTGTATCCCAACTTCAGAAGCTTCAGTTTTTTCTTACAGCCAAGCTTATAGCAGTGAAATAACATGGTAAGTAAAATTATTTTATAAAAGGGTGTATTTGTATCCAAAGGCGGGCATTCGCAAAATGCCCTTTCACCATGCGGTGAAGCTCAAGCTTGCGGCGGAATTTTAACCATGGACCTGCTGCGCGGCAGCCCATAGCCAATGCCACTGAACCATCACTGCTTCAAAGTTTACTTCAATTTAATTTTATCATGTCTTGCCAGAGTCGCCGATATGTAGTTAACTACGTACAAAGAAACAATCTTTGATATTAGGGCTTTGTATTTAAACAATGCATATTTTTAATAAGATAACGCTAAGTCGATATCATAAAAAAATGTTAACTTAATCAATGTGTTATTTTTCCGTAAATGTCACCTACTATAAAATATAGTACCAACCTGCACATAAAAGTCATTCATCACTCCCTGGTATTTATCTCCACTGGCTCCTTTCATTTCAATTGCATGGAATCCGTTGATATGAACTCCGTGGAAGACATCTCTCAGGTCTGACTGCATTACCATCCTGTTAATGCCTTCGTGAGTAGCCACGGCTAGAGCTTGGTACTGTTTGCTGGAGTTATCCGACAAGTTTGAGTGGAAGTGCAGAGGAGAGTTTCCTTGGGAGCCCAAGGCCAGCTTGACTGAGTAAGTGTACGTTGCTGTTAAGTAAAAAGAGATTCTATATTTTTATGTAGTTATCTGTGTTCGATGGTCAAAGCCAGAGCCGTAACTGGCAGAAGCTACGATATTGACAATTATTTAGAGCTATTTTTATTATTTCTAGCAAGTTTTTACTACCTATGACAATCGCTTATACGCACTGACTTTGGCTACGATACTTTTTATCTAACTTACACGACAGCCGACCATCGTAATAGCATTATCGATTAAAATTTTTGAAGAATTCGTTATGAAGGTATCTTCATAAACATACAAGGAAGAGTACTTACGTTTGCAAGGTCTATCAGGGAACATCCTAGCAAATCCTGGCCTGCAGACACACTTCATTAATCCATCTATCCTTTGACATCTTTCATTTCTAGAAGCCTTACAATCTGGCTGACATTCCTTGCCATATCCTATAAGAAATAGATAATAAATAAAATCATTGCTCATGAGTATAGTTACTGAATGAAAAGATTATAACTTACCAGTTGAGTGCACGTTTGTAGTTTCTAAATAAGGAGTACCAGCTAAGAGTATCTCACCAAACAGTACCTGTGATACACCATTACTATTGACTTGTTCATTCCTAGTAATGTCATAGTCACCAGTATCTAAGTCAGTACTTATTGGTGGAGGAGCTTGACCACCATTTTGTGACTTATTCATCACAACAAAGAACGAATCGTTATCTCCATCAGCTTCAGTATCTATCTTTTGAATGTTCTCGGTTGTTTCATGATCTCTAATTATTAAGTTATCCTCTTCTTCTGAAGACATTGTTATGTCATCCAGGGGTATTTTTGTTTTGGCCGATGTTTCTTGAACAGGAGTGGGCTCAACTTGAGGTACAGGAATGTGCTTAGTAACTGTTTCAACAATTGTAGTTGGTTGCACTTTTGTATGTATTTCTGTCACAACATCAACGATTGTAGATGTGTGAGTATTGGTCAAAACTAATGTTTGAGTCACTGCTCCTTCAGATAAGCTTACCAAGCTAGTTTTCGTATGAGTGACAGTTAAGGTATGAGTCAAATTAACATAACCTACGCTGGAAACGGTCAATGGAGGTTCAGACAGTGTCTTTGTAAGAGTTACTACAGTAGTTCTGAATTCTGTCTTTGTCGGTATAATTTCATCTGAAATTTTCACTTCATTGCCAGCGTGATGGATGGGATGCAATGTAGAGGTAGCTTCTTCTAAGCCAGGTGTTATTAAACTAGCTGATCCTTTTTGTACGAGAGAGGTTATATCTAACTGCGTCATTGATGGTAGCATATTGTCTCTCAGTACTTCTGTTGGTTTGATAAATTCATCATCTATGGACGATTCTGAACTCTCTATAATGCTAGTGGGTAGGATAGGTGACCTTGTTGGAATAGGTCTTATAATTTTCTTGATAGATGTATGTCTTGTTGGATACAATATGTCTGGACGAGGTAAAGTCCTCGTTGGACGAATTACTGCAGTAGGTTTGGATGGCAGCTTGAACTTGCTAGTACTCGGTTTTTTGTCATCATTCCTAAATGGATAAGGCTTACGAGTTCTGTTCTTGTTTCCGATTGGTATTACCTTCATTCTATCAGTGGTTGAGTTTTCTTGACTGGACTCTGAAGAAACAAAATCTTTTTCCTTACTTTCAGTGCTAGATATAGTCATCTTCGTAACAGATTCAGTGCTTATTTCTTTTGAAACAGACAACCCATTTTCCGTTACTGGTTTCTCTGATGAGTTAGCTTCATCAGAATTTTCAGAAGAGTATTCGTTTTCGTAAGAATAAGAATTTTCTGAAGACGGTGATTCTGAATACACAGGATGCAAAATTGTCGGCTGCTGTCTATCAGGAAACTGTATCGATGTAGGATTAAAGTTGAAGCTTGAAGAGAATCCAATACCCGATGATGTAAGCCAACCAGATGAAATAGAGGTCGGAAAAATAACATTTGAAACCGTAGGTGGGTCGATAGTTGAAGATGGCAAATCAATGATGGAACTGCCAGTATTTGCAGGATTTATTCTTGGTGGTGGAAGTAATAATGACGAAGGCTGATCACGATTATACGTTGGTCTTCTAATATTGTTGAGGATATCGTACGATGGTCTGTAAGTGGAAACTTCATCTTGATACACAGGCTTCTTTGTTGTTCTTTGTGGCAACCTAGGTGGCATAGTTTTAAGAGGTTTTGTTCTATATGGTGGAAGCGTTCTTGGAGGAAGACCTGGTCGAGGAGTGAGAGAAATTCTTGGGGGCTGTCTCGTTCCTGGAGGATTTCTCGGAGGAGGTGGACTCATGCCCATTATCATTTCATCATTAGTCGAGGGTTTAAAACTATAGTCCATTGTTGGAGGAGGTGGTGATAAATCTATGATATCACTTGATGATCTGTTTACATATAAATTATCTGCGGTTGTCGTGAACGTCGGTAATGTAGATTTTTCTGGGAAGTTCTCAACGATTAATGGCTTTTTATCTTTGATGTGAACGGTGGATGTAATAATATTTGAATCATCCACGGTCTTAGTGTTGTTGTATCGTGAATGATAAACAGGCCTGGGTGGATTTTTATATTTGAGTTCATTTTCTGGTCTATCATAATTAGGAATTCTTGGCGAAGTTGTTCTTATGGGCACCTTTGTTGTCGATGGAATATGCATTTCTTCTCCAATATTAAGGTCTAGATTGTCTTCATATGACATGTTAGTGGAATTTTCCAACAGTTGATTGATCTGCCAATGAGGTTGCTGCAATTGATGATCTAATACTGCCGTGGTGCCTATTGTAAAAGGTCTAGGTTTCATGTAAGTTTTGTTTTCATAAATTGGTTTAATAGCATTTGTATGGAAATTATTTGTTCTATTATTAGGATTAAATGGTTTTTCTGTCTGAGTGTCTGGGTTAAAATCAACAAGCGGTTTAACTTTTTGGATTGAGCTTGTTGTATGAATTGCGGTTTGCAGCTTAGGAACACTTGGTGAGCTAATTGGATTCAATACTTCATCTTGGAGCAAAGTCAACTCAGTGGATGTTTGTGTTGGTTTTTGTGATTCATTTGAGATGCTCACAATAGGTATTTTCATTGATTCTGAACTAACTTCTCCATCATTATCACCAATGTTTTCAGGTTCTTCTTCGCCGTCATAAACTTCTTCAGAATTTTCGTACACAGGCTTATTTTTTTCAGTATTAATATTAATTGCCTTCACAGTAGTAGTTTCATCGCTGTTATCCCTTATAGGTATATCATATGCAGGTTGTTTTATGGCACCAACGTGAGATGGTAAGTAATTTTTTTTTTCATATGGTTTAACCGTAAACGGTGGGATGGGCGAAGATTTTTCGGTAGTTTCCGATTTCGAAATTGAGAATGGTTTGCCTACATTCAAATTTGATACTGTTAAAGGTTTCTTTTGAGACCAAAATTCAGTAGGAGGCTTCCCAGCACTTAAAATTTTTTGCCCAAATGGTGGCCTATTATTTTCACTGTAGTCGTGAAGAGGAATAACCTTCCTTGTTGTAGACTCACTATTTATATTTATATTTTTTACGTTTGTATCATCTATCACAACGCTAGAATACCAGCCATGTGAGTTTGTTGGAAGGTTTGGTATGTGCTTTCCTGGTCTTTTTTGATCATATTTGATGTCAATAAAGTTTTCTGTGACGGGCTTAACTATTTCCTTTGATTGTGATGGTACGCTGAATTGTATTTTGTGTTCGTGTTCATTCATCATAGGAAAATTCGCATGGCTATTAACCGATGGTGGAATAGATGGACTAATAGTGTAACTACTAACCGTTGCAGATGATGGTGCTGGCAATCTTACGGGGTTAATATTTTCTGGTTGATGATTGTAATAATTGTGGCCAATTATAGTATTTTCATTTTCAGTTGAGCTCTTATTCCATCGATTACCACCAATTGTAGTTTCAAAAGGCACGTGGTGATGCTCATTATAAATTATAGGAGTATTTTGATGTTTTTGTATATTGTGGGTTTCTTGTGGTGAAGCATTTTCTTCAACCCTGATAGCGAAATTTGTTCCTATCGGAATGTGTGCATTTAACTGGCCATTATCCAATATAGTCCCAACTGGTACAGGCACGCTTGAACCAATTACTTGTCCAGCATCATTGACGTTGCTTGCAACATTAGTAGCAGTATTTAAAGTTACTGTATAGGTGCTGTCGTTGTCCTTACCATTAGCCAAAATAGATTTATTAACTACGTTATGTGATGATAGAATTGGGAGAGTGCTGTGTGACTGGCTTTGGACAGTGTTCGAGATTTTCGATGTTTGTACATTATTTTCATGGTGCGCATTAAATTTATTATATTGGGGCTGTGAATGTGGCATGTGAATTGTGTAAGTTGGTGAGGGCTTGTTATCTGGTCCTTGCGCTGCAAAATATATCTCGGATGTAACTTTGGGTGGTAATTGTTCTTTGGGTACAGGATGTTGAATATTCAAAAATACTTTCATGTCTTGCACTGTTTTATGTTGAGTGATCGGTCGTTGATTGTATGCCTTGTTTTTTTCATAGGAATGATCTTGATTGAAATGCATTTTTGGTGGTGGAGGTGGAACGGCAAGGAAATTTTCATACTCCTTATCGATAACCTCTTTACCTCTATTTTTATTATTTTCTTTGATTTGATTATATTTCTCAAAATTACCATTATTGGGAACATATATATCAGGATTATAAGCAGTTATTTGTGGTCCTACTTGGACGTGCGTTTCTTGATTGCTTGTTGGTGGCGGAATTTTATTAAAATCGAAAGGCTGATTGTTGTCTTTCCATTTTAATTTTATATCGTTTCTATGTGAATGTTCAGTATAAGGTGTGTTCGGCTTATAACTTTCCAAAGGTGACTGCGTATGAGGCTTATTTAATTGTTTGTTATTATTAGGTGCCACATTGTGCACATTTGTCATTTGGGGAGCGTCAATACTGAAACTGCCAAAATATCCAGGTTCAGGATATGGAAGGGGATCGTCTACATAATCTCCAGTTTTATGAGGTTCTGATGACCCAGCAAATACCAAAGCCGTAGAGCTCCCATGTGGTATTAAAACGTTGGCTACCCTAGATGGCTGAATATCAACCAAAAATGGTTTATGTGCTCCAGGATCACTTGTGATGGTATACTCATCGTCTGTTCTTATATGAGTATTGACAATTTCTGAAGAACTTGGACTATTGTCAGCAATTTCCTGTTCATTTTTACTGTCTTTAACTGGCTTAAAATTAATATGATGTTTGATTGGCCTATTATTTTGTGGAGATCCAAAAGAAGGTATGTAATCTAAAAATGCGGGTCTTCCATGATTTAGTAAAATAGGATTTGGTGATTTTGATGGTATATTTTTATGGTCATCTTCGTTAGGTGCATTAGGCATACGGTAGGGATATTTGCTGAATTGATCATAAATTTCACTTGGTCTAGGAGAATTTGGATATCTGTTAGGCTTAGATTTAGGCAATTCAGGTGGCCTCAAATCAAAAGAATCATCGACATTAACATCAGAAAAAGGCTGATCGCTTAAAGGCCTCTCATTCATTTGATATTGTTCATTGGCGGCGACAAAGCTGTCTAAAGGAGGAGGATTCACTGGGTTATGCAATTTAATTCCACTGGCGGCCAAGGTTAATGGTCCACCCACAGCTGGTTTTCCAACAATGACATCTGAATGAGCCGTTATGATTTCGCCTGGACTGATGGGTATACCTCCATTTACTAAAGGGCTCTCATGAATCATTTTATGTGGGTGATGTGATTTAGGTTGTTTGTGTTCAGCAGCCCATGCCATATTCTGGTGCAATGTGGCGTTGGTAAAAACAGTTTGTGATTCAGATGTCTCCATCTCATCAACTGGTATGTAAATGGGGAATCGTCCCTGCTTAGAATCAAAATCATTATCAATTCTTTTGTCTGCATTGTAGGCAATAACTTTTTGTGTAGGTTGAACTGTTGTTGATGTTACTTTTTCAACAGTTGTATCTTGTCTTTTAATAAAACTACCAGTCATTTTTTCAAACACAGGTGCAAGTTGTGTCAATCCTTTTATACCTAAAGTCCCCAGTTTTAATAAATCTGCTACAACAAATTTATGTTTGCTAGGTTTCTGAGGTTTGCTTTTTTCTGGAGTTTTATTAGAAATTTTATTTGTTTTTTGTGGTGGTGGGGCCTGTTCGTTTGTTAATAAGTCACTTCCTTCCACAGAATTCTTGTCTTTTTCTTCGGAGTAATCATTCATTACTTCAGTATACTTTTCAACAACTTTGTCTACAGGAGCTACTTGTGTAGTACTTTCAAATTCATAAGGACCATATTGAGTTTTTTTGTCGTCCTTATTTGTGGGTTGTAGGTCTAACTTTACTGATCCGAATTTTGAAGTTACTCCATATTTTGTAGACGTGGCATCAATATTTGTGTACCTTGTTTTAAGGCTCTCAGTTTGTGTATGGCTGCAAGAACATGAAGTAGTTGTGCATGAAGCATGACTAGATTCTGAAGGTTGTATGAGATCAAATGTGCTACCATCTTCTGAACTGTCTATTCGCTTGTCTATTTTAGCATAATTGCTTACATACATGTTTGTTGGTGCAGTTGGCTGTATTGTCTTTATTTCCATATATTTCGTCTGAAAATCAAAAAAAAACTTTATTTTAATTGTTTTGAACTAAACTAGTTGTAAATCAACTAACTACCAAGAATTTAAGGGAGGAAAATAATTAAATGGAAATGTTAGATGAAGCAGGTATATAGTTTTCATTTAGGTATCATTGCTGTTGGATTCATTGGATGGTTCTGGAGATATTAAAAATCCACCAGGGTCCCAAATCTTACTTTCGTCGGTTTTAAATCTGCCAATATATCGGAATTCAGATTTGTGAGAGATTCAGTTGTCACAACAGAAACAATTGTCTCAAATGTTGATATGGCGCTTCTTTTATTTTGCACCACTGTTGTAAGGTAAGTGTACGTTGTCATACACGTCTTGATTATATAATTATGTTGCATTAGTTGATGTAGAGGAAAAAGTGCACTTATTTGCTGACGGTTAACAAACGTCGCTACTGCTGAAGATAACAACATTTTTTTGGGTGATATTGATGACATAGCCTGCGTCGTTGTCAATGGTGTTTCGTGCATTACTTTAAGTTTGCGCTGAGAAAATAAAGCATAAAAACAAATTACGTCTCCGCCTTAAGATAATTATCATAACTCTAATTCATATTTCTTTAAAAAAATCGATTGACATTTTATTCACTACGACAAATGGTTATGCTGAAAAATTACCTGTTCATGTTTTCCTTCACCGCTTTTGTCTTTAACCAAGACTTCCACTCCGTTTGACATGATCCTTGTGGCTAAATTATTTAACTTCCTTTCATCTTCTGTCGCTGATTTGTCAATAACTTCAAATTCTCTACCCGGCCTCCATGGAGTGTTGTCGTATACTATTGCATTTGTATTGAAAGCTGAAATGATTGTTAGACAAAATGATGTTATTTTGTTTTTATCAAAAGTTTGATAAGGAACCCAAAAGAAATATTTTAATGTTCAGTTATACCAATGTTACACCAAAACAAAATAATTGCCTATATTTAAATAATTTGATATACGTGTTAACCATTTTATGTCCAACTTATCCAACATCATAACCAAACAAAATAATTAGCGAACGTATATTATACAAATACCTATATATACTGACTTGGCAAATGCATACAAAATTGCCTCAAAATATTGACCTGAGATTTCAACTAACTGAGATAAACAATATTAAAAAATATATAAACTTCTCAACTACTAATTCACAGCTTACTACTGTATATTTTATATTATTACAACTATTTTCTGTAAAATTCAAATTGAAAAAACTGTTATTAGGAAATTAAAGTTATTAGGTTATTACTAAAGAAATATGAAAACGCCTTAAGGCTCTAAGTAGCTTAATAAAGACTAAGAAGAAAATGTATCCACAGATGTCGGTTACGCTATATCTCAGGTATCGTCTTCACATAAGGGCCGTCTTAGACACCTTAATCGAATATTTGGCTGTGATACAGACATGCCAGGAACTAATTACATTTATTCAAACCATTAATTTAGAAATAAAGTTTGAATGAATTTTTGAGACCAATTCAATTAATGCTAATTTATAATAGGTACGAGTACATCTAATAATTCTTTATAATTCAGTTATTGTGCGCAACAAAAACACGATAATACCTTATATCTAGTGCATGTAGAGCTACATAACTATAAGAGTATGATCTAAAACGATTAGTTCTACTGTTAGTAAGCATAAAAGCTAATTTTTGTGTACAATAAAGGAAAGTCAAATTCTTTTCATCATTCGGGAACGAAAACATTAGCTTTCAAACGTTTTTTTCACGTACTTCCGTCCTCAAGAATTTGAGCATCCTGGTTAAGAAAGATTAGTAGTAAATGTATCTACACTAAAGTTAACACTAAATTAACAAATCTATACAAAATTATTGTTAAAATACAATCTTGCAGTTGCAATCTATTTATATCATATTATTAGCAGCTATTTACCTTAATATTACAACTTAATGCTTCTAAATTGCTTTACTTTATAGTATCGGGTGTGATGGCTTTGATAATTTATAATGTAATTGATATATAGGCCTTATGAGTTTATTTAATTGGTTTAGGGAAAAAAAACAATTTAGAAGCGTCATGTATTATTATCTACCATAAGATTTTGCGTCACTCACCTCCTGGGTGGTTGGATGTTCACGGGGATGGGGGTTTGGAGCCATCTAGAAGTGGGGTTTCTTCAGGGGCCTTGAGTGTATGGGTATCCAAGTCAAGTCTATACGTCATCTTAAGAAACATCAGTACTTCATGAGTCGTCTTCGGTAACGTTACGATTTATTGTTGAATTTGTATATATGATCTATTAATCTGATGATGGCTATCTCAATGTCAGTTTCTTGTAACAAAGTCAAGTTTATTCTTACTCGTGAACCATATTAAGTAAATGGAAGTTATGAAGTTTTTTTAATAATAGCTCGTTAAAAGGGATTATTGAAATACTATACTTAAATTAAACAAAAATTTAAAAGTTGTTTATTCTTTTATTATAAGTCGTATTTGCAATTTACAGTCAGAAGCAAAGAAGAAACGAGTATTACAAATAATCATTAAGTATAATAATTTTATAACCTATATTTAAGACTTACTTTGGGCATTGTACACTACCAAAATTCAGTACCAAATAGTAGTACTACCAAAATGCAGTAACATATTAATCTGGTAACATAAAAATCATTTTTGGTGAACTTATAAGATTTGTTTAAATCTAGTCAAGTACAAAAGAGTATTTCGACCTTAAAACTAATTCATTACAACTATAAGGCACTATTCATATAGTTAACTTATTATGATACAAAGTAAATAAATAACTAAATCATTACTTTATACACCTAATCGTTCGATTTGTATTTCACGAGATATCGTCGACTGAGTTTTGTTTTATATTATTTCTAATGGCAGTGGGTTCCGCTAATTTCAGAACGTACGTCGGTGACGCGTCATACTTTATATGTTTGCTTATTTCACCAACAATACTTTCAAGACTTTGCGTTTCTACTTGATTTTCAACTGAGGAATTATCGATTAACTTTTCTGTATGCTCAATTATCACGTTTGCCATACTATCTGTTTGAGAACTGAATAGTTCATCTATTGTTGGTAAAATCGATGGAGATACTTTAACATTGTCGTAATATATTGCTTCTCGCTTTCTTACAGTCTGAGTATCATCCGATATCACCGTCGATAAAACAGTACTAAATTCACCAGGATGTCTGCCCGAAACGTACAAAGTCACTACACTTGTCAACTTAGGTGGGGCCGGAGGAGTGGGTGGCTGCTTGGGAGTTCTGAGTCTAGATCTAGAACGAGGGGCAGGTGCAGGTGGAGGAGCGTCGTCATCACTCTCCTGATCATCATCAGAAAAGTCTTCATTGCTGTTTAAATCAGACAAAATGTTTGGTTTGGGGCTATTACTGTATATATCATTGTTGAGATTGTTCAAGTTAAAATTGTTTTGTACTTGGTTCAGATTAGCGAGAGCACCTAGGTCAGGTTGAGTAAGTCCTAACAAAGGATTTGCAGTCTGTAAGAGACTTTGCTGTTGCTGCTGCTGCTGTTGTTGTTGTTGTTGTAAAAGAAGGGGCAGTAAAAGAGAATTAAATTGCGGCACTTGTTGTGCAGCAGTTGGTGTGGTGACAATGGTATCGGTGATGAATTCAGTCGCAGTTATAACATTGGTCGTAGGATTGGAAATGGTAGTTAAAATGGCTCGACCTTTAAACGTTATAGGCAATACAGTCTCTCTCGAGTCTGTTACGGTTGTAACATAAGTAGTTGCACGGGTTTTAAATTCTGTCACGGGTGTTTGTGCTACGGGTTGCTGCGGTAACAATCCCTGTCCTTGTAATGCCAGGAGAGGGTTGATCGCTGGTTGTTGGTTACCGAGAAGAAGTTGAGATAAAAGCAAGTTTGCAAGAGGAACATTTGCGTTAATTTCTGGAGCAATAGTTTGTGTTACAGGCTCGACATTGTAAACCGTACTAGGTAAAACATGGGCATAGGAAGTTTTACGCCCTCTTATAGTAGTAGGTGTAAAAATTACCGTAGTTGTAGGAGTTTCTTGAAGAAGATACTTTATAATCTTAGTAGCTCCGTTGTCAGCCAGTTCAGTAGATTCTACTGCAAGAACTAACTGCGGGCTCCCTAGAGGTCCAAGTGACGTAGATACCTGATTCAATAATAAAGTCTCCACTTTAGGAGTAGCTGATATGACGTTTTTGTACTCTGTTATCTTTCCATTTACAAATGGTATGGTCACTTCTGTTGGTATATGATGGGTGATTGTAATTTTTCCATCATTAACAATGCTATTGTAATCTCTAAATCTTTCTCCGCTGTGGCTTTCAAATGAGTTCCTCTGCCGGCTCGACGCTCTACTTGTCGTAGTGCGTGTTCGAGATGATCTACTGGTGCTAGGTCGAGAATTTGTTCTCGACGTTTGTAGTCTTGGTGCTTTTGGCCTAGAAGATAGAGTAGTGGTTCGTGATGAAATTCTTCCATTAGATGTTTTTGCTCTTCTGTATGCTGGTGCTGAAGCTGTGGTTGTTCTGCTTTCACCACGAACAATAAATGATTGTCTAGAAGAAGACTTTGGAGCTGCAACAGTGGTTGTCCTTGTATTGGTTGAAAGGCGAGAATTATATCTAGCCCTTTTTGTTGTTTTGGCTGGCGCAGGCGCTTCAGTTTCTGGTTCTGGTTCAGGTTTACGTGTAGTGCCTAATTTAGCACCAGGCCTGCGAAAGTTCGAATATTTACGAGAACCATAATCTACTTGACGTTTTGAACGTCTCCTAAAAGCAAATGGTCTTATTTGTACTACATTCGACTTCTTAGGAGCAGGCGTTGATGGCGTAGCTACTTGCCGCTCTTTTCTGTCTGAAGAATCATAATCATTATCTTCTTCGAATTCTTCTTCTTCCAATATTTCATCACTTTCTTCCACTTGTTCATTAACTTCTTCTTCTGGTTCAGGATCTGGCTGTTTAAAGAGATTTCTTCTCGGGAATAAGGAATTGTTAGGCCTTTGTCTTCGTAAAGACAACAGTGGATTTGTAGTGGATCTTGTAGTAACACGTCTTGTTGTAGTCGTTACTCTACTACGCGGTGTCACAGTTCGTCTTGTAGATGGTGTTGTTGACCGAGGAGCTATAGCAGTTCCAGGCTGTCTGGCAGTTAGAGGTCGTCTAAATCTCGACAAAGGATTATTTGTAGTCCTCGCGGGTGGTTCGGTTACTTCATCTAATGGTTCTGTGGCGGTCTCATCTTGTTGAGTTGCTATTGTTTCAGGATACTCGTTTTGATCATTAGGTGAGAAAATGATAGACGCTGATGATTTAATACTACTTCTACCAGGCTGAAGACGCGAAGAAGCAGTCGGTCTAATTCTCGGAATCGCAGACCTACTAATATAATCCAAGCTATTGCTTCTTGCTGAACTTGATCTGAAACCTGTTCGTCTAGAAGTGGGTTGAATAGAATTTCTAGCAAAACTGCCCCCTTTGGACGCTAATGGTATATTTCCTGACAAGTTTGAAGCACTGCTACGTCCACTGAATCTCTTTCCAGCACTAGAAGATCCCGGAAATGCTGAAGATGGCTTTCTGTTACCACTAAAACCTGATGGTCGTACAGATTTTAATGAAGGAGTCGCAGTTATTGTAGGCGTAAAGTCTTGCCGTGTAATAGTCGTAGCACTACTTAATAATGGCACACGTTTTGGAACAAATGTAGGCCTATTTCTAGATGAAAAAGGTATAATAACTGGAGTGACAGTGGGTTTCTTTGGAGTAAATGTTAAACGCGATTTTTTTCTAGTGGTTCCATCATCTTCATCTTCTTTACCCTCTGTTGTTGTTTCTGTTTCAGATACTGAGCTTCCTGTCGTCTCAGAAATTGAGCTTATGACAGATTCTGTAGTTGTTGTTGTTGAAGTACTTGTTTCAGTGTTCAATGTCTTATTATCACTTGTAACTACTGTTGAATCACCAGATATAACAGCAACTTGAGAAAACAGTATCTTTTTCTCTGTACCTCGAGTTGGCTCTGCTGGCTTAACTTCTGCGAATAAATTATCAATGTATGTGCCAAGAAGAACTGTTGGTGATGCTGATGAGAGGTCAGGGAGTTTAGTTGGCTGTATTTCTTCTTTAACAACAGTTGGGGTGATTAACGGTTTTTCTAAATTGTCTTGAATCAAATTTTTGTCTGCCGCGCCGGATGGAACTTTCCTAGCAATTTGATTGTCTTCTACAACTTTCGTGTTTTCTACAATATTTGTCACTGTTTCTAAGCTGCTTCTTATTTGAGATGTATTTCCTGCGTAAAACGTTGTAAAGTAGGTATAGGTTGTGTAAAATGTAGCTTTTCCATCGTCCGGTTCTAAATTTTCTTCAATCAAAGAGGGCTTTATTTCAACTTCCAACTCTTTTGGTGGCAGCACACTATCAATATCTATTGGTGTCGTATCAATAGGGCTAATTGTTGCCATTGTTTGTACAGATGGAGTCACAACATTTGAAACTATTTCTTCTCGACTTGTTATAGTTGTCGACTTATCTTTGTAAAGTGTTGTCCAGTAGGTAAATGTTGTATAATAAGTTATCGGTAAATTACTCTCATCTGCAGGTTCTTTGTTTGGCATTATGGTCTCAGTTACAACATTGGTAATAGTTTCTAAATGACTCTTGACTTTACTTGAGTCTTTGCCAATATACATAGTTGTAAAATATGTGAATGTTGTATAACTTGTTTGCAAAAGGAGTGTAGGTGATGGTATTATTTCATCGATGTTGCTTTCGGAGCTAATTTGATCATCCAAAATATTATTGTTTTCTAAATATTGTCTCTCACCTTTTGAGAACGATGATTTGACGTCAGTGATGTATGAGTTTTCAGACTCTAATGGGTTTGACTCGACACTGAACAACATATCGACTTCAATAGGAGACGGTTGAGGAACAGGATCTTCTTCTATTTCTTTCATGGTCTGCTCACTACTTTCTTCCATAGAAACACTTGTTACCATTGATGAGGTTTCATCTGCATTTACACGAGGTTCTCTCTTAACTTGCTTGCAGTTTCTAAAGTCAAATTGAGCTTTAGTACTTTCTGCAGCAAACGGATTTGACTTCGTCGGGATGAGCTCGTCAGGGCCTACGTAATTTGTATATACCTCACTTCTGCTGCATACATTGGCATCACTGCCTACATAAATTGTTGTAAAGAATGTGTAAGTTGTGAAGTAAGTCTTAACAGAATCTGGTTTTATGCTGGCCACATCATCACCTAAAGATGGAGTAGGTGTTTGAGAGCTATATACATCTGCACTTTCTACTGATTCGATAACATCTTTATTTTTTACCAGGTCGATAATGCTATTTATTGCAAAAGTTTCAGTTGGGCGCCCTATTCCTACACCCGTGGAAGCAATTTCATCTTCGTTAAACGCTCCTAATAGTGAAGGATCTAAGTTGGTTAAATCTATTGTAGAAGTGAGTATGTTTGTGATTACGGATTTATGACTTGCAACGCTTGACGTTGAATCTCCGAAAAATGTAGTGAAGTATGTGTATGTAGTGTATAGAGTTTTGTAAATAACGTCAATTTCATTTTCAGCTGCCTCAAAATTTTCTTTTTCTGGAATTGATTTATCAGTTGATGATGTAGAAGGTTCAGTATTAACTGGTGCTTCAAAATGGTGGTGAGCCATAGTTATTTTTTCTGTTGTTGATGATGTAGTCTGTACGACTTCTTCAAGAATTTCTCGTGATTCATCACTGCTGTCAACATCTTGAGATATTCGCATACTTTCTTCGCTGTTTTCTATTTCATGGACTGTTGATAATAAATCTTGTTCCGTTGTAGCTTCAACAGTTTTTGGTGAGATTTTTGTTGATGATTCTACATCAAAAGGTGTTATGCTAACAGATTCTTCTAAAATAGTTTCTGGTTTCTCTAAATTACTATGTACTGAATATTTAACATCAACATTTACGACAGTAGTAGGTTCAATATTTAAATTTGTTTTGCATACAATATTACTTATGTATCCCACGTTGCTTTCGACAACTACATCTGATTTAATTGAGGTCGTTGTTTCAGTACTTTCGAGAGGTATAAAATAGGTTGTCAAATATGTCAAAGTTTTATAAGCAGTGGTCATTGTTGAAATGGTTTCTAAACCATCAGTACAAACGACGTCTTTGTGAATATCTTGGTGTTCATTTTCGTATATTTGCGGGGTAACAAAAGGCTTCGATTCTGTAGTGGCTTCAAAATCTTCCAAAGATTCTTCACTGTGTCCACTTTCTGTAGTGGTTCTAACTTCTGGTTCTTGTTCTGGTGTCGTTTCTACTTCTTCCTCTTCTTCTTCATTTTCTTCCTCTTCATCTTCGGATTTTTCTGTTACTTCTGCTGCCGTATTATCAATTTCTTCTTCTGAATTAGTAAACAGCTCAGTCATACCCCGATCTGTTACTGTAGATTCTTTAGGCTGTTCAAGAATTGTAGACGATGGTGAAATATTTGTCAAAGGCTCTGTAGCATCAGAATTGTGCTGAATGGGTATTACTCCCAACTCATCTGTCACTCTTGTACTTTCCGTTGTGGTAATGACGGCTTCAGAAGGCTGTATTACGTCAATATTTAAGTCAAAGCCATTATTATACTGCACATTTATTGAATCAGGTAACTTGTCATCGATTTGATAAAGTACTTTTTTGAGACTTTCTTCGTCATTGAAGAGAGCTTTTTCGGACCGATTATCATCAACGCTGCTGCTTTGGGTTGTGGTTGTGGAAGCAGTATTAGATTCGTGGGCTTTATAGGTTGAAGTAGCCATAGGAATATCGGCAGAAAGGAAGGTTATTTTAGTAGCAAGCTTGTCTACATGTTTAGCAGATGGAAAAACATTAACTTCGTCAGGTTTAGGGGCTTGAGAAGTTTCTGTGTTAGGACTAAATATTATAACAGTGTCACCGACGACGGTCGTGAAATCAGCAAAACCTTCGTACGTAAACGTTTTCTTCGATCTTGGTTCGCTTTTTTGTCCAAATAATTTCTTAGGAGTTTTCGTTTGTTGAGCCGTTTGTTGCTGTGATTTACGAGTTTCTACGTTATCTATGTAATAAAATATGGGTGAGAATTCGTTTTTTATTGTGAATGTCGGTAGATCGAAATCTGGTTTAACTTTAACAACGCTCGGCTCCGTGGGCTCATTATTTATGACAGTATGATTGTCAGATTCAGTAACAGGTTCATATGCTTTACTCTGACGGTGCAAGGTACTGACATTTTCTAAAATAGATGGTTGAAGAACAAGTTCGTATTTTTTCTCATTTTCGATGGCGGGGCCATCAAGGTAATTTATGGCTTCATTTTGAACGTACCTAGGAACCTCTTTGAATTGTTGAACTCTGCGCGCTGTGGGTTCTTCAATGTTTTGATTTTGGAACTCAGGTTCTGATTTTTGTGGTAGGTTCCAAAAATTTACGTTATTTTGAGACATTTTGCTAGCGTAAACCGTTTCAACTTTACTACTACTGGGAGCAAGATAGTCAGTATTTTTCAATACAAACTTTTCAGGGTCTATATAGCCCAAATCTTGTTTGACATCCCATTCACCATCGAAAACAGAATGTGCTCGAGTAGGCTGAACCATTACAGAATCTTCTACATTTGATGGTTTATTATACAAAACTAAAGAAGATTTAGTTAGAAGTTGTGCATATATACGACCATTATCTAAAGTTGTGCCGAGAATCTGTGTGGCAAACTCTGTAGTAACTCCATCTTGAATAAAAGTCCTGGCTGTTGACGTCAGTAGACCGATTAGGGGCTTCACGCTGTGATACCTTCCGACTCTTGTGTTATAGTCATTCTTCTGGTTTACGAGTAGAACTGTCAAATCTGAGTCGTGAATAATGAAAAAATTAAATTATTAATATTGTCGTTATCAGTAGTAATTATATCATCATCAAAGTCATTAATATCATGATTGACAGCGTCACCATTATAGTCAATTGTATTATCATCGTCGTCATCATTGTCATTGGATAGGACATCGATGGAGGTGCGTTTTAATTTACAATAGTCCGTTTGAGTTGATCCACGACCGGGGATTAGATGAAAGAGAAAGAAAAAACAAACAATTAATAATGCAATACAATAGAGATAGAATAATAAATAAGATTATAATAGAGACTAATAGAAACGACAATTGTTAGCACTAATTTGTACAGCTAAATAACAACAATTGGTTTTATCTCAGCTTGACGTTTCAGAAGAAAATCAAGTAGACGAAATAATACTTTTTTAATAATTTAAACAATGGTCCTGACAAGCCAAGAGCCCAATTGTTATTATGTAATAAATAATAGAAATCTGATATCAATATTTTCTGTTGGTGACACTTTAAATCGATAAAAATTGTGTAACATTACTGAATAGCGAAGAATAAAAAATCTGAGAGGCCAACGCAGGCGAAAGACAGTCTTAAATATAGGCTTTGAAAATAACTAAATAGCACTTAGAACAGTACCGCGTCGTAACGCAGTATAAATAAATAATAGTATTTATGAACTAGATGAGTGCCAAAAATATGCGTACCATTATAATATTACAGTACATATTTTCCCATTCTGTTTTGAATAATTATGTAAGCTTCAGTTACAGGAGTATACTGTACAGTATCAGCTGCATTGTCCACTGTATTCAGAGACATCCTACCCCAATAATAGGGGGTTTACCATAATCCTCACGCTCGGTAGGTGTCTTTGGGATTGCAGTGTAGGATAGGAGATCGTCAGAAGGCACTGCCACCCACCTCCCGGTCTTTTTCTCTCACTCGCCTCTTACGACACGTATGGGAGAGATATGGGGTGACATTCCCCGGCACCTCACAGGTAATATATAAAATAAAGTAATATTAAAAATTGTAAGTCAAATTTGATTATTTTAATAAAACTAGACAAGACTGTGAGACATTTGGGGGGACAAGGTAATTTGGCACTTAAAATATTTTGTGCCTTATATTATAAAATTAATGAATCATTACAAAACGATCAAATTTAAAGGTATCACCAACATTTTATTGTTTAAAATAGAACTTACAAATGTATTTATGTAATATCTTTAAGATCTAAAACATACTCGACGAAGAAAAGTTGTATATTTATTGATAACATATATTTATAAGAAGGCCAGACTCAATAAACAAATGCGCAAGATATTAAGAATAAGTGGCTGTTACATTAAAACAATACACCTATTTTTGTCAGTTCTATTTTGAATAATATAAATCGATATACTTAATATAATCAAAAGTGTTAAGATTAGAATCAGAATATTAGGTAAACATATCGTATAATACGACGTCACGAAATAAAAAAATACTTATATATGTATAAAGTTCATTCAAGCAATATTTTTACAGTATAATAAATTAAATAGCACTGAATGTTGCTTACCCCTGTTTTCCGGGACACCTTCCCTTTTAATCCTCGTCGAATCTATTGCATCGTCATCGTTTATTTCTGTAACAAAATATATTATAATTAATATTACTGTAGAAGACTTTGTAGTATTCAATAATAATAACCCTATCAAACTTTTTAAATTAGGTCTTTTCCAAGATTCTTTATCGCATCTATTCTTTTGAGCATGAAAATGTGCCACAAGATTAGGTTATCTTAGCTTTTCGCGATTACTACACATAGTAATTAAACAACGTTAAACGGTTTAAATCGCGTATATTTATCATGATTTTTGTCCCGACGACGTTTCAAACACACAAGTCACCCCGTGACCACGATCACTGCAAAGTGTTTAAAACGTCGGGACAAAAATCATGATAAATATACGCGATTTATACCGTTTAAAGTTGTTTAATTACTATAAGATTAGGTTATTATCTTGGAAGTTCTTTTTTAGCGAATCACACTCACAATCAGAGGCAGGTCGTATTGTATATCAGATAAACACGAGTCATATTATGCAGGCGGCAGACCATTATGGTGATTGTCTGTTATCGTATGATATTATACCAACAATTTCTTAATCATCTCCCTCATGAAATAAACTGTACTCTATTCTGCACTACAATTTGTTACTAATGATATCTGTCATTTGGACAATGCATTGGCACTAGTTTAGTCACCCGGCTCAGTTTCGTAATGTCTGCGTTAACCCAGATGCATTTGTAGAAAGCAATGACTCGTTCACAAGGTCATATCTATAACATAGAACAATATGTATCATTACTATGTCATCGGTTCTAAGCTTGGTCCATATTTGGAATTACTGGAGAAGCTATATCCGGATAAAGTTACAAGCTTAGAAGTTTTGCGCCGTATGGGAAAGAAGCTCGAACTTATCCGGACTATTGTACAGAAAAAGGTAGCCTACCTCGGACATGTACTCAGGCATGATTGTTACTCCCTCCTACAGACCATCTTGATGGGAAATGTAAATTGGGTAGACGCAAAAGGTCTTGGCTCCGTAATATCAGGGAGTGGACAGGGATTAAGACCGTCGAGCAACTGTTCAGACGCTTGACAAGGACAAATTTAAGAAGATGACTGGCACCCTTCATTAATCGAGAGGCACTTACAGAAGTAGAAGTAGGAGAAGCATTAGTTTCTGCTAAGGCATTGACCATATAACTTTTCGATCTAAAGTTCTGATATAGCTTAAATTAAGATTATTAAAAGGCATTTTTTTATTCCTAGGTTATTTTTTACAAATATAGTACCTATTGGTAAGTGATATAGTTGTTAAATCCTTGGCATGCCAGGTCCGGCTTATTATAAGTGCGGGTTGTAAAAAACAGCTGCGAAACAACCTCTTTAGGTAAATGGTGAAAGATCTTCTACCTGAGGATGATAACTAGCCAAATGAGCAATCACAAAACGGCCTACCGCCATGTATATTGAGTTCGGGTCTGCACTACTGTAGAAGTTGCTGACACTGTCTATCAGGAGTTATATCTCTTAAAAAGTTGATAAATTAGCATCTAATTCTAATCGATAGGCAAGCCGATAAAAACAACGTTCCACACAATTGAATCGTAGTCAATCGTTAGATAAATCTAACTCTAACTATTGACTTCACTGCAAATTGATAATTCGTTTCTACTATGGTGTTCTTAAAGCAATACGACATTATTATGAAGAAATTGCTGAACTTATCATCAGCAACTAGTTTTCAACCTAAAAATAAGTACAATTTAAAGTAAATTATGAGAAAAGACCTGATTCTTTTACATTTGTCTATTGTTCTTGGTTTTGCGTAAGTTTTTTCTCAAAGGGAATGCTTGAATTGGGGCCATTAAAATATCGCCATACGGCAGAAAAGTCATGTTCTATTAACATGAACAAAATGTACGAGTGTTAGCCATCAATTCAGAGATGGTTTTAAAACCGCATCACAATTGGTATTACAGGCAGGTTTTTTTTAGCAGGTATATGCTCAGATGATGATGTTGTTAAAACCTACAGTTCAAATACTATATAATTTGTCATATGAACAGCAACATTTCGACGTAAACGCAGAATGTTGCCACGTAGGGAAATGTTGCGGCCTTGGAGACATCAGGCAAACACTTGCTGTAGCATAGTTTTAAATCTGATCTAGGACTGGAATGAGAAGTAAACCTCACAAAGTTACAAATTCTCGAGAGAAAAATTATAGTCATGTGCGGGATTCAAACCCGCGTCCATCCACCCCTTTAGCCGGGGTATGCTCAAACCAATTGAGCTAACATGACACAATGACTCATAAAAAAATGTTTGCTCTCGTTCTTCAACTATCGTATCGGAATGGAGCGACACCTATAGTTCAACTTATGTTGTACTACAAACTAGACCAATTTTGCAATTGGTTTTAAACTTGTAAAAACGCAACCTCATAATTTTAATATTGTTATGAGTGCAATAACACCTGCTTGGAAGTAGAAGTAAACCTATTAAATTACTTTTTGAATTTAGTGGTATATAGTTTCTTCAAATAAATATTTTTTTACTAATAACCAAACGTGTTTAGTTTTCCACGTCAAAGGCGTGATAAATAAACGGCAACATAGTTTTTGTGCTGTGAGGAGACAGGGGCATAAATGAAATAACGTTCGGTTAATTAATTTAACTGCCATTTATGAATTAAATTTGTAAAAATAAACTTAAAGGGTTATCAAATAAAGTCAGAAAATGGTGATAAGCAAGTATTTTTGTTCTATTAGTTTTTAGAATATTACAACTAGCTATCCAGCCGCAGCTCCGCCCGCGCGTATGTCGGTTATCGCGCAAAACCGTTAACCTCTTTTTGCGCACTTAGATAAAAGCTATCCTATGTCCTTTCCCGGGTCTCAAACTATTTCCATACCAAATTTCATCCAAATCAGTCCAGTAGTTTTTAAGTTAATTTGTTGCATACAAAAACACAAATCTTTCCTCTTTATAATTATTTGTGTAGACGTAGATTTTAAAGAGAAGAATCTGTCTGTGTTTTTATGGATTATTTGTTGATATTGATTGATGATATTCACTCTTGGATGTTTTTCTTGCTACTTGGGACACAAAGTAAATTCGTTTCAAGCGTTTTTCTTTCGTGGCCCTGCTTAGCTACATTGAAACTACCTACCTATTTAAAAGTGCTAGTGATGCTATCTTATGAAAATATTGAATAATAACAAGGAACTGACTTACTTGCATATACGTGTATGTTGTATATACCTACCCT
The DNA here is from genome assembly GCA_963890685.1 of Plagodis pulveraria. Classification (NCBI taxonomy): domain Eukaryota; kingdom Metazoa; phylum Arthropoda; class Insecta; order Lepidoptera; family Geometridae; genus Plagodis; species Plagodis pulveraria. The sequence goes on from OY982975.1 coordinate 7,499,052, forward strand.
ATATAAGTATCAGAACCTTATAAAAATTGCAAATAATGCTGAATTCACCCCAATCTTTTTTTAATGCCTGATAGGTTAGCTTTTGACCACTATCTCACCTGATGGTAAGTGATAATGTGGTCGAAGATGTTGTTCAGTCTAACGTAGAAGTACTGGCTCACAAGGACAGCTGCTGGACCACACCGTTAGGTGCTTGGCGACAGATTTGCTACTTGAGGGTGGTAGCTAGCCAGGCGGGCATTCGCAAAATGCCCTAACACCATGGAAATCAAAATCAATCTGAATCGAAGATGTAGTCTAAAAGCGTAAACAGGCATGGAAACTAGCTCTGACATGCAGCCACTGACCATTAGGTGCTCGCGACAGGATTTCTAATTGAGCGTGGTAGATAGTGAAGTGGGAATTCGCAAAATGTCCTACCACCATCTGGATGCTTAAACTCGGGGTGGGATTCAAACAATGGACCGGTCCTTCAGTATATAGTCACAGATAAGGGTGATTTAGTCAAATTAATCGTATCGACCGGAAATTAAACCCGTTCATGTTGCAAACTATACCATAACTTGTATAAGCTACAGCAGACAGTATCTCTACTTCATGGGCATTATATAAACAATAAATAATAAAAATCAAATTCAGGAACGTAACGCCATACGACAAACTAAAGAAAAAGCCTAATGAAACTTATATCATTATAATCAAAAGCGATTGCCAATCAATTCAAAAGAAAGTCCATCAGTTTTTTAAAAACAAAATATATATGTACGAATACATACTTATTGGAACATCCTCGTATTTACAGTCCCACCAACTTATCTGTTCAGGCGGCAGAAAAAAGAACTACAACATTCCTTCAAATTGTGACAGTTTGTAGTTGATTTCCTTGACCAGTAGCGCCCTCGCGAACTGCACAGTTAAGTTGGTGGTACTATACCCCAGTTTTCTCTGACACAGTATGGCAAAGCAGTGGGTGCGGAAGCAGTTTACGCGCTCGGCATAATGATTGTCTATGACATTGATTAGGCCGGCTTCTGACATTATGGCGCACTTTTAACGCGTGTGTTCCATTTTTGAATTATTTAGCTCGACCAAATTGGGCGATAGGTTAGAATTTGATTTCTAATTTATGCAATTCGATTGTTAACTCTAACGTCCTGAGCAGCACCGGCAATACCGTACCTAGGCGTTAATGAAGAGAACATCTATGGCGCCAGTTTTTAACCAAAACATATATATTATTAAATTTGGTTAAACTTTTTCAGTACCAATATTACGCTCTGATTATTGTTTCCCGAATGAGACCCATGTTTTTTTTGTTTTTCATTTCTGATAGGTAAGCCTTTACCCACAATTTTATCTGATGGTAAGACTTAACCTAGAATTACTGGCTCTCAAAGACAGCTGCCGGAGCACATGTTAGGTACTTGGCCACAGATTTTCTACTTGAGGGTGATCGCTAGCCAGGCGGGCATCCTCAAAATGCCCTTTTTTATGCCTGATAGGTAAGCCTTTGACCATTATCTCACCTGATGGTAAGTGATGATGTGGTCGAAGATGTTGTTCAGGCTAACCTTGAAGTACTGGCTCTCAAGGACAGCTGCCGGAACACACCGTTAGGTGCTTGGCGATAGATTTTCTACATGAGGGTGGTAGCTAGCCAGGCGGGCATTCGCAAATGCCCTACCACCATGCTATAACGACTACCATCCTAAGACAACAACCGGGACCGACGGCTTAACGTGCCCTCCGAAGCACGGAGAAACACCACCATGAACACCCTTCCACCATGCGGTTTAGTATAAAGAGAAAAAAGTTGGGGTTTTTTTTTAGGGAGGACATAGATGCTGGCTGTCGTTGTCGGCCGTCAAACTCCACCGCATTTTGGGCGAGGAAAGGTCCTCTTATAGCCCTGAAGAGGTAAGGCGGGCTTGCCGGCGCCATATTACAGCCCACGGGGGGAGCCAGATGAGGTATGGGGAGGATCGGCCGCCTGCCGCACCGCTTAGCTATTGGTAGCTATGTTAGGTGACAATATTGTCGCCGATGTGTTAACAGTACTTTAGAACGCTCTGTGTGGGCCCGGGGCTTTAATCTCCTTCAACGGTAAGCACAATAGGACGCACCGGTAGTTATCATAATTACAGCTAAAAACAAAAGTAAAGTTTTTAAAATACATGAAGTCATGTTGAAAATTATACAAATACCATAAATCAGCTAAAACCTCAATCACTACGTAAATAGCGGGAAAAGTGATAAGAAAATGCGCCATAGTGAGAAGTCAATATAAACAAGTGATAGTGAAAGAGGTGCATAGTTTAACTAAGTCAGTGGGTGAGCTTACACTGTGTCAATGCACTTGCAGTAACATACTTATTGCCACAGAGCAGTTAGAAATGCAATATGGCAGTTCTACCTATTATATGCTAGCGTATCTTAAAATATGCGAAGCGCTCTTAGCGAAGTTTGCTTAGCCGTCCTTAACCGATCGGCTAAGTTAAGCAACGTCCGCCGCGGTCAAAAGTTGGATGATTGGTCAAGGGCTAAAAATAAAAAAATATCAATGTTGAGTAGGATATGCAATGTTAATATCATCAGTAGTCCATATTTGCAAAAAAATATACTGTGAAGTATTTGATCATTTGGAAGACATGCTTAGGGAACGCCAATTTTTTTGTCAAGTTATCGTATGTCACCTACTTTCGTATATAAACTTATTTTGTACCAGCTGAGATGTCAGCGATCACTTCACTTCTGACGAAAATCCATCTGTTATTGGATCAGGCTTTAGATGGGCCTTGTGTGTCTTCCATCATAACACTATAACACTAATATCATAAAGGCGAAAGTTTGTTTTTATGTTTGTTACTTCCTCACGCTCACACGGCTGCACCAATTTTGATGAAATTTGGTATGGAGGTAGACGAGGCTCTGAATTAAAACATGGGATACTTTTCATCATCATCCATTACCAGGCGGGTGTTAATGCGGGTCACAGCAAATAATCCCATAAAAGAAAAACCATAAGAGTAGGTATATCAATTCTACACAGTCAGGCTGTACATTTTTAGGTTGGTTTTTGTTGGCTATGCTTATACTTTTAACTAAATTGGGTGCGTTAGAGCATTATGTAAATATACAGTTTAGCTATCGACAAGGTGTTTTCTAATAGATATTACTTACTATAATCTTCACATAAGTACACTTCTTTACTTATGTACGTACAAATTCATACAAAAAGTGTCATAATAGTTGAATTATTTAGCAATAGAATGTGTTTGCTTGCTTGGATTTGGTGTCAACCCAACCTACTAGGTTGTGGTAAGTTTTGTTTAAACTGTGGCTGCATCGTGGGAGCATCATTTTGCGTAACTTTCGATTAGAGAAGAGTCGTTGTGAGTGGCTCTTCAGAGCTAAATATTCTTTTGAAACAAGATAATGATGGCTTTAATGTTTTTTTCTTCATCATAATAATATCATCCAGCCTATTTTGTTTCATAAGCTAGCCTTTGACTATAATTCCACCTGATAGTAGGTAAGTGTTTTTTTTTATTGTTTACAGGTAAGCCTTTGACCACAATCTCACCTGATGGTAAATGATGATGTAGTTGAAGATGTTGTTCAGGCTAACCTAGATTTACTGACTCTCAAGGACATCTGCCGGAACACACCGTTAGGTGCTTGGCGACAGATTTTCTACTTGATTGGTAGCTAGCCAAGCCAGCATTCTCAAAATGCCCTACCACCATGCTTTAACGACTGCCATCCTAAGACAACAACCGGGACGGCTTAACGTGCACACCGAAGACGTGCACTCTCAGTAGTAATGCCACTAGCGGTCACCCATCCAACTCATGACCGTGTCAGACGTTGCTTAACTTAGCTGATCGGTTAAGAAAGGCTTAGCAAACTACGCGACGAGCGAATCAAATATAGGTACATATATATATGAATAGGCTTTCTAGTTCGTTCTAAATGTCACAGAATAATTGATGATACATAGTAAGTGTTATCAGCCTGTATTGCGAACTAGTCTTATACCAGTTGACCTTGTTTGATATTTGATTATTGGTTCTTAATTGTGTTAGTACTAGTTTTAGCTTATTAATTTATCATTGAGATAGACGCTACACTGAGAAAAATCTAAAGTCAAAAGCGCCCTAATGACGGCCAATTTATATGGTATAAGGCGAAAAACCGACCAAACGTAAATACGTACAAAAACGGCCTCCAACTAGAAGGCGTTAAACGAGGTCAGTGAAGGCGAATGTTTCTTTTCGTCTTCATTTAAGGTGTATTTTGTGATCTTTCTTAAATATTGACTTTTCGATGAGGCTGATTAAGTCGTACGTTATAGTGATAATCACCGTATATAAACCGCCGTAAAAGTAAGGTATATTTTATGGTCAATACTGCAATTATTATCGTATAACAAGTTCAATTCTGAAAATACTTTACGGAAGGCGTTTTTGACGGTTGTGTTTATTATAAAACATGGTATGTACATTTTTATTTATTGGTGAAAATCATCTTAAGAGTTGTGAATTCATCTTACGTATTTACAATTCAACGGTAAAAGGTCAAATTTGATTTAAGCCTTTAAGTCGGTTTTCTCAGAGTAAGGTGTTCTGCAAGTTGAAATTGATGACTTGATAGCAAATGATCATGTGAGGTACCTTGGTTTAGAGAGCCCACGGAAGTGCTGCGCATGTTCAAGGCTAAAGAGATAGCAGCAGTAGTGTGGACCATGACAATAGGAAAATTCCCTGGCTATGACTCTCTTAGTATTGAACATCTGCAGCATTCTGGGATTCACCTACCTCGAGTGCTAACCTTACTTGTCAACTTCTGTATATAAGTCATGCATATTTACCAAAGAATATGAGAAAGACTGTGTTGGTGCCCTTAGTTAAGAAGCGTCTGACATAAATAATTAGAGGCCCATTTCACTGGCAACTGTTGTGGCAAAAGTTTTGGACAGTATGCTTAACAAACAAATTGAGAAATATAACACACTGCACGATGCTCAGTTCTGCTTCAAATCTGGACTCGTGGATTTGTGCTTCCTGGATTTATCGAAAGCTTTCGATTTGGTTTCGTAGAAAGAACTCTGGATAGTTATTTACATGCATTTATTAATCCACGATGACTGTGACCACAAATATTCCCCTAACAAAAAGAAAGGCTTCAACCTAATACCCGTAGTAACTATCACTGCGATACCCAAAATGCCTGCCAAACATAGTAAAGTACAAGTATGCCTTCCTAATGGAGAAGACCTTCGTTTAACTGTGGACATTAGGACCGATAATGAGACAATGGTAGCAATTCTGTTGCCAAAAAACGAACTAAAATTTAGTAAAATTAGATTTAGAGATGTCAAATGAACATTTCTTATTCTGTTGGGGCCATAATTTAGTTAATTCACTCTAAAATTATTAAAGTTACTAAAGTTAGTAAAATTTGCATATTTGCTATTCTGTTGTACCATAATTTAGTCAGATTAGGTGGAACCATAGATAATTAAACCTAAAATTAATCAACAAGTAAATTGGTGTTGACTAATGCTGTCATGTTCTCCAATTAATATATTTTGGTGTATTTTATCATAATCACGGCTTTCTTAGTCGGATAAACAATGGAGCTAATATAATGGAGAATAACTAGTGCTTATAGGCAAACTTCGATTAATAAAAATTTTGCACACCTGTAATACCCAGAGGGGTGGCAGATGTGTTTAAATATCCACTTTTATTAGATAGACTTCTGACAGCTATGTGTTTTGTTATTTTTTTATATTTGATCACCAGTAGATTCTGTTACTGAACCTCATACGTTCCACTCGAAAGCCTTTTCGAGATGCGACCAGTTGAAGCTGCTCTGCCAAGCACCGTGGCAATATCATTATTTTTGGGCTTTATCACAGGTTTCGATAGTTTCGAATATAAACAAAGTTCCATAGGTAAATAGGGCGTATACCATTTGTCGCTAAATTCGCTAAAGTCATTTTCGATAATTTTGATCACATTTTCTGTCTATGGTTCATATTAAATGTGGATCCATAGACGCAACATGTAATCAAAATTATCGAAAATAATCCAAATGGAGTACGGCCAGACAAAAATTGTTATAAAACAACTTGACTTGTGCGCCATCTAGCGTAGAGTAGCGGCAAAGTGAATTATATTTAGTATTGATAGGTAACAACAGAATGACTTTTAGAAATCGTAAAACTAAAATTAGAACTTTTTAATTAGTTAGTATAGTTAGTGAGTGTACAACAGAATTTGCTACCAATGTTTCTTATATGGTTGGCGCGCACTGATCTTCCCAGTACTGTATCAGCGGCGTTACCTCAAATCTAACCGTTCAGTACTATTTTTACTGCTCTCCTTACTACAAGGCATACTGATGCATTGCCGGACTCGGGACAAGCTCGCGAATGGTCGCGAGGCGAACGTAAAAGTGCCGTGGTTATATGTCTGCGTTATCCTATTGTGAAATATACAGCCCCTTTTCTACTTATAACCGGATTGTGCGTACTTATCAGCCCAGTAGTATCGGCAGCTGGCAGACTAGCATTACCTAACGAGAGCTTATATACTGCGCACAGTGACGAAACGACCCCAGTGTCTGACTTCATAGAATTAGTCACCGAACATTGCCGAATTTAAAATTATTAAGGATTTAAACTGACTATGGATAACACATTGCTGATTATTGAATTTGAAAGATGGGAATAAGTCCAATTTATTTTAACCAAAAGTTTTTATAAGCGCAAGCGCTTAAACGCCGATAAACTAAGCTATGCAGCGTCCGCTGCGGTAATGATATTTTTTTTTATGTTATTGTGATGGGACAAGCTTGAGGCCCACCTGATGTTAAGCGGACTAACCTATAACAGATGCATTTCGTCACAAGTCACGAATTGCACTGCACCCGTCACCTTGAGACATATTTGTTAAGCCTCATGTGCCTGTAATTTCACTGGCTCTCAAGGACTGCTGCCGGAACACACCGTTAGGTGTTTGGCGACAGATTTTCTACTTGGATGGATAAACGCTGGTGGCATTACTACTGAGTGCTATCGTAGTTCAGCGGGCACGTTAAGCCGTCGGTGCCGGTTGTCTTAGGATAGCAGTCGTTTTAGCATGGTGGTAAGGCATTATGCGAATGCCCGCCTGGCTAGCTACGATCCTCATATCTATCGCCAAGCACGTAAAGGTGTGTTGCAGCTGGCCTTAAGAGTCACTAAGTCCAGGTTAGCTTGAATAACATCTTAGACCACATCATATTCATATTCAGTATATTCACAGCATATTCCTTCCTCAAAGGCCGGCAACGCACCCTCGAGACCTCTGGTGTTGCGGATGTTCGTGGGCGACGGTGATCACTTACCACCAGGTGAGCCGCCAGCTCGATTGCCCTCCTAACACATAAAAAAAATACTTACCTTATGAGATAGTGGTTAAAAGCTAGCCTATAACTGCCTCTAGGAAGGCCAGAAACTTAAGTTCTAACTATTATTGCCTAAGAAGAGCTTTAGTACAGCTTTAGTCACACCGTGTCGCAACAATCCAAGTGTCCCTATGACTTCATAGAATTAGTCACCGAACATTTCGAATTTAAAATTATTTAGGATTTAAACTGACTGAACCCTGGCTAAAGATTACAAATTAATAGAACAACATTTTGGAACATATAGAACATAAGTCCAAAAATATTAAACGACGACCCCCTTTCAAGTTTGTAAACATCCTTGGTGCCAGAAACTTAACTTCAAACTATTACTCACGCCTGTTTCAGAATGTTCGAGTAAGTTCCGGTTATACTAACCAGAACATAAAATAACTGAATAATAAAAATGACAGTTAACATACAGCGCGCTTCAGGCTTTCACCCATTGGCATCGGCGATAATGATAACAATAGAATTTCATTCAAACTAGGACGTAGTGGTCCTGACAATGGCAACTTATTAAACGATGGATAGACTAAATCGATGACTGTGAAATGCAAAGATAGTGTTTTATTTATTAAATATGTTCTGGGTAGTATAACCGGAACATACTCGAACATTCTGAAACAGGCCCTAAGTCACCGAACATTTCCGAATTTAAAATTATTTAGGATTTAAACGGACTAAACCCTGGCTAAAGATTACAAATTAGTCCTTGAGAGCCAGTGAAATAACAGGCAAAATGAGACTTAACAGGTATGTCTCAAGGTGATGGGCGCAGTGCAGTTCGTCACTTGTGATGAAATGCATCTGTTATAGGCAGAGGATACCGCTAACATCAGGTGGGCCTCGCGCTTGTTCCTTCACAATAATAAAAAAAAAAAATTAAAAAAAAAAAAATGTCGACTGAACCCTGGATGACATGACATTATGCATCATTTAACATAGATTAATTCACTGTGCGTACAAAATACCGACTAAGTAGAATAAAATATTTACATACTTATTATGAAGGACATAACGAATATAATACCAACTTATGTTATCACGCTTTTGTCTACAACTACGCTTTGGCAAATATATTTTTGGTTCCAGATATCGAAGGGCATTTTCATTATCTACCGGGCAAGAAGAGAAGGACTAATTGTTACCAAAAATGACATTAAGTAAAAATTATTTTGATAAAATTAATTATAATTGATAACTGTTCAACCCGGTGTTTCAAGGAACTCAGAACCTTAGTATCGCAGCAACGTTTTCGGCCACTCGAGGTGACATCTGACCTTAAAGACAACAGATTGATGGACAGACGATATGGTAAGCAGATTTTGAAATATATACGGATTTTCTACGTCTTTTACATAGAATATTTTTACCCAAAGTAAAAGCATGCGGAAGGAAAGCTAGATCTGAATAAATTTTGAAAAAAAATGATACTGTGAAAAATCTTCTAGGTTAGCATGAACAACATCTTCGACCACATCATCACTTACGATCAGGTGAGATAGTGGTCAAAGGCTAACCTCTCATGAATAAAAAAAATAAAGTAAAACATAAAGAAAAAAAAGAGAAGACTTAAAAACTGGTATTTTAAAAAGCTGTTTATCTTGGTGGGTTTAAATCCTCGTACTATTTGACCTTGCCGAATTCAATATACTAAATTAACAATTTATTTGTCAAATTAGATAAACATTAGAGTTTTTGTGACCTTAAATGTTTTGACTTGGCCAATTATGGACACATTCAAATGGATTTCGAAACTGAGCAAACAGCTTTTTTGTTTAAGGTCTAATGTTCGATATGATATGAATAATATAGGTAGGTTCAAAGTTGAGTTTTTATTTTATTTGCTGATACCTACCTAAAATGTGTTATAACTAAAATATATTAACTTTATTTTCCGTAGGTGTACCTCTATTCACAAACACTACAAAGACCACAATACTACTGCTGCTACCATGAAAGCATTTAGGCAAACTAAAGACCATTGCAGATCCACAGGCAGTCCAAATGCTCTAGTCTATTACCATTTGGCAGCATGTTCAGCATTATTCCGTTGCATTACCATGCTTATTCATAAAATCAAATAAGTGCCAACTTGTTGATCAAGCATGATATCAACCACAAGAGCTTTGATCATTTTTGGAAAATACCATGAGTTTCTTGCCGTTATGGACTCAATGTCTCTACCTCAAACGAAGATCAAGAGCTAAGAATGTAACTACTAAGTAGATTAGAAAACGTGCGCTGATTGAGTCGCTCCCCGAAGTAGTAGTCACGGCGACAACTGTCATGTTTGTTTCAGAAAGATGTGATGGCGCTAAAATATTAACGCATGTAGCGTCCCACACTAATTGCTGCCATAGCTTTCGCCGCACCAGAGTTATTCTGTCAGATCATTTACCATCATCACGCATTTGACAATTCCAGTCGAGAGCAGCGTTTGATTGCCATTAACGCTGGTAAAAGCCCAGAAGGTGATATTGTTAAGGCTGGCAATGCACTTCGAGAGCAAGAGAGGTCATGGAGTACCGAGTTGATGAACTGCAGTACCATTTTTTTTTTTTTTATTCCTGATAGTTTAGCCTTTGACCACTATCTCACCTGATGGTAAGTGATGATGTGGTCGAAGATGTTGTTCAGGCTAACCTAGAAGTACTAGCTCTCAAGGACAGTTGCCGGAACACACCGTTAGGTGCTTGACGACAGATTTTCTACTTGAGGGTGGTAGCTAGCCAGGCGGGTATTCGCAAAATGCCCTACCACCATGCTATAATATATTATATATATATTATGACAGTAATCCGGAATATTACACTTTGCGCCCTATCGTAAGCTGCAGACGAAAAGCGAATGGATCTATAAGGCTGCCATTAATGAAAGAAGTGATAGCAAAACTAAAAGTCAACACAGAAACAGCAAGAATACGAGCACGATTTGCGAGGCTAGGACATGTCTATAAACGAGTTCGCAGAGCGGCCGATTCCACTGTCTGATCCCGCCAAAAGTATCGTAGTTTTCAGGCCGCCCTAACGCCTCCGACATACGGGGATTGAGAAGCCTTGACAGTTGTTAATGACAGTTGCTCAGTTGTAAATGCCACTAGCGGTCACCCCTCAGATTATAGTGATCCCAGAGAACGTAAGAACGACATGTTAAGACCCGCTACGCGCGCAGCGCTTCAGTTGTCATTAAGTAGTGTATCTGTTCTGTTACACTAGTCACAAACAAAAGAGCTCATATGTTTTATTTCCTCGTAATCAAACTCACTTCTATTTTAACAATCTAACAATGTAATTGTCGAATTTCAACATTTTTCGAACATCCCTTGGTCTAATTATGGCCTTATATCACACCGTTGCGTAACACCGTGTGATGAGAACGTTGGAAGCGAACACTTCCGAGCATTCAATGGAGCCCATCTTCTTGAATATATATAACATGCGAGGTTTTGCAACGGACACGCGTGGACTAGTTTAGATACGGTGTAATGGTTCGATGACTTGGCTTAAACTACAGACCATAAAATAATATAGGTAGCGTAATAATAACAAATATTTTTTAAATATTTTATGAAAACATCAAATTAATATTTTAATAAAACACTTAAAAATACAAAAATAAATCTAGTGACAATTCCGCCTAAATTTCCTTTTAAGCCGACGTGACGTCACAAACGCCACGCAGCCAAACCGGAAGAATTTAGTGTTTTATTAAAATATTAATTTGATGTTTTCATAAAATATTTTAAAAATATTTGTTATTAAATATGGACTTCCTAAAAAGTAATTCCTGAATCTATTTATTAATATAGGTAGCGTTTTTTCATTTTAATTCAAAGTATTGTGCACCAATTATTCGATTTACAATACTGTAAGCGTACACAATTCCTCGATGGGAAATATTTTTGACATCTGAAGTTTATGTTAAAAATGCGAAAGTCAGCTTGTTTGTCTGTCTTATGTACTTAGACTTCAAAGCACCGTGATGTGCACACATACAACGCTCGTGGTAAGGACAAACTCGTGGGTGTAGTTACACCCACGCTCGTTGACGAAGTCCACTAAAATTTCGCATGTCATGGGACCAACTATTCACAACAAACGACCCAAAAATATAATAGCATCACCGAATATGAGCTGTTTCAAGTTGCGATTAAAGCGCTGGCTTATCAAGCAGACGTTTTACAGCATTGAAGAATTTATAACTGTTAAATTTAAGTTGTTAAATGACTTGACAAAGCATTACTTGTAGTAATGACATAGTTTTAGAATTTTCTATTATAATGAATTATTATCAATTTTATATTTTTTTATTAAGGACAATATTATTTTAATGTGACATTTTATTAACGTTTATTTTAATGAAAATTACGATGTAACACAAATTAATGTATGCCTTGACGTGTAATTTTATCACCAATAAATTGATTTATGATTTATTTAGTTAAACTTTAAAAACTGAACAAAATTTTGATGAAAATGTACTGAAAGAGCACATGGGAAACATCTCTCATCATCTCATTTTTTATTGTAGTTTGTTATTAACTAGATCCCTCTTAGGTCACTCGAAGACTACAAAATTCATAATATAACAGGAATAAATCCGACTAATTGTTTATCCTACTCGCACATCAAAGTTTCCGTACCAACACACAGTATACGAGTATAGTAACACCAACTTAACTGTGCAGTTTTCGAGGGCGCTACTGGTCATGGAAATCAACTACAAACTGTCACAATTTGAAGGAATGTTGTAGTTCTTTTTTCTGCCACCTGAACAGATAAGTTGGCGGGTCTGTATTTTATTGAATCTATTTTTCAACGTATTTTTTGTCATTCAGTTCTCGATTAGTATTCAGATCCTTAGAGCAATTCCGACTCTCCTCTAGCCGTTTTCTATTGTTTGTTTATTTACTGAGTTTTTACTACAGCCACACCAAGTTTGGCAGTTGTTGTATAACTTTTTTTAAATAGTAATAACAAAAAACGCTAATTGATACACGGTTATTGTACGGGGCCCTCTTAATTTTTATCTTATGTTACTATTTTAAGGCCCTAATTACGTAATGTACAGTCGCCTGCAATAAGAAGTATACACATTGTAATTTTCAAAATAGTAGCAAAGAGTTCTGTTTTTCTTTATGTAATCAGAAATCTTAAAATCAAAGATTAAGTTGAATATTTTTACTCATGTTAATGTTAACTTCGATAATTAATAACTTAGCGACATCTCATTATTTTGAAAATTACGAAGTGTATACTTCTTATTGCGGGCGACTGTACATAACGTAGTGAAATTTTCAAGCAACTTGCTAATACGGTTTATAAGATACAGCTCTATATAGGCTCTATTTTTCCTTGTTAGGTTAGCCTTTAACCACTATCTCACCTGATGGTAAGTGATGATGTGGTCGAGGATGTTGTTCAGCCTAGAATTACTGGCTCTCAAGGACAGCTGCCGGAACACACCGTTAGGTGCTTGGCGACAGATTTTCTACTTGAGGGTGGTAGCTAGCCAGGCGGGCATTCGCAAAATGCTCTACCACCATGCTATAACGACTGCCGTCCTAAGACAACAACAGGGACCGACGGCTTAACGTGCCCTCTGAAGCACGGAAGCGCTCAGTAGTATGTCACTATAGGTCATCCATCCAACTCATGACCGCGGCGGACGTTGCTTAACTTCGCTGATTGGTTAAGAACAGCCAAGCAAACTTCGCTACGAGCGCTTCAATATAACACCTTAAAAACCAAAAATTTAAATTACCTACCAGGGTAACATGAAACTACAAGAGAAAGCTCATGCGCAAAATTTTATCAATAGCTAATTACCACAAAATGTAAATGGGCAGTAGGTTAACCTGCGACCGTGTCAAACTTTTTCTTTCATTACTTGAACAGTCAAGGTCATTTGCTCGCTCCAGTTTTTAAATAAAAGAACTTGCGGCAAATGCTAGGCCCGTAATTATGCCACGGCAAGGCTAGACTCAATACGCACCAAGACTTAGAAAAATATTCTTAGCTTTTACTATTAAAGGCAATGCGAAAAGTTTGATTTAGTTCTTAAACGTTCGTGAAAGAAGTTTGTGTTTTATTTGTTTAGCGGGCCTACTGACGCACTAAATTATATCAATATTCAATTAACTAATATTGACGTTTCGGTTGAATTGGATGAAAAGTGGTAACAAAGGGATAGAAACGTCAAAATTATGTTTTAAAAACGTCTTAGATTTTATTAATTTTAATTTTTGTGTGAATGTCTATTCGCATCGTTACGTAAGTAAAACAAAAAAGGTTTGATTACTTTTGTTCATACCATTCTGTACATCACATTATATAAGAATGTGTGACTCTCATTCCTCAAGTGACGTTTATTAATTTGGAAGTCCTTTTTGAAGGCTTAACATGTCATGTAGACAGCTAAAGTGTAATTTGTATCTATTGATTCTTGATTTGAGATTCATCTACAGGTACTCTAATATACAGATTATCCGATCTATAATATTGCAACCGAGTTACTTCTATCATTATAATTTTTACAATAATGTCTGCAGCTAACAAAGAAAGGAAGAAAATAATATTAAGAATTTCTAGCTCAGATTTTCTAACTTACAAAGCAAAAAAATAAGAGTTTCTAGCTCTGATTTTCTTTTGTTGTATTTTGTAAGCTATTTTAATGCCTGGCTCATAGCTGGCGCTGAACCTTCTGCACCCGCTTCAGATAGAGTGAGTTCAACACTGATCTCCCTGGCTTTTTTAAGTGTCTCGCGAGCCCTCGCCCAACGTCCAGTATGGAGATGAAATAGCCAAAAAGGCAATAAACATCAAAATAAAATCAGCTAAGTGTCAGTTGAACTCGTACACCAACGGTTGCGTACTTTACAAAAAAAGGCTGTAGTTTTATTTTTTTATACGAGAGACGCACGGTCAGTTTTTATTGCTTGTTGTTTTACATTAGGTACATATTTTATATAATCATATCAAGTGTGCCTCTTGTTATAGTTATACAAAGCTTATTAACGTTTATAATAGAGCAATAACTAAAAACGGTTAAAAAACGTTGACTCAATATATATTCTATTGCATATTTATTTTTATTTCTTGTTATTGTTGTTATTAGTTAGGTAATCCGTCTTATTGTGTGAGAATATAAACCAGCTACCTGTATCGGTGCCCTGTTGGGTGCCGGGTGAAAATGTCACGGACATCCGAGGCTTAGTAATAGAATCTTGTATTCTAGTACCAAACCCTAAGGAGAGTTTTCTTCCCAAGGAATTCTACCTTTCGGCAGGACAGTTGCTTATCTACAAGCCACCGTTGTGATTAAGATATTGAGACCAAAACACAGAATAAAGAGGACCAGAAGGATTACACTGCTAAGCCATTCCAATAAATAAGCGACTCTGGCCACGAAGCAATAAAGTGTACTTCAGCTCGCAAAGCACAGAGTACCTATTTATATTCACCTACAAGGTGTTTCTCTTTCTATCGTATAGCTTTGTTCTATTCTGATGCGGCACGCACCGTAGAATAATTCCCTCTGGACGGATATGCCGATATACCTGTACGTTTATACCTAAAGTATGGAGAGAGCCAGGCCCGACCAAACAAGGAACAACTAGTGTGGAAGTTAAAAATGAAATAGAATTAAGCACAGTGCGTTTTGACCCAGTTCGTTTGTAGAACACAGTTCAATCCCATGAAACAATGGTGTTATGGGAAACAGAACTAGGAAATTTGCATATAATGCCTGTTATTTAATAGGAAACATCATTTTGATGGTGGACTATGTTTTTGATGAGGTTTGAACAATGACTTTGACAGTGAGATACAGATAACACAAAGATAACGTCAGTCTTTCTCGACATTAGGCGTTCTTCGCCTAATTACCGTGGAACCCGGTTTAATAAAGAAATGAATCGAAGATGGCGCTGTTAATCAGTTCATCTCACTTGCACACTGCAGACAATCTTTATTGTGCAAGCGAGATGTACTGATCAGCAGTTTTATTAATTAATATGTAAAAGTTATGGTATTTCTATTGCTAAATAAAATTATTATAAATACTTTTAATATATGATGTAACTAAAAATGTATGCTTTTCGCAA
Organism: Plagodis pulveraria; assembly: GCA_963890685.1. Lineage (NCBI taxonomy): Eukaryota > Metazoa > Arthropoda > Insecta > Lepidoptera > Geometridae > Plagodis > Plagodis pulveraria. Next base: position 7,514,617 of record OY982975.1, read on the forward strand.
TTTTTCCTTTATCTGTGCTTTAAGACGTTGCTACTTTCAAGATTCTAAGTACACGGGAAATACCCTGTAGGTTTGATTCCCTTGCAAGTTTCGAAAATTTGCGGCATAAACGGCTGTATCTTTTGATTGCGTTGGTTTAGAAGCTTGATTTTTTCACAGCTCCAAAGGACAGTAAACCTGAGTATTTGATATGAATTTTAGCTTGATACTTCCACGCGTTCGTGAGACATGAGGGTCTTGACAGACCGACGGACAACAAAGTGATCAGAAAGGGTAGTACCGTTATTTTTTCTTTTGAGATACGGAAGCCTAAAATTACATTATTAGAAGTAAGAACTAACACATAGGCATAGTACAAATAATAATACTACACATACGAACTAATTGAGTTACCATTAAAAAATACAATTTTGGAAAACAAAGTAGATCAAATACAATCAAGACCATCTCACTATGAAAGTGATGACAGCAATTTAAAATATCTCCTCCAATAACAATTCAGATAATATTTAATATTTAGCATTCCAAATTCAAATCAATATAAACTAACCATGACCACATTGACCCCGCCGAAAGCGACAGTGAAAGTTCTAAAATATTTGAAAATAGAATTTCTTTTTACAAATAAACTAAAGTCTGTTCACACGGCCGATGTGATAATGCTGTCCATTCACGCACTAACAAGCGCGAACTTACTTTTGTTACTTGATATGTTGTCATATGAAATTCACCGTTTCAATGTAGGTACCCATGCTAAACAAACAATGTATATATGCCTACTTTCAACCTTATATTTATTGTGCTAGAAGTTATAAAACCGCAATTTTATCTTTGTAACTTTGTTGGTTCTTTTCTAACCAATTATGCATACATAATTTATTTTGACTGCAGTTTGATGGAACATTAGTAAATTTTGATGGTAAACGATTAGGGCGTATTAATTGTGTAATGGTTGCAATAGAAATAAATTTATATGAGATAATTTCTATCACTTAACTTACTTCAGCTAGATTTATGTTTCTTTAAGTAGTTTGGAAGCCGCTACGTCGCTCGCGCCTGTTCCTATAACTGTAGGTCGAAGTTTTGTAATCGAAAATATTAGTGGTAAGAATCAATCCTTTACTGCTGGCAAAGGATTGATATTTATTCGAGTGCATAGTCCAGTCAATGGATAGGCCTAAATGTTCAGGGTTCTTAGAGACTGAACATACTTAAAGTTCTCTGAACAAGTTTTAAAGGAATCACTTAGATCTGTTCACGCGCTCTACACCACATGACTGAACTATAGTTCGACTAATCGTTTTTTTTTTCAGTCGTTGTTCTCCTATGAATACCAGGTACCAGGCGCCATGGGCAATTTGGTTTTGTCCTTGGTTCTGTTCTATTTGTAAAGGCAAAGTACTAGGCATGCATAAGTTCGAAAGATATAGACAGCATTTGATTTATAATCATGCTTCCTTCAAACTCATGTCTACGATCTCCAGAATTTCCGTAGCAGCAACAATAATATAAACAACCCTCTAAATTATTTAAACTAATATTTTTTATGTTTAGGGCTGTGTAATGTTTATAACTTGTTGTGTAAGGTCGTGACTTAAAGAAACCTTGTATTGATGCGCATACACATGGAACAAATTTACACCTTGAATTTTTAAACGATTTATCTTCATTTAGGCCCTTTATTGTTTTGAAATCTAATGTTTTTTGACCAAACAGGTCAAAAAACACACAATTAATTATGTTTTTGGTAAATAATTCTGTGCATACAATATTTAAAATTCCATTCACACATTTTGTTCGGCAATTCAGTTCAAAATCGTGGAACAGCGTTCAGTGTAACATAATAAATACTTAGCACAACTATGCACTCTGAATTTAAACCAAATTTCCATTGGTTTAGAGTATATTATTCTTTGTAGTTATTTATTAAAGACTTGAATGTCAAGTACATGAAATCGATCGTCTGCGTTCGCTAATTTTCGGACACTTTCAAACCGGGGCCAATGGCATCGAGGTGAAAGATTAATTAGCATTTTTTTATCGAATGTTTGTTTTCTCTTTTATTTCTTGGATTGGTTCTCAATGGATTATTAGGTGAATGTTTTGATTTAGTTTAACGTAAATATCTTGCGTAATTTTATATTATCGTTGAGCTTCTTTGAAATATTACATTTATGCAAGTCTAAGGCAAGGTTGCGTTCAAGTTTTTGAAGCATTATATGGAAAATCTTAAAACTGTCTTATATGCAAGTAGGAGCAAGTTACGTACTCTTTAGTGAACTCTTAAGTTACGAACTCTTTTTGAATCAATGATCATCACTTTATTTAGCTTAACGTCATAATTCATTCAATGAAATCAGTGTGCAATTGGCCATCAAAGGCGCCACATGTGCTCAATCATTAAGGTGAAAACTCACATATTTATATGTCGCGAAATTCAAAAGTTTAACAGTTTTTTCACGCTTGTAGCTAGGTTTCGTAACCATTCCACATGATCAGTATTCGGGAGTTAAAAATAATATTAGCTTCAATTTACATTTGGGTAAAAATAATACTTATGATTAACCAATAAATTAAATTTTTACCCCATATATATTTTACTGCAGGCAGTATGGTGGTATGGCATTTTGCATATGCCCGCCTACTTACCTAACACCCTCACATATAAAATTTGTTACCAAGCACTTAACGGTGTTTTCCTGTTACTGTCCTTGCGAGCCAGTAATTCTAGGTTAGTCTGAACTACATCTACGGTCACATCATTACTTACCTTCAGGTGAGATAGTGTTCAAAGGCTAGCCTATCAAGCTATCAGCTATAAGTTTTTTTTTGTAATAATATTAGAATAGAAGTCTTCAAAGTTATCCTTAAAGTCGAAGTTATTATTTAATAAAAAATAAACGCAACAAGCGGATAAGTGCCTACATAAGATCATTCGCAGATTGAGGTCATAGTGTCAATGCGCAAGTCGATAGTGAAACCGCATTTTTCGTGGCCCCACCCACTCAATGAGGCACTGTCTGTGACACTTGATTGGTGCTAAGCGTAGGTGAAATAACAAGTGTCTTTATTGAACTGACAAGCTCGTGGCGGAGTAGCCTGATCATTGATAAGTGATGTACTAGATTAGTGGCTAGGCTAATGTCTTCGTATCTCCATACAAACGTAGTTTTTGCATGGTAGAAGGACATTTTGCGAATGCCCATCTGGCTAGCGACCACCCTCAAGTAGAAAATCTGTCGCCAAGCACCTAACGGTGTGTTCCGACAGCTGTCCTTGAGAGCCAGTGAAATTACAGGCACATGCGACTTAACAACTATGTCTCAAAGTACTACTAAGTAAAAACGAGCGCAGTTCGTGACTTGTGATGAAATGCATCTGTTATAGGCAGAGGTTAGTCCGCTAAACATCAGATGGGCCTCGAGCTTGTCCTGTCACAATAACTTTAAAAAAAATGTTCAAAATCGTTGAAACTTTGCATGCATGTCCTTCAGCCTAAAATCTATGCATCTGATTTGCCAGTTTTTCGTTTTATTGTTTAATATATCTCTATATGTGAAGATAATAATTCCCATAGAAAACGATTTATCCATATAATTTAGAAAATACATATTTTTATGATAAACTGACATACCAGATGCATAGGTCTTAGACAAAAAGACATGCATGCCAAATTTCAATGAGTTTGAACGCTTTGTACCTATTAAAAACAGGACGAAACTACTATGGAAAGCTCTATGAAGAATAGCCTTAAGCAATGATTCAGTCACTTGGATGTGTGAACACTAGGCTAGTGGAATTTACTAGGACTACGGAGCGCTTCCGTGCTTCTGAAAGCACTTTTCTTACTACTTATATATTAGTCTATACACTTACTAGTCTTTAGTTCATTGTGGAATGGAATATTGCGGTGGTAGCTAGCTAGCCAGGCGTTCACACATTTTATCATGTGGGAGAAGTTAAGTAACATTTTCGATAAAAGTTACTAGTTTTGTTCTAATAAGCTTTCTTTCGATTTGCACCCAAATTGATCGCGATTTCACCATCACTGCCTCGCAGTCACTCTTATGCAGTCCGATAGTGACAGAATTCCGGCATTTGTGTGCGTTTTAATACTTACACTATAGGACTCAGGGCGTTTCCCAAGGCGCTTGCCAAGCGTGAGAATTATGGCAAAGACTCTGGAGGCTGTTTGAAGCTGTGGAAAATCCGGATGATACAGTACAGTAGTATACAAGTACCAATACCTATCCATATCTTAATGCGAATACTTACTACTTTGAAAGTTTAAGCCTCAAGCTGCTTATTAATTATTCTTATGAAGTTTTATTTTACTATAAGTCATTCGAATAAGTAATACTTTCTGAAATTAAACCATAGATTTCTCAACACACCTCTTTCAAATAAACATTTCATCTCTAAAATAAAACGCAAACAAACGTAGTTGGAAAACGAAAGTGTTCAAAAATGGAAACTTAGCAAAAACATCCCGTCGGGCGACGACCGCGAGCGCTCTACGCTACGAAGACGAACGAATGTAGGTCGGGGTAAAAGCAAAAAGCGCGCCAAACTGGTTCTCAATTCGAATTTCGTGACAGGTTGTTTTCTCTTTCCCTTGAGGCGTTTTGTTGACTGCCAGCATTTTATTCGTCAGTACTGTGAAAAGGTTTATTACTTTTTTGTTAAATGTTTCATCGCGTCACTTGTCATAAAAGAAAAGGTGAAGATAAAGTCAAGGTGCATCTTGATATAATAAATTAATTGTTATGTGGCAATAAAAGCGCTTTAACGCCAGGTGTGGAATACTTTGATAAGGTTTACTGAAACAAAGTATAAAAAATGGTTTTAACAACTATTTTAACTGTGGGGCAGGGACGTGCTCTGTCAATTTAAGCTACCGTGGTGACGGCGAGTCCTTCCATTCTTATTAAATAAACTGTCATAAAGGAATTTGGCCTTATAATAGTTAATATTAATATTTATTGATTCCGGGCTTCGGGTCATTCTTTTTAATAACGTTGCTTGAAGAAACAGGTTACCATAAAGTTTGACAACTTCGCGTCATGTGTGTACTCTAGAAGCAAAGGAGGTTAGGTCCACATTATGGAGAGTTTCTAACTACAAAAACCGGTAATTCATTTTCGAGTTATTGAATGGATGGACTTTAATCTCTTTGTGACCACTGAATACGTCATTTTTTTAAACGACTGCCCGAAATTTGAAACATAACACTCCTATGTTATGTTTTCAGGGTTCATGTATGTAAGTATGTGAGTTTTCAATATTCCATCGTAACTACTTAACGGCTTAACCGATTTTGATATATGAGATATCGTTAGGTTTGTCTTAATAGCGCCAATGACATAGTAGGCACATAAAAAATCAAACTAACGTATTTTAGACGTCATAATGTGAAAAAAAAGTTTTTTTTTAGACACCCTGTCCTGATACAAATTGAAAAGATTTAAAAAACGATTCCATAAATAGACTTGCAGTTTTAATTTAAATGAAATTTCTGAGACGCTTAGCGAAAAATAATAGTTCAACTTCGGGTTTTTTTACTTTTTAAATTAATTTTATTTGTCAATAAATTCTTTATAATTATTGACATCTTTAACACAGTCGTTCAAACCGATAAAACTTAAACGGTTTTCGTTGTTCTCGCGCGTTCCCTTGCTATACTTTTGCCAAGGTACTAATACTGGGGCAATACTTCCCACAGTGATTCCTATGGCATGCCACTACAATGCACTACAATGAAAACAATGTCAATACGGCCTCGCAACGACCTTACTTTCGAACATTATCGGTAACAGAACATTTCCTGTATTACATAGCTGGTATTAACTTATTAGGAACCGGCTAGGACCCGCGTTATATTTACCGCGTAACATGTTACGCGCTGAGGCCCGTGCTGTCGCTTCGCGCAATCGTGACTCCCAGACGAAGGACTTCAAAACAGTCCGAAACTGGGCGGAATCTTTCCGGTAAATATAACGCACGTCCTAGCCGGTTCTTAATAAGTTAATATGGATAAAACTCGCGATAGTTTTCAAAGTGAAATAGCTGGTATTATTCAGTTAATGTGGGAATCCACTGTAAAATGCTTCGAAACACGTTAATTTCTCTCCAAGCCTACATCTGCGACCACACCACCAATAATTAACTGATGAGATTTCGTATTGTTGATAGTTTAGCTTCTGACCACTATCTTTAAGTTAGACTATTTAAAAGTTATGGTGGAATAAATAAACTCACAAACATACATACATGAACCCTGAAAACATAACACTCCTTTTTTGGCAGTCGTGTAATAATAATAAAGATAATGAATAGATTCAGGCGTTACTTTGCGGAAATCCATATTTACAATAACAAATATTTTATGAAAACATCAAATTAATATTTTAATAAAACGCTTAAAAAATACGAAAATATATCTAGTGACAATTCCGCCTAATTTCCCTGTTAAGCCGACGTGACGTCACAAACGCAACGCAGCCAAACCGGAAGAATTTTCGACGCGTTTTGGTTCTACACGAAGCATCCTCCGGAGGTCTTGACTCTACGAGCGCACGATAGAGCGCTCATAGAGTCAAGACTTCCTGAGGATGCTTTGGCTGCGTTGCGTTTGTGACGTCACGTCGGCTTAACAGAAAAATTAGGCGGAATTGTCACTAGATATATTTTTGTATATTTTAAGTGTTTTATTAAAATAATAATTTGATGTTTTCATAAAATATTTTAAAAATATTTGTTATTATTAAATAATAATAAACATATAGGTACTGTTCAAAAATTATACGCGGGTAGTTCTATGAAAACTGTAAAAAAATATACGCATAACATGACAGCGTATCCAGACACAATTGGAAGTGATCAATGACTTGACGTACAGACCCAACAACTTATCTGTTCAGGTGGCAGAAAAAAGAACTACAACATTCCTTCAAATTGTGACAGTTTGTATTTGATTTCCTTGATCAGCAGCGCCCTCGCCAACTGCACAGTTAAGTTGGTGGTACTATACTGTTATTTCATACCACAGAAAATAGCTTACATTGAACAAGAGAACGCATCCAATCATTTACTTTTCCGTCCATTAAAAACGCATCAGAACTTTCCGATACAAAAAGCGACATTCTTTGGAATGTAGTGATTTCGCGGAACAACATTATGGTTATATATATCCAGTATGACTATTAGCTTCGCGTGCGCAGGTAACTGCGTGGCGAATAATCTGTAGGATGCTTTTCTATGTATTATCCAAGAGTTACTTCTGTGTGGCTTTTTAAAATTGAGTATGGACATAATATAATAAAAGGTTTTTTTTTATTTTATTTTTTATGCCTGATAGATTAGCCTTTGACCACTATCTCACCAGATGGTAAGTGACGATGTGGTCGAAGATATTGTTCAGACTAACCTAGAATTACTGGCTCTCAAGGACAGCTGCCGGAACACACCGTTAGGTGTTTGGCGACAGATTTTCAACTTGAGGGTGGTAGCTAGCCACGCGGGCATTCGCAAATTGCCCTACCACCATGCTATAACGACTGCCATCCTATGATAGCAACCGGGACCGACGGCTTAACGTGCCCTCCGAAGCACGGAAGCGCTCAGTAGTAATGTCACTAGCGGTCACCCATCCAACTCATGACCGCGCGCGACGTTGCTTAACTTTGCGAAGATATCTAAGCTCATGCATTGAATTTCAATTCTTTATTACAATATATATGCTGTACATGCTGGACTTACAATAATTTTACAGAGGTATATATATGTTAAGGGCCTTTCTTTGTGGCGTTCTATGGAAGAGGCTTTTGTTCAGCAATGGACGTCTCACGGCTGATGATGATGATGTATATATGTTCCATTTTGGGGTATAGCAACTGCTAAACTGTGCATTGCTGGTTTTGAGCTTGGTAGTGAGGTTTCGCAAGATACGTCTAAGCTTAGGTCCTAAGGGGGTGCATTTCAATAGCTAAGTATACAAGTAAACAAATTATTTCTTTGATATACCCATAAAAAGCAGAATGAACCCTGCTTTGCGACATTATTCACTATAGTAAAATAGAAAGCACTTGTTACATAAACCTTATTGCAACTTAAATGAAACACTTGAGGAAGTTGGTCATTTTCATCGTAACACAGCTACATACGTCAAGCGTCGAGAACGTTCGAGAATCTCAAATATCAAGGCTGCCTACCTTCGGACACTGTTGCAATGTAGAATATTTTGCTTTATTACGTTGCCGTTGGGTTTACGAGATGCATTAATGTGCACTCCTTCGAGGACTTTTGGGATAAGAAAACATACACACTACATACAAACAACACTGAAGCGCCTGTATTCCCTGCATAAGTAGGCCCAAAGCTTACCAAACAATAGGAACAGGTCTACTACCATCTACCGGGAATAGTACATTACTACGGGCCTTTTTAATTACTGCATTGAACGCGGGCCTACCTCTTATAACGGGATCCAATCGAACCTCCTTGTAAGATGCTCAGACGTGAGTATATGACGTGAGTATGCAGAATTATTTTAACACCAAAGGAAACAATAGCAACAAGTTTACTGCCATCTACCGGAAATAGTACATTACCACGGGCCTTTTTATCTACTGCATTGAACAGGGGCCTCCCTCATATAACGAGGATCCAATCGAACCTCCTCGCAAGATGCTCAGACATGAGTATATAACGTGTGTATGCAGAGGTATTTTAACACCAAAGCTTACCAAACAATAGGAAAAAACCTACTGCCATCTACCGGGAATAGTACATTACCACGGGCCTTTTTGATTCTTGCATTGAACGCGAGCCTGCCTCATATAACGAGGATCCAATCGTACCTCCTTGTAAGATGCTCAGACGTGAGTATATGACGTGAGTATGCAGAGCTATTTTAACACCAAAGCTTACCAAAAAATAGGAACAACTCTACTGCCATCTACCGGGAATAGTACATTACCATGGGCCTTTTTGATTACTGCATTGAACGCGAGCCTGCCTCATATAATGAGGATCGAAACGAACCTCTTTGCAAGATGCTCAGACGTAAGTACCGTAAAACGTTGTGACATTGATTAATTTTAAACTTTAAATGGATCTCACGCTTGCAATTTCAACTATAAAAATGTGAAAAATATACTGTATTGAAGACTCATTACGTAAATTAATTATTACAACAAAAAAATATAAATTTGCTAATACTTTTAAAATAAATTAAAAAATACCTGCTTATCAAAGTTTTATTGATAATGGGGCTAATTTGATATGACGTTATTTTTTCATTTCATCGTAAAGTCACCTCGATACATAACAAAAATCAAAAAGAAATAATAATTTATAAACTAAGGTTTAGATATTATTGCGTTTTGAATATTTTTGGGGCTACATTGAGTCAAGGGGTGAATTTGATAGCGGGTATTACAATGTAAACAACCGAGATAAGAACAGTAACTTTTAATCAATTCAATTAAAATAGCGAAACATTACAAATCAAACAAAAATACTTACGGTTGTACCACTGAAGTTATTCAAACAATTTTTTTAATGCTATTTTACACTAAAGTTTAAGATTTTTTTTACTGGGTTCTTGCAATAGTTACTAGTCAACGTTTTGGCAAAATATGGCTGTCATGTCAGTCTGGCCAACAGAACAAACAAGATTTTAGTTTCGTTCAGTATCACGCATTATATACGAAAAAACTTACCAAGTTTAGCTATCATCAAAGTTACCCCAGTTCGCAAAGTAACCCCGTTTTACTATGACGTGAGTTATTTTAACACCAAAGCTTACCAAAAAATAGGAACAACTCTACTGCCATCTACCGTGAACAGTACATTATCACGGGCCTTTTTGATTACTGCATTGAACGCGGCTCTGCCTCATATAACAAGGATCCAATCGAACCTCCTTGCAAGATGCTCAGACGTGAGTATATGACGTGAGTATGCAGAGTTATTTAAACACCAAAGCTTACCAAACAATAGGAACAAGCCTACTGCCATCTACTGGGAATAGTACATTACCATGGGCCTTTTTGATTACTGCATTGAACGCGAGCCTGCCTCATATAACGAGGATCCAATCGAACCTCCTTGCAAAATGCTCAGACGTGGTATGCAGAATTATTTTAACACCAAAGCTAACCAAAAAATAGGAACAAGTCTACTGCCATCTACTGGGAATAGTACATTAACACGGGCCTTTTTAATTACTGCATTGAACGCGAGCCTGTCTCTTAGAACGAGGATCCAATCGTACCTCCTTGCAAGATGCTCAGACGTGAGTATCTTGCAAGGAGGTTGCATTGCAACTAACGAGGCAATCAATAATTGTTTAATTTTGTTGCTGGCTGTGCTTTCCGTTTAGCAAACTACACGTGGGTTGATATTACACTCAAAAATTATAAATTTTATTTACATGGAAATTCTACCCGAGCACCAAGCAGGTATGTGGGTCGAGATGACTACAGGGCCCATTTAAACAATTTTGGCTTTGCCCACGAAGCAAGCTAAAAATCTGCCTACTAATGCATACAAACCATGACTCACTAACCATTCAGGTTCTTTCAATCGCATTTTTAAGTTGTTATTACCTGAAACAAAGAAATTGACAAACATTAAAACATGGATGTAGAAATAAAGATACAGCACACGAATAAAGAACAGTATAGAAGGAAAGCTTCACTACCACACGCACAGCTATGTGTGTGTAACACTGACAAGATGCGCGGGGGTTGCGGCGACCGAAGCGGCGTCCGCTCTGTTGAAAAACCGGTTTGAACCAGCTCAGTAAGCAGACAAGATTGTCGTAGATTACATTCTGTTCCTTTCTTTATATAGTGCAGTCGCTGAGACATAGCTGAGAGAATGTAGAACTGTAGTTCGGTTGGAAGGGTTTGGGAGCTGGTGAAGTCACCGGCACACTGGCCTAACTCTCACTAGCTCGTCACTTGTTTTGTACTTGCTTCTTTTGCAAAGGTTACCTTTCAACTATAACAGAAGTATTTCGTCAACAAGTGACGAATAAAACTCGTGCTAATTCCAACAAAAACATTTTTTTTGGTGTTACAATAGGCAGGGTGCCAAGCAAGAAAGGTGACAGTGTTTCCGTGATGTTTTACCACAGACAATTTTTGAGCAAAAATGCAATTGTACTCTTGTTACTTATTGTAATTGTGGTAGGTAGGTACTATTTTGCACCCTGTAGTTTAATATTCAATATATTTTTTCTACGGGTATCCTAATTTGAATTATAGACGTCGAAGCGTGCTTAAACCCTTAAAGAGGAAATATGCTCTCTTCTTGAAGGCTTCTAATCCTAAGTCGTGTGCTGGCGCTCAAGGACTGCTGTCGGAACACATCGTTAGGTGCTCAGTGACAGAGTTTTTACTTTAGAGGGGTAGCTAGCCATGCGATCATTTGCTAATGCCCTTCCACCATGCGGTGAAGCTTAAGCCGGCAATGGGTATCGAACGATAGACCTGCAGCACCGAAGTCCATAGCTATTATGTCGGTTAGAATTGCTCCTCCCCATATCTTGCCGTGGGTGTCGTAAGAGGTGACTAAGGGAAAATATTGCAAAGTAGGCAGCAGCGCCTTCTTAACAACTGCCATCTTATACTGCGATCCCCAAAATGCCTGTCAAGCGTGGGGATTATGGGAAATACCCCCTAAATAAGGGAGGCTGTGTTCACCAGTGGATGATTCAGCTGATACAGTATACAATACGTTATTACAATGGCTTGTATTTATTAAACGAACATTCCATTTTCAATTCGTGCTAAATTCCACTTGCGGTCAATAAGCTTATAAAAAACCACCTTGACTTTCCAAATGACAGTAAAAGTGGTCACAATATATTCACTAGGTGAATGCCAAAGACCGAATATATATGTAAAGTGGATGTCTGAACGCTAATCGAATTACAATTGAGAGAATGTATCCTTGAGGTCAGACAATAGAAAGTGTTGTTTTATAAATATTTATGGAGCTTTTTGGATTCACTAGAGCATTTTGTGAGTCCCATACAAAAAAACACGACCCTATTACTAAGCCTGTGTTCTGCAACGGTCCAAAAGATGGCACAAAAGTTTTAATTTGAAGTCGTTATAGCATGGTTGTAGGGCGTTTGGGAATGCCTCAAGCTAGCTACCACCCGCAAGTAGAAAATCTGTCGCCAAAGACCTAATGGTTTGTTCAGGCAGCTATGCTTGAGAGCCAGTAATTCTAGGTTAGCCTGATCAACATCTTCGAGCACATGGCTTAACTTACCATCAGGTGAGATAGTGGTCAAAGGCTAGCCTCTCAGCCATTAAAAAGCTGTAGAAGTTTCTAAACGCTGTAGCTTTTAACCGACTTCCAAATAAGGGGGAGGTTCACAATTTAAGTGTATGTTTTTTTATATGTCTGTTACGTAATTATTCCGCCAATGATGCATTATTTTTGATGATTTATTCTTTGTTCGGTAGGGAATACCTCCAAACCGTCCTATTTAAATTTCATCAGCATCAGTCGAGTAGTTTTTTTTAATATTAATTACCTTATACTTCCCACGGAAGAAATAATCTTGATACTTAACAAAGTATTTCATTTGGAGTTCTAAATACAACATTAGAAAGGAACTAAACCGGTCCAATTAAAAGTCCATTCTGTCTTAGCAAATCATAAGACACTATTTGGACATATTTCAATGTATTTGGCAATTTTCTCACAGTATTTCTTACACGCAATAGTTTGCTCATCCTAACAGTTTAAAGTATGGTCTCTTTCATAAGCGAAAGCGATTTGTTATTTTTTTAAACTATCGCCTAAATTTAGTAACTATATAGGGTAAGGTTGCGATCATTGGACTAGCGCTTTCATTGGACCACATAGGTATCTCGGGAACGGTTAGCATTAAAAATCATAAAACTTGTTAAACGCTAGCTAAATGACCCCTCTCCCGGCCCCTCTACTGTCAGTGTTGCCGAGCGCTTCATTGAGGAGAGACGCGTGTTGCTGTGTTTAGCGGTCTACCGATGTAAAAATTGCGTGACATGTAATTAGAATTATGTTCAACATTTTAACATTTTTCTTTTTGGTAGCATTGGCACATTTTATGGCGTTGGCAAATATCAAATAATGTATGGCAAAATATCTCAATAAAATTTCTTATAATTATTTTAGTAAAATAGTAGACAATTGCCATCATTGGACCAGTAAGAGGCGCTTGGATTGAACCAGTCCAATGATGTCGTCTTTTCAAATTGTTGGCCTTAGTATATATTATATATTTTTGTTTTAGCATGGCAAAAAGAGGGCAGTATTATACCTGGAACGAATTAAGCGTGAAATTGGCGCATTTAGCGCCTTTACGCGAGAAACATGCTGGACTTAGAAGAAGTTTGGTTTTCAAAATAGCTAAAATCAATGGTATAAAGCACAGATTCAATAAAGAGAAAGAAACGTCTGGAAAAAAATTAAACTATGCATTATGAAGTAAAGTAAGATAATGTATATGATTATCATAAGTATTTTTTGTCATATACGATATTTTTATTGTTTTTAAGGATATCTTTAATTTTGCACGCCCAAAAGTATAGTTTGTAATAATTTTAAATAACCGTTTTATTCAATGAAGTTTTTTTCAATTTACTGATACAAATTTCGAGATTTCTTACAGGCACCTTGAATGGACTAGTAAGCCATAATGACTGAAGTCCAATTATAGCAACTCAGTGGTCCAATCAAAGTCACAGTGATCCAATGATGGCAACTATTGTAAAATGTGTTTTTTATATTTTATTCCAATATACTTGACTAAAAAAATCTGAAACAATAGCTGCTGGTACTTGACTAGAAGACCTATTCATTCAACTAATATTTTTATCCCTAAACGTTACAGCATCAGTTTTATGTCGTTTCAAACTTAAGTGGTCCAATAGTAGCAACCTTACCCTATTTTTTGCACTCAGACAATACTGTTGAGTAATTATACATCAACTGTGTTTATCTCACAGTTTTTTTACACACTAGTTTAAACCTCTTGGTACTCACCCCTACTAGGGGGTTTAAAGAATCAATTGAAGAAAGGTGAATGATATTATGCAAATTATGCTATAATACCTGTTGGTATTCATAATTTTTCGCTTTACTCGTCATAAAATAAGCTTCATAATGTCAATTAATGATAATGCGGTTGCATTATCATAAAAGATTTTCAACTACATTACAAATTGCCAACGCGTGAGATAATCATGGTCTAATCCAGCTTATCATGTATATTAAATACTATAAAAATGTGATGTGGTTCTGTATTTACAGAACCACATCACATTTTTGTAGTATTTTATTTTTTATTTGTATAGTATTGTCAAAATTGTGCAAGAATTAAAATTGTTGAATATAGCACCAAATTTCCTATTTTGTTGTATTTACCGTATCAGCCGGATTGTCCACTGCTGAACACAGCATTCCCAATAAGGGGATGGTGTGCCATAAACTCCTCGCTTGGCAGTCGTCCTGTGGATGGCAGTGTGAGAGCAGTTCCTCAGAAGGCGCTGCTGCCCAAAGCGGTATTTTAACCTTAGTCGCCTCTTACCACACCCAGGGGAAGAGACAGGAGAGTGACATTCTGGCCCGGCACCCACGGGCAGCATTTTGTACTTGTTTTACTAACAAGTTGACCATTGCACTAAAATAGAGAGTTTGTATAGACTATACTTTGACTTTTCCAATGGTCTCAAATCAAAATTTCAAACTATAGCCTAACCTACTTTGACACGCAAGTGAAAGGTAAGCCCTAGTGATATCAACACAATGCTTTAATTTCACTCAAAATGCGTGAAAGTAGGTAAAATTTAATTTCAAAATAAAATAACATAGCTACTCATTTTTGATTCGTCCACTATGATGTTTGAAAACATTCAATATAGCCTAGAATAACCAAACTCATAGCCAAGTTGCGTAGAAGGGATAACGGGTTACCTTCCCTTGAAGGTAAACATAAATTTTGCTCTCTACCAATATTTGTATTTATATTCGGAACGCATGCAGTACTTAGGGTCATGTTATTAAAATTTATAATTTGCTCTGTGCGCTGTACCAACCTACCTTGTACCAACCGCACCAGTAACCACTACTATCTGCTCACGCGCATATAGGCCATTGGCACCGCTCTCGCGCATCGTAGAGCATGAAAATAGATACTTTATCATCGCCTTGTTCTGCTAAATCATCGCTTACATCTATTAGAACATATCTATAATCGTTACGTTGTATTACATAATATACAAATCATTTTGATTGAGTTAAATTTAGTATTGTTACTAACCATGGTACAAAAAAAAAATTACGTGTTATCTGCATTAGCCGGAACGTCTTCCTACAAGAATAGTGGAGTTGTCCTTAAAAACCCACGCTTGAATGGTGGGGCTTGTTTATGTAGTGGTATTTACAATATAAATACTACACTTGTGAGCAATTTTCTAATGTTGACATTTTAACACACTACAATACACTCTTTCTCCAAACTCTCCAACGCACACACACGCACACCTTTTAATTATTTGTCACGTAACCAACGCCCACACTCGCACGCAACAAGAGTTGAATTAAAATTTAGGGAATACCGTATTTTATTCACCCATTCTATCACGATAAAGTAGCCGATAAAACTTATTAATGATGGTATGAAAGGCATTGCAAATGATAAGGTATCAGCCAGACATGACACAATTACCATCAGATCTTTGAAGCAGTGATGGCTCAGTGGCATTGGCTATGGACTGCCGCGAAGCAGGTCGATGGTTCGAATTCCGCCGCGGGCTTGAGCTTCACCGCATGGTGGAAGGAAAATTTGCGAATGCCCACCTGGCTAGCGACCACCCTCAAGTAGAAAATCGGTCACCAAGCAACTAATTGTGTATTCTGGCAGCTGTCCTTAAGAGCCAGTTATTCTAGGGTAACACCTTCGACCATATATCATCACTTACCATCAGGTGAGATTGTGGTCAAAGGCTATCAGAAATAAAAAAAAAAAAAACACTATGGTTCGCTCTATCCTCTTCCTACTTCTATCACACGTAAGTCGATTGGAACAATATGTTATCCCTAAAAACACATAGGACAGCACAAGAACATAGTATAGAAATGTTTGTCTTCTGTCGGCTGGGGGTCTGCTTCTTATTGTAATAACTTCGGTTAATGAGAATGTTAAGATCTTAAAGCTATGCACCAGATGTGCAACAACTGCCTACTCATATCTACGTGAGAAAAGTACATTCCACTCTTTTGCTACCGATATCCGATGGGAGAATTTGGAACAGTGCTTATATTATTTAGCTTGGACCTGTAAGACTCGCCTGTCTGACGACCCCAATAAATATAAAAAAATAATATAAAGGCTTAATTGTATCGCACCAACATATGTTTGCATTAACTCATGTCAAAGAATCAATGGACAACCTCAACTCCTCCTAACCATAGAATTGAAATCAACACATCATGTCAATCGATAGACAATCATCAGACAACAAACCCACCCACGTTTATATCATCAATGCATACTCGTATAATGAACAAATTCGATACAAACTGTACACCAAACCATAGGGACAAGTGTACCTTTTCAATGGTATTGTAATGTCATGGTAATTGATCTTTCACACAATCTACGGCTGGCGCTGCTAACGCCTGAGGCAAAGTGTATTGTGTGATAAAACAGCAGCGGTGTGCTGAATGATGCAGTTAATAATGCAGCCCGTGACACATAAAATGCTAGAATGGGGGTTGGAGTGTGTGAGTAAATATATTTATCATTTAGCAACTGGTTAGGACTCGCGTAATATTTAACGGATATTTCTCCGATCAGTTTTGAACTTATTTACTTATTTCAATTTCTTAGTCTGGGAGTCAAGATATTTTGCACAGCATTGAGCACGGGCTTCAACAACGCGGCTGGCGTTGAGGCGGTTGCGCTGTAGCAGTCAAAGTCAAAATCCCTCCGTCCGAATTGTCACTGTCACTATCGCTTTGATAGGTATAGGACTGTTGACACACCACAATAGGTTTATATTATATAATTGTAATACTTTTCCTGGAATGTTACGGACACACACTCAGTTTTTCTCTTGTTTTACAGGTCAATTGACAGCTAAGATGAAAAAATTGTTGGTTAGTATAAAAAAAAAACCAGGCACAGAAAGCCAAATCCATATCGTCTCCTTCGCTCTTTATGTTGATCATACCATTTACCAATGATGACAACACTACTATAGTATCATAATGTATTCATTGAACAATCAGAATGGTCAAAGTACCAGAATTGAGAGCCTACTCAGTGAAAGTGCGAAGCCAACGCATGACTTGGCTCAGCCCTGCAGGTGGGAAAGTGTACATCTAACAGGTTCTTATTGTTATATGTTTAAAGTGTTTGGCATTGACTCTCACTGGTTTGGCAGACTTGAGACCTGTTGAATTGAGAGAGTACACTGTCAAAGTAACGTAGATTTCACCATGGGGAATTGATACTGTTGAAATGTGTTTTGTATCTACATGTACACTTGAACATTTTCTTTTTACTTTAGTAAGACTTCGCTGCTCATGTCCTACCGTTGTGGGTGTATTTATTGAACTGGGTATAATGCTGAATATTTTTAAAGCGCTCGTGTCTTAGTTGGTTAGCCGTTCTTAAACAATCAGCTAAGTTAAGCAATGTCCGCTGCGCTCATGACTTCGGAGCCGTCGGTCCTGTTCTGGCAGATGTCCTTGAGAGCCAGTATTTATAGGTTAAAAGATGTTGTTAAAAAAAACTCAACCAACAAATAATCATCATGATTGGATCATCCAATAAAAAGTTATGCGTAAAAATATACATAAAGATATTATATATGCGTCGACTTGACAGCTTTCCTCCCTTTATTCAAGTCGGTTAAAAAGTAGGAAACTAAGGAGGCTATTCACTACAGCAAGCTTGAGCTTCACGAATGGAAGCAGGGTATTTTGCGAAAGCTCGCTTAAGCTAGCTACCACCCTCAAATAGAAAACCTGTTGCTAAGCATATAGGGTCTATTTCGGACACTATCCTTGAAACATCCAGACACTACCTGCAACAGACTGCTAGCTACAGACAGTAGTGTATTAACTGTAAAAAAAGTTACAAGACTTTTCTTAAACCAGCCTTATTTATACAAAGTAACATATAGGTCGTTCATATATTATCTACCTACCTATTAAAATAAAATGTATATCCTATCGGAAATAATGTAACCATAAGTAAAAGATGAAGCAACAGCAGATGACCGGTAAAGTGTTACAATTCAAAAAAACACTGAACCGGAAATGATGAAACGTTCAGTTAAAAGATCATTTCATAGATTGCTTCATCACGGTAAAAAGATGGCCGGCAGTCACGAAGCGTCTTTACGTAAAAAGTATTGGAATATATTTTGGCTCGACAGAATTAGTTTCGTTGTTTTGATACTATTGTTATTGTATAAAGAAGATGTCATCGGTCAATAAGCTCTGCAACAAAAGGGATGTTGTATAATTTGAAGCAGTGATGGCTCAGTGGCATTGGCTATGGACTGCCGTGCCGCAAGTCCATGGTTCGAAACCCGCCGCGGGCTTGAGCTTCACCGCATGGTGGAAGGGCATTTTGCGAATGCCCGCCTGGCTAGCGACCACCCTGAAGTAGAAAATCTGTCGCCAAGCACTTACCGGTGTGTTCCGGCAGCAGTCCTTGAGAGCCAGTTACAGGCACATGAGACTTAACAACTATGTAGCAAGGTGACGGGCGCAGTGCAATTCGTGACTTATCACGAAATACATCAGTTATAGGCAGAGGTTAGTCCGCTTAACATCAGGTGGGCCTCGTGATTGATCCGTCACAATAACAAAATATTTCTTTTTCCGGTTTCATTGATAAACCATACTTAACCACTCCGTCTAGCTCCGCGGGGCGCCCACAGAGTGTTTAAATACATAGAGTAGATATATCTGAACACCACTGCTCTAAAAACTAACTAGAATTTACCTATCTATATATAATGCGATTAAAATAAGAATAGGACGGGCTCTCGGCTAACTTCACTCATATTCACTCTAATAAGTACGATCAGCAGAACAAACTTAAAAATAAAGCAGTGCCATATATTTATAGGAAATTGTAAATGAGTGACCCGAAATGGTTAATTTTAATAAATTCATATTTTTAAGGTCAGACGCCATTTTGGCTTGATGAAAACGCGGGCGTCATGGTCTTATTTCACCGACAATATACTACTACGCGACACATTTCCGAGTGTTTATTGATCTTTTTGTTTAATTTTTTTTGACTGTTTAATTTGTTATTGTTGACAGTTTAATATGATTTTGGTGATTGTTATATTTGTTTTGTTACCCGTTAAGATGATAACGATGAGTCTGACTCAGTGGGCTATCAGGACATGCGGCATCGAAGAGCTAAGCGATTCAAATTAAGATACCTAAGTACAAAATATTGCTAACATATAAAATCAGTTCAAACTATTTCTGTGTTTGCTGTACCTACAGTCACCTACAACTTCGTTTACTTTCGACTACTTGTTTTTTTACACGACTGCCCACATAAACGTGTGTTAAGTTTACAGGTTTCATGTATGTATGCATGTTTGTGAGTTCCTTTAGTTCACCATAACTTCTAAACGGCTTAACCGATTTTAATGTACGAGATATCGTTAGATTTATCTTAATAACTGAAGTGACACTATGTACATAAAAAAATAATGAACAAACTGGTGGATTTTAGACGCCATATAGTGAGAAAAACAATTTATTTTTTTCTTCCAAAGCCATCGTGTTGGGTATCAAAATGATTGACTTTAAAAAAAGATTCCATAAATATATTAACTGGCAGTTTTAATCTCAATTGATCGATAAAACTCTTAAAGAAAATAAATTATTTGCAGTCGGGTTTTTTATTTTCTTTATTAATTTATACATGTTTTATCATTTATTTTTTTGCACACTGTACTAAGTTCTAGTTTTGACGTCACAACATGGCGCTAGGCCGATCCTATTCTTATTTTAATCGCATAGTACTTACGCACATGTATATGCAGTTTTTAATGACAAGGAAAGAATATTCAAATATTATGCATCATATCTGTTGCTAGAAAAAGACAAATAAGTAATTTGTGTTACCACCGCCACGAGACCTTACGATAAACGATGCGATCTCTTTCACTCTCTCACACAATACAATCCACACATCTCACTCATGCATTGCATTGTGTGTGTGATTAAAAGAGTCTCAAACATACTAAATGTAAATTACATTAATTTTACCGTTATTTTTTAGTTCCAAATTCCACATCACTCATCAAACCAATAATAAAATATTTACCTACAACAGATTATCATAAAAAGTCATTTTTCTCTTCATTCCATTCTAAACGCGTCGTGTTTACTAATAATTCTTGACTATATAGAATAGGTAGTCCGTGTTCAAGGACTTTTCTCGAAAAACGTGAAGGTTTTGTTTTTCTTTTAACCAGCTGCAGACATATTTAAGTGTTTTTCTCTATCAGTAGCCAGTAAAATTTGTAGTATATTATTTATCATTTTAAGGGGTAATTCATATTAATGAATTACTTACATATTAATGAATTAATTATAATGAATTACCCCTCCTACGAACAGATTTTCTACTGATTAATTAGGAGCGGAAAATGGCGGTGTGGCGAACGCAAGAAACCTACGATATGATGACACCTTTTTGAAGCGCTCGTAGTGAAGTTTACTGAGCTGTTCTCAACCGATCAGCAAAGTTAAGCAACGTTGCCCGCGGTCATGAGTTGGATGGGTGACCACTAGTGACATTACTACTGAGCGTTTCCGTGCTTCGGAGGGCACGTTAAGCCGTCGGTCCCGGTTGTTGTCTTAGGATGGCAGACGTTATAGCATGGTGGTAGGGCATTTTGCGAATGCCCGCCTGGCTAGCTACCTAGTTCAAGGTGAAAATCTGTCGCCAAGCACCTAACGGTGTGTTCCAGCAGCTGTCCTTGAGAGCCAGTACTTCTAGGTTAGCCTGAACAACATCTTCGACCACATCATCACTTACCATCAGGTGAGATAGTAGTCAAAGGCTAACCTATCAGGCATAAAAAAAACATGGGTATGAGCCACTAAAACAGTACTTCTTATCTACTCCTGAAGTACCAAAAGCAACATTTTAAAGAATGAACTCAACGATGTATATCTATTTCTCGGTCACTTTCTACCGAACCCGCGTCCATCCACCCCTATAGCCGGGGTATGATATATATTCATAAAAAATATAGTCATGTGCGGGACTCGAACCCGCGTCCATCCAGCCGGGGTATGGCGGGTTCGAATTCTGTAAAATTAAATTAAATTAATTTTCGAATTCTGCACTTGACTATAATTTTTTCTTTCATAAATTTCTAATTTTGTAATGTAATCCGTCGAGCGGGCGTTATTGCAAACATAACAATATTAAAAATGTTACAATCTGTATTTGGAACTTAGTGTGTACGAGCAGAGGCAAACTTTATATCTATCAAAGTGAGAGATCTTCAGGCAAAGTACACTTCGGAGACTCAAAATATCTTTGAGCAAGACGAGCAAAACATGTACCAAACTTGTATTTAATACTTGGACTGGTGTTTTATTTTCATAATTGGTTTTATTAATATAATTATATAATTATTATTGTTTCGTGTTATAATGATGCGTTAAGTGGAATCTTTTTTTTTCGGGTTTTGTGTTTATTATTATTATTATTCTTGGGAAATTTACATAGTTAATTGTTACCAATTAACCATAAATAAAACTTTATTAATAATTGTTTCCTAATCCAAAAATCCTGACATTGTCCAAATACGGCCGGAATATACCTGATAAAATCCTGACATGTCAGTATAAATCCTGAGCAACCCTAGACACGAGAGAGCAAAAAGGGTTTAAAGGATATATACACATTTTTATCCCGATTTACTTAGTTAGTTACTACTAATAATACTTACCTAAATAAAGTTTACGTCAGCCTGCCAAAGTATTAAAGGTTGGGCCGGTATCTTTTTGTTCTTAGATGTTATATTGTAAGTCCGGTCACGTTTAGTTTTTTACTAGAAGGATGAAACCATATTGGAGCCATCTTTTATTATAATAGCTACAAAACACGCAAAAAGTTGTTAAACCTACGTTAAAAAACTTGTTAAAAACAGTGATGAGTCATTTGAGTAATGTATGACTCGTGTTTATCGTAACGTATATGAATATATGTTAGATATCGTAAATCTATATCTAAGTAGATGACATAAGTGCTTCAAACTGCAAGAAAGCAATTCGTGTAAAATTGTTCTACAATGACGTCACGAGACTAAGTTAGTTATACGGATATGCTACGAGAGCGAAACACGCCATCAAACTCGGCCAAGAGGACGTTCCCTCCCCCGTGAACTGCTACTTAAAGATGCCTCGGAAGCCTCCAGGGATGGTTGAGCCCAGGCAGGAAGCATCAGAATGAAGAAATAAAAGAAGCAACAAGAAAAACACAGAAGGTGCAATGCATATATAGTTCAGTAACTCATAAAATAAAAGAACCTGAACAAAAGTTACCATGAGGCAGAGGCTTCATGAGGCTCAGCAGGGGCCATGAGTCGATGC
This sequence comes from Plagodis pulveraria, assembly GCA_963890685.1. Taxonomy (NCBI): domain Eukaryota; kingdom Metazoa; phylum Arthropoda; class Insecta; order Lepidoptera; family Geometridae; genus Plagodis; species Plagodis pulveraria. The sequence continues at coordinate 7,537,282 of OY982975.1, forward strand.
TCGATGCCCTCACCAGCTGATAAGGGCTGATGATCCTCATTGAATTGTATCAAACTCTGTCCTCCGCCGACGAAGCACATGCGCCGTGTTCCGCCAAACTCAGTTCCGACTCATAATTTGAGTATGGGCACGCAAGGTGTCTACTTCTCTCTCACTCTTGTGGTATCTACTTAGATTTTAGTCTATGGTTCATGATTTTAATAATAATTTTAGATTAACTCATAGCGTATGTAGCTAGCCCAATAAATAAACAGTAGATACCAACATAAAAGAATCAAATAAAGGAGCTGAAGTGACCATGAGGCAGTGGCTTCATGAGGCTCAGCAGGGGCCATGAGTCGATGCTCGATGCCTCCACCAGCCGATAAGGTCTGATGATCCACATAGAATTGTATCAAGGCATCTGCCCTCCTACGCCGACGAAGCACATGCGCCGCATTCCGCCAAACTCAGCTCCGACACAATTTGAGTATGGGCACGCAAGGTGTCTACTTCTCTCTCACTCTTGTGGTATCTTCTTAGATTTTGTATATGGTTCATGATTTTAATAATATTTTTAGATTACCTCTTAGCGTATGTAACTAGCCCAATAAATAAACAGTGGATACCAACATAAAAAAATCAAATAAAGGTGCTGTTTAAAGCAATAAAATTCTAGTAGGAACCAAAAGTCGACAAATAGAAATCCCGTTCACCAAATACAATTCAGTCTTTTAGTTTTTTTTTAATGGTTTCAATTCAAAGTTTTTAAACTCTCAGACAACCGCTTTAGTGTAACTTTTTGTTACAGTAGGGTTTTTTTTATGCAAGTTTGTCAAAATTATATTCTAAGATAACACACACAAGCAGACAAAGACATTTTATGAAACTTAGAACAATCCTCGTTCGCCTCAGACCCCGTCATCCTCTTCATAAGCACGTAGCAATTATTTAATTTAAGTGTTTATAATGTTAAATATTCTGTAATACCAAAACTAGCGTAAGATTTCTAACATCACCACAGCACAGTAACACTCATAATTTCTTAGTTCAACAACCTCCCAAATCTGTGTTTAGGTTAAAACTATTACAAAAAATAATCAGTGCGTAGGATTACACTGTGTTTTATTTAGACAACAGATGCTATCTTTGAGTGCAAAATGACTACTGAACTGACGATATTTGTACAATATTATAATATTGAAAATGAACGGTGATAATAATAAATTAACGAGAATTAATGTAAATTAAAAACTCATTCTAAAAAGTACGTTAGCGCCGTAAAATTAATGCATGTAAATACGAATAAATTTGTAAATAAAATAAAATACATGCTTATTAACAAATTTTATTAAAATTTGAATGAATATTTTAATGATAACTTGATCCATTGAATTTTAAATTGACACCAATATTATTAAGATTTTATTCTAGTACTTCCTGATAATAATGATATATTCTACATCTACAATAATATTATAACGAGAAAGGGTTTGCATTTTTGGATTTTTATATGACACGAATAAACTTAAAAACTATTGGACCGATTTGTACGAAATTTGGTATGGAAATAGTTTAAAACCAGGGAAAGCACATAGGAACTTTTATCCAATTCCGAAAAAAGAGGTGAATGGTTTTGCGCGATAACCGAAATAAACGCGGGCGTAGCCGTGGCTGGAAAGCTAGTATACAATAATATAATAATAATATTTGCCACCAACACTGTTTAAAAATCAATGTCTGTTACACGCTCAATAAAAATACATCTTCAAATATGCATTAATGATACCATATCGCTCATGGTAGGTAATATTGCAACACCCAAATGGGTTTTATGTATATAAGGTTTGTGTCACCTTATGTACTCACGAATGCAATAAACCTTTGACTTTGAAGTTGTCTTTTGAGTTGCAAGATAGCACCTGGAACGACAGACGTAAAGACAACCAGGAAAGCGACAAAATAATGCAATTTCATCGAGTTTTTCTGTTATAGGCAGAGGATACCGCTTCACATCAAGTGGGCCTCGTGATTGTTCAAACATAAAAAATAGAAATAAAAAGAGTTGGAAGCTACAAGTTTCAGCCGGATCGGGATGTGTTTGAAACTAGAGTTGCTTGATGCCACCCGGAAATACAGACTGAAAGACAAACAAGAAAGTGACTTATAAAAAGGTGGTAAAATGAAAGAGAAAATCACAACACAATATAACGTTATCAATTTTCACTTCATCTCACATTACTTGTGAGTTGTATGTGTTAAACATTGTGAAGAGGCAGTTGATTCTTATAAAACCTTCATTTTGCCGTCATTATTATTTTACTCATAACATAGACAGCAAGCGTATTGCCGTACACTGTGCATGAATCCATACTTTGGCTGTTTGGCTTCATTTCAATTTATTTCAGAAACATGATAATAAGTTCCGAAATAACTCAAATTTTAGTCCCATTTGCTAGCAGTTTTTGAAGAAGTTAATTCTACGTAGTTTTTAATATATAAAGAAAAAATTACCTGTATACCCAAGACCGACAAATATCTATAAGCTTCGCCCCAGTAGATATATGGAGCTTATGAGGATTGAGATTTGTTTTACTACATTGCTGAACTGATCTTCCTTAAATCATGCGTAGAATATTTTGGGGATCAACTTATGATGAACAATACCAAACGTCTTTGTTCAACAATAAACTTATTCTTAAAGGAAGAACACTTCAAAAAGAACCTTCTTAACTCTTAAGTCTTTCCATATTTTTAATACCAAGTGCCCAAACTCGGTGAAATATTTCAGATATATCCTTCGGCTTATTATCTATGATTCTAGTTTGCCAGTTTTTTGTTTTACTTTATCTCTAAATATAAAAATGGGAACTCTCTAACAAAACGATTTTTCTTATTGACTTTGAACATACATAAATAAGAAGCATAGATAGGCTATGATATATGGCCAAAGATATACATGAAAAATTTCACCGATAATGAACACTTGATATATAAAATACGGCCAAACTACGTTTGTATGGAAATTGCTAAGAATTCAGTTAAGAAACAAACAATTACACTACAAATTATCTAACAATGGTGCAAGGCGTTAACTATAACATAACAGAATTGCTGTAATAACCATTTATTATACAATTGTATTAGTCAATTGTTTGTTTGCAAATACTGTAAAAGTTTGGTAAAATAGTGAAAATGGTTTGCCTCTTTTGTCAGCGTTGAATTCCATATTTACTGTATGAACACACGTTAAGGCTTGGGACCAAGCCAATAACCTTGACGTACTGATTGTATGGTCGAGAGCAGGATACTTAAGATAAGATTTTTAGAATCAAACGCATTTTTAATTTATTGTAAATGAAACACGTTTTTTTAAAGCGCCACCATATGATTATTTTATGCTGTATCAATAAGTAAATAAACATTCATGCTCATTTAGTAAAAATAAAAGCCTTTGCATGGTTCCAACTGCGCGAATTTGGAGCTGCTTTTTTGATTTTATTTTTGTTTATGTAACAAAATTAAATTATTGGAAAAATTCAAGTTAAATAATTTACTGGATTTTTGTGATGGATGTCAGTGTGATTTTGTTCTATAATAATTGACGGACGCCGTAAAAGAAATGGCTTGAATTTTTTATAGCAACAATTTGTTTTGATATCACGTAACTTTTGGTGACATGGGGACAGTTTTATATGCTATTGCAAATTTTACTCACATTTGGTAATATAATTCTATAACGCGATAATATTTCAGTTCACTGGGGGTCTGAATTTAAGACATTTTAGCTCATAACAGAAAATTTAGAGGTCTATAACTAAAGAAAAACATGTATCAAATGTAAAAATACAATAGGAATAAAATCCAATCATAAATTCTTACATATGAGAATATTGGACTTGGAAATTTCAAGCAGCTTTTAAGACTCCGACCAATTTAAATCATAAATAAAATTATAAATTATATTTACACTTCCTACGATATATTATTAAAGTAAGGCGTTTTTAAAGTCAATAATTATATATTAAATATACAAATATTGCTTAGTATTATATTCCACCAATAGAATATAAGTTATACAAGAATGTTCGACTGGGCAGCTTTTTTTCCTTAATCGCCCATACCACGACTCAACCTTTCGTCGATTCTTGGCAGCTGCAATCACATATCTTGTAATAGACAGACTCTACGGTAAATTAATTTAACGGCTTATTTGGACATACAGACGTTGTTTTATAATATCTGTAACATTTTTTATTACTTAATGTCCTAGCATGATTTCAGGGGTCAAGTGATATTAGGCAGTTTTTCAAAACAGTAGTGTTGTAAATACATTTTTTTTTTATTTATAGCTGTCAGGCTAGCCTTTGACCACTATCTCACCTGATGGTAAGTGATGATCTGGTCGAAGATAGGACCTAGAATTACTGGCTCTCAAAGACAGCTACCAGAAAACACAGTGCTTGGCGACTGATGTTCTACTTGAGGGTGGTAGCTGGCTAAGCGGACATTCACAAAATGCCCTACGACGATGCTGTAACAACTAATGCAACAACTAGGCCCGACGGCTTAACATGCCCACCAACGCGCTGAAGCGTTCAGTAGTAATGTCACTAGCGGTCACCCATCCTAATCCTGACCGCGGCGGACGTTGCTTCACTTAGCTGATCAGTTAAGAAAGGATAAGCAAAGTTCGCTACGAGCGCTTCAAAACCAGGTATATGTTTTGCCTTACACTTTTTATTTCGATCTGTTTAAGGCGACCTCTTTTACCTCTTTGAACGACATGACATTTACTTGTTGTTTTATTTGTCTCATGTAGCTTATTGACCTACCCCTGTCTCGGTTTCCTTCTATTTTCCCTAGTTTTTTTAAAATTAAATTTTGTATAAAGTTGTCGTGTAAAAGGTGGCCAATAATTTTTCCTCTTCTCTCTTGTATGGTCTTGAATAAGACTCTTTTTTTCATTCACTCTTTTAGAACTTCTTCATTTGTCACCATTTCTGTCCATCGTATTCTCTCCATCCTTCTCCAACACCACATCTCGATTCCTTGCAATCTCTCTCTATCTTTTTGTGTCATAGTCCATGTCTCACACCCATACAGCTCTTGCTCCAAACAAAACATTTTATAAATTTCTTTTGAAAATAATTTGACATTTTGCGAGCGATCGGAACCTTAAATTGTTGTTCAATTTGACGACGAAGAAACAAATAAATATACTGGCTACATTATGTTGCAATTTTAAACAGGTTCAAGGCCGACACGAGTAATAGAGAACTTGTTCCGCAGCTAATTATTATATATTATGCTATCTACTTCATGTCAACCCACTTCTTTGAAATAATAGATTCAGCGAGCCATAAATGGCTACATGTTTTGGTGATAAGACGTACGGGGGTGTTGATTGCGCAAGACAAAATGACAGATGTAATGGGACCCACTTGCCAAAAATATATTATTTTATAGCGCTTATACTAACTGCCCCACCAAATGTGGGAGTCTTGGGATATGGGTAAAGAGATGATTTTTTAAAGCTGATATTTTATTATAGTTATTTTAAAGAATCAACTAATGTTTTAAGTATATGTTATTGTGACGTAGCAAGCACGCGGCTGACCTGATGTTAAGCGGAATAATCTCTGCCTATAACAGATACATTTCGTCGACGAATCGCAATGCGCCCGTCACCCTGAGACATACAGTTGTTAATTCTCATGTACCTGTATTTTTACTAGCTCTCAAGGACAGCTGCCGGTACACACTGTTTGGTGCTTGGCGATAGATTTTCTACTTGAGAGTGGTAGCTAGCCAGCGAGTGGAAGGGTATTTTGCGAATACGCAAAATACCCTTCCACCATGTTTCAAGAAGTACGTCGTTTATTCGAACACATAAAACCCACATCGAAGTATTTTGCAATAGCATAATATAAGCATAATAGCATAATATAATACTTGTTCGTATAATAAGGTATAGATGATTTAATTTGAAATAGCCGTCGATAAATCGGGCATTTAACTTATAATCAATATTTCATTTCAGAACAAATTATTATATTCAACAAGCTTCGACAATCGCCTATACAAATATAATTATCATTTATATATTCAATGGCCCAAATATTTACACGCCCATAATGCGGTATAGGACAACAAAAACGGTATGCTGTACAAATAACTGTCCGCCGTCCTTAGTTCACGCCTACGGATCCCCAAACATAGGCGTATTATAAGTAACTGTTTTGTCGTTATACGATCCTGGTAGTTTTGTTCAAAAATAATATATCTCCTAACATGAAGCAATGATGGCTGAGTGGTAATAGCTATGGACTGCCGTGCCGCAGGTTTATGGTTCGATCCCCACCGCCGGCTTAAGCTTCACCGCAAGGTAGGAAATTTTTTGTTATTTTGACGGAACAGGCACGAGTCCCACCTGATGTTAAGCGGTAAGCACTGCCTATAACAGCATTTCGTCACAAGTGACGAACTGCACTGCGCCCGTCACCCTGAGACATACAGTTGTTGAGACTCATGTGCCAACAATTTTACATATTTTTTCATTCTGAGAATGCTCGCTTAGCTAGCTACCACCGCCAAGTAGAAAATCTGTCATCCAGCATCTAACAGTGTGTTTCAGCAGCAGTCCTTGAGAGCCATTAAATTACAAGCACCTGAGAATTAGCAACTGTATGACTCAGTGTGACGAGCGCAGTTCGTTCAAAGTCCTCACTTTTGGCGAAATGCACCTGTTATAGGCAGAGTTTAGTCCACTTAACATCAGGTTGGCCTGGCGCTTGTTCTCTGGATGACATTCATAACTCATTCAGCAACAGCCATGAGATCCACTGTTGACCATTTGTTCTCCCATGTGGTTTTGACATAATCCCCACGCTAGGCAAGCGCCTAGAGGCTCTCAGTGTGTGAGTTGTTCAGAAAGCACTGCGGGCCAACTTCTGATTTTTTCGCCTTCATCGCCTCTGACGACTCCCATATCCAGCAACATTTGCTACGGGTGTTTCAAAATTGTCTGATTGTTATGAAACCTAACCAGGTTCACTTTTTAAAAGCAAATTTGTTCTATCTCCAATCTCCATACAACTATGTAATTTGTACAGATTCATATCGCTAGTACATAATTATAAGTTGTCCAATCAATATGCATAAAACCTTATCATAAAACAGGCCTGTCGCTGTATATTATGTAAGTATTTCACTTTATGCAACATGCAATACCTGCGCAAAGTTGTGTAAGTAAACACCATCCATATTTAAATGTGCTAAGTCCAGAGAACTTCAAAGCTTTTTTTGCTTGCATACATTCTTACAATTAATAATAATGTTTATTTATTTCCAACATTTCTTTTCAGAATGTTCGAGTAAGTTCCGGTTATACTACCCAGAACGTAAAATAACTGAATGATAAAATTACAGTTAACATGCAGCGCGTTTCAAGCTTTAACCGATAGATAGGCTTATATATTAATATATTTATTATAATACGATATTTATTCGATGCCTTTGAAACGCAAAGATCGTGTTTTATTTATTAAATATGTTCTGGGTAATGTAACCGGAACTTACTCGAACATTCTGAAACAGGCCCTTAGTAAACAAACAAATTGTATTTATTATCATTTATATTATTGTAATTTTACAAATTATTACGATTGGAGCACGAAATCCGGCTCGAAAGAGCATGCCCGGGTGGCCGAGTGGTTTATGGTTCCAGCGTTAAATCGGAGGACGCGGATTCGATTCGCGCCCGAGGCATAAAATTTTGTGCTCCAATTATTTGTAAAATATGATTTTCGCTTAGCACGCGATATTGCTTGTATCTCACATTTAGAATAAAACATTGGAATTGGTAGGGGCTATACAATTTCGCAATATAATAACAGGGACTTCACAAACTAGTTTTTAGCAAACTGTATCTTATGAGACAGTATTCTTAGCTACCTAAGTAGGTACATATCTTTCTAATATTTGGAAATTAAATCAGTTGTATATAAGGACAGATCGGTTTTTGATGTAGTGGTAACCAAAACTTACAAGAACTGTTGCCGGAAGACACTGTTAAGTGCTTGGCGACAGATTTTCTACTTGAGGGTGTTAGCTAGCCAGGCGAGCATTCGCAAAATGCCCTTCCACCTTACGGTGAAACTCAAGCCGGCGGTGGGGAGCGATTACTCTACTTACTGAAAAAGTTAATAAACCGATCACAGTATCAATCACAAAATGGATTACAGATAACACAATAATCATCTGATCGCAATTCAGACCGGAGTAGTTATTACATCGCAAACCCTAATGTTTATTCACTGACTTACTTTTTTACTCTATGGGTCATGAGACCGACACAGAAACACATTAAGCTTCTGCTGAGGCAGTAGGGCGACCACGCCGGACTTTATCGTAGGAAAATTGAAGCTTACAAGTTGTTTTTTATATTTTTGTTTTCAATATTTAACTACTAGTTTTTGCACACAATCACATCGTTTAATGATTTAAAATATTACACGGCATTCATCAATCGGCAATATTTTTTTCATTTGTTTTAAAGAACAAATAAAAACTTTGCATTTAATTTTTTTTTTATGCTTTATAGGTTATCTTTTGACCACTATCTCACCTGATGGTAAGTGATGATGTGGTCAAAGATGTTGTTCAGGCTAACCTAGAAGTACTGGCTCTCAAGGACAGCTGCCGAACACACCGTTAGGTGCTTGGCGACAGATTTTCTACTTGAGGGTGGTAGCTAGCCAGGCGGGCATTCGCAAAATGCCCTACCACCATGCTATAACGACTGCCATCCTAAGACAACAACCGGGACCGACGGCTTCACGTGCCCTCCGAAGCACAGAAACGCTCAGTAGTAATGTCACTGGCGGTCACCCATCATACTCATGACCGCGCGCCACGTTGCTTAACTTTGCTGATCGGTTGAGAACAGTTAAGTAAACTTCGCTACGAGCGCTTCATTGTATAAACGACTATAACAAAATCTGCTCCCAGGGACTCTACATAATAAAACTTGCTTTAAATATTAAATGATATACTCACTAGAAACTTTTTCATATAATACCAATAAAATTATTCATACACAGTACAATATAATCAAATGTCAAGTGCATAAAATCATGGCTTAAAGCCGAAGTTTGCGTAGGTTTTAGTGGAATGCCGGGCGGGGAAACATTTTTGCACATCAAAGCTCGGAAATGGCTTTAAAAACAAAATATATATATCTCAGTTCATTCATTTCAGTATTGGAATTTCTCCGAAATAACACAACAGCAATTTTAAACACAATGAAAATTGAAACTTATTGTTTTATCAATGTCTTTAGTTACTTTATTTTATAAAGTGTCTATATTTTTTATAATTAATATATCTCAAATCATTTTGAATTGTTTATACATATAGTAAATACATAGCTTTACACCAAGTACAGAGACATGCCAAAGTCATGGTCATAAGAATATATCAGCTTTGGATGCGCAGGCGACACACTACACTGCGTACGATACTCCCATTGTCTTCAATGTAGAGAAGTGTTTAACATTGTATCGATATCGAAGAATATGTCTGCTTACTTTTGAGTTAAAGTATAATCCCTTATTATATTATTAAACCTAGTTATCTCAATAAAATCATGTCGACACTTTGGAAGCGGAAATTTGTGCTATTACTTTCCTAAAGTAGCAATCAAAGTAAATCATATTAATTTATTGGTACGTAAATTACAGAGTTGATTAACATGGTAACATAAAATTTTCACTAATATTAGTAGATACTTGTATTCTAAAACTATCTCTCTAGTAAAAAGTAACATGATAATAATTTCAATTTTACACACCATTATTGTTAATTATTCCAATGATTACAATTTGGAAATTGATCCTCATACCATGCTGAGGTATTAATAAACTTTTTTCATAATGTTGCACATGTATTTATTATTGTACAAGTTGACACCGTTTTAACATTTCAATTTAACAAAACTTTTTTGTTTAGCTATTCGAGTAAGATCGAAAGTGTATCGGTCACGAATGTTTCAAGGATCTTCAAATGACATTGACAGATAAAATTGATTTAAAACGTGTTTGAATAGATCGTCTATTTTTGGTAACACGTCTAAAATAAGCGTGTATTGTCATCCTTTGTTAAAGGACGGCTCCATGTTATTCAATCGCAAACTAATCAGTATATAGTTTGGTAGTAAGAATAATTTTAATGAAACCACTTATAAGTGAACATGAAGTTTTTATGTAAATTATAAATAAATGCCACTGTAAAATTACTTGAAGATCAATTCAACTACAAGCATACATTCAAACGCTCAAAACCAATAATCTGCCGGTTAATCCGAATCGTTTCAAAATATTGCCTTGGATGTATTAGTAAGTATGGATGGCATAATTATCGATACATTTAATATATGTAATTAGCTCCCCATCACTACCATGGCGTCTACAATGAAGTCGTAATGCTTTTTACTAGCAGAACCACCGTTACTTTTATCCGAGTATTTTGTATCTTTCAAAGAAACAAAGATTCTTATACGCCAGTCATTCATCATGAGGTGCCAGCTCACTACAATAGAATTTTAGTAGCAATAGAAATGTTTTTCGCGAAATCGTCAGAGGAAGTAAGTACTGCTACCACAGCTATTTCTATTACCAAGCAGTAATGTTTACACTGGGTTCCGGTTTGAAGACCTGTGAAATCAGTTAGGCACATGAGACTTTATCTCAGTCTCAGAGTGATTTGCGCAGTGCATTTCGCCACTTGTGACGAACTGCTTCTGTAATAGGCGTAAGTTACCGTTTAACGCATGATTTGATTCCGCCATCCCCCTTCAATAATCGATCATCCAGGTTTACTCAGAAGCGCCACCGCTATATCGTGGATATTCAATTTACTCGAACGAAGCGATTTGCTTCTTTGTTCATCATACGAACCGCTAGGGAATGGAACACTCTGCCTGAGTCTGTGTTTCCGGTTAAGTACGATATGGGGTATTTAAAACGCGAGTGAATAGGTATCTACTGGATAAGCGCACTCCATCATCGACTGCATCATCACTTAACATCAGGTGGGGGTAGTGGTCAAGTGCTACCCAGATCGGAATAAAAAACAAAAAACCTCAGGTGGGCTCAGTGCTTGTGCGATCAACACAGAATAAAAAATTGCATTCGGAAGAGATATAAAATAGTAGAACTGATTTTTAACCAGAAAATCATGGTCATTAAAATTACTGCGTATATATCTACCTATATCGGTAACGGAAGAACATATATAGATATTTTGAAGCAATGATGGCCGAGCGGTAATAACTATGGACTGCCGTGCCGCAGTACCCTGGTTCGATCCCCACCGCCGGCTTGAGCTTCACCGCATGGTGGGAGGGCATTTTGCGATTGCCCGCCTGGCTAGCTACCACCCTCAAGTAGAAAGTCTGTCGCCAAGCACCGAAAGGTGTGTTCCGGCGTAGTCCTTGAGAGCCAGTGAAATTACAGGCACAATGAGACTTAAGGTTGAACTGGCCGTCGCTTCTCCATACAAACGCCGTAGGGTGATCACTCCCGTATTTAAGACTTTAGGTCCAGAATTAAGCATAATACCGATTGATCTCGTCATTATCTAGGCTTGTATGATGCCGAAATTTTAAAAAGATAAATAATTTGAAAGTTATGAGCCTTGAAAATGTTATATGAAAATGTTTCGAAGCTATCTTATCAAGTTAATTATCTTATTAAAATTTCGGCATCATACAAGCCTAGGTAATGACGAGATCAATCGGTATTATGCTTTGTTTTGGACCTAAATCCGCAAATAAGGGGGTGGTAACCCTACGGCGTTTGTATGGAGGACGGCCCGGCCAGTGCACCCTTAACAACTATGTCTCAATGTGACGGGCGCAGTGCAATTCGTGAGTTGTCATGAATTGCAACTGTCATAGGCAGAGGTTAGTCCACTTAACAGCAGGTGGGCCTCGAGCTTGTTCCGTCACAATAACATAAAAAAAAATATATATAAATCAAACAACATAAATGACTGACAGCCCATCCTTTAGTAATTGTTAAACAGTCTCATCGTTCTATGAATCATGTGTTCTATCTGAGATGGTAAATAGCTACATCCGCCAAGCCGCACCAGGCCTGTGTGGTTGATATTGGCGCATACTTTTCTATAATATTTTTTACTATGGGTTTTTATATAGTAGGAACGTGTTTTTTTTTAGAAAAGACAAGCATTTGACCTCAGTCTCACTAATGGTAAGCGCAACCATATACGTAATCGGAGTACTTTAATTAAGGCGAAAAATATAATAAATGTTGATATAAACATCTTTTAGTTTAAAGTCAATTAGACACTTACATTTTTATGACACTTATGCTTCGTTATATCTCTAGGTTGATATTGTGGAATGGTTGTCCTTACCTGCAAATAAAATTACATAATTTAGTTAGAGAAATAACGTAATAAAATAAAATAATTTGCTTTATTAGTAGAGAGTAAATTATTGTGACATAATAAGCATATGCGCAATAAGCGAATGTGTTCCAGCAGCAATCTTTGAGACCCAGTACATTACAGGCCATAGAGAAATATAATATTATTCTTTTCTGTGTTACAGGCATATGAGACTTAACAACTATGTACCTCAGGATGATCAGCGCAGTGTAGTTCGTCACTTATGAGGAAATGCATCCGTTCTAGGCACAGGATCTGAGTGTTCCATCGCCTCCTAAACAATCTATGTTGCTAAGTACTTTATTAATCTCAGCATGACTATAGATACTTAGCCGAATAAAAATAGAAGCTTTTTCTTGAAACTCTACATCATTTTACTAGATTTGACCTTGATGACAAATCACATAAATGTGGGTAATCCAAATACCTTTCATTCAAATGTAAACCACCAACTGTACACGAAACTGCACTTGTGTATTTGCAAGTTAATATGCATAATTTACTAGTATGAGACATTTCAACTTGCAGAATATGACTTTACTGCGCGAATAGAAAATAGAGTACTTGACGCATGTTAAACAGCCTTTACATTAGATTACAGTAGTAAATCTCTTGGACAGTTATCATCTCATACACTTATCAAAGTAGTAGGTCTTTTTAACGGGAGTCTGTCTTGGTGGTTGCCATCGCAATGTCAGACATGCTACCTCGAAGTAGTAGTGTGCGAACATTGCTGTTCTAATGCGTTTGTAATTCATTCCGTTTACGAAAAAAAGAGCCGTGACATATTCGGATAGACAGACAGTATAGTCATATTAACGGGCTCCACTTAGCATTTTACAGAACCCTAAAACTTCGAAACGAGTTTTTGACTTTAAGGCCCTGTTTCAGAATGTTCGAGTAAGTTCCGGTTATACTGAACATAAAATAACTGAATGATAAAAATGACACTAAACATGCAGTGCGTTTCAAGCTTTAACCGATTGATAGGCTAAATCGATGACTGTGAAACGCAAAGATATTGTTTTATTTATTAAATATGTTCTGGGTGGTATAACTGGAACTTACTCGAACATTCTGAAACAGGCCCTAAGTGTTGTAAATTGCATTGGAGTTTGGATTAAATTGCATTTTGGCTGACATTAGAAGACTAATACATTACATGAGTAATATGGCGCCATCCAGAACGACAAATAAAAAATCTTTAAAAAATATATCTAGTGACAATTCCGCCCAATTTGTGTTATTATTGAATGTTAAAACCTCTCTGCCTACCTCTTCGAGAATATGCAGGCAGTAGTTCAATGATATTTTTTGCTGATCTATTTTAAACTCATTTATATCTACTGCGCTATACATGGTTTTGTATACAACCCACACCTGCAACGCAATTCAACCTGTACCCTAGCAAAAAAGTCTCCTACAAACCTACAATCCAACGACATAGGATTTGCAATATCTAGTTCGCTTAGTTCCTAGTACTCCGTACAAGCACTAGTTATGTGGACTGTAATCTACTGTAAAGACAGTATGAGCTTTCGTCCATTCAGTAGAAATAAGTAAATAAGTAAAAGTAATACCGGAAATCCACGAATGAAATAAACGAAACCTAAACATTTTTAGCGTCATATTTTTTTAATACTGATAACAACAATTACATCACTATCTACGACACCATCTCCATCTATTGGCTACTTCTTAGCTCTCCATTCAAGAAAAATACCTAACAAAAAACGACTCTTCTAACCCAACTCTACACGATGTACACCATTTAGTATTCATTAATTTTATAAAACTTTTTATTTTTTGGGCTCCTATAACATAGGGTTAAGACCTTTAAAATAAAACTAGTATTAAAAAAACATTTTCCTACTCTTAGGCCACGTAATTTGGATTAAGAAAATGAAACATATTTTCCATAATAACCTGCGGTGCTTAATTACAATTTGCTTATCGGTTAGCCTATAAACATTATCTCTTTGTTGGTAAGAGAAGATGTAACAGGAGATGTAAATAGGGCAGGTATAGAAAAATAACTGTCTATTACCGCGACTAAAACACACCGCTTACTTGCTTTGCGAGGGGTCAGACTGATGGCAAATATTCCAAAAATACGCTTTTACTAAGCAGTAAACATGACCTTACGTGAGGTGAGGAGCAAAGTGCAGTGTCATGCAAAACAAGGATAATGACACTGCAACTGTAATAGGCAGGCACGGCAATTGTGATGCTTACCATCAGGCGGGCAACTTGATAGTCATAACACCATCGCATAAAAAAAAACATTTGAACCAGCGGTTGACAGTTAAGATAGTATCGCGAAGTTATCATAGCTTTACAATGTAAGAAAAGTCCATACTGTTCTTACTGACTTTGTTTGCTAGAACCAGTAGGATACGACTCCATGTCCGGTTGCCGGTAAGCACTGAATTTCTTTTTATGGCAACGAGAATTCAATGGGCTTAAGTAACTTCCAAAGGAAATAAAAAATTAGTAAATTTAATATCAGGGTATTTATTTAAGGAAAGTATCTTCGAATCGCTTTCTGTGTAAGGTTTTACCATATTTTGAATACCAAGTGTCAAACTCGGTAAAATTTTGCAAGCATGTCCTTTATCCCTAATATGTATATATGCTTCTGGTTTGCCAGTTTTCTGTAAATTTAAGTATTTGAATAAAAATAGTAATTGAAAAATTTTAAACGGTTTAAATCGTATATTTAGTGACTGGCCACCCCTTGACCACGATCACTGCAAATTGTTTGAAACGTCGGGACAAAAATAATGATAAATATGCGCGATTTAAACCGTTTAATGTTTATTACTATGTGTAATACACGCGAAAACTTAAGACAACATTTTAATAAATCTTGTTACATTAGAATTTCTATAAGCACAAATATAAATATCGAAAAACTGGCAAACCAAAAGCATATTAAGCTCAGGGATATCTATGAAAAATGTCACAGAGTTCAAAACTTGGTATTTAAAATACTCTGAAACTACGTTTGTATGAAAAGCGCTACGTGAGCCAAGAAACATATGTACGACCCAAATAGCTGCCAGCATTTTGATCACGCATTGCATGAACCAAGCACTCCGATATGTTTTGGAAATACGATGAGCACATAATTTATAAATCTGCTGTATATTTTATAGAATTATTAACAAATCATGATTCAAAAATCTCTAGATCAGATCACCAATTGTATAATACGGTTTTTTAATTAAATTTATTTTTATTTTCAGCTTGAATTTCCTTTATGCGAGAACTGTAATATATTTATAAAGTTTATAAATTCACACACAGACCCAAAACTTATACGCGTGCAATTAGGACGCGCTTGTAGCTAAGTTTGTCTTTGCCTTGTCCTTGAAACTTGGCACCGCTTAGTTTTTTTTATTCCTAGTATTGTAGTCGTGGTAGTCCATTTAATTAAAATTACCGGAGTTCTTTGAAGCATACAATATATTACATCTCATGAAGCAGTGATAGCTCAGCGGCATTGGCTATGGTCTGCTGCGCAGCAGGTCCATGATTCCAATCCCGCCGCGGGATGAACTTCACCGCATGGTAGAAGGGCATTTTGCGAATGCTCGCCTGGCTAGCGACCAAGTAGAAAAACTGTCGCCAAGCACCTAACAGTGTGTTCCGGTAGCAGTCCTTGAGAGCCAGTGAAATTACAGGCACATGAGACTTAATAACTATGTCTCAAGGTGATGGGCGCAGTGCAATTCGTGACTTGTGACAAAATGAATCTGTTATAGGCAGAGGTTAGTCCGCTTAACATCAGGTGGGCCTTGAGCTTGTCCTGTCACAATAACTTAAAAAAAGACTTACTAAACCATATACCACACACGGGGTTTCATTGCATCATAATAATAAACAACTTGACAATAATTACCTAAATTACTGTCCAACGAAGGTCAAAAGATTTGGCAAAACCGTAAATTGGATACGAAATTACTAAGCGGTATTCGACCTGTTATATGGAATTAGGCGAAAGCCTTTTTAAAAAAAAGGCAAGATTTAGAATAAAAAAATATAATGGATTAAAATACAGAATAAGTAGATTTTAGTAGAAAATGTGTGGCTTTATTCGCGGTCAGAACGAGACTGCCGGTACTGTATGACTTCTACTCAATCCAAGGCCGGAAAGTGCAGAAGTGCACTTTTCGGTCTTACGTTTTATTATTTGCTAGCTAATTAGGGGTATAACAACCCCCTGCTTAAGTGAAAACTTACGCTGAAGGCGAAGTTTTCAATGGATTCTAATACGCGGCTCTAAATTTTCCATTTGGATGTTTTCTCGGATACGGTTGGTATTAACGGGGTTATCTACTGAAGGAACAACTGGGGATGGTTTGAATTTACGGTAATAAGCCACGCATTTTCTATTACAAAAGTAGTACAGAGTGAATAAAACAAAGAGAAATACAAACACATATGAAACAATTGAATGCGAGGTAAGTACAGGTATAGACTCGTTATCAATTTTAAGTTTTTGGATCATTTCTAACAAATCATTTGTTTTATCATTAATCTGGTTTAAATTGCCAATGTCAAAATTAGGAAGTTTTATAATTGGTTGACTATAGTTTAGTTTCTTAAATTTAATCAAATTACAACAAGAATCATTTATTAGATTAAAATCAGAGTGAATATGGCTAAATTTATATGTAGGGTGCCTTTTCCCAACTAGTTTAACATTTTTACAATATGCTGTGCAATTTGCTCGGAGCGTTAGTATTCCTGTTCCATATACAGTATGTTCTGAAATTTCATTTCTACATTCTACATTTAGTTTTGTAGGCTCAGAATGGGTAAAAACCCATCGATTATCGCTTAGCGATTGCCAAATATGAGTGTTTCCATACAAAAAGTTCGTCTTACATTGTTTGGGAAGTGACGTTAAGACTTTGGATATAATTTCAGTTTCGCATATGGGGTAATCATGTATATCAAATTCGTTGAGTTGATTACAGATGTAAATGTCATTAATTACAGCTTTACAATTCGAAAGGTCGTTCAGTGTTATGTATCTCGATTTTTCTTGATTGATAGCTACGTAAGATGACGTAGGTATTATTAAAGCAAACGACCCATATGTAGTGACATTGTGAGGTACAGGGATAGGTATGGTCTTGTACAAATTGAATAAAGTCATAAAAACTAATGGAATCTTAATAGTAAAAACTAACTTATTATCTAGAACATAGGTGACTATATCAGAGATACTAATTAAGGTATGAATATTATCTAATTCAAGACTTACTGCTAATTCAGAGTGCTTAGGCAAATGTTTAACATTATTAACTAAATCTTGATACAAATCTCTGGGTGTAGCGATTGATGGGTGTAGCGTGTTGCTTTTGGCAAATAGGATAGCGTTAACAATATCTTCTATCTTATAAGAGATGCTTAACATACTAGACTGTAATGCACTAAACATATCATTTATAACTGATTTAAACAGTAACGAGTTAGTATTAATAGTCAAATTATTAATGCAGGAAGATAGATTTTCAATCATAATATTCAGCTGTCTTTCGTTTTTGTTTATTTGAATAAGCGTTTCATTAAAACTCAAAATAGCCGTTTTTGATATAAGAATGTTGTCTTTAACTAAGTCTAAAAGCTTTACGTTATTCATTTTTAGGGTTTGAATCGCGTCATTGTATCTGATCGCGTCATCTTCGTCCATTGTACCGATAATCTGTTTTAAAAGTGTGCCGATACCGGAAATCCACGCGGATCGTTTTGATTTATTTGAGGTTAAATGGGATATAGCATTATAATCTCGTAGGATATCATCGTAAATTGATACCAGTGGTAAGAATGCATTTTGACATTCGAAGTCATCGATAGCATCGCTTTTGGCGCATAGATACTGAGCAGAATGGAGTACATCTTTAATATTATCTATATGGGACTTAATATAATTTATCTCTACTGGAATAATAATATGTAAGTAGTCACTAACTAATTTAATTGAACCCGAGGGGCTTAAATATATCCCAGGACTTTTCGTGATCGGTTCGATATTGACAAATTCCTGGGAAAGCGAGACACCGTGGCATGACACCGACAGGCTGTAAAGGAAGTATATTATAATTAAGTTGAGTCTACTAACTAATGATTAATAACTAATTAAACTTAATATTTACTAACTTAACTAGAGGGGGACTAAGTCAATGGAGAACCAACTAAATCTTAAGATCTAGCGTAATCCACTTCGGCTAATTTTACTTCATCATAGTGGTGTTTGACATGACGTCGGTTTATGAGTAGCGAGAGTGAATGGTTTCCGTGGATTTTCACAACTTTAAATGGTCCTTTCCATAGAGGCGATAGCGCTTTGCGCAATCGCAGATGGTTTTTAAGATACACCATGTCACCGACTTTGTATGAAAAGGGGCGTGTCCTTTGATCGTAGTAGGTTTTTGAATTTTCTTTTGATTTATTTATATTTTCCAGGGCTTTATCTCGTGTCAGTTTGAGACGGTGATTCAGCATTTTCACATATTCATGGTAAGTACCCGTTGGGTTTAGCTCATAGATTGAATCAGGGAGATATGGTTTATGACCGAACAGAAGTTCGTATGGTGTGAATTTGGTTGTGGTGTGCACATTGGTGTTGTAAGCTAAAATTGCTGTGTAAACATACTTATGCCAATCTGTTTGATTTTCGTTGACGTATGATTTTAAATATTCCTTAAGTGTTGAATGGCTTCTTTCTAATGCTCCTTGCGTTTGGGGATGATAAGGTGAAGACCATATTTGTTTAGTTTTTAGAAATTCACACGTTTTTTTGAATAAGTCTGCAGTAAAATTTGTGCCTTGATCGGTAAGTATCATTTTTGGTATTCCAAACAGGGAGATAAAATGTATAAGGCATTCGCAACTTTCCTCAGCAGAGGCATTGGTGATGGGGTAAGCAATAGAAAATTTGGTTAAATCGTCTTGTAATGTAAGTATGTATTTTAGTTTGATTTGACCGGCTTCAGGTAAAGGACCTACAATGTCCAATCCTATTCGCTCAAACGGAGCCGTTGAAGTAGATGTGATTTGCATCGGAGCTCGATTAGTTTTTCGTAGGGCTTTATTTGTTTGGCACTGCGTACATTTTTTCACGTAGTTCTCTATGTCTGTGCGCATGTTTTTCCAGTGATATCTTTCTTTTATACGGCTGTACATCCTGGAAGAACCAACATGGCCAGCTATAGGTAAGTCGTGGTTTTCTTTTAATATTCTTGGAATCTCACTCGGAACTGGGAAGATAATGGAGTTTCTATAGATTTTTACAGTTATGTTAGTGTTGTTAAACAGGAAGGCGATAATATTGTAAATTTTCATAAAGGAAAGTTTAACAAAAGGATCGCTGAAATCCGATATAGCAATTTCACATGGAGTTTCATTACATCCTACGAGTAGTTCATTGCGGAGGCTTTTCAGTGATTGAAATAGTTCAGGGTATTGTACGTTGTCAAAATAATGGACCTTAGTTAAAAGAAAATAATATGATTTATCTTTAGTTTTCAGGTTTAAGAAGGAGTACAGTGATCTTTCTTTATCAAGAAATTCAGAGACGTCATCACGGTTAGAGAGGACTTCTTCGACGTATGGGTTAGCTTCATCAAAATCAAGGGATGTTGGGATAATAATTGTTTTACATTCTGACGACAGTAAAGGGTTTGTATATTCATGAATTTTAGTATTAAAAGTATATGTTTATCCAACATGGCTTTCAAGAAATCTGAATAAGAGTCATCGTGAGCTGAAGGGCTCGGTAGATTAGTGGGTAAATCTGCGGCTAAGACTTCGTTGTCAGGTAAGTCCATGGGTAAGTTTTCATTATAAGTTTCAGGGTTTTGTGCGCTAGAGTAAGGATTAATGATGTTTTCTTCATTTGCAGGATTGAAAGGCGAGTCCGGGAGCAGATCGGCATCTTCAGGTTCTAGAGAAGGTAAGTTATAGTCATCAGGGTTTAAAGGGCTCGATGGAAGCTGAACATCAAGAGGATTTGGAATAGCAGATGGAGCTTGGTCTGAAGAAGCAGTCAATCCATCAAGGTTTGGTAAGTTTTCGTGGCTATCAATTGGAGAATCAGATATTGGTAGAACTGGAATAGAATTGTTTTTGTCGACAATAGGATATCGAGATAAGGCATCTGCGGCGGAGTTAAGTTTTCCTTTTCTGTATATTATTTCGTAATCATATTCTTCTAGCTTTAGTCTCCACCTTTGTAATTTACTCGACGGGTCTTTGTGTTTGAAAAGCCATCTAAGTGGGTTATGGTCAGTTACTATTTGAAATTTACGGCCATACAAATACGGCCGAAACGTTTTGCATCCAAAGAGAATAGCTAGAAGTTCCTTTTCGGTTACATTGTAAACAGATTCGCTTTTATTAAGAGTCCGTGACGCATATGCTATAGGTTTCTCTTTTCCAGTTTCACCCTGAGAGAGGATTGCGCTAATTGCATAGTTAGACGCGTCGCAGGTGAGTATGAAAGGTTTAGAAAAATCAGGATATATGAGAAGAGGTGGGGAGATTAGGCGGTTTTTGAGAGTTTCAAATGCGAGTTGTTGTTCGTTTTGCCATGTGAAGGATACGTTCTTTTTCAGGAGCATAGTAAGAGGTTTAGCTGTTTTCGAAAAATCAGGTATAAACTTCCGATAATACGACATAAGTCCCAAAAAGGATTTTACGTCTTTCGGAGATTTGGGAACTGGGAATTCGGATACTACGTTTATTTTTGCTGGATCAGGCTTTACGCCTTTGTCTGTGATTTGATGACCAAGATATGAGACTTCCTTACGGAGGAACTCACACTTATCAGGTTGTAACTTAAGATTGAATTCTCTCAGTCGTTTGAAAACTAATTCGAGATTTTGAACATGAGAATCGAGGTCGTATGAATATATAACTATATCGTCAAGGTAGACAAAGCAACGGATGCCTTGCAGTCCTGAGAGGACAGAATTCATTAGTCTCTGGAACGTAGAAGGCGCATTTTTGAGTCCAAAAGGCATGCGTTTGAATTCAAAATGACCTTGAGGCACACTAAACGCCGTTTTAGCAGCGTCTTCCGGTGACATTTCTATTTGGTGAAAACCGGAAGCGAGGTCTAAAGTTGAGAAATATTTAGATTTTCCAAGTTGATCTAGAATCTCATTGATGTTAGGGATAGGGTAAGAATCTCCAATAGTGATATCGTTGAGCTTTCTGTAGTCGATTACGACTCTCCACTTACGTTGTCCGGAAGCATCAAGCTTCTTAGGAACGACCCAAATGGGCGCTGACCATGGAGACATCGATGGTTTGATGATGTCTTCGTTTAACATTTTGTCTATTTGCCTTTGGACCTCTTGTTTGTGGCACTCCGGAAAACGATATGATTTAACGTGAACAGGTTCATTTGTTGTAGTCCTTATTTCGTGTTGAAGCGCGTTAGTTGAAGACAGGGGTTCATTGGACAAGTGGAATATGTCGGAATAATCGGAACATATTTGATAGAGAGAGTCAGCTTCTTCGGAATTAAGATGTGATGTTCTGAGATGGTTTAGAACTTCCTGAGTACGTTGATAAGAGTTTTGAGGCTGTAAAGTATTTACAGAGTATTCTTTGTTTTCACTAATGGTAGCATAGTTTTGGGAGTGTTCGACTGGTACCAGAGTTAGGTTCAAGTTAGAATTCAAGGACTTAGGAGATTCGGACACGTTTACGACAGTTAAATTGATTCTGTTATTATTTTTTACCTTAACAAGACAGTTCGCAATTAATATGTCTTCAAATTGTGTCTGATCTAGGATAACACCTTCTTTTAAGTGCGGGTTAGACACAGAGCATTCGATTATCATTTCTGATCTGGCAGGAATCGAATAGATTGGATCGTGAAATTTAAGTGGTAGTTTTATACCGTTAATTTGGAGTGAGTTTGTTGTATAATCGATTTTACAGCCAAAACTGTTAAGCATGTCTGTTCCAATAATGCCATCATATGGGAGGTGAATATTATTTATTACGTGAAATTTATGGCACAAATAGTTTCGAGAAGAGTTGGTAAGTTGCATTTTTAATGGGAAATGCCCAAGCGTTTTCGTGGAACTATGTTCTGGTTCAATGCCCTTAAGTGTTAGTTGTTCGTTGACAAGTTTCGGAAATTTTTGTATGCATGATGATTTAATTATGCTGACTGCGGAACCTGAGTCAACTAGGAGAGCCAACGGAAATTCGGAAATTGTCGAGTCGATTAAGACATGCGGTAGTAATACTTTAGTAGGGTCGGTAGTAGTTTCGAAGATTTTATTTTGGTTTGAGGAATTATGATATTGTTTGTCATTCTTTAATATGGGTTGAATAAGCAGTTTTTTGGTAGGTTTAGTGGATTTGATAAGTGCTGACTTCGTCTGTGCAGTGGATTTGGCAGATTCAGAGGATACAGAGGATTTAGTAAGTACTGACTTTGCAGGTACATTAGATGTAGTAGATTCAGTGGACACAGTGGGTTTGGTAAGTATTGACTTCGCAGGAATAGTAGTTGTAGTAGATACAGTGGATTTAGTAGACTTAGCAAGTTTAGAGACGGTGTCGACTTTAGAAGTTGAGTGTCCCGTGCGACACCGGTACGAGTCACTTAATCGTTTTTTGTTTTGTCGTCGTCGTAGTCATTTTCATCTTCGTTGTCGGATTCTTGCACAAAATGCACTCGTTGTTGCGGCTTATATCCGGAAGTAGAAGGTCGTTCAAAGTTACGCGCGCGGTTATTATTATACTCGCGTTTTCGACATTGCTCAATTGAATGTCCGGGGAATTTGCAGTATCGGCATACGATTGGTTCTGTGGAATTATTTTCACGTTGATTTCGGCTTTGGAAATTATTATTATTATTTGGTCTTTGGTTCTCGTTGGATCGATACTGTGCTTGGTTTTGGGGATTGCGACCTTGCGGGTTAGTAGATCTATTGGGTTTTGAAAATCTATTTTCCGAAGTTTGAGGACGTTTATTATACATACTCTGTTGAATACGTTCTTCGGATATAGCTAAGTTAATGGCCTCATTAAGAGTTCGAGGCGCCCTACTTCTAATCATTGAAGATAATCGAGGGTAAAGCCCAGTGACAAAGTTGTGGAGTGCAATATCTTCCATGGCCGCTGTGCGACCTGGCAGTTCTTTAGCTTTGATAGTTGATACCGAAACTTCGGTCAACAGTTGGGATAGGCACGTTTCAATTTTAAGTGCAAATTGGCTTACAGTTTCTTGCGGGCCTTGTTTGCTCTCTTGGAGTTCCGTTAACAAATGTGAGTAATGTTTTCTCTCGCAAAATTGTGTTTTAAGGAAGTCTTTTAATTGTTTCCAATTACCGAACTCCTTGATCGAGCAAGCAACCTCCGCTTTACCACGTAATTGACTTAAAATATACTTAAATAATATATGTCGCTGTAAATCAGTAGCAAGTTCATAAGCATTATCACAATTTACAATAAAGGAATTAAGAGTTTCCCGGCTCCCGTCGTAAGTGTTGATGAATTTGAATAAAACATTTAGGTCCATTTCGATATGTGGAGTTCTACTCGGCGTTATTCTCGGCGATAAGATTGGTGATTTACCATCAGACGGAATGTCTGGCAACTCAATATGTAGCTTAAGATCGTCTTTAGGCTCTTTACTCGCCATAGTTCTCGGAATTATCAGAAGTAAGCTGAGCGATAAGGATTGTTTAGACTAGACTCACTGTGCTGCGATGACGGCCAACGCGATAAGCATCGATGTGGCTTGTTTTAAACACTTGAATTCACTGTGTATATACTAATGGATTTCAATTGAATATAGCACTGATTTGGTAATGATTTGGCACTGGTTTCAACACTGATTTCACACTGACTGTATAAGTTACTTGGTTTTCACTGATATTATACCGTTTCTTCACTGATATGGGTTGTTCACTTATGTATTAAAACGGAGACGAAACCGAGGGATTTTCTGAATTAATCCCACCGCTGCCACCAAATGTTATATGGAATTAGGCGAAAGCCTTTTTAAAAAAAAGGCAAGATTTAGAATAAAAAAATATAATGGATTAAAATACAGAATAAGTAGATTTTAGTAGAAAATGTGTGGCTTTATTCGCGGTCAGAACGAGACTGCCGGTACTGTATGACTTCTACTCAATCCAAGGCCGGAAAGTGCAGAAGTGCACTTTTCGGTCTTACGTTTTATTATTTGCTAGCTAATTAGGGGTATAACAGACCGCACCTCTGCAATCACATATCCATTTGACTGGCGTCTAAAAACTAGTTGTGAAACCTTAAATGGAATGTCAGAAGATTCCTTAGCTTTTAGGATTGGCTAGTAAATGGAGTATTTAATGAAGTACTAGATTTGTATCCTTAAGTAAAGTAAGCTCTCTCTGAAGCAATGGGTTGGCACCCACGATTGGTTTTATTTTTTTACGCATGCGTGTTAGTGAAACAAAAGTTCTATATTTATTAAGTTATTAGGGTCCCGTACGCAAAGGGCAAAACGAAGTCTTAAACGAGACTCCGTTGTCTGTCTGTCGGCCGAAAGTCACGGGTCTCTAGCACGTAGACTTCAAAAACAAGGACTGTTTTTATTTCGTCAAAAGCGGTTTAGTAATTTGGTTTAAAATAAAAATAAAATTGAAAATTTATGTTGCTAAATTTAACCCATACAAATAAACAACAAACAGGGCAAGCTAAATAAAACTGTTTAAAAATAATTCATCCAAAGGAAAATATTGGATTAGAAAAGTAATTTAAATATTTTTCAGGTGGATTCAATACCACAGGGAAATTCTCTGTGTGGACACAACTTAAATAATGCTCAACCTACTTACGTAGCAGCTTATGGTCAATCAGCCTAAACTATGCCTGCAAGATTCCTTGCTCGTCGAAGGTCTTTCGTTAATTCATTTTAGATTGTATTTTTTTAGAATTTGTTTTTTGTTCATGCCTGTTTTGTTAGCATTTGACCACTATCTCACCTGATGGTAAGATGATGTGGTCGAAAATGTTGTTGAGACTAACCTAGAAGTGCTGGCTCTCAAGGACAGCTGCCAGAACAGACCGTTAGGTGCTTAGCGACACATTTTCTACATGAGGGTGGTAGCTAGTCAAGCGGCCATTCGCAAAATGCCCTACAACCATGCTATAACGACTGCCATCCTAAGACAAGAACCAGAACCGACGGCTTAACGTGCCCTCCGAAGCATGGAAGTGCTCAGTAGTCATGTCATTAGCGGTCACCCATCCAACTCATGACCGCGGCGGACGTCGCTTAACTTTCCTGATCGGTTAAGAGTAGCTAAGTAAACCTCGGTACGAGCGCTTCAAAAATTCATCGCTATTAATTGTATATGCCCGAAAGGGTAAGCAGAAGTATATTAAAACCCTGGATGATGAATGCCAAGGCGAGCTCATCTTGACCTACGGCGGAGGGTGCTCGCGGAGGGGTATTAGAGGGTTCGAGTCCCACAGTTCCGACACCCGTGGTGCAGATGAGTGACGTGGTGAGTGGAGTGAATGAGAAGGTATTTTCTCCAAGAAAATCCCAATCACTCGCACTATCCGAACGAACCAAGGAACTCGAGAAAACAAAACAACGTTTGACGCTGCTCGGTCAACGAGGTAATTTCTGCAATGATATAACCTGTGTAAAGTACTGCCTTATGGTCTGTTACGGTGTGAACCAACCGGTGTGAGGCTAAGTTTTACATCAGCTTGTTCGTTTCTCCAGCATTTTCTATCTAATGTGTATTCGGTGAAAAGAAAAAACTTTCAGTAAACAAATTTTAACTAAACAGCACTGTGTCTTATTTAAGGAAAGTGATAATTTTACAAGACAAATAAGGCAAACTCAAAATTTAAAGCAGTGATGGGTCAGGGGCATTGGCTATGGACTACTGTGCAGCAGGTCCATGGTTCGAATCCCACCGCGGGCTTGAGCTTCACCGCATAGTAAAGCTTTTTGTGAATGCCTGTCTGGCTAGCTACCACCCTCAAGTAGAAAATCTGTCGGCAAGCACCCAACAGTGTGTTCCGGCAGCAGTCCTTGAGAAACAGTATAATTACAGGCACAAGAGACGAATTGCACTGCGCCCGTCACACTGAGGTGTACAGTTGTTAGGCAACTGTACACCTCAGTGTGACGGGCGCAGTGCAATTCGTCGTTGACGAAATGCATCAGTTATAGGCAGAGGTTAGACCTCTTATCATCAGGTAGGCCTCGGGCTTGTTCCGTCCATATGACATAAAAAAAAAACTAAAAAAACTCGACTACTGACTACAAGGACACGACTTTTATAATAAAAAAAATACAATAATGTGTTATTAATGCTTACAATGCTTTTATTGTAGTAGCTGTAGTGTTGTATATAGTTCGTAGTATTTTGTTAATAAAGACATACAAACGGATAAAAAAAAAATGTGTTTCTCAATTTGTAACCATCATCATCATCACATCAGAGCAGTCACCGTTGAACAAGGTCTCCCCCATTGGGCTTGGCAGGCGTCTTGGAGATCGCAGTTTAAGTTGTCAGGTTTTGCAGAAGCTGTTGCAGCCCACCTTCTGATATTTGTCTCTTACGACTGAGATACGGGGGTGCAATTATAACCCAGGATCCTATGGGGATTGGGCACATGGTGTTTAAACAACTAATATTGAAAATGATTAGATTTTTTATCATATCGTTACGCAATGCAGTATTCCTCGAATTATTATGGAGAGGTGACAAAAAACCCACGTTTTGCCACTCTTGTATTGGCCCAATGTAATAGGGGGCGCGCCGAGAATCTCTGATCAATCTTAAAAAAAAGAGATAGTAATATTACTATCCTTTAAGATCACTTCACACGGAAGCCCATAATGGTGGCCAACTAAAAAATTCCATAGAAACCCCATAGCGGATATCACGGACCAATAGCACTTTCTAAATCCTTATTAGTTGGTTGCGAAACCAGTATAACGAGACACGCGGCAAGCCATGGCATCCGATGGCTATGGATGGACTTTCTATTGTCCATTACTTATATCGCCGCTGTTTTAGGGTTCTGTATGAGTAAACTAGTGGCCCCCCGAGCTGTAGACCTCCCAAGTCTGCCCATGCATAAGCTAACAATTGAATAAAGGTTCACTGCGCATGCTAATGGGAGAAATCCAAAATGTAGATATGTAATGTAAATAATAAATGATTTTCTTGGACTTGAAATAGGTAGGTAAGTAGTAAATATACAATAATATTACATACTTAGTAATGCATTTATCTCGAATTAATATACTGGCTACATAAACATGGAAAATAAATAATTGATTATACGAGAGAGAGAGAGAGTCTATCACTTTTAGGCAACTGACGGCGTATCAAGACATTGCCATTAAATTAAGCGCAGGCGTCCATACTTCCAACACCTTATAATGTATATCTCTGGCATTTTGAAAATTTTTCAAAAACTAAATGGACAAATAAAAATTATGGACTTATCAAACATGCTCACAAAATTTCGTGATAATCGGTTGAGAAATGCGACCTGTAGAGGAGAACAATCGGACATACAAAAGCATTTTTGTCTAAGTTGAAGCAGAGACGCTTCGCTCGAACTAAGTTCTCGCTCGGTCAACAATGAATGGACGTTAAACGTAGAACCTCGTAAAAAGATAGAAGCAGTTGAAATGTGGTACTACCGTCAAATGATTCCCATTTGTGGGACGGATAAGGCCCCTCAGATTATCACTCAGATTCTAGATCTAATGGGACACAAGCCTCAAGTTAATAACGAGAATAGCTTCCTTGGGACTGGTGATTGTTGTTGAGTTGCCCAAAGTTGCGCTTGAGGTTTATATGACAGGACAAAGATCATTAATATTGCAAGAAAATTTTTCTTCTGTAGCGATATTATCAATTTATTTTAAGTTTTTCTTTAGACCTGTTGCAGCATATAATCCTTCCGAGACGCAAACTGGTCTCAACAGTCTAGCGCTGGTTTCAAACCATTTGCTGAGTTGGTGACTGATTTATGGCAGCAGATAAGCCTGAATATTTATTTATACCACACCAACTCAGAAAAGATCTCATTACTCGTACAAAAACATGTTATAAAGTTCGTCATTTCTCCCTTATAAATGTACGGCGTGGAAAGTTATTTGGATTTTCATTCCTTCACTCCGTAGCAGTGAAGGAATGTTGTATGAAAATCCATACCTGCCCTGGTAGCGTTCTTTTATTTTTAGCTGCTTACATAAAATAATTCAATCTCAAAAAGTTTAAATATCAAATAATTAGAAAAAAGAGGTGTGTTTTTTATTTGTACAAAATTTTCAATGAAAGGAGGTTGGCAACCTGTTTTTGCACTACGAGAAAAAAGCGCGGCAATTTGTTATGTTTGGTTAAATTTTGTTTTTTATTAAATCGATATTTTAACAGAACGCTTTTAATTCTTCAAAATAGTTTTCCAAAATGTCATCTGATAGTGAAAGTGACGATTTTATAATGATGACACCACCAGAAATAAGAAATGCAGCTCAAGAAGTCATAAAGAACTTACTGTCTGAGAAGTCTCGAGGTAAGTACGAGAAAACGTATAATGGTTTTATTTTCCTCGTAGGTGTAGTATAAAGCACTATGTGTCACTCGGGAGAAAGTTCTATTTCTGTTCTCGACAAACTCTCGATCAGAAATAGATCGTTTTCTCCCCTCGATGTACAATGTACTAATACATATTTATGCAGTATGCTCTAATAACGCATATTCTCTGGAAATTTCAATTGGATACTATAGTTACATAGATGCATATATTATGGTTATAAAGATAAAGTCCTTAAAAGGTTGGATGAATGGACAGCACAGGCTGTGTAAGATGATCCCGTTTTCTCGTTCGTACGTTATCCTAAAAACTAACTTTTTCTTTTGATGATTTATTACATTCTATTTTACATTTACTGAGTAATGGATTTCACTACCTTCAAATAAATAATTATAATTAAAATGTTTATTACATACATTTTATTGCTGAGCCATAAAACGATTAGTTTTTAGTAAACGTTAATAAATTTGATTAAAGCTGTCAGCCTAGCCAATTAGGGAATAGTGCTACAGGCGTTTTTGGCAATAACACGATTAATAAACGCTGCGTTTTAAAAACGATGTAAAGTAGCTGCAATCCACAATCCAAATAGAAAGACTGTAGATACCGCGCATATCTGTTATATTATTAGTCTGCCTATGTTATGCAAGATAAAAAAACATTACACATCCACGTAGCCTTGAAAAACGGAATCTAAATTCAAGTTTCATTGAGTATAAGTCAATGTGCATATTATGTAAATAGCTTATAATAATAATAGGTTTTGATTATTGATATATACAACATTGTATATTGCTTAGTTTACCGTTACTTATCCTGAGGTTTGACCATTGTTTCACATATAGTATTTAAACAACTTTAAACGGTTTAAATCGCGTATATTTATCATTATTTTTGTGCCGACGTTTCGAACACTTTGCAGTGCTCGTGGTCGCGGGGTGACTAATTGGTTATATATGTCACTTGAGTTAATAAAAAATTATATGTTGTACCGTCAGAAATTTTATATTCCAATATAACGTTACCTGTTCACCCAGTTTTCGCTCACAATGTCGGCAATGGGATTTAATAAATTTGATAACAGGATCCCAAGCAGGTTGTACTTGCCAACCATCATCTCTATTGAAATTTGGATACTTTTTGATTTCAATAGCCTCGCGTAACATTCTTGGCATAAACCGAGTCTCTCTGGCATTTAAAGTTGTTTAATTACTGTGTATAATAATCGCGAAAACCTAAGACAACATTATTATTTTAAATTTTTATTGCATTGGTGTTAGTATAAGTATTTCATTAACAATGCAATTTTGTGTATATATACTGCAACGATTAGAGGCTCTTTTTATAAGTATTTCAATAGTGTCAAAATATTTAGAAAATACGTTATTGCTTTTATTTGTAATGAATATAGAACCGGTTTTAAAATAAGAAAATACGTGATGCTTGAACGTCGTAAGAGCCGACTAAGGGAAATGTGCTGAAAAGCATGCAAACACTTAACACTACTTGAGTAGTCTGCAACTACACATTAGGCAAATAACATGATACTCGTTTATCTCAATGCCCTCATTAGTTAAAAGGCAGCGGTATACAGGCAAGGAGGTAATTCCTAAGTAAAGTTAATATTGAAAACTAAGAAACGGATATAAAACTGTGTACAATATGTTTTTTATATGTTATTTTCGGTGTGGTTAGAAAACCATATGTACCCCACATAAATTGGGACAACTGTAGAAAGATAAATATATTGTAAGTTTAGACAATATTTTTCAATATTATCTATAGCGGTAGTAACGCTGCGATAAAAACGCTACTTGAAACTTCACCTTATTTAAGTAGAGCAAGCACTATTATGATTAAAATGCGAACTAAATTCAGCTCAAGTATAGTTATTATGTAAACTTCAATTTTGACCTTGTTTATTCTAACCAAGTTATATGGCTTATAAACATGCTATGTTGTTACAAATATTGTAATTGCAGTGCTATAAATCAATCTGTTACAGTTTTGTTAGCTAACTGTATGTTTCTGTCAAAATTTGCGTAAAAATATGACGTGAAGATTGAGTGCAATCTACTCAAATGTTACATATAGTGTTTCATGTGAATTATTTCGGACTGATATTAGTTAAGACTGTGATCGCATTGGACCAATTTGATCGTTGAACTGATCGTCTAGAAGGGTTGGATGACAACACAGCAGTTAAAATATATCAAGTTTTACCACTGTACACTGTACACACCTCAGTACGACCAAAGGAAAGGTTCACAAAGCGTACGGAAGAGCTATTGCATATTGATAGGACGTTTGGCAAATGCTCGCCAGCTGTCAAAAGATAATCCGTCGCCAAGCACCTAACAGTGTTCCTACACTTTAATATTTTCATTAATGCTTTCTAAGCGAATAAGAATACCAAATTACAACGAAATGAAAACTGATGGTAAGTGATAATATGATCGAAGACTGACAGGCTTAACCTAAAATTGTGGGCTTTCTAGGACAGCTACCGGAACCCACCGTTAGGTGCTTTGCGAAATATAATATTTTGTATGTGAGGGTGGCAGCAAGCCTGGCGTGCATTTGCAAAATTTCCTACCGTCATGCGGTGAAGCGCCCACGGTGGGATTCAAACCATGGATCACCAGCGCGGCAGTCCATAGCTACTGCTACTGGGTCATCATTGCATTAAACTTTGTACAATGTATAAGGTATATATGGTCAAAAAATCACCATCAAAATATGAAGAGAAAACTTAATCATCACTTTCGTATGACCACAAGATCTCTAATGAAATAAAAACTTAAAAATACAAAAAATTCCATTATAACACATCTCACAACTAGTAAAGATCAAATCCAAACCAGTTTGAGCGGTAAAGTTCAGAGGCCACCTGATCTTTGCGAATAAGGATATAACGACAGTTTGAAGGCCACAAGTAAAAATAACGACGACGTTGAAGCTTCAGTAAAATATAGTCTCGGAGAAAGAGTAAAACCGGCCAAGTTTTAATGTTGGTCTCGCACACCGAACTTACTACTGTACTGTACTGCACCAGCCGGATATTCCAATGCTGAACACAGCCTCCTCCAATATTGGGGAGTTTGCCATAATCTCCACGCTTGACAGGTGGCTTGTGAATCGCTGTGTGAGATATCAATTCCTCGGAAAGTGCTGCTGCCCACCTTCTGGTGTGTCACCTTTAGTCGCCTCTTACGACACCCACGAGTAGAGATGGAGGTGTGACATACTACTCCAATTAAGTATTTTGTCATTTAATTTTTTTAAAACTTATAGGCTAGCTTTTGACCACTATCTCACCTCATGGGAGGTGTTGATGCAGTCGAAGATATTGTTCAGGCTAACATATAACTACTGGATCACAAATATACGATAGGAAAAATTAAAGTCATGTGCGGGATCTCCTATCTTATATTTGTGATTTTGTAATGTAATCCGCATAGCAGGCGTTATAGCAAACCTAACAATATTAAAAATATAACTACTGGGTCTAAAGGAAAGCTCCCGGGACACGTTAGTTGGTTGGTGAAAGATTTTCTACTTGAAGGTGGTAGTAGCCAGGCGGGCATTCGTAAAATGTACTACCACCATGCTATCACAACTGCAATCCTAAGACAATAACTGGAACGACTACTTAACATGCTCTCCGGACTCGAAAGTGTTCAGTAGTAATGCCAATAGCAGTCACCCACCCAAGTTATGATCATTCAGTGACTACCAGCGCTTTTAAAAATTGAAATAACTAGCGCTGGCCCTGAGAAGTAGTAATATAATGGTTCAATGGTAAAAGCTATTACTTATAGTCGCCACTTATGACGAACTGCATCTGTTATAGGCAGAGAATACCACATAACACCAGGTGGACCTCGAGCTCGTTTCATTACAATATCATAAAAAAAGTCAACCGAAAAACGACGACGTGGAACATGCTTGCCTAGAAGAACTATTCCCTATGCCCCAGCTTCTTAGTTCTGGTTCCAGGTTCGTGTCCATAATTTATTCATACGCATTATGAAAATTTAAACAAGAATTACAAGAAACTCCGTCGGGTGCCGGGTTAGAATTGTGCCTCCCCATATCATCCCGTGGGTGTTGTAAGAGGCGACTAAGGGAAAAATACTGGAAGGTGGGCAGCAGCGCCTTCTAAAGAACTGCCATCTTACTCTGCGATCCCAAGCCGCAAGCGTGGGGATTATGGCAAATACCTCCTGAATAGGGGATGCTGTGTTCAGCAGTGGACGATTTGGCTGATACAGTACAGTAAACAAGAATTACAAATACTGCAGCCCTGGTCCACACAGGTATTATAATTAGCTTTGGAAACGACTTTACATGACACGTCCTTTACTGAAGTACCTACTGACTTTTGCTGAGAAGCTGAGACCTGCCAATTCTTCACACTTATTCATAGTATTTGCCAGAATTTTATTTTACCTTCAGAAAGTAGACCTGATCACACTAATATTATACATCTGAAAGTGTGTCAGAGTGCGTGAGTGAAGATGTGTGGGTGTTGTTTGTTAGTTCTTCACACTGAGACGGCTAATTTGGACTCCAAATTAGTCCAATTTGAGAAATAGATGATTTAGATCTTGGGCTAACACATTGGATACTTTTCACCATTGTCTAGGCTAGTGAAACCTCGGAACGCAACTAGTACAACCATAACGTCACGTCTGTTCCCAGAAAGGGTAGGTGGAGACAATGGGTTTCCACATACATAGTGACCGAAATTTCACATCTACCGGCGTAATGACCAAAAGTTAATTAAAGCGTTTTATAGAACCAAACGGTCCTGATTTGATTTCGGCTTGAGGAGAACATTTTGTATACTTATACTACCAGCATCCTAGTTTTCGCGGATATGTCTATATTTCACGTCATAGGGGACGACCCTTTGGCCATCTAGCAGGCACAGTCCCAGGCCCCGGATAGTTATTTCTTTGTTAGAGAAATCCAGTAACTGTTCACACAAGGTACGAAGTCAGGAACTTGAGACTTAAAAACGAACCTCTACGTCACACGACCAACGAAGCACTCAGTAGTTAATCCAGACCAGATCAAGCCACATTACCAATCAATAGATAAAAGATAAACCAACACATTTAAGTTAATACAAGCAGTATTGCCACACATTCTATCTATTGCACTCCACTTGATAATACCCTCCATTATCCATTGCGGAACTAGTGAGGTGACACTTGCCACCTGCACGTCGAAAACCGATCTTAACCCAACGATATAGAAACTATAATCGTCTACAGAAACAACACGTGCGTGGTGACATTTTGCCACATTTGGTCAAACGAGACTAGGCCTTTATACAAGTAAGGTAGAGGTTGTTTTTGCGTGATTGGAACAGCACGTGCTGGACAGAGTCCGGTTCTGGGTAGTCGCGGCTACTTTCAATTTGCGAATCAAGGTCATATGAGTAGAAATTTTACGGTGGTCCTGAGGCCCACATGCCGTGTAGGCATATACGTCAGCTGTGTAGAATTGTTGAGCCACCGTATAACCGCCATGCAGCATATTTCTAAGGAAAGATGGCCAGCAACCTTCAGCCACTTCAATTTGCAAATTCTTATAGTCTATGTCAGTCACTTTGGTTATTCGGTGAATCACCTCGTTTCGGGGTTTATGCCTCAAATAAAATCTGTTTTGCTTTGTCGTTGTCTCTGAGTTGACTGAGCATATCCACTAGTGGGCGTTGAAGATCTCGCGACTGAAATATGTCATGCCATATGTCATCCGGACAGACATATGAAAGCACTGAGCAAGTAATCACTCTATGAAAGCATTTTTGCCGAAGCTGATACGGAGATCGTCTATAAGTGCCATAGTTAAGGACCACGTTTCAAGTCCCATAAGTTACAGATAAAATACAATTAAACACTTTGGTCTGCAGCAAAAACACGGGATACTTTTGATCTTTAACTTCTTGAGCTTTGAAGAGATTTCAAAATGAAATCCCATAGGAAATCCATAAACATCAATAAGCTAACACATCCGCTGTTAATATGTGTGTAGACCTTCCGTTGGAAAGTTGACACGACTGTCAAGTGATATCTAGTGTTCCTATTAACCTTCTGTCAATACTGTGGCTTCAATAAACAAGTACTTTACGTTGTTGACTACTTACGTCACCGGATTAAAAATCTGCTATTTTGTAGCTGAAAGGCTACCTGTTCTGTTGGTAAGTGACAATGTGGTCGAAGACGTGATTACTGGCTCTCAACTGCAAAGAATATCGATGTCGAAAATTATGCATATCAAAAAGCAATAATTGTTCAGAACAATACACATTAATGCTCGATGTTCTATCAATTTGAATATGACAGTTGACAAACGTGACAGATGCCAAATGTGGCAGTTGTCTTATGCTTTGCTTTTTTACTTTAAATTTATATTTTATTGTACAGTTAAAGCCAAAAAATTAAACTGTAATGTCTTACGTGTGTCAGATGACAGATGTTTTGTAATTTTTTGGTTCCAGATGCATTTAGTTTTGTAGTTTAAGTGATCCAGCTCCTACCAAACGTGAGTGTGTGTTACTTGACAAAAGAATTATTATAACAATTAATCATGCTGGATACTATGCCAGTACCCAATAAGTTAGAAACGCTCGTTTGATTGCTTAAACGATGCCGCTATAAGTAGTAGATGTAGAATTGTCTGTAGTTGTAATTTGTAGAGGTTTTTGAATAAAGGTAACCTTGTTAAAACAAAATGTAATAAATTGACTTTACTTAAAGATAAAGCACATAGCTTTTACATTTAGTGGCGTTATTCTATGCTATTTCAAGATTCCCAAGTATCGCGTCTTCGCGTCTTTAAATAACAACATCCACGTATCGATGTAATTCTAGACCGCCGTTAGAGTCCGTTACTACCGCTAGCTTCGAAGCACTTCGATTATCACCACCCAAGTATATGATATGGTGGGTAAGGTACGAACCATTATATCATCTTATGTCAGTATCGAGAATACTTCTTTATATAAACCAAAGTAGTAATTAACTTCTTAGTTAGTGATTAGTACATGTCTTCTTTTCTACTCGAGAGCTCTAAATAAATTTAAGAGATATAAAAGGCTGCAGGTATTCCGTTCTCAACTCACAAATGTTTTCTTCGAATTTCGACTTTATTAACAATAATATCAATTATCGATAATTCCTCCGTTGGGTGCCGGGATAGAATGTCACCTCCCTACCTCATCCTGTGGGTGCCGTAAGAAACGACTAAGGGAAAAATACCGAAAGGTGGCAGCAGCGCCTTATGAAGAACTATTATCTTATACTGCGATTCGTAAGATGGCTGCCAAGCGCGGGGATTATGCAAACCCCCTCTTGATGGGGGAGGTGTTGATCAGCAGTGGACAATAGTGGTACAGTACAGTATTATTTTTATA
The DNA here is from genome assembly GCA_963890685.1 of Plagodis pulveraria. Classification (NCBI taxonomy): domain Eukaryota; kingdom Metazoa; phylum Arthropoda; class Insecta; order Lepidoptera; family Geometridae; genus Plagodis; species Plagodis pulveraria. The sequence goes on from OY982975.1 coordinate 7,573,763, forward strand.
TTATTGATAGTAATCGAGTGTAACTCCAAAACTAAGTGGAACCAATTTGGAGTTTGGTACTCTACCCAACGAGAAGAATATCGCGATCGGATAATACTCGTACGTAATACTCGTAAACACATACATTCTTATACATAAAAACTACGCGTAGACATGAAAACCTTCCAGTTTTGGAAGTCCGGCTCAGTGGCATTGGCTATGGACTGCCGCGCAGCAGCTCTATGGTTTGAATCCCGCGGCGGGCCTGAGCTTCACCGCATTGTGGTGGGGCATTTTGCGAATGCCCGCCTGGCTAGCGACCACCCTCTAGCAGAAAATCTGTCGCCAAGCACCTAACGGTGTGTTCCGGCAGCAGTCCTTGAGAGCTAGTGAAATTACAGACACATGAGACTTAACAAATATGTCTCGAGGTGACGGGCGCTGTGCAATTCGTTACTTATAATGAAATGCATCTGTTATAGGTAGAAGTTAGTCCGCTTAACATCAGGTGGGCCACGTGCTTGTTCGGTCACAATAACATTAAAAAAAAGATAGATAAGACCTTAAAATTAAATCACCGTAAAGTATTACATACGACATCTTACTGTGTATCAAGTGACACAGGCACTAATTAGTATGATAATCTAAACAGCCACACGAGCCAAATATCATCATGTCAAAGAATCCTATTTAATCGTACTCCAGTTTTCCCAACGCGACATAAAGCTCAAACAATTAAGATACCTGTGATTACGCACGTTATGATCAAGATATGCGATGTACCAACTAAACACGCATTTCACGGTGTTTAACTCAGTGATCTCATCTTACACAACGGATGCATTTACTCAATACATGCTATTGAATTAGAAAATGAAAGTATGATTCTTATTTTGCAATGTTTACATGACTGAAACTGATAGTAGCGGTAAAGGTACTCCCAAACCGAGACGTTCAACTGGTGACAAATGACAACCAGTTCTTTTTCAATTTAAAAAGCGTATCGATAAGTTACAATCAAAATATATTGCATATGAAAATGAACTCGTCCTCATCTTGCACGCCATTGCACCGCAGCCAAAGCCGTTGGTTTGGGAGTTCCCAGTTCCCGGCTGTTCCATACATTCAAGTCGTGACGACGGGAAAGCAGATTACCAATTCACTTCGATGCAACTGGGGTTTTGCTGTCAATTGGGCGTACAACAGAAGTCCTGATCACCCGAAACCTAGCGGGTATACTAGGTACTAAAATACTTGGAGAGGGTTGTCAAAGATTAGCTTACCGTCAGTATTAACATAAGCTTTAAACTTAACCGAACCTGCTACATTTTTACGGCTGTCACATCTTAGGTAGAGATATATGTCATCAAAACTTAAAACTCGACCTCAACTGTCTTTTTGACAGCTGTCAAATTTAAGACCGATTTTAGAAATGGTAGTGACCCATAAATGAAGCCAAATAGAAATGCAACTTTCAATGTCAATATGACAGCTTTCTCAGTGTATTTCTGGCTATATTTTCGCCTTCCGACTGTAATTGTATCTAAGGAGACTACGTAAGGAAAATCCCCTTCACAGAACATGATTTTCTAAATCAAGGGAATTTTGGTACCTTTTAGTACCTAAATCCCCTTTACTCTACGATCAAAGCCCGAAAGGGGCTCATAATTATACCAAAATCTCTTTTATAATGGAAATGAAAAGGGGATCATGAAACCAATTCTAATTGTTTTAATATTGTTAAGTTTGCAATAACGCCTGCTATGTGGCTTACATTACAAAATTACAAATATACGAGAGGAAAAATTAGTCACGAGCGGGAAAAATTCTAATAGTTTCCTACATTATAATAGTTTCTAGGCCTCAACGAACACAGATAGTATAGTTAGTGCGTGCAAGACCATAGATTAACTAATAGTTACTAGGCAAAAAGTATATAGCTTATGAAGTAGTTGGTACCAAGTAATGGAGTCCAACCAGGCCACTTTCCCGCCAAGTGGTGCGTGCACTAGGTTCCGTTTTGTAACTAACTGTCGCAAGGTGAACAGATGGTTGTGTGAGCACGCATACTCGAAGGATGTTTTTAATACTTACAGGTTAGACTTACCACTATATATCATTTGACGCCAATTTCGTTATTTTCGATAATTTTGACCACATTCTGCGACTATGGTTGTGATCACTGTGATCGTTTGCCACTGTTCTCCCTTGTTCCATTTAGGATAAGAACGCTAAGAATGCCACTAAAATCTTCCACTTTTGTCACTTTTGACACTAGATGTAGGTAATTCGAACTGTTCCACTAGCTTCATAGCGTTTATGGCGAAAATAATGCCAAGACCCAAGTGGAACAACTATTTGGGAGTGTGATCGTTTTTATCGTTTTTGGCGAATTTAACTCCAAATGGTACGCACCCTTTGTCGTTTGGAAAGTAATAATGATTTGCTCGAAATATTATAGCAGGATAATTCTAGAATGGGACGGGCTTCAAGAACTGCCATGCTGCACAAAGATACCACTAAGGTTGAACTGGCGGGTCACTTTTCCATACAAACGTTGTAGGGTGATCACTCCCTTATTGGAGATTTTAGGTGCAGAATTAAGCATAATACCGGTTGATATCGTCATTATCTAGGCTTGTATGATACCAAAATTTTAAAAAGATAATTAAGTTGTAAGTTATGAGCCTCGAAAACTTTATATGAAAATATATTTATATGGGCTCATAATTCTCAAGGTTATTATTTGATTAAAATTTCGGCATCATACAAGCCTAGATAATGACGAGATCAGTCGGTATTATGCTTTATTTTGGTCCGAAATCCTCAGATAAGAGAGTAATCACCCTACAACGTTTGTATGGAGAACGGGCCGGCCAGTTCACCCTTAAGTCCTTGGTGACAGTTGTCTACTTGGTATCTTGCATGGTGGCTAACCAGGCGGGCATTCGCAAAACGCTCTTTCACCAATCAAATCAGTCGTGATATATTTTTTTCTTTTTTTTTATGTTAAAGTAACGGAAAAAAAGTAAAGCGGACCTACCTCTGCCTATAACAGATGCATTTCATTACAAGTCACGAAAAGCAATGCGCCCGTCACTTTGAGACATAGTTGTTAAGTCTCATATGCCTGTAATTTCACTGGCACTCAAGGATTGCTGCCAGTACACACCGTTAGGTGCGTGGCGACAGACTTCCTACTAGCCAAGCAGGCAATCGCAAAATGCCCTTCCACGATGCGGTAAGCCGGTGGTGTTGATCGAACCAGGGTACTGCGGCACTTCCATAGCTATGGCAATACTGCTTCATTACCGCTTGGCAGTCATTGCTCCAACCCTTCAAATTAATACAATTCAACAGAAAATCGACCAGTAAATATTCTAGATTTCACTATCTGTGTCATGTCAAGATTCTAGATTTTAGTCTCAATGTCAGTGGTAAAGTTTTAGCTATTTTGAAGTTTAGACTTGGTATGAAAAGCGGTACGGACTATTCTAAGAGTTAACTTACAGATTTCTATTGTCTCAGTGACTTCGCTCTAGATTATAACTGTATAAAAGGCATTTAATAACAAGTATCGCAAATATGTAAGCATTTTTGTACAATACCATCCATACCACTAAATGCAACAGCGATATCATATTTAATGTCGATTATAATTTAATAGTGATCAACATTTCAGATTGTATTGTAACCTATTTAAAGCTTGACGTAATTCTCCAAGAAAATTACTTAATATTAAGTCACTTTAATAATTTAAATTGTAAACTAGAACATAACCAAAACCTTGTCACTTGACATAACAGATTGTTCTACAAAACGAAATCCAATTAACAAGTGCTTTTGGTCTATTTAAATGCAATTTAACTGTCTCATTAAGTCATTAATTCACCTTGGTTTGGGTATATTGAATTAGACTAACTCAATAGGACCAAATAGCAGATTAGAAACGGTATAACGGATTAAACAAGAAGTGAAATGTATGAGAGGATTATGAATGAACGACGGTACATAAGGCAGACGTCTTCCCAACGGAATGTAGAGTTAATTAAGGAACAGGAGAATATCAATTCTTATATTAATAAGATACAACAAAACTAAAATAAGATTCACAGTGAATTATTTTTAGGTTATAAAACTTCATGTTGTCACATATTACAAAATCTGCAGTATATAACGTGTTCTTATAGAACCCAAAAATACAATAAGACACTTAAACATCCAAAAATTCACCTAAATTATAAAAGAAGAAGCAATGATGGCCGGCTTGAGCTTCAACGCATGGTGGCAGGGCATTTTGGGATTGCCCGCCTGGTTAGCTACCTCCTCAAGTAGAAAATCTGTCGCGAAGCACCTAACGGTGTTTTCCGGCAGCAGTCCTTGAGAGCCAGTGAAATTACAGGCACATGAGACTTAACAACTGTGTCTCAAAGTGACAGGCGCAGTGGAATTTGTAACTTGTGAAGAAATGCATCTGTTATAGGCAGTGGATACCGCTTAGCATCAGGTGGGCCTCGTGCTTGTTCCGTCACTATGACATAAAAAAAAAAGAAGTTTTATAGAAAATTGGATAAGCTTTGGAGGGAACAGGAGAGCATGATAAGCAAACTATGGAACGGGCAACTTACACTTTTAACCAATTTTGTAAAATAATTCTTCGAGTTCTGCTCAGTAATCCTTACCACTGAAATAACGAATATATCAGGTTACTCAGTCCTCACCTCGAAGGTTATTCTAAACTAGAGTAATCAATGTGAATTGTTAATTTGTGACTGGTGGACCTTCGAAGGTCGTCCACACTTGAATCCAGTTATTTTCGTAGTGTCAACGGCATCGCAAGGGCATTGTAATTGCAATGCAATTGGCGTTCCTTTTCCTGTGATAAGTTGTTTATGATTTATGTAATTGGACAGGATTTGTGTGGATTGAGGGTATACTAGAATAATTTATAGAGTGAGATATACGTATATACAATCCATGTAAAATGTGATTGTGTATTAGCTGTTCTGATGTGTGTTCTGTATTAGATTATTTTTGGCATACATGGACGGCCCAAGGGCCACAGAGACATTACTTGTTAAGGTCAACATACCTTATTTTGATAGTAACTTGAGAAGCTTTCAAAGTTAATCACTAAACAGAACTAAGCACAGTTATTAGTTATAACTTTCTATCTTTCTTCCTTATCAGTTATGGTCATCACTCATAACTGAAAGCATATAGATTACCTACAAGTCATTGCAGACTCACAGAATGTCCAAATGCTCCAGCCCACTACCAGTTGGCCGAGTGCCCAGCATGCTGAAAGTTTTTTTTTTTTTTTTTTTTTTTAATGTTATAGTGACGGAACAAGCCCGAGGCCCACCTGATGTTAAGTGGACTAACCTCTGCCTATAACAGACGCATTTCGTCAACAACGAATTGCACTGTGCCCGTTACACTGAGACGTCCAGTTGTTAGGTCTCATTAGCCTGTAATTTTTCTGGCTCTCAAGGACTACTGCCGGAACACACCGTTAGGTGCTTGGCGACAGATTTTCTACTTGAGGGTGGTCGCTAGCCAGGCGGGCATTCGCAAAATGCCCTTCCACCATGCGGTGAAGCTCAAGCTCTGGGCAGGATTCGAACCATGGACCTGCTGCGCGGCAGTCCATAGCCAATGCCACTGAGCCATCACTGCTTCTTCTTATTTTTTAATATAAGACATTTTAATATAAACAAATAAAATTTCAGTGCTTTTTATAACCTATTTTAAGCTTGACGTAATTCTCAAACACATTTTTTTAATATTTAAGTCACTTTAATCACTTAATCACTACCTAACGTACCGGCAGCTGTACGAAAAAAAACATGAACTTCTTTTTGCGCAGTTGGTTAGAAACTATTCTATGTCCTATCCCCGGTCTCAAACTATTTCCGTACAAATTTCATCCAAATCGCTCCAGTTTCAGACCCTATTGAATGCAAACAAACAAACAACCAAATCTTTCCTCTTTATTATATTAGTTTAGATAAAAAACCATTCCAACAATTAAAAAATGACATCGTTATTATGGTTAATTCTCAATTGTATAATATATTTAATTGACATTTGCACACCTCGTATGAGGTTGTTTATGGTGAAAATATGTGTACGTCCTACATATTTTATATCTTTTGCACCCGTATCCAAGCAAATAAATGAATTGAATTCCAGTTTGAAACTTTGCGGAATTAAAATAAAACATATAACCTTACATCACATGGGATCAATTGAGAACAGTTCGACCAACTTATCTGTTCAGGCGGCAGAAAAAAGAACTACAAAATTCCCTCAAATTGTGACAGTTTGTAGTTGATTTCCTTGACCAATAGCGCCCTCGAGAACTGCACAGTTAAGTTGGTGGTACTATAAGCGTTTAAGAGTGAACCGGCCGGGTCGATCTCCATACAAACGCCGTAGGGTGATCACTGCCTTATTTGCGGATTTAGGTCCGAAACAAAGCATAATACCGATTGATCTCGTCATTACCTAGGCTTGTATGATGCCGAAATTTTAATAAGATAATTAACTTGAGAGTTATGAGCTTCGAAACATTTTCATATAACATTTTCAAGGCTCATAACTTTCATCTTAATTATCTTTTTAAAATTTCGGCATCATACAAGCCTAGATAATGACGAGATCGATCGGTATAATGCTTAATTCTCGGCCTAAAGTCTCAAATACGGGAGTGATCATCCTACAGCGTTTGTATGGAGAAGCGACCGGCCAGTTCAACCTTAATCCACGCTTCCTGACAGATCTGGTTTGGGTAGGAAGACTTTTCCGAAGTAAACCGACTCGCCTTGCGATCAGCTATTCACGATAATCTGGTTTTAATAAACATGTTTAATCGTGTGACTTATGGTATTAAAAACACGATACATTTAAAAAAATCTGCCCATATTACATTATGCAAGTGTACAAATAATGAAAAACAGTTCCTTTCTCTCTAGCACTTGCTTGGTGGTAGGGCATTTTGCGAATGCCCGCCTGGCTAGCTACCACCCTCAAGCACCTCAAGCAGAAAATCTGTCGCCAAGCACCTAACGGTGTGTTCCGGCAGCTGTCCTTGAGAGCCAGTAAAACTAGGTTAGCCTGAACAACATTTTCGACCACATCATCACTTACCATCAGGTGAGATAGTGGTCAAAGGCTAACCTATCAAGCATAAAAAAAAATTTATTTCCTTTTAATACGACCTTTATAAGTTACTTTAAGGGTTAGGAATATTGGGAAAAGCAGACACCAGTTTTGTTTATATTAGGATTTCAATTTTGGCATGGACTGTGCTCTAAAAGGGAAAGCAAGGCTAATAAAATTAGGTATCAGCTGGATTGTACACTGCTGATCACAGCCTCCCCCATTATGGGGCGGTTTGCCATAATCCCCAGGCTTGGCATGCGTCTTGGGGTTCGCAGTGTGAGATATCAGTTACTCAGAAAGCGCTGCTGCCCACCTTCTGGTGTGTTACCCTTGGTCGCCTCTTACGACACCCACGGGTAGAGATGAGGGGTGACATTCTAGCCTGGCACCTCACGGGTCGTAAATAAAACTCTATACTTCTTGCAAAATCTATTCTTATCACATCACAAACATACCCTCGCCGTTCAAGAAATGTCTTAGCAAAAAACCTTTTAAGTTCTTTTAATATTGTTAGGTTTGCAATAACGCCTGCTATGCGGATTACATTACAAAATCACAAATATACGATAGAATGTTTGTAGTACAACGCAAGTGGTACTATAGATGTTGCTCCGTCCCAATACGATGGTTAAAGAACGATAGGAAAGATTCGAGTTATGACGTCATGTCATGTTAGCTCAATTGGTTAGAGCATACCCCGGCTCAAGGGGTGGATGGACGCGGGTTCGTATCCCGCACATGACTTAAAAAAATTTCCTATCGTATATTTGTAATCTTCTAAGTTCTCTGTCCCTATAATTAACCGACAGATCTAGTTGTGTAGGAAGATTTTTAAGAAGTTATCCATCTCGCCCTGCGATAAGCTATTAACGAAAACTATTATTATTTTGATAAATACGTTTACCTAAGGTATTTAAAAGTTTATAAAAAAACTGCTTATATTACAATATCCAAAGTGTACAAGTAATTAATTTAACAATTCCTTTCTCTCTATAAAAACAAAATAGCGGTGCCTGGTTTTATATTAGCAAAGACAAATAAAAGGTCCTTCTTAGGTGATTGTGTACAGTTTAATAATAAAGTTCCCAAACATATTACAACGCTCACAGAAAGGAAATTCAAGTTGCACGTGATAAACATATTGATTAAGAAATCCTACTACACAGTTTGTGATTACTTAAACGACAAAAATGTCTGGACAATTCCGCCTCTGCCAAGCTATCACCTGTCACCTACATAATTTAAACAAATATTGTAATAACTTTATTATATAGTAAGTTATTAAGTAGTAAGTATGAAACACATTGTTAAAGACATTTAAAAGAATGGCCCCAAGTTTCTTGCCCGTTCTTCTCGCAGTGGCTCCATACATTTTTTTTTGCTGAACGTGGCAGTATAATGTATTATATTTCAATACTAAAATTTGTAATTGACCTTCATAAGAGCGTCGTAGACGCCTAAATTGAATAAATGATTTGGACTTCTCTAGCATATTTTATGTTTCATTTTAATACGACATTTATAAGTTACTTTGAAGGTTTTGTTTATTGGGAATTGCAGACATCTGTTGTGCAATTTACTCTTGAGGGGCACTCCCTCATTAGTAAACAGGAATGAATTTTGTTGAACTATATTGGACTATAGAATCAAAATTTAATTTTTACTTAGTTAACCAACGAACGGGAGAGTAACAAGGTTTCTTTAATTTATCTTTTAGGGTTCCGTACCCGAAGGTTAAAAACGGGACCCTATCACTAAGACTCCACTGTCCATACGTCTGTCTCCAGGCTGTATTTCATAAACCGTGATCGCTAGACAGTTGAAATTCTCACAGACACTAGACAGACGAGTTAACCAGCTTCATGATATTACAGAAATGAAGAAGAGCGGATACTAGGACTTAAGTCGTTAAAAAGTAATTAAATACCTGCAGCACCATTCTATCAACATTCTTAACCTAAGTGAGATAAGCTAGGAACTTAGCCTTTGAACCTAATCCCATTGATATAGAGATTAAAATCGTATGCGCTTTAGCAGCATAGCAAGTTGCAATCTCGCGAATAGGTCACTTTCACGTCTGGGACGTAAGGCACAGATTAGTTTGTAGTTACTAAGGCTCAGGCCCTTTCCTACACGCATCATATGTCGTTGCAAAAACATGTGGTACTTAAGTAATTAAAGAAAAGTCAAGAAAAGGTTTTATTGAAACCACCTACCAATTTTTTTATAAGTTGGAAAAATTTTAATATGATTCTTTATATATTGAAACAGTGCTCTATAACTGTAGTCGTGTGAAAACTTTATCTATATGTATGGAACTTCGAATATTGTTGTACCTCCAAGTTATAAACACTTGAAAACACTCGAAGTGTTTAGGCGTAAGGGCTCTGTGGCAAGTGAAATTATTGGGCAAACGAGACTAATAACTAACGTCTCAGAGTGACGAGTGCAGTGCAGTGTCAAGTAGAACGAGGATGGTGACACTGCCATGGACAGCAGTGACACTTAACATCAGGCGGTAAAGTTGTCCATCTCAACATTTTGTGACAAAAAAATCTTTTGAGCGCCATTCTTAAATACTAATGTGACAACGGGACCTATGATACTAAAATCATAATGGTACCATTATGGGGTCAGTATGACCACACAGGTAGGCAAATCAGCGATGGTGTGCGGTTTCAACTGACTTCGAGAGAAAGTATAGGAATGTTTTGGTACGATTTCATCGAGTTTTTGTACAAGATAAACTTTTAATCGTGTTGTAACGCAAGTATTGTGATGACAAGATTTCTGTAATCTATGATCAGTGTGAATCCAGCTTTCTTAAACATAACGAAAGGAAACTTTCAACCAAAAGCGGGCACAAAACAAAGTCTTCTTTATTCGTACAAAAAGTTTAACATCTAATTTTTAGTTAGCAATTTTTTAATTTTTTCTATTTATTCTTTTACGCCAGGACATGTTCTTTCAATCTATATGAGCTGCTATAGTTATATATATATATATATATAATTACTACAAACTATATACAACACTACAGCTACTACAATACTACAGCTACTACAGTAAAAGCATTTGGACTCATAGGGAGTCCAAATGCTCTAGCCCACTATCAGTTGGCAGCGTGCCCAGCATGCTGGCAGCATTGCCCCGTTGAATTGCAATGCTTATTCTTTGAGCCAAATAGGTGCCAGCATTTTGATCACGCGTCGCATCGACCAAGCGCTCTGATAAATTTTATAATATATATATATATATATATATATATATGTCATCTCGTTCCTTTTATTTATATAATAAATAATGTATTGTATGTAATATATACAATACATTATTTATTATATTAATATATAATAAATAATGATATAAGACTAAAATATAAATTAGCTTTGAATCGTTATTAGATGTGGAAATAATTCTAAGATTTTTTTTTTATACCGGCGATATACCTTTATTAACAAAATACCACGAACTATATACAACACTACAGCTACTACAATAAAAACATTTAGATCCCTGTAAGTCATTGCAGACTCATAGGCAGTCCAAATGCTATAGCCCACTACCATTTGGCAGCGTACCCAGCATGCTGGCAGCATTGCCCCGTTGAATTGCAATGCTTATTCTAACATTGTTACTGATGTGCCGAAGAGGTAGGCAGCAGAGGTTTTAAGCATACAATAGTTGGTAGATATCGTTCAAAAGGTTATTAAACATGTACCTTTCATACGTTACCTATACAGTCTGTACTTACATTGAAATCCAATAGAACCATAATCTATTTAATTAATTTTATAAGGGCCTGTTTCAGAATGTTCGAGTAAGTTCCGGTTATACTGCCCAAAACATAAATTAACTGAATGATAAAAATGACAGTTAACATGCAGCGCGTTTCAAGCTTTAACCGATGCAGCGAAGGATAGGCTTAATCGATGACTGTGAAACGCAAAGACAGTGTTTTATTAATAAATATGTTCTGGGTAGTATAACCGGAACTTACTCGAACATTCTGAAACAGGCCTTTAGTTAATTAAAATAAAACATTTAATAAACCAATAATTTGGAATATTCGACAAGGCGCCAAAAGGGCTAGCTGTATTTCCGCGTGGAACTGCAGAAAAAAAACGAGCAAGAAATGCTCCAGCCCCTGGACACCCGTAGGTACCCTCAAAAAATAAAGACAATTTAAAGCCATTCTGTATTAATAGTTTATATTCAACAGCTTACATAACAATATTAAAATTATAGGGTTGAGTCATCATTTACAAGTTTAAAACCAATTGCAAAATTGGTCTTGTTTGTAGTACAATGCAAGTTGAGCTATAGGTGTCGCTCCATCCCGATAGTATGGTTGAAGAACGAGAGCTCAATTGGTTAGAGCATACCCCGGCTAAAGGGGTGGACGAGGGTTCGAATCCCGCACATGGTTAAAATTTTCTCTCTCGTAAATTTGTAATTTTGTAAAGCTTATATTCACTTAGCAGGCATAAAAAGTTTTTATATGTTCATATAGGCGTGAATGCAAACATTGATACATTATGATTTATGATGAATAGTCAACCTTATGTATATAGTAGAGCAACTAAATATTTTTCCCGTAGTTCCTTAAATTATCCCAAAATGTACCAAATCGTAAAATTATAATTATATGACCCATTTAGTTCAAAACGTGAGAACAAGAATCATAAAGTAAACAACGTAATTGGTGTAAAAAGGCCGAAGAAAGCATGTAATTCATTGACAAGCCAACCACAACTGGACTGTAAAAGTAAGTCTTTAACTAATGAATTCGTTCCAGAATTAGAATTGGTACTGAAGGTTAGAAATACTAATAAAATTAGTATTAATGAGTTTTTCTTCCGTTTCGTATAGGTTTATGAAGTCGGCATTTGAAGCACGCCTTTTGAATCAAGATATCTCCCATGGTTTAAATCATAACGCGGGTTTGAGCTTCACCGCACAGTGGTAGGGCATTTTGCGTATAGGTACTCCCCTGGGCACCTATCACCGGCTAATATGTAACGGTGGATTACGGCATGTTGCTGTAATTCTAGGCTTAGTAAGCCCATTAATTCCAAAGGATTTGTCTCGAACCCCGCCGCTCGTGTGTCTTTTTCTGTTGTGATTTGGTGTGTTTAACCATATTGACTGCAAGTCATACGAAAAAATCAAAATGTGTGAGCCTTATCTATTTTGTGATCTTTCGAAGGCATATAACATATTTTATTGTTAAGTATATTTATCTCTTGGAATTCTAATTACTAACAATGAAATTAATACATTTTTGAAGCAAACATGGCTGAGTGGTAATATGTATGAACTTTCGTGCCGCAGTATCCTACATGGTTCGGTCCCCACCAACATTAACGTATGATGGAAGGTCATTTTGCGAATGTTTACCTGCCTGACTACCACCCTCAAGTAGAAAATCTGTCGCCTTGCACCTAACAGTGTATTCTGGCAGCAGTCCTTGAGAGCCAGTAAGAAATTACAAGCACACGAAACTTAACAACTGTATATCTTAGGGTGATGGGCATAATGCAGTTCGTCACTTGTTAGGCAGAGGTTATCACTTAACATCAGGTGGGCTACGTGCATGTTCCAATTCAAAAACATAAACTTGCATAACCGCGGTTTGTTAAATTGTTATATATGTCATGACACTTGTTATAATATATGCAATTTCAAAATCTCGTTGCCACATTACAAATACCAACTTCTAATACCACCTTATTAAAACCAACGTAACAACTTCAGATCCGCCTCAAATCAAGAATGCCGGTACAGTAGGACCAAAACAAGCTGATAAAAAACCAAGATGTCTGCACGGAAGATTACTTTCTCGCGGTGAAAGCGATTTCGTCATGAGGCCCGGTGGCCTCCACTTGAGGTCGTTCACTCGTGAACAGGTGGTCTAATCGTCCTTACTATGTGGGCTTTCGTCATGGTTTCACATCAAAGGAACAATTTATAGATAATATATTTCCAGGCGAAGCACAGCTCTGAAAGTACGGCATCGAAAACGGCGTTCGAAAATTGTTGTCGAGGTAAGGATACCTTGACAACAATTTTCGAATGAAAAGATCTTAATTACACGACTGCCCAAAAAAGGACTGTTCTGTTTTCAGTGTTCATGTATGTATGTGTGATAATGAATAGATTCTGGCGTTACTTTGCGGAAATATATATTTAATAAAAACAAATATTTTAAGAAAACACCAAATTAATAATGAAATAAAACACTTTAAAAAAAAACTATCGAGTGAAAATTCCGTCTAATTTTCCTGCTAAGCCGACGTGACGTCACAAACGTCACGCAATTTTTACTCAATCGTGCGCTCGTAGAGTCAAGACCTCCTGAGGATGCTTCTTGTAGAAGCGGGACGCGTCGTAAAATTTCCCGGTTTCGCTGCGTGGCGTTTGTAAGGTTACGTCGGTTTAGCAGGAAAATTAGGCGGAATTGTCACTAGATTTATTTTTTATATTTTTAAGTGTTTTATTTAAATATTAATTTGGTGTTTTCTTAAAATATTTGTTATTCTTATTATGTATGTGTGTTTGTGAGTTTCTTTATTTCACCATAACTTCTAAACGGCTTAATGATATTAATGTATGAGATATCATTAGATTCCTCTAGAATCTAGAGTGTAACCTGCGCTATCTAGAGTCTAGATAGCGCAGGTTATACTAAGTACATAATAAAAAAAAGAATATAGCTGATTTTAGACGCAATATCGTGGGAAGATTTTTTTTCTCCCAAACTCATTGATTGGGTATCAAAATGTAGAACTTTAAGAAACGATTCCATAAATATAAATAAGCTGCAGTCGAGTTTTTTACTTTTTAATTAATGTTTATTTTATACTTATCTCGTATAAAACCGTAAATATATACAATTACTATTTAGTGTGTAAACATAACCGACTATTATACTGATATATTCAAATACTTGTGTAAATGATTATCTAGCTCAATGCCATCGAGCGGTCAGATAAAATACCAAACCGTGAAGTTCGTTTAAAACGTTATGCAAATCCTTTTAATTTTATTTACTTGCATATTAAAGATGCATTTGGTTTATCTGTCGTAATTTTGCGTCTGCTTCTGTAAATATATTGTGTATTTTTAACAGACTTTCAAAACAGGAGGAGGAAGGTCCTCATATCGACATGTATACTATATCAGCCAATTGTCTTCTATAGCAAAAAAAAACAATGTAATTATCACATAACACATTAGTCTTCATTTTTATAGGAAAACGTTCAATTCTGTCTTTATTTTGGTTTCATTCGCAATTCATGTAATAAATAACTATAGTTTTTCAGTTCTACCATAAGAAATTTATTTTTTACTCGCATATAAAATATAAGCTTAAAAAGACACGGAAGTCTTAAGAAATTTGCAGCCCTGAAAGTTTTACAACTATTAAATCAAACTCTTCATTAAATCAAAAAATTTAAACATTATTCTACTTTAACATAATTTGCAGCTAATGATACCAAAGATAGCGTGTTTTAGCAAAGCGGCGATTAGAGTTTCACAGTTTGGGATAGAGTTATTAGGTAAGGGCGTTCTTTGGGGATAGCTTGTATTGGGATTTCTTGTTCAGGACTATGTATCGCAGCCCCCTGACAACTTATAAAATACGAGAAAACAGCCAACAAATACCAAGTTCCGATGATAGAGAAAAAAAGATTTTATAGGAAACAAAAAACCCACCATGCTTGTATATCCCTGAAGAGTTAGGCAGGGATATCTTAACACCCACATTTAACATGATATGTGAAATGTAGTACAATTCTATCCAGGTACCCGACGGAATGCTTCCGCATATATCCGCAACAATACTCTATTGGTGCCCTGTGTATTGGTCTACTGTATTGGTGCCCCGCAAATTTATCAGTGATATCGTTGGTTCCTTTATTCTTAGAAATTCAACTAAATAACATTATATAACAAGTATAAATTGATTAAAAATGAAAAAACCTGACTGGAAATTATTTATTTTCGTGAAGCATTTTATCGTTCCATCGTAATTAAGACTGCAAGTTATATATATTTATGGAATGG
The DNA here is from genome assembly GCA_963890685.1 of Plagodis pulveraria. NCBI lineage: Eukaryota > Metazoa > Arthropoda > Insecta > Lepidoptera > Geometridae > Plagodis > Plagodis pulveraria. The sequence continues at coordinate 7,588,979 of OY982975.1, forward strand.
TTATTTAACGCCCTTCATTTTGATAAACAACTCGAGGGGCTGGAGAGAAAAATATTTATTGACTCATATTTTGCATGTTAAATCCTCCAGTTTGTTTCTTTTTTACTTTTTTATGTACCTAGTGTCACCTGCGGTCAAGGCGAATCTAATGATGTATATTACTAATACATTAAAATCGGTTAAGCCTTTTACAAGTTATAGTGGAATAAAAAAACTCACAAACAATAATAACAAATACTTTTAAAATATTTTAAGCAAACATCAAATTAATATTTTATATAAAACACTTAAAAAATATAAAAATATATCTAGTGACAATTCCGCTTAATTTAAAATTAAGCGGATTTTTTTTTTAAATTAAGCGGAATTGTCACTAGATATATTTTTATATTTTTTAAGTGTTTTATTTTAATATTAATTTGATGTTTTCTTAAAATATTTTAAAAGTATTTGTTATTATTAAAAATGGATTTCCGCAAAGTAACGCCTGAATCAATTCATTATCACACATACATATATGAACACTGAAAACAGAACAGTCCTTTTTTTGGGCATTAAACTCACAAACAAACATGTATACATGAACCCTGAAAACATAACACTCCAGTTTTGGACAGTTGTGTAACAAACATTAAAAACTCTTTGAATGATATTACTTACATATAAAAATTCGTTTCACCTGTTGACCCTTTACTAATTTAGTACTAAAATGAAAGTAACAATGAGTCAAATTACATCGAATGTGGGAAAATTCCTAAATCGTGGCGAATACAACACAATAACAATTATGTTTTAGTGTGTAAAAGAAAGCATTTAATTATGGGTGTTAGAAGCTTTTGTTATAAACTTTTGTAAAAGACTACGTTCCGTGCAGCTTTTCCGCAAGCTATGACGATTGGCTTAATAACCCTAACTGAAAATTAAGGTGCACGTCTGTCTCACCGATAGACCCAAAACAAGAATCATATTTTAAACTAGCTTTCCGGTCGGTATATCGGTTATCGCGGAAAACCATTAACCTCTTTTTGCGCAGTTGGACAAAACTTTTCTATGTCCTTCTCCGTGTCTAAAACTAGTTCCATACCAAATTTCATCCTAATTGGTCCAGTAGTTTCAGAGCCTATTCAATACAAACAAACAAACAATCAAATCATTCCTCTTTATTATATTATTTTAGATTAACAAATCATTGAACAACATTCCCAAATTGTATCTTTTGTTTTCTTCTGTTTGTTGGTAAGTTTACAATAAGTAATGTATTCGTTCACTAATTTTTTATTTGTTGACTTCTCTTACGAGAAAATGTTCAAAGGTAAACTGCCTATTCTAGGACGCAAGTGTAAATTTACAATCTGAATGTAAAACATTTGCTGCAAACAAGTTGGTTATGCCAAGCAACTCTTGGCGCTTGGCTTTAGTTATCAGACTATAGAGAGATTTCCTTGGCTTTTTGCTAGGTGCAGTTGGCTAGGTGCTAGGAATCAAAAAAAAAAAGTCGTCCCCAATATCTAGAAATGGTTTTCTATTTTAAATACCGTGTTAAAGATGAAAATTTCACATAGGTATATGAATGTAAATGACCTTCTGACTGTGTTTAACAAGAACGTAGAGCAAAAGGGGCACAGAAAACATATATTAACCACGTCTTAAACTATTATTTGCTACAAATTCAACTAAAAAGATAATGACGGTCAAAAACAATTCAAAATTTAAACTATTGAACTTCAAATCTCTGAAATACTTTGTTTTAATCACCAGCGGCATAGGTATTATAAGATTATCACCCTTGTCTATGTGTCCATTTGACATTGTATCTCCAAAAAGGTTACAAGGATTTCAATATTCCTTATCGATAATATTATTAACTAGTGGCCTGCCCCGGCTTTGCACGGGCATTTAACAACAATTTCAAAACAAAAAAACATATTTTTTGGACAATATTCTATAGCTATTCATCAGTGATAATGTAGGATTTTAATGGTGAACGAATTTTTCAAATCGTCTACTAGTTTTTATGTTTATTCGTTACATACAAAAATACAAAAATATAAATCTTTCCCCTTTATAATATTAGTATCGATATTTCTAGAACTTACATAACAACCCAATTCTGGTTTCGTTGCGGATATATCCAAACAAGTATCGAATTTGTCATGGGCTTACCTGTAATAAAGAAAAAAATACAAATTAACAAACCAATAACAATTTAATCACAGTGAAAGTCGAATCTTAGACGTAAAGAATATACCGATTGAAAGTAATCACGTAGTACCTACGAGAGCAATAAAAGTACACAAGTTATAAAAATGTTTTGAATGTATTAAGGAAAAAGTTACTTTTCGGAAGTTTACATACTTTCATCATCCTCCAACAGTATATCTTTTTAATTATTATTATACAGTAATATTATTAAAAAAATATTATCTATTTTCAGTTAAGCCTCGCATGAAGTACAATTACAAATTGTAATATTATGCGTTCTACTGCCATTTCACCAAAAAAAGTGTATAGAGCCACTGCAAGAAGAATAAGCAAGAAACTTGGGGCCATTATTTTTAAACATCAAATGTTAAAAAGTATATTACACAATTATTATTGCAATATATTGTTAAATTCATAATTTAATTTGGGTTTTGTTGCTAGATATAGTACCTGATCACGTATAAAGCGAGATGAAAAGTTGTCACAAAATCTAATATTTTTTATGATACTTATTGAATTATTTAAATTTGTTAATTAATTAATTCGTTTACCCGTAGGTAAACGAATTAATTAATATGTTTGACAGTTTTAGGGGTAAATAGTAGAATCATGTGCATTATTGGTCAATAACTGTTAAAGATAATACGAGCAATATTATTTTTAGCCCGTGAATACCATGATCTTGGTGTGGTTACAAAAACTAGGTATCTATGTAACTAAACTATCACTTTTTAACTCTATAGGAGTTAAAAAGTGATAAAATTTAGAATTTTCCGCAATAGACGTCCATTTCCACCCTAAGACAACAACAAGGAACGATAGCTCAACGTGCCCTCTGAAACACGGAAGCTCTCAGTAGTAAATGCCACTAGTGGTCACCCATTCAAGTAATGATCGCAGAGAACATAAACCTAGTTGATCGATTAAAAACAAATAGGCAAGCTTCCCTACCAGCGCTTCAAAATCATAAATAGAAGTGTATCTAGTAACATAATAGCGGTAATATAGGTTATATAAACCCTTCAATCAGAAGTCTGTCGGAGTGAAAACCTAATGAACTATGAAATTTAAGCATTGTTAAACGGGAAACAGTAGTTCAATAGCATCCAAGGTAAGGTTGCCAAACTACTTTAAAAATTATGTTTTATACCAGCGCTGTGTAGATTGTTCACTTGGTTTCTTTCCATCTGTATTGGTTATAGTCTGTTACAGTACTTTAGGACAAATAACCTGTTATTTGGGGTATTTTATAGAATAAATAAAAACATTTAAAAACTACTAAATTTATTTACTTGAGTATGGCGGATTGCCTAAATAATAATAATAAAAAGTTAAAAAAGGGGGTCCACATAGAAGAAACGAGCTTTTTTTAAATGTTTCTTTTTTATTGTAAAAATGGTTACTTAAACAACCGTCAAACTTGGTATGATCATAATCTGTTTTCTAAGGTATCACAATAAATACTAAAATAGTCAAGTTCGTCTATATGAAAAAATACATTTTATTGGTACATTCTTTGTTGGCACGGAAACCTTGGTGTGGGAGTCCAATGATATGCATACAACTCATATTTATAATGTTGTTTAACCGTTCTTAACCGATCAGCTAAGTGAATCAACGTCCGCCTCTGTCATGACTTGGATGGGTGACCACTCGTAGATTTTGCGAATGCCCGCCTGGCCAACAGTGCAGGTCCATTTACATTTTGCAGGTCCATGGTTCGAATCCCGCCGCGGGCTTGAGAAGGGCATTTTGCGAATGCCCACCTGGCTAGCGACCACCCTCAAGTAGAAAATCTGTCGCCAAGCACCTTACGATGTGTTGCAGTCCTTGAGAGCCAGTGAAATTACAGGCACATTATGAGACTTAACAACTATGTCTCAAGGTGACGGGCGCAGTGCAATTCGTGACTTGTGACGAAATGCATCTGTTATAGGCAGAGGTTAGTCCGCTTAACATCAGGTGGGCCTAGTGCTAGTTCCGTCACAATAACATAAAAAAAAAAGAAGACAAGCAACTTCAAGGAGAAAATCTGTCACCAAGCATCTAACGGTGTGTTCCAGTCGTCCTTGAGTAATTCTAGGTTAGTCTGAACAAGATCTACGACAATATCATCTTATCATCAGGTGAGATAGTGGTCAAAGGCTAGTCTATCAACTATAAATAAAAAAAAACAGTATAATGTAGCCCTATCTAAACGTAGCAACCCTACATTAGTGAAGCATTCCTGATGAAAAGAAATTATGCAGTACGCATGAGTGTGTTCCTCATTGCATAATATTGATTCATATAAAGCAATCAGTGAAAGTATATTACCACATATATTACTAAGTCTTAGCTCATCGCGTGTCCGGTACATCGGTGGTGAAATAATTGTTCATTCATCGAAGATATATAAAAACGTCACAGAGTAACCAAGCAAAGAAGTAAACATAACAAATATTTAGCTACTTAAAATACATTAAAGACTAGAATGATATACTGTACCAGCCGGATTGTCCACTGCTGGACACAGCCTCCCATCTAGGAGAGTTTGCCATAATCCCCACGCTTGGCAGGCTTCTTGGGGATCGCAGTTATCAGTTCCTCAGAAGGCGCTGCTGCCCACCTACCAGTATTTTACCTTTAGTCGCCTCTTACGATACCTATAGGTAGCAATGGGGGGTGACATTCTAGCTCGACACCCCACGGGGAATAATAGTAAGATATTTGTTTTTATTGTTAAACCAATAAAATACAATTTTAATTCTTAAAATATCTTTGACATATTTGTCACAATGGGCGGCTTTATCACTAATAGCGATTTCTTCCAGGCAACCTTTGTATGAAGACGAAAGTCAGGAACTATGTCGGGGGTGTACATAAGTGTGCACATATGCAGTATGATAATTTCAAGTATATTGATAAATATCTTAAAAAATATGATTTAAAGCGTGAACGACTTACTGAAAGTCGATATCACTATTAACAAATCGTTTCTACTACTGAAAGCCTTCGTCAGGAACTTGATTGGTTTGGGTGTGGTACTTCCAACGCGGTCGGTTGATATCGATCCACAGATCTTTACACTTTAAGAAATCTGATTGATCATTGAAAAATATCAGACTGAGGGCATAGGAAGGAGAGAAGAAGATGCGAAACGTCGCATGCAAGTGAACGAAATATAACTACGTCACATTTAAACTGTGAGCAATATTTCAAAATAAATTCATTTAAAAGTGAACTTTTTAAAAGCAGAAAAAAAAATCTTGTACCTTATTGCCTGTTTGCTATGTAATAATTAGAAATACAATATGTATTGATACGATTTACCATGTAGACACAAAACTTGATTATGCGAAATGTTGGATCTATATTCATGTATTTTTTCTATCAAGAGTAACATGTGGAATCGTGTTTTTGGATCAGCCATAGTATTTGTCATATCCTCTATAATATTATTTAATTTATTTATATCTATAAAGCGTACACTCTTTCTAAAGAAACATGTCCAAAAATTGCCTTTTTGAGACTACTTCAGTAACTGACCCAAGTTTTCCAAACATTCAATATAAACGTGAACTTTTATATATTGATAAAGTAAATGATTGATAAGTACCACCATGGGGTGCCGGGTTAGAATTGCACCTCCCCATATCATCCCGTGGGTGTGGAGAGGCGATTAAAGGAAAAATAGTGGAAGGTGGGCAGCAGCACCCTCTAAAGAACTGCCATCTTACACTGCGATCCCCAAGCCGCATGCCAAGCTTGAGGATTATGTCAAATACTGCTCAAAGGCTGTGTTCAGCAGTGGACGAGTCGGCTGTTGCAGTAAATGATAGTTATAAAACAATTACTCTTCCACTAAACGTTCTACTTGATTACATATTCACTCCTAGTCGTTACGAGCACATGATTGAAAACATCTCAAAACAGGCAAGTAAAATTCGCAAGGGACCATTAACGTAGTTTCACATGAGGAATCCACTTTCACCGCAACATGACCACACCCATCGCCTTCTGCATAATTTACTCGTATAGGTGCGAATAATGCCAATACGTAGGATACAGAAACTGGATTGGTAGCAGGTGAATAGGAAACCAAAATAGGAATATTTTTACTCAAGCAAAAGGACTTATAAGAATATAGCTTCTACAATCAATGGAGAAAGTAGGGAAATGTTATGCTAAGTGAAGTAGTAACAACCTAATCAGATAATCAGCCTGTACGAATAATCATATATGGTACTGATAATAATATTATACATAAAAATTTGCTACTAACCTTCTAGGTACATTAAGTTAGTACTATGCATAAAAGTTATAACCCTGAGTTTTTTCAAAACCATTAATTCATGCCCTCTATTATATGGAACCAAACATTTATGTCAAAGCATGGATGTTTTTTGTAAACCTCAGACTACCCTTTTGGAGATAGACAGGCGTGATGATTTATAAACAGAAGAATTAATAGATCAAGAAACATGAAAAGCATATTCGTTTCATGAAATAAGCAATAACTTTTGTTTGGATATCATAAGTACTTTTAATAATTTTATAACGTGATAAAAAGATAAAGATTTCAAAACACTTAACACCCAGTCATGCCAAATAACTGCAATTAAAACATTCATAGTTTTGCAAGTTGCAGACATTGTAATCCGTAATTAGATATATTACGAGTTGCGCGCGCGCAGCGGACGATGAAGAACCTAGTACTCACCAACTCTTTGGTAATCTGTTGTTGTATCAAACTAACTCTTAACCTATCTGTATGAAGCATTTTACTCCTGTAGTAATTAACAATGAAGCTGTGGCAGGCATCGTGGGAAGCAGTGCAAGAACGGGGCATGCAAGTGTTGACAAATTAACATTTCTCATTGTTATGAAAATTAGACGGCAACAGAAGGATGATGATTTATGGACGTATGATTCATCAAAGAGAAAGAAAGTAATTACGGACGGTGGAAATAGACAAAAGTGTTTTGACATGTTAAAGTTTTCGAAACTAAAAGTGCTTAATGTGAAACAAACAAGCAGAAGAAAGTGGATATAAAAAATGCTTCGGATTTTGCAATTCCATGTGTTGATGAAACATCGTGACACTACATGACAGTCCACGTTTAGCTGTCAAAACATAACAAGAAGTTTGAGGTAATAATTATCAACAAGCATCTGCTTCCTGCAGAGCCAATGCCTTTACTACGAACGATATCTAGCATGTTTGCACAGTGTAGGGATATGATGGTGATCTCAACACTCTCTCCTGAGGAAGCATAATTATATCTTCTGTGAACGATTTCTATAATTAAATTGAAACAATTTATAAATATCAAAAACTACTTAGTAAACGTGTAAATAATTTTCAAATAATAATAGACTCTGAAGCCTTAGTTAAGCATCAACACCGGTTAACGTCAAATCGCTCAGCAGCTAAACTATTACGTTAGAATATGGAATTTTCTTTGCCAATCAAATTTGTTACAATCCAGCTTTCCTTAACAAAAGTTCTTCACTTTTTCAATAAGGATAATGCATAGCTAATCACACAGTTAATAAAATTGTACGAATCATTTAAAAGTGAAACCCAATATCTGATTCTTTCTCAGAACTGAATTAAGAACCAACCCGCTATTCAACAGTGGGTAGTGACCCGACTAAATATGAAGCAATTTAACAACAAGGTCATTACTCTGCACGTCATACGGAACGGTTTTGCAACAAAAACCAAATACCCATTTAAAAGTTATGTCAAATAACTTCATAACGTGATATTGGATAATTGAATTCTAATTTTTGTTTGCGTGACCGGTAATGACCGATATAGCATTGTCAGAATAATTTTATTGACTTCGTATAATTATTGTTGAAGTTGTGTTTTAGACTAAACAAGGGGCAGCTATATTATCAGTAGTGTTAATTTTAACAGATCTAATAATAAAATTGCGTTGCGTTGTGTTTTTCTCAATTCATTGAATTCACTAAGGAATATCTTAATCAACGGATAGTTAATAAGAACAGTGGTTTGTTAATTGTTTTTAATAGTAAGCCAAGGACTCGTTTTTTGTCCACCAAAGCTTCTTCTTTATTCTTAAATTCTTAAATGTTTGATCCGGACCAAGACAAACACCACGAAACTAAGCTTTCTATACAAATAAAGAATTTTAAACATTCATGTTGACCTCATCGCTATGACTGGTCGAAAGAGAAATGTCGCAGCAGCGTCATTAAGGTCAGATTTATGTTGGTTTTCTTGGAGTTTGTGCTAATCTTAGGCGCAAAATTCATAAGTAAAACTGGATTTATAACTGGATATGCAGTAAAAGTAATAAACTTCCACAAACAAATAGAATATTTTAAATAAGCACGTAAGTAAATGAACATAACACTTGAAATATGATATGAATATATGTAAAAAAGTCAATTTTAATTCAAGAATTGACTTTATGCATTTAGTGCCTTAGTTTGAATTAAAATATCAACTTTAATTATGGAATCATGACTCACGAAATGGAATTATTATTATTTATGAAATAGACAGATGAGTATTTAAGAAAATTAATTAGATCGTCTAATGAAAAAGGTCCACTCTAAGTGAAGTTATATAAAATTACAAATCGTATAAGTAGTCAGAATATCGGCGAAGCTGGATTCGTCGTATCATATCTCAGTGATGAATACAAATAACTTCATTTCATTTTTCAGAACTGGCTTGTTTTCTTTAATTTTTGTTACTCTTATCTATATTTATTTACGTTTATATATTGCATTCTATCAAACTCGTTTACATTATTTCATATCGACGACGACTCATGGCATTCAGAACCAAAATAATCCACTTCCTACACAACCGCAATTGAACTATTTTGTGACCTTTAAACGACCTCGATAACGAAATTATTACATACCAGTGATAAATACCACTTGATCATATAAGGCAACTTTTATTCTGGAATTGACTTTAGACATGCACTTCCCGGTTGCCTTAATTAATTCAGACTGTCAAAACTAATTTCGGAAAGCATTGACGGAAAAATCTGTCTCACCTCCATATATAATTATTGACAAAAATAAGTATATTGACGATCATTTAGGCAAATATATTTGATTATTTCGAGGAAGTTGTCACAGTTCGTTGCTGATTATTGATTGATGAATATAATAAATTTTGCATAAAACTGGATTGAGCTTGTCTGAGAAATATTAAATATGCCGGAAATAATATGTTTGACAAGTATCTGGAGACAGAAAACCGACAAAACAGTTCTACAACGTGATGACCATAGTATAAGGCATTGATCTGTCTTTTGCAAAGTAGCTTTGCATCTCTTCTACTTTGCAAAATACAAATATATGCCCATGTTCTTCATGTTGATCATTTTAAACGCATCAGCTGTCCATTGTTGAACACTCCCCCATATTATATTTTACTAAAATATGTAAAAGACATAAAAATAATACTAATTCACAGCATTTCAAACTTTATGTAAATCAATAATACAGATCCTTAAATATCCACATCATGGATAACAACGCAAACAACGAATATATGTTAATTAAAATGCATAATCCTAGTAAAATAGCATCAGACACATTTTTGATTATAAAGATGCTAAAACATGGTCCCTTGCTGAAATAAGTGAAAACAACCGCTCGTTGATACACTACTCGTGTAATGAAAGCTTGAAATGTACTTAAGTTTTAAAGTTTCAATAAATATCATTCGAAATACACAAAGTGTGTTACGAAACTACATATCGCAACACCAATCACTTTTGTGACTTACATAGATAATGATCTACCAATCTCTGAACTAGTTGACAACAATACTACGTCAAATATTTAATCTAATTATGCTTACACATGTAACAGGCACTGTATATATATCTTAAACTGACAATGGCATATATTGTGATGTAACATTACGCGTATTGTTAACTATTATTAGATCATAGTCATGCCATTGTAATGTTTTTGTTAAGATACCGTTACGGTTAAGGTTATAGGAAGTATGATAGAAAGTAATTGGACGTTAATGGCGTTTTGGATTATAATGAGTATTTATAACACACAAAAGACAACGACGAAATATGTGAGATTACTTTAAAAGTAGTGGATACACTTCCAATAAGAGCATTTTCAAAAGAGGTTGCTGTAAGACAGGAGGCTAGGCATAAAATCCCATACTATGTTTGATATTTATTATCCTATGTGTTGAAAAAAGACATAAGTGGGATAAACATAGAAATATTATGATATTTGATATACTAAAATACAAAACAGACAGAAAAAATTCAATAACTCACTGCATTTAAAACTTTGTACCTATTAATCAATACCTTAAATATCCAGGTCATAGATAATAAAGCAAACGAATAAAGTATGTCAATTTCAAATGACAAATACGCGTTTATAATTCAGAATTGAAAAGTTGAAGATATTAATATTAGTCTTAGTAAGATTAAAACTTTCTTTCAATTCATACACATAATGAATCTAATGAATAAAGGCTAAGTAATAAAATGAGACCACAGAATCCACTAAAGTTACTACGAGATGTACTTAACAAAACAGCATGGGCACATAACATTAGCAATAGTAATACAAAACGTGACAGCATGGTTAACAGTCAGTATAGAAAACGAGTCTTCTCACAAAATAAGTGCTAATAGAGAGATCAAACTCAATACTTTCACTTTCACGCTTGAATCATATCGTTTAATTTACTCCCTTTGATATCGGTAAGAAGATGCAATTGAAGAAGAGGCTAGTTTCAATTACAAACGATAAATTTAGTACTGATTTAAATTGAAATGGTCACATTTTAATCTAATTTTGTGTGTGCCTGATGATAATGTAATGTATCGGCTCAAAGCAAACAGAAACGGGTCAAAAGTGTGTGAAGTACATCGCATTGCCATTTCCTTTATTGCAGCAGATCTTTGGGTTGCGGGTTAAATCCCGCTGGAAGCTAATATTTTTCTCGTCCAATCATTTCTTTATTTAAATATATTATTTGATGAGACATTAATGTTAACATAGCGGCTGGTTAGCTACTTAAAACAGAATAGAAATATTCAGTAAACTCCTTTCAAATTACAAAACTAAAAATTAGAAAGTCGATAACATTGGTAAAGCTATTAAACGCATCTACGCACACACCCAAAATCTCTGTGTGTATATGCAAACGAGATGTAAACACACACAGACAAAATGTTTGACCTTTTGTTGCTTGTGAAAGTCCAGTGTTAGGCCAAGAGCAGGCGGACAATAATTTTATGTCAAAATTTATATCAAATTTATACATGTCGTCTGCCACATTAAAATTTGGAGGTTATTGTGATTTGCATACAGTCTAATTTATTTCGTAAAATTTGTCGTTTTTGAGGTATTTCGTTGAGTCACGTCGCCTAACGAAGTTTTGAATTTTGTTATTTAGAGTTTAGACAACTTCGAACTTCTATCGGCTATTCTCACAAAAGGAGGGATATAATGCATTTGTACTATTTACATGCTAGATTAGCACTAAGCAACAATAGAAATTTTAATAGGAAATTAATAAATAATAGAGAGTAGCATACAAATTATATATTTTTCATGTTATATCAAAGAATATTTATTATATAGGTAGATTTAGGTATAATGAAAACCAAAATAAAACCAACCCTGTGTTGATAGTTAATGATATGGAATAAACACATAATTTAGAATGTTTTACTACTTATTGCCAACTATAGGCGGTCTTAGTAATCGTAAATTATTTTAAGTATGACAGAAAGCTACACCCAGAAAGCTCGAATAAAATATCGTCGTACAAAACTTCCTCTTAATTTATGATATACTCGTTTTAATTTCGATGTTTAAGTCACGTTTGTCACACAGTGATAGGTCAAGGCTTTTATTTTTGAACAGATGTTGACTAGCTCATATTGTATTATTATTGCCGCCCACATGCAATTTATTTCGTCATATAAATTAATATTCTAAGATTACATTTTTTTTTGGTCTGCTGAGTGTGATTGAATAATATGTAAACTCAAACTACGTACAAGAGCGTACGTAAAAAAGAAATGGGCTTGTTCGTGGTTTACTGCAGGTATATAATAAGGTCGCCTGTGATGTAACTATGAACATTACCGTATTTTTTGCAGGAAATGTATCTGATTATGAGAAACTTGTGTTTTTTTACGTGATTTAAACAGAACAAGCACCTGAGCCACCTGATGTTAAGCGGACTAACCTCTGCTTATACAAAACAGATGCCTCTCGTCACAAGTAACGAATACACCCGTTACACTGAGATATACGGTTATTAAGTCTCATGTGCTTGTAGTTTTACAGGCTCTCAAGTAGGTACTGCTGCCGGAAGGCTCTGCTAGGTGCTGGGTGACAGATTTTCTACTTGAGGTGGTAGCTGGCCAGGTGAGCATTCGCAAAACAAACTTCCACCAAGCGCTGAAGCTCAAGCCGGTGGTGGGAATCGAACCTTAGACCTCTGGCACGACAGTCCATACCTATTACAGCTCAACCATCATTGAATCATAATCAATTATTACTTTTAACTAGATATTACTTAAATCAATCAAACATTTTAGTTTATTAGTTGTTGTGATAAGTATACTGCCAATGAAATAAAAGGTTACTTTCAATTGTCATTGATTTTTATAAATCATTGTTAAACAATTATAATCAACAGGTAGAAATTAAATATTCACATTTTATATCTGCCAAAGATGCCGACTATTATAATTATTTTAAAACTGTAAATAAAAGTTTACAACCATATAATTGTTGGATTTTCGAAATCATATAACTTTACTTCGTTAAAATTGTTATGTTGTCTCTTACACTAATGCGACGTATTCTTTTAAGCAGTGCTTATATTTGCAATAACAATTATACCGTTCAAATATTGAACATGAATTGTGTCATTGAGTGAAGAAGTATTTGGGTTTCAGATTCTTACAATTGTGTAAAATCTATGAATATAGGAATCTTAAGTATATCAGCAAAATGCAGGCTGCAGGGCTGTTTATTTATACGTAAGCCGATTTAAACACCATTGAGCCGTTTATAACTATAAAAAATAAATGGTTGAAAATAGTAAATAGGTACAAAATTTTACAATAATAATTCCTACCTAGGAATCTTAAGAACCTAATCCAATTATCACACATATCAACAAACAAATAAAATCTGACTAACCTACCACCATTCATTGAAAAAACAGCATCGAGCCCCTTATAACTATTAAAAACAAATGGTAGAAAACAGTAAATAGGTACAACATTTTACAATAAATAATCCCTACCTAGGAATCTTCAGAACCTAATCCAATTATCAAACATCTGTCAAACCTACCACCAGTGATTGAAAAAAAATCAACCACTCGTAAGAAGACAAAGTTTCTTGTAGCGGAAAATAACTATTTCCTGTTTTTTTCTTAATTTATCTAATGAATTGCCAAACACATTAGTTACAGGTTAAATAACAAAGAAAATCAATACGCTGTCGTTTTTTATCCTAAATTGGTGTTCAATATAATAAATTGTTTGATTCAATTATCGTTTTATAATAAGGAAGTGAAACTGTAATACAAATACAAACCACCATTGAAGTTATTGTGTTACAAATTGTTATTAAAACAAGTTTTTTAACAATAATATTTGAATATGCAAGTGGATGTAATGTCGTAATCATACCACTGATTATATTGACCTTATTCATTTGTTTAATTATATAATTATTAATTACAAGCTAATACGGCCGCGGTTTTTGCCAATTGGGTCAATTTCTTCGCCAACTACTTAGTAAACAGTAAAAAACATAGAGTAAACGAAGTCCCGATTAATCTCTTTTCAATCGGTATAATAAATATCCTTAGGGTCACTCTCAACGGCACAATCCTGTACCGGATATTGTCTGTGTCGGGTTGTTAGTGTGATTTCACTAAATAGTCATGGCGAAGACGGTCCAAGCCAAGCTTTGTACCACAGTGCCCTTGACTCAGTAGCCAACTTGTCTAGACAGCGGTGCTTTTTGAGCAATCGTAAGCTATAGTGTCTTCAGCACCCAGTTTCCCTACACTATTGAAGGCCTCGTAAGCCCTCGCCCAACATCCGGTAGAGCTGAAATTGCCTACAGCGGCCAACAACTTCCGGGTAGGCGACAGTAGCATACAGCTTCCGGATTCCAAAATGTAGGGCCAGGCTGTAATATTCCGTGTTATGTATTTTAAGGACATCCTATGCTACTGTGCGACTCGAGACTGGTTCTTCTTCTAGTAAATTATTAAGTATATATAGAAAATAAATAGATAAGGATGTATACATTTTTACATGACAGCCCAAAAAACGGAGAGTTCAGAGTTCATATATGTATGTTTGTGAATTTCTTTATACCACCATACTTCTAAACGGCTTAATCGATTTTGATGTGTGAGATATCATTAGATTCGCCTTAATAACCTAAATGACACTAAGTATACAAAAAAAATAATACAAACCGGCGGTTTCTAAACAAAATATTGAGAGAAAACATTTATTTTTCTTCCAAATCTATCGAGTATTCAATCAAAATGAAGGGCTTTAAAAAACAATTTTATAAATACATATCACTTGTAGTTTTAATTTCAATGAAACGATAAAACGCTAAACAAAATTAAATAATTAGCGGTCGGGTTTTTTACTTTTTTAATTAATTCATACTTGTAATATTTTAGGATGGATATATGATATGATATGATATAGGATATATATATATAGGATATATCATGATATGATATAGGATGAGACGTCATAGGATGAAACGTAACAACTCTTTATTACGAGACATGAAGGTTTAACAGGAGCCATTTTTGTCATATTCTAATAGAAATGACAATGATTCTCATATTGAAATTCGTATTCCAGAAATGGCATCGCTTTCACTAGACAATATCAGAAAATTACATAATTAAGTTAATCTCCATTACTATTTTATTAGACACTTAGGTCGGTTACTTCTCCATACAAACGCCATACAAACATACAAATTCCCTTGAGTAATGTTTTAGGTTCAGAACTAAGCACGATATCGATTATGTCTTATAGTATTACAAATTTGTAAAATAAAAGATGAATACATTACGACGCTCAAAAATAGTTACAAATTTCATTACCTATTAACAAATTTGTACATAGATAATGAAACTTACCAAGCCTAGATGGTGAAGAGATAAATCAATATCATGCTTAGTTCTGAACCTAAAAGCTCAGATAAGGGAGTGATGAAGAGTTAAACCTCTATAACCCGCCCCATATATATATTGTATTTAAAAAGATTGATTGTTTTTGTTTCACGTAAGAAAATACATTTAACTTGTATCGCATATGTAGTCTATATAGACTTAGAAATTCCACTTACAAGTACATTAGATCCCTAATTACTTATTCAGTATTAGAACTCGTACTCGCCTAACCTCGATACAACTATCCATAAAAAAGAACTCGATCTCGCCCTACGATTTATCGAGCAATTCATCGATATCCGTAAGAACGTCTCTACTGTCTACAGGTCTAGTGACCTAGTGATGTACAGGTTTTGTTGGGGTGTGGCCATACTGAGAGTGGTAAGCGATAGCTCTGGTTGTTGGTCAATGGAGGTTGAGTTTCAAAGAGATCAAGTGTTCATTGGAAGCTGTTTGTACGTTAAGTGTATCATGTCATGAATGTGTCGGTTTATTGCAATATAGCTAATGTATAAGCAATCGTAATAACGTTCAAATGCTGAACAATTTGTATATACTCCCAAAAAATAGGAGATCGTTTCGGCGCTAACCTGACTCTCAAAAAATGCCATATTTAAAACTTAGGATTTAATTTCTGTATTAAGATGCACATTGGTATGATTATTTGCTGAATAAATAATATTATTGTTATGCTTGCAATAACGCCTGCTCTGCGGATTACATTACACAATTACAAATTTACGTGAGAAAAAATTGTAGTCAAATCTATTTAAATAATTGCATACATCATAATTTTCACTTGTAGTTTTTGTAACACCGCACTTAAAAATTCTTGTATTGACTACGAATGTTGCTTCGTAAAACTTAATCAAACAACCTACGGAATGCTACCATACCGTTCTTCAATCAAAGACTTAATTAAAAAACCAAATGAGCTAATTAGTCGCTAACTATCGGGTCACACACAACGCATCGCGAAGACGTCCTACTTCTTAATAGGTTTCTTGCGGTCTCAAGCTGACTGCTAAGCCATGACCTAAAACCCTATCCTTTCAAAAATAGAGTTGATTTTTCTGTGATTATATATTGTAATAAATATATAATCAAATGAATGTGGTTAATAAAAGTTCTATGTGGCCGTTTAGTAAGGTTTATTTTTCTATGATAAGTTTATGAAAGTGGAATGTTATAGGTAAAGGTGCCGATGACATTTTGCCAGGTTTGGATGTGAGCAAGGTCTTAAAGATTGTATTATTTTTCATCTTGAGATTTTTATCGACTTTAATACAGCTAATGTAACTTTTTGAAGATAATACTATGATATTCTTTGTATATGGGAATAATTTAGTTTTTTATTTAGCAACGAATGGAGAATGTTAGAAGTGAAATACATATTAGTTACCTATGAAATAGACTTAATACAAATTAAGTCGGTAAGTACCTACATGTACAATATTTCTGCACCTAGGATTACCTAATCAGAAAATACTGAGTATTAATTCAATTGTTGTTTAGTATTTGGTTAGCATGAAATTACGAATTTCATAGCTGTTTTTCTGCGTCTTCGAATAAATTTACTTGATTTTATTGGTAAGGACGTACTTAAATAAATATAATATTAGTGCAAATATAATTCTCGAACTCTCTCTACTTCCATTACTCTGTATGATACTGTTTGAACTAGAAATTGCTTTAGGTGTTGCCTGTAAGTATTACAAATTATATTATTGGAATCGTTAAAACATCATACGAAAATTTATGACGCCTGCCAATATCGTTTTGCGTTTGCATTTGACCGGTCCGCGTATTGAACGTTTTGCGGTTTGAACAATTTAAGTTTGAAATGGAATATTTATCCATCTTTACCTCTGCAAACTGGTTTAAATAACAATATATATTAAATTACGTACCCAAAACTGTAGACACGAAAAAAGCGCTCGTAGCGAAGTTTACTTAGCTGTTCTCAACCGATCAGCAAAGTTAAGCAACGTCGCGCGCGGTCAGGAGTTGGATGGGTGACCGCTAGTGACATTACTACTGAGCGTTTCCGTGCTTCGGAGGGCACGTTAAGCCGTCGGTCCCGGTTGTCGTCTTAGGATGGCAGTCGTTATAGCATGGTGGTAGGGCATTTTGCGAATGCCCGTCTGGCTAGCTACCACCCTCAAGTGGAAAATCTGTCGCCAAGCACCTAACGGTGAGTTCCGGCAGCTGTCCTTGAGAGCCAGTACTTCTAGGTTAGCCTGAACAACATCATCGACCACATCATCACTTACCATCAGGTGAGATAGTGGTCAAAGGCTAACCTATCAAGCATAAAAAAAAAGGAGTTTTATACCCAATAAGTATTAAGTATATTATCTATGAATGCTTGTAAATAAAACAATGCTGTCCAACTGCTTATTAACGCCATGTTCAACATTGTAAAGTATGAAAATTGCCGTGGTATTTACAAAACGTTTAAAGATGTCTTATAATAAAATCATTTATCTTATTTCTTCATAAATATCTAACAAATTATACCTACACCCAAATGAAATCTAGAAACACGTCAAATTACAAAACATAATTCACGATCTGTCGTTCAAATTAATTACTGAACGTAATTATCTATTACATATATAAAATAGCTCTATTGTACGCATATATTGATGCAATGGAGCGGATTTCACTTTTCGACCAAGTCGTGACTCGGTGCCACGAAGTAAGAACCCATAGATAAGAACTCAGCAGCGGTATGATGAACCGGTGGAGTATACTATTTATGTAGATACTTATACTACTAAAAAATTTTTGCTGTGACATGTTTACACATTGGAAATATGCTTTCGACGCTGACAATTGCTAATTAGCTTTCATTGAACAGATTTTTCGCTAAATGTATTAATTTTTTTATTTGTTTTTGTTTATCATATTGTGATGGAACAAGCGCGAGGCCCACCTGATGTTAAGCGGTATCCTCTGCCTATAACAGATGCATTTCATCACAAGTGACGAACTGCACTGCGCCCATCACCTTGAGACATACCAGCTGTTAAGTCTCATTTTGCCTGTTATTTCACTGGTTCTCAAGGACTGCAGCCGGAACACACCGTTAGGTGCTTGGCGACAGATTTTCTACTTGAGGGTGGTCGCTAGCCAGGCGGGCATTCGCAAAATGCCCTTCCACCATGCGGTGAAGCTCAAGCTCTGGGCGGGATTCGAACCATGGACCTGCTGCGCGGCAGTCCATAGCCAATGCCACTGAGCCATCACTGCTTCAAAAGTTAGTTTGTAGGAGTAGGAAAATTATATGTTAATTTTGATCGCTTAGATAATTCTAAGACCAAGAAAGTCCGAAACACGTTTCCTTAAAATTTTCTCGATAGAATAAAATTGCAAAGTTGACTCTAAATTACGCTTGTAACGTAAATATTGTAAATATTTATGTATGAATGTGTATGAAAATATATTAATAAAATAGCTAAATCTTATCAAGAGGGACGAGAAAAATACATATTCGATTTACGTTACTAGTTTTTTTTTTTTTTTTCCTGATAGGTTAGCCTTTGACCACTATATCACCTGATGGTAAGTGATGCTAAAGAACTGCCATCTTACACCGCGATCCCCAAGCCGCCTGCCAAGCGTGGGGATTATGTCAAATACCCCCTGGGGAGGCTGTGTTCAGCACTGGACGATCCGGCTTGTACAGTACAGAACACAAGATACCAACCCTTCTCCAGAAACTTCTTTACCCTACAGCAACCAGACATAAAAACCAAAACTTTTATAATATGTGCAAGTGTTTACTTTACCAACACCACACAAGCCGGACAAGGGAAGAAAAAGATGATCTTCTAGGGTCGTTGAACTCAACATAATGATAAATCAGTTCTCAATCTCATTCTTATATCCGTTACGATTTAAAGTAACATCTTATTATATTCTTATGACAAAAGAACTCATTATCAGAAATGATTTCGTACATTTCTATTCATAATCAACAGTTACTTACGAGTTTAACTACGTGTACTGTCGTATTCTTTTTACAGTTAAATGACGCTGAAATAATACAAAGAAAAAGTAGGTAAATGGTTTTGATTATGGATATATACGGAATCCAAAAAAAATATGTGGTGTGATAACGGAAAAATTACGATATATTTGAGTGGTATGAAAACAGCTATAGAGAAAGAATTATGGGTAATTCTCCTGAGTTTCACACTTATTTAAATATTATAAATTAAACCAGCAATAATCGTGATCATGATGTTGAGCATCCAATATGTTCGAAACCCTGGTCGACGTATTCGATCCCCAACTTGAGTGCCTTTGCCGGTTTAGTTTATAATATATAAAAAATCTAAATTCCAAAGAAACGCACAAAGTACTTTGCTTCAACACTTATATTGCGAACCACGAAGGAACTCCCTGAGTTACTTAACTACTGTCTTCTGGAAAATACAACCCGGGAGTTTTCAAACCCAAAGTAAAAAGCTCCTTTCTGAGCTATGCTTTACTAGGAGTGCTTTACCGCAGACCACAGTGTTGCTTAATATGAGATAAACAGTTCTAAAATGTGAAACATTTGTTTGCAGGTACGGCAATCGCGAACTAAGTCGCAGGTACAGCTAGTAATATATAAAAAAATATGTGTTTCGGAAACGGAAACAAAAAAATATGTGGTATGAAAACGGAAACAAATATTTATAATTTTGCAAGTTCTATGAAATCAGAGTTATCAATGGACACCTGTATAATTAGAAATCGATTTGTTATAATACTAACAAAAATATATATCATTATATTTTGCGACTGGCATGAAAACAGAGCTATAAATACTAAATCAGTGCGAAAAAAGAAAAGTAAAAATCTGATATGAAAACGGAAATAAAATATAACACATATTTATACAGGGTTACTGGTTAAGTAATTGAAAAATTACGAAATTGGCATATTTTTTTAAAAAACCTTCTAAGTCCAATATCTCAATAACGGTTAGGTTTAGGCTGGGGTGTTTCATAGTCAAATTAGTCAGAAATAATGGGAACTATAACCTCTTAATGGATCTAGGTCGACTTAA
Source organism: Plagodis pulveraria (assembly GCA_963890685.1). Taxonomy (NCBI): domain Eukaryota; kingdom Metazoa; phylum Arthropoda; class Insecta; order Lepidoptera; family Geometridae; genus Plagodis; species Plagodis pulveraria. The sequence goes on from OY982975.1 coordinate 7,609,450, forward strand.
CCAGTAACCCTGTATAACTCGGTTTACCGAATTCCTCAAAATGCAACTCCATTCTTATTTTATTTGTTTTATATCCATGCGATAAATATTGAATGTTTATAACTTAATTATGGACTAAGTAAGTTACTACAAAAGCCTCTATGTCAGTAATCTTGGTTGTTCGGCGAATTTCCTCTTTCCATGAAACGTCAGAGCTAGTTTAAAACGGCCTCTGTTAAAAACCATACATTTTAATAAATAGTCTAATAAAGCTTTAGGTCATTGATAATACCAAATATAATCGAAAATACGTTTATGTATTAAGAGGGTGCTTGCAATTCGTGTGAATTTAAAAAATGAGTCTTAATTAAATTTTTTTTTTTTTTTTATACCACTAAGTTGGCAAACAAGCATATGGCCCGCCTGATGGTAAGCAGTTACCGTAGCCTATGGACGCTTGCAACACCAGGGGTATCACTCGCGCGTTGCCGACCAACAAATCGAATTTTAATGTCTTAAAATTCAATTTTAAAACTATAAACATTTAATCTGCTCTTAGCGCCGGTCTTTCTGGACATAAGAGGTCAAAGATGACGCGTAATATTTCTCAAACCAATTTCACTAACACAGTCGTCACAGCTTTTAGTTCCTCATTATTTGTACAACACACTGTATGGCAAAGTTAGGTGTAAGTAACATTATCGGCGTCTGTGACATTTACTTGCTGACCATTCACCCCAAGTTATGCAAGTACTTGCAACATAAGTTGAGGCTAGATTGATTTGTACACTCTCTAAGTTGAAATAATAAGGTACTAAGTTGTTAGGAATGTCATATGGTTATGTATTCTTACTTATAATGTAACCGAAGTAATTTAGCAATTTATTATGTCAGCTATATGGAAAAGGTTCCAAAACACGCAGCTTCTCATTGTGGCACGTTTTTTATGTACCTATGTTATCTGATATCTTCGTAGGATCTGAACTGACTTCGATGATTTTATGTTTGTTAGACAGAGTGTATGCCAAATGTGGTAAGTTTAAGAGGTGAAATTTGGATTTAAATGACGTTCAAGTAATAATTAGTTGCTGAGTATCAGAGGCATTTTTATATATAATGTAAAAAAATGTTACACTCGCTAGAGGTATTTCTGGAACAAAATAGGAGAAAAGGTATTTTTTTTTATAACAGAACAAGTACGACGCCCACCTGATGCTAAGCGGTAACCACTGCCACAGATGCATTTCATCACAGCGGTCTGATTTTCTCTTTTACCATCACATCATCACTTGACCACAGGTGAGGTGGTGGTCAAAGACTATATACCTATAAACAAAAAAGTTTAAAAGACCTTGAATTACTTTGTGAAATCTTTAATTAATAATCTGTATTACTTTCTAGAATGGTTTATAAAATTATATTCCGAGCTATCTGACTTATTCACGTGAGTTATCCCGTATTATTTACTAAAATGAATGGTTTATAATGTCAAATATATATATTAACTTAAGAAAATTTATGAAGTAATCGAAAAACCCACCCATAAAATGCAAATGCTAATTGAAAGTACATTACCAACCACAATTACGTAACACTAACTAGTTATACAATAGTTGCAAATATTATAATCTAGTTGTAATTATGAACTAGTTTCAAAACTTGACTACGCGTTTACTAGTTAGACGCGATTGTCACGAACTAATGTTGAATTCTTTAAGTATTCATTTTAATTAGTGTCATCTGTAATTAATTAAGATTTAATTGATTACACTCGCTTTTTTTGGCAGTAATGCAATTATTTTGTAAGTGTTAGGCAAGGTTGTCTTTTTGTAAATACAGGGTTATTGGTAAAATGCTAACAACCTCTTAGGGTTGACTTCGGCTAGTCCTAACAAACATTTTGAGATGTTTTTTTGTTTATGTGTATTTGACGGAATAAGCACGAGGATCACTTGATATCAAAAGTCTCTTGTGCCTGTCATTTAATATTTTTTTATTACTAAGCTCGATGTAAATATTCAAAACTCTATCCAAAGGAAGCGCGGCGCGGTGCAGTGTTGCCGAAGCGGGCGCTCTTAGCTCGGAGTAGGCATTGTCTTTTACTACGAGACACAGAACTTAAAAATGTCAGACAGAACTAGAAAAACTTATTGTTTTAAGTTGTTACTGAACCGCGCCGCGCTCTCTTTGAATAGAGTTTTGAATATTTACATCGAGCTAAGTAATAAAAAGTATGAAATATTAAATTACAGACACAAGAGATTTTTAATATGAGGGGGTCATTGTGTTTAATCCGTAACAAAAAAATATTAATCTCAAAATGTTTGTAGGGACTAGCAAAAGTCAACCCTAGAGGTTGTTAGGATTTTAGCAATAACATTGTACATGCTAGTTAATTAAACAAACGTCAAAAGTGTTCAGAGTCCAGTTGAGTAACTAAGCACTTTTGTCGATGATGATAAAACAATAAATACTTAGGTGGGATCCGATGGAGAGAAAGTAAATGGTATTTGAAATTGAATGGGATTTTTAAAAATTGGTTCTTCCGTATTTTCTAAGTGTTATTGGTCCCACAATATTTATTTATTATTTCGGGATTCTACTACTCTACGTTAGCCTGAACAACACCTATGACCACATCATCACTTACCATCAGGTGAGATAGTAGTCCAAGGTTAAACTGTCAAGCATAAAAAAACTGGCCAAGTGCGAGTGGGACTCGCTCACGAATGATTCCGTACCATTATCTGTAACCTAATCTTGCAAGTTACAGACACTTTTGCACTTGTGTCCGATTGAGATGGGTAGGTATGGCGAAAACCTCTTTTATTGTATGGGAGCCCCCTTAATTATTTATATATAAAGAAAACATAAAACTAAATATTCTGTGAATAGTTAAAGCGTCTACCCGTCACCGTTATTAGTATCGAGCAAGAAACGGTAAAAAAATGAAGTGTATTGTATGGGAGCCCCCTTAAATATTTATTTTTAGTATATGTTGTTATAGCGGCAATAGAAATACATCATCTGTGAAAATTTCAACTGTCTAGCTATCTCCGTTCTTGAGATACAGCCTGGTGACAGACGGACGGACAGCGAAGTCTGAGTAATAGGGTTCCGTTTTTACTCTTTGGGTACAGAACCCTAATAACGTATACGAATAAGCTCGAGGCCCACCTGATAGTTAGCGGACTAACCTCAGCCTATAACAGATGCATTTCGTCACAAGTAACGAATTGCACTGCGCCCGTCACCTTGAGACATAGATGTTAAGTCTCATGTGCCTGTAATTTCACTGGCTCTCAAGGACTGCTGCCGGAACACACCGTTAGGTGCTTGGCAACAGATTTTCTACTTGAGGGTGGTCGCTAGCCAGGCGGGCATTCCCAAAAAGCCCTTCCACCATGCGGTGAAGCTCAAGCCCGCGGCGGTTGATTCGAACCATGGACCTGCTGCGCGGCAGTCCATAGCCAATGCCACTGAGCCATCACTGCTTCAAAACCTGTTAAGATATAACGAACAAAATATCGCGCTTTATTCAGAGAATTCTGTGCACTCCCAATACTTCTTTCAGACACTATGATAGACATCACGTATGAAGCATATTGGTGTAATTAGTATTAGTATAACAGAAATCCAAACCCAAATAACTTAGAACCTTTCGCAAACTCATCTCATTCGTTAAATAAAATAACTTACAAAATGAGATTGTGAAGCACCACTCCATCCAAGTTCAGCCTTGACTTTAAAAGCAAATGCTTATGGCAACACCTTCGCAACGCATGCACTAATGTAACGAATAGTTACGTAATAAGAATTTAAGTATTAGTTAAGTTTTAATTGATATAAATATAATAAACAGGTGGTTTGGTTTGACACGGTTTAGGTATAGGTACATAGCATCTTTGTACCTTAGTTACCAGCTGTATGCCTTTATTAACAAAACACTGCAATCTATATACAACACTACAACGTTGTTTCTATATATTGCTGATAGGCTACCACATTAGACCGGAAGACGTAGAGATGGTAGGCTTCCCACCAGGTGGACTGACAACATCGTTAAAGTCGCGGGTAGCCAATGCCTACAAGCGGCTAGTAGCCATTCTTTGTGGCGTTCAATGGGGGAGGCATTTGTTCAACTGTGGTCGTCTTCTGGCTGATGATGATGATGATGATGATAGGCTCGCCTTTGACCATTATCTGATATGAGTGATGATGTGGTTGAAAATGTTGTTCAGTAAACCTAGAATTACTAGCTCTCAACAACAGCTGCCGGAACACACCGTTAGGAGACTAGCGACAGAATTTCTACTTGAGGGTGGTAGCTAGCCAGGCGGTTATTCGCAAAATGCCCTACCACCTTGCTATAACAACTGCCATCCTAAGACAACAATTGGAATCGACAGCTTAACGCGCCCTTCAAAGCACTCAGTAGTTATTAATCTAACGGTCACCCATTCATGTCATGACCGCGGTGAACGTTGCTTCACTTAGCTGATCGGTTAAAAACGGCTAAGCGAACTTCGATACGAGCGCTTCAAAATCAGTTTCTACAAAGAAAGATTTAGGCGACCTCAATGCCATGCAGCCCTACAGAGTCCGAATGCTCCAGCCCACTACCAGTTGTCAGCTTGCCCAGCATGCTGGCAGCATTATCTCGTTGGATTGCAATGCTTATGAGCCAAATAAGTGTAAGCAATTTGATCACGCGTCCCATCGACCAAGCGCTTTGATAAGTTTTGGAAAGTAGGATGAGCTCCCGGCCACCATGGATCCAATATCTCTACAACAAACGGCTCAAATATTTGAGCGACCACTTCAGAGATAGATCCTTGCGCCGCTTGAGTTGCTAAGCTGAAGTAGCAATTGTACCTGATTATAGCTGTTAGGCTAGCCTTTGACCACTATCTCACCTGATGGCAAGTGATGATGTTGTTAAGGCTAGCCTAGAATTAAAGAATAGACTTTGCCGCCAGTGCCCGGCTTAACAATAATAAGGATTCTTTACTCTTTTGTTTCTGTGTAAGTATAAGGCGCCTGAGGGACAAAATGCACCCAATTAATATGCCACCACTCAGATAAGTAGCGGGTATACTAAAAACAATAGCATTCCCAAGGAGGTTTGGAATCAGGCAGGCATCAAAAATACAATATAGGTATGTCCTTGTATTGTTAGCTTTAACATATTTTTAAATGATTTTATAGTATCATTTACATGGTTAGAGAATATTATACCGACTTCACATGAATGGGTTGGGACTACTGCCTCTACCAGGTCTCTTGAGCAAGAGCTTGTCTTAGTGAGTATCCACATATACCTCATTGTCAGAAATATCTTTGTGTTATCACTATAGGCTCGAAAGCAGAATACTGCTTCGGAGCCTGTTCTGTTATACTGTCCTGTTATAGTGATGACAAGTGTGAAAATAGGTGAAACAAGGACTAATTACAAATCTTTCCATTTTCAAATTTTGAAGCAGTGATGGCTCAGTGGTATTAGCTATGGACTGCCGCGCAGCAGGTTATGGTTCGAATCCCGCCGCGGGCTTGAGCTTCACCGTATGGTGGAAGGGCATTTTGCAAATGCCCGCCTGGCTAGCGACCACCTTCAAGTTCAAAATCTGTCGCCAAGCGTCAAAGGCGCCACTTATTTTTTTTTGCGTAATTGCAACTACTACTTCTTACTCAAGCGATCATCTACATTAATATTATAAAGAGAAAGATTTGTATTTTTGTATGCAACGAATAAACTTAAAAACTGGTGGTGATGGAATTTGGTATGGATATAGTTTGAGACGCAGGGAAGGACGCAGAATACTTTTTATCCAACTGCGCAATAAGAGTTTATTGGTTTTGCGCGATAGCGAATATACGCGCGGGTGGCGCCGCGGCCGGAAACCTAGTATTATATATTATTGATGTACTGTAGGTACCATTTAGCATTTACACTCACTTATATGAGTGTATCTTCATTGGAAGGTCTATCATGGCCTTTAAGACGTGTTGCTACGAAACACAATATTTTCTGTTATATTTTGTTCTTTGTAAACCTGTACAACACACGCTAATGTCAAGGACTTTTCCTTAATGTTAAACGGAATAAGAAAATAGTAATTTTATAAGCCTTGAGTAACATATTACACGACAAACTTTTACAGTTTATATATAAACCGGTGTCGCAAAGGTTAATTCACTATTTAAAAGAAAAGAATAAACGTCGTCTATCTGAAAACTATGAAATAAGATGTTGAAGTTGGTACCATGCTGATTCAAATACCCCGATCTCACGTTCTCATGGTACGCCTTCCATCTGGGGGGCTTAAAGATTTTAAGTTTTATTTTCAATGATTTCTTTCGCTTCAAATAGGTTCGAACAGGTCGGAGAATTTTCTTGTAAATTTAACGCGAGTCCTAGCCGGTTACTAAATCATAAGTACGGTTTCAGTGTTTTTTTCTTATCATATTCTTAAATTGGTACGACTGGAATGGAATTGGGGCCGAAGTTTTGAAACAATTTGGTAAGGTAACCCAATTCGTATGTAGTTTGGTTATCGTGGGCAGTTATATCTAAGAGAGCAGTTTTAAATTTGAAAAATTTCGCTAACAACAGAAACCACACAATATTGCAGAAATACTTGGCTTCGGGCTATTATGTCGTCATATGAAAGAAAAAGATTACTGTACTGTATCAGCCGTACCGTCCACAGCTGAACACAGCATCCCCAATTAAGGGGTATTTACCATATCCCCACGCTTGGCAGGCGGTTCGGGGATCGCAGTGTAAGATGGCAGTTCTTTAGAAGGCGCTGCTGCACACCTTTCAGTATTTTTCTCTTAGTCGGCTCTTACCACACCCACGGGATGATAAGGGGAAGTGCAATTCTAACCCGGCACCCCACGGCGTAAGAAAAAGATTATCTTCAGATGAGCTTTAGAAACAAATATGAAAATGTCGTTAGGATATTTTATAGCTCTGACTAACACTATAATAACGCAAAAACGTAAGCTGCGAGAGCGCGTTGAAGTCTTTTCTATTGGAATTTATATATCAAAATATTTGCTTGTAACAAAAAAATATTAGTTGTATAATTTTTGGAATTTAGAGAAGGTAAGTATTGCTTTAAATATTAATACAAAATACAAATATCTTTATTGTATAAAAATATTATTACAATATAATATTATAAAGTGGTATTGCCTGTGGAGATCCAGGCTAGAATTGCACTCCCCCATCTTCTCGTGGGAGTCGTAAGGGAAAAATACCAGATTGGCAGCAGCGCCTTCTGAAGAACTACGATCTAATACTATGATCCCTAAGACGCCTGCCAAGCGTGGGGATTGTGGCAAACCACTCCAATTGTAGAAGCCTTTGTACAACGGTAGTCGGGTTCCAGCTGTTGATGTGATATGCTGCTGTTAAAGTGATATAGCCGTAACTAGTTCTTTTCTTATAATCCTTACGCTGTTAATAAAAAAAATAGTAGTGGTTTTAATACATCGGTAAAACTTGAGGGTATTTTATTATAGAGGTATATCTAGGGTAGATACCCTTAAGGAGGTGTACGTGTGTAATAAACGTGATGAAAAGTTATATAAACTGAGTATTGGAATATATGAGGCATAAGTAAGATGACAGATGTTTTGTTTCCTTGAGAGTTTGGTTATTCTATGACAATGGTATCCATAAGTCTTTAACATATACTTTTTCCTTGGACTTGTGCTTCCGAAGAGGAAAAAATACAATCTGAGTAGCACTCTTGATTACGCCGTTGAAAGGGAAAACCAAAAATTCAAGAAATTACAAAGAAATCGATAGGTTTCGGGCATGGCGGATAGCCTTAATCAGGCTATGAGTAATTCGGTTTCAGATATGTCAACATCATTTTAACTTTCAAACAAAAAATACATAGAATTATTTTTATATTGTTATGATTGCAATAACGCCTGCTATGCGGATTACATTACAAAATTACAAATTCTTTCTATTAGTACATATTGTAATGAATAGATTAAGGCGTTACTTTGCGGAAATCCATATTTAATAATAACGAATATTTTTAAGATATTAATTCTCGATGCTCGTAGAGCACGCTCTTGCGCTCGTAGAGTCAAGACCTCCTGAGGATGCTTCGTGTAGAAGCGAAACGCGTCGAAAATTCTCCCGGTTTGGCTGCGTGGCGTTTGTGACGTCACGTCGGCTTAACAGGAAAATTATGCGGAATTGTTACTAGATATATTTTTATATTTTGTAAGTGTTTTATTAAAATATTAATTTGATGTTGTCTTAAAATATTTGTTATTAGTAATTATTGTACTAATAGAATATTACCATAAACTGCTCTTGCATCTGGAGAAAGTTACAATACCAAAAATTCAGACATGAAATAATATCTGCAAACTTACATAATTAATATTGCAGATATTGGCACCCACTGCTGAAGATTTACGCAACCAAACCAAGTTACTGGCACAAAATTGTGTCAACATACTTCGAGTTGCTTACCAACTCTACTTTCAATCTCAAATACCTTTACTCTATGATTTTATCTACAACAATATATCGTATATATATTTTTTGTCATTATTATTTAAATATTTAAGAACGCATTTCGAAAAAAATACAAATAAAAAGATACTTTTATGTCTATTATACTTAAGGATTAATTTTAGTGTACCCGACTGGCTCTACAATTTGATGTATCAAAAGTTTAAAGTCGAAACAAGATACTTAATTTAATTTTTATGACAATAGTACGTACATGATGGCAAAGTACCAGATAAAAGAACATAATATTTACAACATTTTACTATTGAAACTTGTAATAAAGACTCCGACGTGTAAGTAATATTAGTCAAAAAATAACTCTTTAAGTAAATTCAAAGAATGCCGCTGTCATATCAATCTAGACTTCAACTTACCTTGACATGTAACCAGTGCAAACAGAACAATGAACACGAAAAAGCTCCAAATCCTTTTACCCTCCATATTTTCACTGACACTCATTCTAGGTTGTAGCATTTTACACAAACATTTCAGTTTAAAAGTTCACTACACAACACAATTTAAAAAGTTAGTTCGAAAAGTTTGAATTAAAAAGTTATGTTACTTGTTTATTTAAAATTGGAACGTCATATTCGGATACCGTTGGGTTTGAGAATTGGAAAGTAAGGTCCGTTGTGATTCGTCTGAGCGAGTCGAGTGAATGGAAGGTGCGGTCGCGACGGGCGCACGCGCAGGTTTCGACGAGCGAGTGAGTGCCCGACTTCTACCCCCACTTAGATTGAGGTCTACACTCGGTACGCAACTCACTTCCATTTCTTGTTTTGGTTTTTGAGGGCTCACGCATCCTGGTTGGTTTTACTGGTTCATGAGGAAATGGATTGAGTTGCTTGGTTTCTATTTTAATTAGGACTTAGTGTTTTTGAAATTTTAATTATTGAATATTGATTGACGCTTAATGAAAAGTAACGGAGTTTACTAAGTAGTTCTTAGTCGAACGACTAAGTCTGTGGTCTGTACTGCGGTCAGTACTTGGACCGTTAGTGACATTGACTTCTAAGGGCTTCTGTGCTTTAAAAAGCGTATTTCTTGGTTTTTATTTCAATTAGGACTTGTATCTATTTTAATTAGGAGTGTTCTTGAAATTTTAATTATTGAATACAAGATTGGCGCTTTATGAAAAGTAACGGAGCTTGCCTAGTAGTTCTAAGGGATGATTTATATTAGACCGGGCCGTGTCCGGGCCGGGGCGAGGACGGGGCGAGCCGGAGCGTACGTTAGTAGGCGGGCCCGGACGGGACACGGATCAGGCACTGTCTAATATAAACTGCTTCATACAAAATGTATGTAACGTTTCAAATCCGTGCCCCGTCCGGGCCACGTACACGGCACGCCACGGGCACGGTCTAATATAAATCTACCCTTAGCCGACCAACTAAGTCAAGCCGTGTTCGCAGCGATCTACACTTAGGTTTGTTATCGTTAGTGGCATTAAGAACTAAGCGCTTCTGTGCTTCGAAAGGCGCATTGTCTTAGTAGTCGTTAAGCTGAAAACTACGACTTTACTTACTTTATTCATTTGCAAAAAGCCCTACCACCATGTAGGGCTATTTGCAAATGCCTGCCTGTTATTTCTACCACTTGGAATGGGACACACGTCTAGGGGTAGAAAGGATTAGTAAGCCATTTTTTAACTCATTATTTAATAAATTTAGGCCTTTAGCTTTAAACAAAATATTTTGAGAAAACATTACTTTATTGTTCGAGAAAATATTAATTTAATGTTTGAGAATAATACATAAATAATGTTGAAAAATACATCTAATAGCAATTCTAATACTCAGCTTTGACGTCCCGTCATTTTTTTAATCATTTTTACGTGGCGTTTATGACGTCGCGTTGGCTTAGCTGGTAAATTAGGTGGAATTGACACTTTTTCGTCAGTCGTTTTTTATAAAATATTTGTTTATTATTTTTATTTTATGTTGATAAGCCAAGCGTTGGGATTATGGCAAACCTATATAACTTTATATTGGGGAGGCGTTTGTTCAGTACTGGCATCTTCTAGCTTTTACAAATTTTTTTTAAGCGCCTCAGTTTTATGATGTGCTTATCTTATTACGAGCTTGTGACCGTGGCTGTTAAAAAAAAATGTTTGTTAATGTTTTTCTTATTAGAAGCGCCATTTCTGAATTATTGGTATTGGAAATTATGCATCAATTTTAGACAATCTCACCTGATGGTAAGTGATGGTGTGGTTAAAGTGAATGTTAAGGGTAACCTATAATTACTGGTTTTCAGGGGCAAGCTGCCGGAACACACACTTAGGTGCTTCGTGACAGATTTACTACTTCAGGTTGGTAGCTAGCTATGGGCATTCGTAAAATGTATTTCCACTAAACTATAAGGACTGCCATCCTAAGACAACATCCGGGACCGACGCTCAAGCTCGTAAACGGTCTGTAGCCCACTAGCCGTCATCCATCCAAGAAATGACCGCAGCGGACATGATTGGATGAGCGCTTTTTTTTTTTTTTACAAACCTAGCTGTGTCATGCAAATCTAACCTAAGGTATTCTGGGGCTTTATAGGCTGAGCCGGGATAAAATGTTGTACTTACTATGTGTTTTATTGGGTTCGTGAGGGAACATGCACAATACCCACCGTGTTAAACGGTAATATCTGCCTATAACAGATGCATTGAGATATACAGTTGTTAAGTATCATGTGCCTGTATCTAATTTCATAGTTACTTTCCTAGCTCTCAAGGACTGCCTATTAAGTGTAAGGTCAGAGTATAGGTGCTTGGCGACAGGCTTTCTACTAGAGAGTGGTAGCACAAAATGCCACTCTCTAGTAGAAAGTGCAAAAGTAAAGGAAATATTATATGTTTTGATTTTGAATAATTATTTATTTACAGGGTTATTGGTAAAATGCTAACAACCTCTTAGAGTTGACTACTGCTAGTCCTAACAGATATTTTGAGATTGACATATTATTTTTTACACATACTTGGAATTTCTGCCTATGAATTAATAGTAGATTACTATTATTAATAGAGATGGGCAGTTTTCTATTTTTTCTTGAGTCATTTACCCAAGAACCAGCTTTACTGAATGTTACTAAGTATAAATATATAATTTGATAAAAGAAAAAAGAAAGATTATTATTACTGGTTATTTATTTTTGATATCCTAGTTTTTAACTTTAAAAAATCTAATTAATGACTTACTTATATTAGATGACATGCATGTTTTTTTTTATTATTTACTGTAAACACTTTTTATGATTAGAACGATACCACCCCGTGTTAGACATACGGAAGAACACAAGAACACAGGGGTTTCGAAGGCTAATTAATAGGATTTTATTAGCACTGAAAACCCAAAACACTAAATAACTATACATTACTTTGCACGGGATCGCACCCTTTTTAACCTTCGACGCTTTTGATTATTGACAAAATACAGATCTTAGGCATGAAAATTATCATAACAAATAACTGTTGTTCTAATTAAGGTAAGTTTACGCGATATTGGTTGTCAGAACTTAAAATCTTCTTAGTTTTAAACCGTGTTAAAAAAAGGAGGAGGTTCTCAATTTGAAGTGGGTGATACTTCAAAGTTCTGAAGTAAACATAAAAATATACAGTCAAATTGGAACCTCCTCCTTTTTTTAACACGGTTAAAAACTGAGAAGATTTTAAGTTTCGATTTCGATGATATTTTTTTATTAAAACGCTGATGATTTTCTTGTGGTCTCATTGAAAGTTTGGATTCCACTAAGGTTAAATGGTGGTTTAACATATCGAAGTATACATTTTGGTATTAGTTCCATTTTTTTAATTAGCTAAACTGATATGCGAAACTTTTAATTTGAAAAACAGGGCAATCCTTTGAATCTTGACGTCAATGGTTTTGATGTTAGGATTAATTTACACGGTTTAAATTTTAGTCTTTCTATAACATTATTTTCATATAAAGTTTACTTGCCGATGGTACGTCATTTTTTCAGTTGTTTTCAATCGTCCTTTGTAATTCCTGCACATTTTTATAACACAAATTAAAAGTTAAAACTTAAACAATTTCTTACGAATCATCAAATATTACAGGAAACCCTAAAGCTTGATACAAGTGCCTTATAAAAACGAAACAAAGTCCATAGCAAAATCACAAACACACAAATAAATACACCCTCATACACAATACACACTCTCCACACAGCGCACCTCACCTCACACCCTAATCTTCAAACAAGCACTTCTACGCACAACCTTTGATACCTCTACTTTTGTCTACCTAGACTTAGCAGCATCTTTTCAACATGTATATTTTGTAGTATGCATGTTATACGGATCTTGCTCTAAAATATATACCTATAATATGTTTTATGCAGATATTTGTTTTGAAAATACAGCAAAACAAATTATAACTTGGTGTAGATTATATAAAGTTGCGTAATTCAAAACAACCATTGTAATATCATATCATACTATATATAATACTAACTTTTGGTAGCTTGTCAGTGATATCACCAAAACGGCTTTAACGGAAGACCAGCGCTGGTTTAACGACCAGCATAACGCTGAGTTGAGGCTGGTTTTGCGACAAATAGAAGTATAATTTTTTTAGAATTTATAATTTTAAGTTTATATTGTCATTATTTATTTGTTGCAAAATAAACATATTCTTTCTTTCAAATCGTCATTTTTCTTTGCCAGAGAATGCGAGCTTTCCGTACAACGACGTTGTCGCCACTGAGCGGGCGGGAAAAGCTTATGAGTCAAACGTTGGCTGATTTTTGGCGTTCATAAGCTCGCTATCTAGACATATTAATGATCGATGGCACGATCACACAACATTTTGATCGCGTAGTTACGTTTCATACCATTTTACAAGATCACGGTATTCGCGAGATTCAATGCTCGTATATTACCTTGAACATTTGTTGTACACTACCTATTGCAAATAATTACTGAGGCTGACACATTTCATAAGACATGTATTAATAAAATGTATAAGATATTGTAAAAAAACTCTTGAACACCCGTTTTGCGTTATCATGATTATTTGAATATATACCGGCTGGCACTCGACGGGCAGGAAACTTACTACATCACTCGGGATGTAAATCATTTATGCGTAAGAATGCGTTCTGCGTGGCACATAAAATATATAATGCTATTCCACAACGAATCAGATGTATTGATTGTATTGTATTATTAAAAAAAACTCTACATAAATTCCTGCTAGACAAAACCTACCTTCTATAAGAGATATGTTTAGAGGAAAATAAATAATCTTGCTTGACATTTAATTTTATTATTATACTTACAAGTTCGTTTTTATTACATATTGTATTATTGACTACATTATTTATTCGTAGATTGACATGGAATTTTTCAATGCATAATAATTATTTTGACATTTTAATCGAGAATCTTTGATAAGTTACGACAGTAAATTGTAATTGTATCACATTATGTAAGTATTGTTTATTTTTTTTCAAATTTAATTTATGTATAAAGCTCTTGTATGCTAATTAAGCGGATCTAGCGAATTATGTTTAATTTATTTGACACCATATTTTATGTACTACCTAGTACCAAAAGAAAATAAATCATTAAAAAAATAGATACAGTTAGTTATTGAAAAAAACATAAAATTCAATATGACAGGTCAGTATATTACAAAGCTATATTACTACAAGATATATGATAGTAATTTATTGCCCATCAACCGCGTTCTTTCTAATGTAATTCTGCGAGGTATTGTCTCATTTGGACCTTCTGTAGCTACGAATAAAAATATCTCTAGTTGTTCTGTTTCTTTAGATTTTCACCATTGCTTTTGACATTTCTTGTAAAGCTAATTTCTAATCGGTTATTTTTTGTTTCTATGGCAACGCCTGTGCGCAACGGGCAAGGCGTCGTTGGCGCGAGACGGCTCGAGTCATCATTTTATTGTTGACTAGCTTTCCGGCCGCGGCTGCGCCCGCGCGTGTTTCGGTTATCGCGCCAAACCTTTAACCTCTTTTCCACAGTTGGATAAAATCTATCCTATGTCTTTTCCCGGTTCTCAAACTATTTCCGTAGGTACCAAATTTCATTCAAATCGGTCCCGTAATTTTAAAGTTTATTCGTTGCATACAAAAACACAAATCTTTCTTCATTATAATATTAGTATAGATAAGTTTTAAGTTGATTTTGTAAACACGGATTTGCACTCCGAACTTTACAAATGTAGGGGCTTTATATCTCAATACAGGATGGCACAGTGCCCCGGGGCTCGTTATTTTTAAGGTCAAAAAGGTGTTTTTGACAATTAAAGAGGCCACAAAAATTCTTAACTTTCTCTTTTCCTTTTGGCACCAATTACTGTTCCAAACGTAAGTGGCAGTGTTGCGAGTCCTGATACACCGCGGTTTTAAGCTAGAACAAAAACAATGTTGCTGTTTTAAAACGCATAGGTGCCTCGGAGTGAGCGAATTTGTCTATTAAAAACATTTTTAGTACCAATACCACGCAAGCCTGGGAGCATCTACTAGCATTCCCGTACCGTTTACTTCAAACTTAATTAGACCATGCAAACAAAGTCAAAGTCAAAATCATTTGTTCAATTTAGGCGTCTACTACGCTCTTATACAAATTTTAAGAGTGCACGGAGCAATTTCCATACACAAATATTTTCGTCATATTTTAAATACCAAGTGTTCAATCTCTATGAAATGTTGTATGCATATTGCTGAGCCTAATATCTAAGTTTCTGGTATGCCCGTTTATTTATCATTTATTTTATCCCGAAATGTCAAAATAACAATATCCATACATAAATATTTTATAATTATTTTTGAAAATACTTAATTTCACGGAAATCTGGCCACCAGAAGCATAGATATTAGGCTCAAAACATCTCATGCAAATTTTCACCGAGCTTGAACACTAAGGGCCTGTTTCAGAATGTTCGAGTAAGTTCTGGTTGTACTACCCAGAACATAAAATAACTGAATGATAAAAAATACAGTTAACATGCAGCGCGTCTCAAGCTTTAACCGATGGATAGGCTAAATCGATGACTGTGAAACGCAAAAACAGTGTTTTATTTATTAAATATGTTCTGGGTAGTATAACCGGAACTTACTTGAACATTCTGAAACAGGCCCTTATAGTATTTAAAATATGACGAAACTAAGGTTGTATGGAAAGCGCCACGAGCACCCTAGCCTAAATATTGAAATATTCCACATTGTACTGCCACGTTCAGCAAAACAATATATAGAGCCGCTGCGAGAAGGACAGCAAGATACTCGGGGCCATTATTTTAAACGTCTAACAATGTATTACATACTATATAATAAAATCCATTAGTGCCAGAGTAAACGAAACTTGCGTGAGATACAGGTCACGGGAAAAGCAATCTTTCGGCTCAGGTTAATTTTTCACCTCTGCGCGGAATAATATAAAAAATAATATAAATTCCAAAACAAATAGTGTTGATTCGGCTACTATTAAACTGTTTAACCGGAAAATACTGACTTGTGATGAAATGCATAAATATGAAGGCAGAGATTAGTCCGCTTAACATTAGGTGGACCTCGAGCTTGTTTCGTCATAAAAACATATAAAAAAATTAAAATAAGAAACATATCGTCATCTCTCGTGTTCAAATGTTCAACAAACTCGGTGAAATTTTGCATGCATGTTATCTATGCTTCTGGGTTGCTTTCCGTAAAAATATTCAGAAAATTCTGAAAAAGAGTTTATGGGAATTCTTATTTTCACAAATTAGACGTAAAAATAAGTAATTAAACAAAAAAATGGCAAACTAGAAGCATTTATATAAGAACATGAGTGCAAAACTTAATTATATTTGAAAACTGTTATTTAAATTCTAACGAAACTACGTTTGAATGTAAAGAGCTATTATACATTTCCCTTCATATTCATAATAACATAAAGTCGAATTGAGCCTCCGTTTTGGGCAGTCGGTTAGGAACCGTTTTTTTTTTCATATCCTCCTTTAATTTTCTTAGAGGTTTATGTGCTGCGCCATCTATAGCAGTTTAAGCAAACCAAGTGATGAACTGATGGATGACGTACGTTGGGTTCACCTTCCATTGTCGTTTGGGTACTTTTGGTTTAGCTCTATAATATCACCGCTAGGTGGCAGTAAAAAACTTCATACATACACGGAAGATGGCGCTAAGCATTTCTAAAGTAGCACGTTTACACTATATTACGAATTACGAATGAGGATGAAGCGAATGAAATAAATTAATTTATATTTTATTTCGGAGTTGAGAAAAATGAGTAGTAATACAGCTTTATTGAATAAACGTGGGTTCTGGAAAATCGAAAGGTTTAAATAAAAATATCTAAAATTTGAGCATTAACTACGGCTTCACAGATCAAAGAACGAATTTCGAATACGTTTTTGAGCTACGTTACTATAACAATCTATTACCGAATCTTCCACAGCATATTTTTTATTTTCTTTTATTGTGATGGAACAAGCTTGAGGCCTATAGCAGATGCATTTCGTCACAAGTCACGAATTGCCCTGCATCTGTCACTTTGAGACATGGTTATTAAGTCTCATGTGCCTGCAATTTCACTGGCTCTCAAGGACTACTGCCGGAACACACCGTTAGGTGCTTGAAACTAGTACGTATTTAAGTAGGTAATTTTTTGTCCTACTTACACAACTTTATATTTTAGGGAGGACATAGATGCTGGATGCCGCTGTCGGCCGTCCAGCGCCACTGGATTTTGGGCGAGGGAAGGCCTCAGACCTCCCGGGCTATAAGAGGCGTAGAAAGCGAAAAGCGCTTTCTACCTCCGTCTCCTGCGGGCGCCGAAAAAGCACCGCTGCTATAGGAGGGGTTGACAGCCAGCTCAAGGGCACCATTGTGGTACGGACCTCGGCTTGAGTCGCGGCCGAGAGACATTGGGGGGGTTGGAACTAAATGCCCCGGTACAACTGCAGTGTTGCACCGTTGAGAATGGGCCCTACGGAAAAGTAACTGACTATTTGGAGAGACACTATTCGGGACTTTATTTTTGCCCTCCGGCGAGCTCGGTGTTTGATCGTGTAATCTCTGATTTCCGCACACATATATATAATTATACGCAAACAGCATATGGCAGTGCTTTCAATTTTAAACGTTGTACTTATGTCCTTAGGTCTAAGCTCCAAATATCGTACATATTAGTTCAAAATATTGTCACTACATTTTTTAATATAGTAAATGCATTATCGTTGTGTAAAAATATAGGTAGATAACTTATTTTTGAAAGAGTATATATACATGCCTTTTTTGATGGTGTATATATACATACCTTTTTTATATGATACCATTTACATATTTTAACAACATTGGTTAATGTATTTTTAAGATACGCAACAAAAAACTGGAATTAGTTTTAGTTTGTTATAAAGGCTGCAAAATTGTTATTTCGCGTGAGTACTTATTACTATTGAGGCCTGAAGAGGCGAAGGTTTCCAGGATTGAAACAATAACGAAGCGGTCAACAGTGGCATCCTGATCGCGGTTTCTTAGGTACCTACGCAAGGCGCCGATGCCAAACGTCAAAGTAATGAAAAGTCTCTCTGTAAATAAGGACTTCAAAAATTATTGCTGATTGGTATAATTGTCATTGTCGGTAATTGATAAAAATATCTACTTGTTAACTAACTATCTAATTTCGAAACATCCGTGAAGATGCAATGCCAGCCTTGCAATGGTTATCTCTAATCCTGAGGTTTTATTGTTATGCCTCATAAGTAAGCCCTCTATCTCACCTGATGAAGTTGTGAGAAAATGTCGGTATTTAAATACATAATAATTCAAATTCTTTTAATATAATGGTAAAAATCAAAACTTATAAACCTGGATATTGATAACATCTATAAGATTTACAAAAAAAACGGTGATTGTTTAGGGGGGTAGAAACTTTTTCTCTTTTTGTATGAAAATTCGAGACTCCTCCTCTCATAAACGCCCGATTTGCAGCAATGTTTAACAACAGTGCAGAATATAGTCATGATGGTCGTATAGTAGCATTTTAGGACACCCATAAGGATGATATGTTCTCGGAACGTCAGGACGATATTTTTTTTATATCTGTTAGGCAAGCTATCTTGTGGCCACTATCTACTTCATAGTAAGTGAGTATGTGGTCGAAGATGTTCAGACTAACTTAGAATTACTGGCTCTCAAGGACAGCTGGCAGAACACACCATTTGCTGCTTGGCGACAGATCCTCTACTTGAGCGTGGTAGCTAGCAAAATTTCCTACTATCATGCAATAACGACCGCTATTTAAGATAACAACCGGAACCGACGGCTACCTACACTGACGTGCCCTCCGAAGCACGGCAGTACTTCGGCTTTGACTAAGCGAAGCGAGGTTTTGTGGCAAGTTTGGAGCTGCTTTAGAATGCCTTTAGCTTTACAATACCTCTAGCATTTGTAATTAAATCATTGACCTATATATTAGCTTAATGTTTGTAATTTGTAACTACTACCTATATCTGTATGTTCGACAATAGTCAATTCTTTTTGAACGCCTAATCCGATCATGTGAAATTTGGTAAAAGAACGTTGCTTGCATGGTTATAACATTTTTGAGTTTGTATAAGAGCTTTCAAACTTTTCAAAGTGACAAAATGGTAGCATTGCCCGCGGAGTGCCGGGCTAGGAACCCCCCCCCCCCCTCCCCTTTCTTCTCGAGGGTGTCGTAAGAGGCGACTAAGGTTAACACGCCCGAGGGTGGGCAGCTGAGGAATTGATATCTTACGCTGCGATCCCCAAGACGCCTGCCACGTCAAAGTCAAAGTCAAAATCATTTTTTCAATTTAGGCGTCTATGACGCTCTTATGAAGGTTACAATTACAAATTCAATAGTGTGCGTGTGCATTGAGTGAGCACCCTCAAAAAAAAATGTGCTCACTCAGTTCTCACAGAAAATCGTCAATATCTTCAAATCTATTGAGTTTACAAAAATAAATTGTATACTAGGGTTTTAGTAAAACTTGTGAAGAATATAAGTATCAATGGACAGATTGCCTAGTGCCGTATTTAAAAATTTACAAATAGATAACTATGCTCACTCAATCCTCCATTTTCGCAAGGGCCGATTGCTCTCTAATAAACTATATAATTAAACTTCGTTATATTACTCGTGTTTAGTACATGTTCAATAGGATTTCGTAACATACTAAACGAAAGTCTATTGTGATACATATATAAGTAAAAAATAATTTTATGTGCTCACTCAATCCACACATCTTAGATTATTGATGGGTCTCCGCTCGCGCTGCGCGCGCGGAGACCCATCAATAATCTAAGCCACACATTTATAAAAACCAAAAAACATGAATATCTTCTGATTTGTTACCATTACAAAAAGTCCAGATAGCTCATGTTTTAGTAAAAAAATTTACTAAATATCTGCCATTTCACTTCTAATTAAACTTGTTTACTTTATGAGATATACATATTTTATGGTTTGTATGAAATTTCGTACTATAGGGTAACCATATTTTATGTATAAGTT
This sequence comes from Plagodis pulveraria, assembly GCA_963890685.1. Lineage (NCBI taxonomy): Eukaryota > Metazoa > Arthropoda > Insecta > Lepidoptera > Geometridae > Plagodis > Plagodis pulveraria. The sequence goes on from OY982975.1 coordinate 7,629,489, forward strand.
TGTTCCAATGTTTTTTTTCTTTTATAATGGCTTCACATATCCCCATATCGATTAATATGGTCGAGTTCATTTGTTCTTAAAGAAGTTCCGATACAAAAAAGATCGTGTTCAATAGTACAAATAAATTAATGAACCTTTTGTTTGCTCTTTTCATAAAAACTCGTATTTAAATCGATAATTTCAAATTGAACGTGTTAATAAATAAAGCTTTTCCTAAATATAACTTTTATTTTCTCTGCATTAAAGAAAACTTTGAATTGCCCATTTCGTACGTGGCTAAAACGCTATCCGCGAAAAGCCAAAAAAAAGAAACTTCATTCTTTAGTCTATGGCCAATTGCCATGCGCGCGCATAGGGAAACAGATAAATTTTCCCCGCCATTGCAAAAAAATATTCACAACTCGTTTTCACTGTTGAAATAATGGTTATTATTAATTAAGATAAGTACTAGATATGAAGAAAATTATTTTTTAGTACTATTTCCTTCAAGTGTGTTGAAAAACGTTGTATGATACTCGTGTGTGTGTGGCATTGATGATTACCGTCCTCGGCTCTCTGAGGGCTCGGGTCACAATGGCGCCTCAGCAGTAATCATACATTACACACTTGTACCACAATGTAACCCACAACATTGACTTTTTATTTACCCGACTAAACTCGAACTACATATGTATCGTGTTTCTTTGTTTCTGTAAATTACAGAATTATATTGTATTGTCTATATTATACTGAAAATAGAGAAATATAGGCAAAAATGTTTGTAGGTACTAACTTAGAAGAAAAACAAAAAAAGCCGTAGGCCAAAAAGCCTAAAATTAGCTACATAATGAAATAGAAATAAGATTTTTGAAAAGAAAAACTGTCTTGGACATACTTTCAAGCATATCTTAAAAAGTACTGCACAGATGTCGATGAAATTTGGTTTATGGATAAATATTAGAATAGATCCCCAAATTTATGAACTTTCTTTTTATTTTGAGACTTAATTAGTTTTTCAATGTTATTGCTTTTATTATCTAATATTACTTACTAATTAACGGTGGCTGACAATCCATCCCGTAAGTAGCATGGCTCAATGAAAAGGGTGAATATTAAAAGAAAAATCCAATAAATGGAACTGACTTCAACATTAAAAATGTGTTAAATAACTGTATGACGCTCTGCCGCAGATAAAACTAACTATAGTAAACACCTTTTAATTATATCTTAAAATGATATACTTCGAACGCGTTTTCAAAGTCGGTACCATGAGCACAAAATTGTCATACTCGTAATAGTTGCCTTTGAATTATCGTGGTATCGACGACGTGGCGAGCGACGTCAACAAGTAATTTCACACATTTAAAAGTTGGTTCGAATTCCTTGTAAAAAAAATTTCACGAATTATGTTGATTTTTATTTGAGTAGTGTCAATGTTTACAATCGATAGTTATTATCTATTATCAATATCACTTCAGCACTACTTTCGTAGAACTGTCGCAGTAACCAAACTAAATACTTATGTTTTTTAGGAATTGAGGAGGGGAAGTGTCAACATTGTGAATTTTGTATTATTTTCCGAAAATATTGATTCTGAGATTTTATACGTAATTATGGTGGATAATCAACCATTAAGTGTGTTACGAGTGTAGGCATTAGTGTACGAGTGTAGGCAAGTGACACACGGCTTTTCGTGATTCAAATTATTCCAACAATTAGGTACTTGCAACTTTGACATTTGCGCTCGCAGTAAAAATTCTATATCTCAACAACCTCCCAACCAACTTAGCTCATATACGGACTTGCAAATTCTATTAGTATAAGCTAATTTTCTGTCGAAATTCATTAAGTCACATTCTCTCGGTCAAAAAGTAGCCTGTGTGTTCCATGTCCTAATTATGTATCAAATATCATCGCAATCAAATTTTATCAAAATAAAATGGAAGTTCATAAGCTTCGGGATCTATTCTAATATTTATCCATAAGCCAAATTTCATTGAAATCTGTGCAGTACTTTTTAAGATATGCTTGAAAGTATGTTCACGACAGATTTTTTTTTCAAAAATTCTGATTTCATTTTCATTATCTAGCTAACTTTAGGTTTTTTGGCCTACGGTTTTTTTTGTTTTTCTTCTAAGTTAGTACCTACAAACATTTTTGCCTATACTTCTCTATTTTCAGTATAACATAGACAATACAATATAATTCTGTAATTTACAGAAACAAAGTAACACCATACATAATGTAGGTCGAGTTTAGTCGGGTAAATGAAAAGTCAATGTTGTGGGTTACATTGTGGTTTGTACCGCGTGTTTGTAATGTATGATTACTGCTGTGGCGCCATTGTGACCCGAGCCCTCAGAGAGCCGAGGACGGTAATCATCAATGCCACACACACGAGTATCATACAACATTTTTCAACACACTTGTAAAGTAAATAGTACTAAAAATAATTTTCTTCATATCTAGTACTTATCATATTTTTTTTTTACCGGCGGTATGCCTTTATTAACAAAATACTACAAACTATATACTACACTACAGCTACTACAATAAAAGCATTTGGACTCATAGGCAGTCCAAATGCTCTAGCCCACTATCAGTTGGCAGCGTGCCCAGCATATATTAATTTATTAATAATTAATATATGCTGATTAATTATTAATAAATAATATATGCTGATTAATTATTAATAAATAATAATCAAATAATAATAACTATTATTTCAACAGTGAAAACGAGTTTTTTATTATAATATTTTTTTGCAATGGCGGGGAAAATTTATCTGTTTTCCTATGCCACCGCATGGCGATTGGCCATGGCAGGGTTGCCAGATCCACGAGTTAAAAAATATCTGAGATTTAATGCAAAATTATCGTGTTTTTATCGCAAGTCCAAATTTACTCTATAAGTTACTCAACCGAGTCTAAAAAGACAATACGGCAAAAATTTAGGGTGTATAACCTTAATAGACATCGTAAATTTTTTTAAGAAGATTCTAAATCTTGATACGACTTTCTTGTCATATTAGGCAATTTTAATGTTGAGCGCCCACCTAATTTTCAGGAAACTACACGCAGGCTGTTTCTGTTGTTCTACAAATTAAATCTTATAGATAGGTATATAAAACGTTATATTTTTTTATTGAATATGCATCTCATTTTAATTTTAATCAAAAAGTAATTTCTTCCTCACATCATCATCAGAACACAATGATTGAATTTCTGCAATCATTGTGTTCTGATTCTGAGGAAGCTACACGTTGTTTCTGTTGTTCTACAAATTATATCTTAAAGATAGGTATATAAAAAGTAATTAATACTCAGAATCAGAACACAATGATTGAAGTTCTGCGGATGACCCATGTAGGCCTTAACGGGCTCTGTTTTTTTTTTCAGGGCCGTATTCTCCTTACCTATTCATACACTCAATCATGCTCGGTTTGGTATAAAATCAATTCAGCAGATTTTTGCGCTACCACTGTCACAGCCTTCTATACCCAAAACTATGCCATTAACAGTAGCTGTTATAAGATGGTGTCGGCTTTTTTATAAACTAATTTAAGTATTTTGGAAAAATCAATTCACATTCCACGTTCGTATGATTCTGGACTGCCTTAGATTATAGAAAAATATCACAAAAATTTACGTTCCATTACTGATACCTGAATTCGTCTCAAAAATATCGTGTATTTGACAAAAATATCGTAGAAGTTGGATAAAATATCGTGCGATACGTACTTATTATTTTATATCGCATGGTACTCAAAAATATCGTGGATGTAGGATAATTATCGCATGTCTGGCAACACTGGGCCATGGACTAAAGAATGAAGTTTCTTTTTTTTTGGCTTTTCGCGTATAGCGTTTTAGCCACGTACGAAATGGGCAATTCAAAGTTTTCTTTAATGCAGAGAAAATAAAAGTTATATTTGGGAAAAGCTTTATTTGTTAACACGTTCAATTTGAAATTATCGATTTAAATACGAAGTTTTATGAAAAGAGCAAACAAAAGGTTCATTAATTTATTTGTACTATTGAACACGATCTTTTTTGTATCGGAACTTCTTTAAGAACAAATGAACTCGACCATATTAATCGATATGGGGATATGTGAAGCCATTATAAAAGAAAAAAAACATTGGAACAAACTTATACATAAAATATGGTTACCCTATAGTACGAAATTTCATACAAACCATAAAAAATGTATATCTCATAAAGTAAACAAGTTTAATTAGAAGTGAAATGGCAGATATTTAGTAAACATTTTTACTAAAACATGAGCTATCTGGACTTTTTGTAATGGTAACAAATCAGAAGATATTCATGTTTTTTGGTTTTCATAAATGTGTGGATTGAGTGAGCACATAAAATTATTTTTTACTTATATATGTATCACAATAGACTTTCGTTTAGTATGTTACGAAATCCTATTGAACATGTACTAAACACGAGTAATATAACGAAGTTTAATTATATAGTTTATTAGAGAGCAATCGGCCCTTGCGAAAATGGAGGATTGAGTGAGCATAGTTATCTATTTGTAAATTTTTAAATACGGCACTAGGCAATCTATCCATTGATACTTATATTCTTCACAAGTTTTACTAAAACCTAGTATACAATTTATTTTTGTAAACTCAATAGATTTGAAGATATTGACGATTTTCTGTGAGAACTGAGTGAGCACATTACAAACTATTTATCTTCTGTTTTACCTTTTTACAAAAAGGGATATTGGTTTTACAATTGTTTTAGAGCTTTTACTAAATTATCCTATTTTATTGATTTTTTTCTGAGGGTGCTCACTCAATGCACACGCACACAATTCAATATTGAAATATTCTAAACTGTACAGCCACGTTCATCAAAAAAAAATTATATAAAACCACTGCGTAGTAATTCTAGGTTAACCTTATTACCACCTTCGACCACATCATCACTTACCATCAGGTGAGATTGCCTATTAATAGTAAGAAAAAAAAAACAAATTAATAGCGTGCACAGACGCCATTATCACTACTACGGAAAAATATACGACGTGATAGGACCAAAAAATTAAATGTATCTCATTTTTTTTTATAGGATATGAGGGCAAACGATCAGGCGGCTCACCTGCTGATAAGTGATCACCGTCGCCCACGAACATCCGCAACACCAGAGGTATCGAGGATGCGTTGCCGGCCTTTGAAGAGGGAATATGCTCTCTTCTTGAAGGCCCCTAATCCGTTCGGAAATACTGCACCTGGCAGCTGGTTCCATATTGTGGCAGTGCGGGGTAGAAAATGCCGTGAAAATCGCAGAGTCTAGAAAGATGGGATTCGATGGGTGAAAAGATGACGATAGTTTTAGTAGCAGTAGAACTTTAAAACTGTTTGAGAAGGAGTTCGTCGAAAATTTGTTACAGGCAGCGCCAAGTAGTTTTTTCTAACTCAGAGTGTCACTCCATCTACATACCTATAGCGAAACACATCCACATACCTTAGCGAATACCTATATATTTAATACTTACCTAATCTTCTAAAGAGATGCGTGTGCGCCATAGCGAAAGTCACCAATAACGAGATGTTATCTATTGGCAGTATTGCCATCCTAAAGACGAAAAAATGTTCTTTTTTTATTTATTTAATTGTGACGGAACAAGCCCGAGGCCCACCTAATATTAAGTGGACTAACCTCTGCCTAGATCAGACGCATTTCGTCAACGACGAATTGCACTGCGCCCGTCACACTGAGACGTCCAGTTGTTAGGTCTCACGTGCCTGTAATTTTTCTGGCTCTCAAGGACTGCTGCCGGAACACACTGTTGAGCACTGGTGTCTTTACTTTGTAATGTTATGTATAGCCCAGTAGCAATAGGAACGATTGTAAATTTTGATAATAAAAATAAGATTCAACCGATTTTGCACAGATGATTGGTAAATGTTTAATAAGCTTTGTTCAAAAAGTTTTCAAAACTTAGACTTATTGCTTGGTATCCAAGTACCATTTAGGTATTTGTATAAAACCTATTTAAATAAGTAAATATTATATTATAGCCATGATAAAAAGGGTCAGAAGGATCACTCTGCAAAACCATTACAATACAAAGCAATAAAGTTTTGAAGCAATGATGGCCGAGCGGTAACAGCTACGGACTGCCGCGCCGCAGTACCCTGGTTCGATCCCCACCGCCGGCTTGAGCTTCACCGCATGGTGGAAAGGCATTTTGCGATTGCCTGGATAGCTACCACCCTCAATTAGAAATTCTGTCGCCAAGCACCTAACGGTGTGTTCCGGCAGCAGTCCTTGAGAGCCAGTGAAATTACAGGCACAATGAGACAAATATGTCTCAAATTGACGGGCGCAGTGCAATTCGTGACTTGTGATGAAATGCATCTGTTATAGGCAGAGGTTAGTCCGCTTAACATCAGGTTATTCTGTCACAATAACATAAAAAAAAAAGTGCACTTCAGCTCGCAAAGCACGGAGTAGCTAATATTTATATTCACCTACAAGCTTTTATTCTCTGCACTTTATTCTTACACTGTGTGTGTTAGAAGTCCTTTTTATTCTACAAGTCGTCTCTCTTTCTATCGCATAGCTCTGATCTCTTCTGACGCGACACGCACCGTACAATAAACCCGTCCGGACGGATACGCCGATGAACCTGTAGCTTTGTACCTAAAGTGCGGAGTGAACCACGACTGATTATAAGTTCTGATTGTATATGACTCAGGATATTGTTATCTTCCGTTTAATACTTGGACTTAACAAACAAAAAAATTACAAATTATTTTTAAAAATTTACTAAAAAAGGTACCTACAAGTTGATGTCGCTACATCCCAATACGATGGTTAAAGAACGATAGGAAAGACTTGAGTTATGATGTCATGTCATGTTAGCTCAATTGGTTAGAGCATACCCCGGCTAAATGGATGGACCCCGGGTGGATGGACGTAGGTTCGAATCCCGCACATTTCATTTATTTTTACTATTCTATGAAGTGACGAGACGAGCGAAACGGTGCCTGATGGTGCATCACGTCTGCTAATAAACAGTTACAGTTTCATTGATCTGTATTTTATCGTATATTTGAAATTTTGTACCTATCTACAAATTTGTGAATACATATAGGAACAAGAGTTTTAGTGTAAACATGACAATGTGTTAACGACGAATTTAGGGGAAGGTGATGTAAAATTTCTATCGTTTCTAAAGAACCAATAGATTTGTCAATAAATCACCTACAAATCGATTACACCGTCGCGTCGTATCATTGACCTATATATACTAGACGCGACATCTCAAACGAGGATAGTCGACCAGTGCAAAGATGCCGGCCGGCATACTCTCTCCCAGACGCAGCTGGGCACTCGTAGAGATTACACGCGCTTTACGTTCGAAAATTGTGCATTATCAATTGTGTATTTTGAATACACAGTTTTCCAACGTAAACCGCGTGTAATCTCTACGAGTGCCCAGCTGCGTGTGGGGGAGAGTATGCCGGCCGGCATCTTTGTACTGGTTGACTATCCTCGTTTGGAATGTCGCGTCTAGTATATATAGGTCAATGCGTCGTATTACCATCTTATAAGTAACTAAATAATAAAACTACCTAATTAGTTTAGGATCAGGTGGGGTGAGCAATCAAGGGGGTCTGTAAACTCGCCCCAAAGTAAATTCGCCACAAACAAAATGTGTTAACTCGCCACAGTCTTGTTGTGAATTCGCCACATATTATTTTCAATTACTGTAAACTTGCCACATTTTTTCCGTACAGATTGCAGAAAATTCAAACAAGAAATATAATGAAATCTGTAGATATTTATTTTTTTATTAATCAACAGCATAGTTACACTTCAAATATTTTTGTTGATCACAGCAGGTTTACTCTTAAATATTTACCAAGCACAGCAATCAGTAACATTTTATGGTACTCCCAATTGACGAATTTAATACCATTAAGTACAAAAGTAAAGCAGTAAGCGTTATTTCAATTGTAACTTTAGCCATACATTTTTAATTTCAGATTCTTAACCATGAAATGAAATGAAATGAAATGAAATGATATTTATTTGCCAGAAACACGGTTACATAATAAAGGTCTTAAAAAGTTAAGCAGCTTAGCGTGCTTCGTCACAATACGACATGCAAATATCATAAAAAATATACACTATTAAATTAATGTCAAATTAGTTTTTTTTTTTAATAATTATAATTCACAATGTCCTAGTTATCATTCATTTCATTTATTATTTCATATTTGACATTGACCCTATTTGCGGATGCTACTTTCTGCAAACTGAAGACTTGTGACGGATTAACAACAAGCCTTACCTACCTGTGGCGAATTTACGTATATTTTTATTGCGTGTGTCAAGTTTACTTTCCGTGCTTCGGAGGGCACACGTTAAGCCGTCGATCCCGGTTGTCTTCTTAGGATGGCAGTCGTTATAGCATGGTGGTAGGGCATTTTGCGAATGCCCGCCTGGCTAGCTACCACCCTCAAGTAGAAAATCTGTCGCCAAGCACCTAACGGTGTGTTCCGGCAGCTGTCCTTGAGACCCAGTACTTCTAGGTTAGCCTGAACATCTTCGACCACATCATCACTTAGGTACCATCAGGCCTAGTGGTCAAAGGCAAACCAATTAGGCATAAAAAAACCTATAGGTACCTAATAGGTGGTCGGTAGCTAATTACTTGTACCTAATTATAAGTTATAAAGTTATAGGTAGTAGTTCTACTACCTATAGGTAGAGGTACAATACAACTAATATAGTAGGGTACCTATGCGTGAAAAATACGATCATACGAATATAATAAATAATAACTTGTTACTATAGGTACGTATTATGTTCTCAAAGACGCTTGGGATAAGGTCGAAGGGTAAAATAATAATATCTTCCGCAAATAACTAAATTTTAGGAGTGTCCGACCGACACCAACTTGAGACCGAATCGGACTTGCTTGTTATAAATTTTGTGTAAGATAACAATGCATGCGTGTGGGTGTGTGGTACAGTCGCTGACGAGTATAGTTACAGCACGCATAACGTTAACAAGCGTGCAAGTGAGAGAGAAATGTAATTTGTAGAGCGTTGTCACGTTTTTGCTGCCGGCAATATGGCGCGTTGAGTCGGGCTTGCTCGGGCGCAGGCTCGAATCGTATCGCCTGCCCACTCAAGGTTCGCTGACTGCCGTTCTTTTGTTTTAAATGTTGCCAGGATTTGATATTTCCCTCTTTGTTTGCTCAATATAATTAACATTAATTAAAAATTGTTTTTTGAATTAATAATAATTGTAATATCTATGATATATATAGGTACTTAATACATAATATATAATATAAGTTTAGAGATTAACTACCTAGGTACCTATGTACGAAAATTGACGTCACAACAAAAATAAAGATAACGTTCCTGGTTTAATGGTATGAGGTACTATTTACTTATTTTATGTAAGGTTTTTCAATAAGTGTATATCTATCAATTTAAGCTAACGAGTTTTCAAAACCACAACGAAACTGATGTCCCACTCATGGACCCAAGTTTTCCTATCTTGTCAATTTTTTAATGTAACGACTGTTCCATATCCTCCTATTGGATGTCATACGAGGAGTCAAAAGGAAATAGAGCACCGAATAAGCAAAATTCTAATAGTCACATCAAACGGACAACAGGGCTTTTTACTATCTTAGCGCGTGGCGGCACAGTAGCGAATGGTTTGCTACCTTTATATACCTAAAAATACCAAAAGAGTATTCTCAAGTGAAGTCAGTATCTAGAAGCTGTTATTCACAATATCACTGCTTAAACTTACAGCAATATGGTAATCTTCCTGCCTTTTTGTTAGAACGAAAACATAGATTCTGATATACTGTAACTTTACGGTAAGTACCTATATGGTTTATTTTTTTCAATCCTACCGTTCTTTCTACCTACTTACTTCAACTTTTTACGAGTAGGTATACATATAAAAAGATGGTACATTTATGATTTATGATGGTAGCTAGACAACTGAAATCCATATAATTGATTATAATAGCACTGTGCTAAAACAAACTAATATATAATAAGCGTTTCTAAAAATGCATTAGATATGTGTGTTTTATATAATCTACTACTACCTAACTACCTGAGCCCAAATAAACTACACCTACGAGGCCCATCCACACGACCGATAACAAAAAGAAACATACAAATCATCGTTATAAAATGAATGTGTGGAGAACCGGGAATAATTCCGGGAACCCTGGACCGCAGACGAAAACAGCGTCACCGTAGGACCTGCTCAAACCAAACGTCTGCATACCGATCGTTGGTTTTTTTTAATCGCTCGTCGGTGCGACGAATAACGAGATGTTATCTATTGGCAGTATTGCCATCCTAAAGACGAAAAAATGTTCTTTTTTTATTTATTTAATTGTGACGGAACAAGCCCGAGGCCCACCTAATATTAAGTGGACTAACCTCTGCCTAGATCAGACGCATTTCGTCAACGACGAATTGCACTGCGCCCGTCACACTGAGACGTCCAGTTGTTAGGTCTCACGTGCCTGTAATTTTTCTGGCTCTCAAGGACTGCTGCCGGAACACACTGTTGAGCACTGGTGTCTTTACTTTGTAATGTTATGTATAGCCCAGTAGCAATAGGAACGATTGTAAATTTTGATAATAAAAATAAGATTCAACCGATTTTGCACAGATGATTGGTAAATGTTTAATAAGCTTTGTTCAAAAAGTTTTCAAAACTTAGACTTATTGCTTGGTATCCAAGTACCATTTAGGTATTTGTATAAAACCTATTTAAATAAGTAAATATTATATTATAGCCATGATAAAAAGGGTCAGAAGGATCACTCTGCAAAACCATTACAATACAAAGCAATAAAGTTTTGAAGCAATGATGGCCGAGCGGTAACAGCTACGGACTGCCGCGCCGCAGTACCCTGGTTCGATCCCCACCGCCGGCTTGAGCTTCACCGCATGGTGGAAAGGCATTTTGCGATTGCCTGGATAGCTACCACCCTCAATTAGAAATTCTGTCGCCAAGCACCTAACGGTGTGTTCCGGCAGCAGTCCTTGAGAGCCAGTGAAATTACAGGCACAATGAGACAAATATGTCTCAAATTGACGGGCGCAGTGCAATTCGTGACTTGTGATGAAATGCATCTGTTATAGGCAGAGGTTAGTCCGCTTAACATCAGGTTATTCTGTCACAATAACATAAAAAAAAAAGTGCACTTCAGCTCGCAAAGCACGGAGTAGCTAATATTTATATTCACCTACAAGCTTTTATTCTCTGCACTTTATTCTTACACTGTGTGTGTTAGAAGTCCTTTTTATTCTACAAGTCGTCTCTCTTTCTATCGCATAGCTCTGATCTCTTCTGACGCGACACGCACCGTACAATAAACCCGTCCGGACGGATACGCCGATGAACCTGTAGCTTTGTACCTAAAGTGCGGAGTGAACCACGACTGATTATAAGTTCTGATTGTATATGACTCAGGATATTGTTATCTTCCGTTTAATACTTGGACTTAACAAACAAAAAAATTACAAATTATTTTTAAAAATTTACTAAAAAAGGTACCTACAAGTTGATGTCGCTACATCCCAATACGATGGTTAAAGAACGATAGGAAAGACTTGAGTTATGATGTCATGTCATGTTAGCTCAATTGGTTAGAGCATACCCCGGCTAAATGGATGGACCCCGGGTGGATGGACGTAGGTTCGAATCCCGCACATTTCATTTATTTTTACTATTCTATGAAGTGACGAGACGAGCGAAACGGTGCCTGATGGTGCATCACGTCTGCTAATAAACAGTTACAGTTTCATTGATCTGTATTTTATCGTATATTTGAAATTTTGTACCTATCTACAAATTTGTGAATACATATAGGAACAAGAGTTTTAGTGTAAACATGACAATGTGTTAACGACGAATTTAGGGGAAGGTGATGTAAAATTTCTATCGTTTCTAAAGAACCAATAGATTTGTCAATAAATCACCTACAAATCGATTACACCGTCGCGTCGTATCATTGACCTATATATACTAGACGCGACATCTCAAACGAGGATAGTCGACCAGTGCAAAGATGCCGGCCGGCATACTCTCTCCCAGACGCAGCTGGGCACTCGTAGAGATTACACGCGCTTTACGTTCGAAAATTGTGCATTATCAATTGTGTATTTTGAATACACAGTTTTCCAACGTAAACCGCGTGTAATCTCTACGAGTGCCCAGCTGCGTGTGGGGGAGAGTATGCCGGCCGGCATCTTTGTACTGGTTGACTATCCTCGTTTGGAATGTCGCGTCTAGTATATATAGGTCAATGCGTCGTATTACCATCTTATAAGTAACTAAATAATAAAACTACCTAATTAGTTTAGGATCAGGTGGGGTGAGCAATCAAGGGGGTCTGTAAACTCGCCCCAAAGTAAATTCGCCACAAACAAAATGTGTTAACTCGCCACAGTCTTGTTGTGAATTCGCCACATATTATTTTCAATTACTGTAAACTTGCCACATTTTTTCCGTACAGATTGCAGAAAATTCAAACAAGAAATATAATGAAATCTGTAGATATTTATTTTTTTATTAATCAACAGCATAGTTACACTTCAAATATTTTTGTTGATCACAGCAGGTTTACTCTTAAATATTTACCAAGCACAGCAATCAGTAACATTTTATGGTACTCCCAATTGACGAATTTAATACCATTAAGTACAAAAGTAAAGCAGTAAGCGTTATTTCAATTGTAACTTTAGCCATACATTTTTAATTTCAGATTCTTAACCATGAAATGAAATGAAATGAAATGAAATGATATTTATTTGCCAGAAACACGGTTACATAATAAAGGTCTTAAAAAGTTAAGCAGCTTAGCGTGCTTCGTCACAATACGACATGCAAATATCATAAAAAATATACACTATTAAATTAATGTCAAATTAGTTTTTTTTTTTAATAATTATAATTCACAATGTCCTAGTTATCATTCATTTCATTTATTATTTCATATTTGACATTGACCCTATTTGCGGATGCTACTTTCTGCAAACTGAAGACTTGTGACGGATTAACAACAAGCCTTACCTACCTGTGGCGAATTTACGTATATTTTTATTGCGTGTGTCAAGTTTACTTTCCGTGCTTCGGAGGGCACACGTTAAGCCGTCGATCCCGGTTGTCTTCTTAGGATGGCAGTCGTTATAGCATGGTGGTAGGGCATTTTGCGAATGCCCGCCTGGCTAGCTACCACCCTCAAGTAGAAAATCTGTCGCCAAGCACCTAACGGTGTGTTCCGGCAGCTGTCCTTGAGACCCAGTACTTCTAGGTTAGCCTGAACATCTTCGACCACATCATCACTTAGGTACCATCAGGCCTAGTGGTCAAAGGCAAACCAATTAGGCATAAAAAAACCTATAGGTACCTAATAGGTGGTCGGTAGCTAATTACTTGTACCTAATTATAAGTTATAAAGTTATAGGTAGTAGTTCTACTACCTATAGGTAGAGGTACAATACAACTAATATAGTAGGGTACCTATGCGTGAAAAATACGATCATACGAATATAATAAATAATAACTTGTTACTATAGGTACGTATTATGTTCTCAAAGACGCTTGGGATAAGGTCGAAGGGTAAAATAATAATATCTTCCGCAAATAACTAAATTTTAGGAGTGTCCGACCGACACCAACTTGAGACCGAATCGGACTTGCTTGTTATAAATTTTGTGTAAGATAACAATGCATGCGTGTGGGTGTGTGGTACAGTCGCTGACGAGTATAGTTACAGCACGCATAACGTTAACAAGCGTGCAAGTGAGAGAGAAATGTAATTTGTAGAGCGTTGTCACGTTTTTGCTGCCGGCAATATGGCGCGTTGAGTCGGGCTTGCTCGGGCGCAGGCTCGAATCGTATCGCCTGCCCACTCAAGGTTCGCTGACTGCCGTTCTTTTGTTTTAAATGTTGCCAGGATTTGATATTTCCCTCTTTGTTTGCTCAATATAATTAACATTAATTAAAAATTGTTTTTTGAATTAATAATAATTGTAATATCTATGATATATATAGGTACTTAATACATAATATATAATATAAGTTTAGAGATTAACTACCTAGGTACCTATGTACGAAAATTGACGTCACAACAAAAATAAAGATAACGTTCCTGGTTTAATGGTATGAGGTACTATTTACTTATTTTATGTAAGGTTTTTCAATAAGTGTATATCTATCAATTTAAGCTAACGAGTTTTCAAAACCACAACGAAACTGATGTCCCACTCATGGACCCAAGTTTTCCTATCTTGTCAATTTTTTAATGTAACGACTGTTCCATATCCTCCTATTGGATGTCATACGAGGAGTCAAAAGGAAATAGAGCACCGAATAAGCAAAATTCTAATAGTCACATCAAACGGACAACAGGGCTTTTTACTATCTTAGCGCGTGGCGGCACAGTAGCGAATGGTTTGCTACCTTTATATACCTAAAAATACCAAAAGAGTATTCTCAAGTGAAGTCAGTATCTAGAAGCTGTTATTCACAATATCACTGCTTAAACTTACAGCAATATGGTAATCTTCCTGCCTTTTTGTTAGAACGAAAACATAGATTCTGATATACTGTAACTTTACGGTAAGTACCTATATGGTTTATTTTTTTCAATCCTACCGTTCTTTCTACCTACTTACTTCAACTTTTTACGAGTAGGTATACATATAAAAAGATGGTACATTTATGATTTATGATGGTAGCTAGACAACTGAAATCCATATAATTGATTATAATAGCACTGTGCTAAAACAAACTAATATATAATAAGCGTTTCTAAAAATGCATTAGATATGTGTGTTTTATATAATCTACTACTACCTAACTACCTGAGCCCAAATAAACTACACCTACGAGGCCCATCCACACGACCGATAACAAAAAGAAACATACAAATCATCGTTATAAAATGAATGTGTGGAGAACCGGGAATAATTCCGGGAACCCTGGACCGCAGACGAAAACAGCGTCACCGTAGGACCTGCTCAAACCAAACGTCTGCATACCGATCGTTGGTTTTTTTTAATCGCTCGTCGGTGCCAACCGAAGATGTTTGTGGGAGTGAGATAGCGCGAGAGTGTGCGTGCCGGCTCGTTCGCGCGCACGCCTTTGCCGCGGTTGTGTGCAGTGTACTCGCGGGATTCGGCCGGCTGTGGACCGTTCGACGCTTTTCGCTCGCTCGAACCAAACCACCGGCGATAAACAAAATAATGACCAGTGTACCACATTACGTGCATCGCGAGTGCAACAAGCGACGACAGTGTGTGATAACAAGAATGTAACGTGCGTGTTGTGTCAAACGGTGTGCGATTTAGAACGTGTTTTGGAAGTTGGCGCGTGGAGTGCGCCATGCGAGTTCTGTTTAGGTATGTGCCGACCGATTAATTATGGCCCATCAGTGTCTGAAGGGGTCGGTGGCCTGCATTTTCGCCACCGACAGATCTGTTAGTGTATTTTTGTATTTGCGGTGACAGAATCCGCGGCGGGGCGGCGCGCCTTCGAGGCCGCGATGTTTACAGAGTTCAAGTTTCTGTATTTACATCCGTTTGTCGTTGTTTTTATGTTCGTTAGACGCCGCGGTTGCCTGTTATCAGAGGTCTGGAAATGTGTTGTGTAATTTATAATGTAATTAATCCGTTATCGAGGCCGGTGTGGTGTGGTGAACCGAGCCAGAGCGACGTGAACTTTGCATTTCCACGGCGAACGCTCGCGCCGTGGCCCGACGGCTTATGTTTCAAAATATCAAGTTACAGTGATTCTCGTGTAAGACGAGTATTACGCCTGGTACAACTTTTTAATAAAGCCATTTTCTTGCGAAATACCTACTTTGTTACTAATTGTGGGGAAATGATACCTAAACATCGTTTTGTTTTGTAGTAAGTACCCACAAAACCTTTATTTTGTTAATAAAAAATAATTATAACTAGCAAAAATGTACTACAATAAGCACAAACAAGGTTTACAAATGAAATAATATAGGTACTTACCAAACTAAGTAGCTACCTACCTAACACATAATTATATACTTTTATATTGCGAATATTTACCCAGATATATATGTACTATAAAGTTATCATACGAAACTACAAAGACAAATATACCTATCTAGAATCAATAAAAATAACATAAAAGGTATCACAATAAACAAGAAGAAATCAAAGAATCAACCAACCAAATCTTTAATTCTTTACCTATGTTATTAGGTATATTGCTATTCGCTAGGGTGAGGGCACTAAATACTGACACTTGGCACTGAATAAAATATAAAGTAAACATATAATATCATCGATAAAACTTACCAAAGTCTAGATTTTATTGAATTCTAATGAACTGATTAACAACCCGGCATTTAAAATAAACACGTAGATAAGCAACATACATATCTTGTATTTTGAAGCTAAATATGTATGTACATAATGTTAGGAGGTAGGTATATTGTTATTCCATTCTAACTAAACTCCTCCCCGGAGAACTTACTGCTTGAGTAGGTATTATCTACAAGTCACATTATCTTATGGATCTTATTATTGATCCAGAATGAAAAATATTTAAACCTTACATTTTATTTACCAGAACCAAAACATTTATACGAAAACCTGAAACAATAATATTCTATTACCGTTAAACAAGCCTTAGCGTACGTGAAGTTTATACCTACCCGACATAATCACGAAAAAATAGAAGTAGGTAGGTATAGAAAACGTAATCATCGTAAAGACGTCTATTGACCATGTGAGTAGGTAGCCATTTTAGGTAAGCCGTTATATTATCTTTCTAGGTACCAACTGAATATCAATAATAACTATAAACAAATAACACGAATGAGTTTTATGCGGTCTAAACGAGCTTAAATGGTCTTGTTATTTTCAGTAAAAAATTAATACAGCATTATTTACCTAACTGCTTTTTTAATTACATAGATACCATACAGCGGAATTATTGAAATGTTCATTACACTCATAAAATGACAACTGTGAGGGACAAAGTTGATAATTGTAATGCCATTTATTTTTTATTATTAGTGGACCCTAATAAATAAATAGCCCGTCAAATGTGAGCAAACGCACCTGCAGTATAAAAACTTGGGACAATGGCCGCCCGTAAAATGTATCATAGCTTTATTATTGGCATCATAACTTTATAATGAATCAAGATAATAATATAAGATAGGTAATTTAATAACAGTTTTGGGCGTCAGTACATCATTGTATCTAGGTAAATGTAGCATAACTTAACCTTGCATAACGTTAGTCACATTCAGAACTCGATATTCTTCATTTTATGTATATGTTTGTATATAAGAAAAACGTCCCTATTGTTGCAATTATATAATTTATTTTACATATTCACACAATGTTTTTGGAAGATACAGATATTCACGAGAGCCGACGATTTTTAATGTATTTATTTATAAATACATAAAAGTTTTTTAAGTTGGTTGTATTTATTTCAACCTCCATACGTTACGATAGCGGCATGAGTTTTTATGTTGTATTCTAAATTTGTAAAATAGAAATTACATTTTGTACTACAATAATTATGTCAATTTAATTCCCAGTTACCGCCGAACTAAAGGCATTTTTTTACATAATAGGTACTACTACTAGGATCCTATCTTCACAACCCGCAACGTAAAGATTACAAAACGTACCTTTGAATGGAGTGCTAATTCCCGCACTTGGCGCTTACGCCTCTCTCGACGTCTTCTGGTGTCGATGTGATTGAGTATCATCATTTAAAAACCAAATTTAATTATATTTTAGGGGCGAATTGTTGCCCTCAGATACTTCGAAATGCTCGATCAGCCAACCTAATAAAAACGGAACGATTTCTCAATACGGCCACATGAATAAAAATATATAATTTATATCCTCTTTATTTATACCCTTTTGAAAAAAATATATTGTTAAGATCGTTCTTTTCTTTTTTATATGCGAGCAGTAAAACGCGACAACTGAGGTCACGAGCGGCCACAGAGAACAGCCTTTTGTTGATTTTTTTTTTGCGATTCGTGTTAAATCTACACTTACTTTTGTCAGTGAATTTGACTGTCACGTTCAGTGAAAAATATCTGAATGTATATTTGAAGTAATGGGGAAGTCTTTTGTAATTAATAAAAATAAATGATATATAATGGATAGTAGAAACCTAAATCTCCGTACGTTTTACCTATAAAATACTGTACAAATCTCTAACCCAAAATGTGCGAGTAGATACTTATTTTAACATTTATGCCTATTTAGTTCTGAGAGAGCACAATTTTGTTAATATTTCATTGATTAAATATACGTGATTGTATCTTCACATTTCTTCAAACTGCATTGAAAGAATTCTAAACCACCTTTTATTCTCAGGAATGAACAATAGTCTATTTAGGGTCATATCTCGAATGAGCTATTCAAGTTATCTGAGAGAATTTCCTTCGCTTGTCAAATGGGATTATTATTGAAATGATCAGTTAATAAGTATAAAAATTGAAAAATATTAGTATCTAGTTAGCTCAAATCAAAACATATTGACTAGTGATCTTTGAAGAGGGCCTTACATAAGGGGACTGAAACGCCGTGACCAAGACGCAATTTCATCGCCACGATATCGTAACTGCATCATCTCGCAACATATTTTGATTTATATATTGCTGCGACGAGTCGTATAAAGCTTACGCGTTATACAGTTGGACAAATAGATAAGTTAATAATTGTTTAATATCACAGAATAACTAATAGTAGCAGCGTACTAATTTTGCAAGTATATAACTGAACGTTGATGTCGCCTAATTAAAGATATCGTGGTATTTCTATTAAATAAGCCCTATGTACCTACGTACCTAGTAATCATAATTACATCCCATATGCTCAAAAAAGCTTGCGTTATGATAAGGCTCTAAAGCTAATTAATTCAGAAGTCCTTTTTTAAGTAACGCCCTATTTTCTCATACACTCTCTTAATCCGTTATGTATCCGCTGTCATAAAATGTTTGGGATGAAACGTTGATGTATGTAAAACATACTACAACAAGCGTATTCTATTTAAATTCGTACTCTTAGAGAGTTTTCATGTTGATTTTAATTATAGAAATTGGTACTTAAACTATGCCTTTTTTTAAATATAAACATCAAATATTAAAAAGAAACTGTTGATTTGGTATCTATATTAAAAAAACACATAACATACCACTATTTTCAGAGTAGGTAGCACGACATTATATAAAAAAAATAAGAAAATTCATTCAATAAAAGCTTAACATTTACAGAGACAGCTATTAAACGCGTGCGGTTCGCTATGAGAACCAACGCGAGAGTCGAGAATGTTAATGCGCTCGTGTTGCGCGTTGCGCACACGCAGAATACCGAATGCGTTTTCGAACACGGTGTGCAACTAACGTTATCCTTTACAGCATCTAAAAACTTTAAGCGAAGCTTTTTGAAAGCTTTGAAAATACAGGTAGAATATCCCAATTGGAGTATTAAGGCATACAGCAGTGTAATTTAAATAAATGATTGTTTCTATGAAATTACTGTACGTTAATAGTTGGCGAAAATGACTGTTGAAGAGGTAGGAAGTTACAAGGTATTGCTATTTTACTAGAAAGTTACCACAAGTATTGTTATTCGCGTTGAAATAAATTGCCCTTTTACGGCTCGCAGTCAAACCACGTTTACGATGAGCTATAACCATACCCCTGTATATTACAAATCTGAAACTCTCATCGTTATTCTAAAGAATTCAAATTGAGTACGGATAGTTTGTCATTGGAATTCAAATTGTTTTTGACTTGTCATCGTTCGAGGTGAGTTTTCATGGTAGGCATTTAATCTCAGTTTATGATTACCATACGAGCCACGTATTCAAATGTTCTTTGTTAGGCTCGACGGAGGTTATGTCACATAAAGCTTGGGTGATATACATTGTGGAATCCAGACTGGAATTGGCCTTGATTCTCGGCCATAAATTTTGTTATAACTGACAAGTAAATGTATGTAATTTATCTCAAAAAGTAGGTGAAGTATCTTAATAGTATGAAATACAAATTAAATAAGAGAATCCATCTGTAACATTATAAATTTTGTTTGTCAGACATCGTAATGAGCGATTCCTAGAAAAGACGGACGACGACGCCGCATCCAAAAACGCATTACAAAAAATGCACAAAAATATATACAGTCGCTTTATCAATACTTGAGTTCTAATTTTATAGTATTAGAGTCGAAAATGAAAGAAATAAAATACATATTTAAAATTTATTTAAACGAAAGTCCCGCGCCAACTTTTTTTACCTTTTTTTACAAGGGCGTCTAAACAACCGAACTTTTGGTCATTATAATTCCTAACGAACAGCCCGATGACAGATTCTAATTGCATGTACGACTTCCACCGGCAATGTCATTGTTTAATCAATGTTAATAGAGCTACTTAACGTTAATAAGCATAATGCCAAAAACGGTGCGTTCACCCTAGTCTTAGCTAATCCAATATGGCGGCATGTTATATGTGTAGGTAATAAATACAAGCCCAGCAAGGAGGTTCCGTGATGAGTGTACCTAATAAGTATTTTCATGAAGAGTTCAATTGCATAATAATACGATTATGTATGATGTTAAATTAATCTGAATTAAAGAAGATATACCGCCATATATTATGTTAGTGATAAGTATGTATAAGGTTTCCGCGGGAAAGTGAAATGACAGTTATTGTTGATTTTATAGGCAGGGCCATTATTATCGAAAATAGTTTAAAGGGAGTAGGTTCTCAATTCGCCTGTTTTTTTTTTGGGTGTGTTACATCATATACTTACTCTTTACAGGTGTACCGATTTTGATGTTCTTGTTATCAGTTTTTTTATTTAAAAATTGTATGCCTTTAAGGTTAGCCTTTGACCACTATCACACCCGATGGTAAGTCATGATGTGGTCGATGATGTTGATCTAGCTAACCTAGAATTACTGGCTCTCTAGGACAGCTGCCGGAACACACCGTTAGGTGCTTGGCGACTGATTTTCTACTTGTGGTAGCTAGCCAGGCGGGCAAACGCAAAATGCCCTGCCATTAAGCAAAAAAAGCTCCTGTAAAAATGGATTGTTAAGTGCTTTGGAGCTTAGTTTGGCTGTAATCCTCACAACATTTAGATAGGGCCTTTTCTCATGCATGTTTTGCATTAAAGCCCTTTAATCTAAAAAGAAGATAAAATTACAACTAAAAGAAAACTAAGTCACCTTGTTTTATTAATGTTGTGTAATGGTAGGTGTAGGTACACTATCTTTCCAAGTACACATTGGGTACACTTGGTAAATATGTATCTAATTGTTTAGGTAGCTACCTAGTTAGGTAGCGTAGTATGTAGGTACATAACATATTATTCTAACTGGCACGTATAAAAACAAATTTTTGGGCGAGAGTATACGTATTTAGGTAAACAAAATCCATATTATCCGTCCAAATAAATAAGTAGGGACAAAAGATAAACATTACCATTTTCATGACAAGGTAAAAAAGTTTCCTTAACCAATTACGTAGGTGCACTCAACCCTCCGAATTCCGACGCATTATAAACTGGGATATGACTATAATAATAATAATAATCGTTACCACAACGAGCACGCATCTCCTTCGCAACCGGTTCCAGAGGTGGCAACCTGAGAAAAAACACAAACACAACCTGAATTAAACCTTAAACACACAAGCAAAGAACACTATGTATAAAAAACCTCGTAAGTTACTGTACCTATCACGTTTAAAAATTGTTTTGACTGCACGTTCGCTGGACTCGTAAGATTTCGTGATTATCTGTGGGCTTATGAATTTCTTATCTGTGGAATCAAAAGGGCTTGCCCAAAAATCCATGTCATTTAACAACTATTATCACGCGATACCAGATTTAATATAGCGAATACAAAATATATATGAATTAAAAAGTTGAATTGTAAAATCTAGAAAACAAAACAAACCGCAACGCAAACGAGACTGGCTGCCTCAGGGCATTCAGTTTAGCGATTTTACAACCGTCAATTTTGAATACCGTGTTCTTTACTATATGCAAGCGCTAATGAACGTTGTTTTGATTCGGTCGGATTATCGTTTGTGTGCTGGGCATGGTCTGCATAGGCATATTCTCGGATTTTAGACCTTGTTGCTATCGTTATAAAGTTCATATGCTTTAGCTGTTGAATGGCAACACATGCAGAGGTCCGAGCGTGAAGAACAGTAATTGGAGCTACTGGATATAATAGGCCGGTAACAAATGTAGTGTGAATTAGTGGGAGTTCCACGGGCGAATTTTGCATTTGATTTTTTTGAACTATACTAGTTTAAAAGAGGGTAGTCTAGCTTGCCAGACGGATTTTGTCGTTACACTGTTACTTGTTGTCCTTGTGACCTAAAGAAGGAGCTCTTTGAGCTTTCTAATGTAATAAGGCATATCTATGTGCGATGGACTGTTTTCGAGGATGGTTCTATGGAAATCTGGATGGAGTTTTGCAAGATATTTTTGTTTTATTCTTCAAGTCAGATATTCCAAGAAACTATTGCCTATTTTATAAAAAAAAAATGTAGATAGTAGTATCGCTATTTTGAGTTCCAAGTTGGTAGGTTAGTAATTTAATTCTAAAAATGAATTTGAACTAAAAATGTAATAAGGTACGTGTATTAGGAAGAAATCTGGATCGCACGGAAATGGGTTTTCGAAATAGTGAAACTTATCGTACGAATTAGACTCACTATGCAGGTTTATAATTTTTCCCGGTAAATTATCTAGTATAATGTAGAGGTAGGTTATATTTATGTAGGATTTTCTATTTCAAGCATAATTATGAAATAAGGTTTTGGTCGAAATTCGTTTATTTTGAATTGAGACCCGCGCCTATGGGCGCGAAAAAGTTGGTATTTATTTTAAATACTCTTCGTACATAACCATGTTTGGTAACTAATTACAAAACAATAATTCTCAATCAAATAACCAGGTGTAGGCAACTGGACCCAAGGTCCCTGTACCAATTTTTTTTTTAGCGATTGACTGCGTCACGTAAGTGGGCCCAGTCGATTAATACTCCATTTTGTAAAATAAGAAGAGAATTCCTTTTGTCACTACTTACATTCAACAAATTACGCCAATTTAGCAATTGCCAAAAATCTAAAATCTCATATTATTATTTTATTCAATCTCATGGACTCCCAGTGGATAGCGCGTTAAATAAACATTGTTCCACTACTCATATTAACGCGAGTGGGGTGTTGGAGCCAGCACCAAACTAATATTTCTTCATCCTATTTGTAATATTGAATCTATAAATTCCTAACAAGGTACCATTCAAGGTACCTGGATAACTACGTCTAACGGACCTCAAGGACTCAGGACAAAAAATATGTGAAAATAGCACCCATTGTTTCCCTGGACACCGCCGACCTTTAAGTTTTATTATACCTTTGTTGCAACCTTATTGTTTTTGGTTCAGGAAAAAATGTTTTGGTTTAGTAGATAAAGTTAACTGTTAGTCTTTGTTACGTACAATAAATAGCAGGCTGGAATGTGGAATATGTCCACTTCATGACCATATATGCTCGCCCCATTTGCAATGTTTAGGACTAAATAATTTTAACTAAACAAAAACTACTAAGTACAAATATTCTAAAACAAAAAATTGCACAAAAAGTAAATAAACCTTTATGCTTTATTAGGGATAACTCAAATACTACTCGTCAGATCTAAAACAACCACAAAATAAGCACCAAATCACTAATTAAAAAAAAACATCAAAATTGGTTCACCCAGTAAAAAGCTATGAGTAGCACACACAAAAAAAAAACAGTCAAAAAAAATCCGCCTTTTTTTTAAGTCAGTTAAAATGTGTTGCGATTAAGGAATTTCACTTGTCTTCACTTGTCGTCAAGGAAGTTTAATTTGCCGTTCGGTGCTTGTCTTCTTCTCATCTCGTATATAAATCTATTCCTATTTTGAACCCCCGACTGAACCGATTTTGGTTTAGTTTACTTTGTTTGAAAGGTGACTTGATTGTGTATTAGCTATATTTTAAGAAAATCTGTTACTCAGACCAATAAAGAAGTTCAGACAGCACAACGCGATAGAAGTGAAAGCAAAAAAAAACATGTGTGGTCTTTTCAATCTGTTTCTTTTACGCGCAAACCTACATAGGCGACCGATTCTAGTAGTGACGTTGCGGGTCTGGTCGCCATCGCACAAAATCGGTTGAGGAAGGCGATGGCTGGCATGCACGTCAATTCCTGAACAGATGCTGCTAGAGGACACCGGTCTGGAGACTCCTGGACAATCACCCATAGTAAATTTGTTCAGAAACGAATAAGTTAAAATAATAAAATAAAAAAGAACCGACATAACGACAGAATAAATCTAATATATATATTACACTAAAGTAAAAAAAATGCGACAATTTAAAAAAAAAAAAATGTCCCCTTAGTAGTTATTTATGTTATATATAAGATTTATTGTCTTTCAGTTGAAAAAATAAATTAATTTGTAAGTAACTAGTTGAAAAAGTCACGGACCCTGGAGTATGGAGTAAAGTTATCTTTAGTAAAAAATTAAGGTAGAAATTGTGAGGAGCATGGTTATTTTAGCCAGCATTTTCATCACGCGTCGCAACGCCCAAGCGCTCTGATATGTTTCGGAATACGATATAGGATTTGTAAAGTTAGAAAACCGATTTTACCGAACCCACATGAGTAGGATAAGGGTAGGATCAGATGACACAGAAATTCACCAAAACCGTGAAGAGTTAACGTTGCGTTGCGGAAAAAAGACGTAAAAATATCATAGATAATGAATAACAGAAGAGGATAAACCAAGCGTGCGTGTAGGTAAAAAAAGTGTTTGTCCAGGGAAGCGAAGCGTGCGAGTCCGCGAGCGCGGCCGGCCACCAATGGTGTTCGGAATGGGCGGCGCTTGTGCCCTGCGACTGCGGATATGCGCTGTAGGCAACTTTTTGCTGCCAATTGACTATTAGCTCCTATCTTTACTCTATGTTCTATGATATTAGCCGAAGAGGCAATATATCAGGCGGCTTGGATGAATTAATCGAATCAATGAAGTACAATTTTATTAAAAACGGTATCCTATATTTTTCACTCCTGAACTGGTTCTCACTTAAACTCAGTTAAGTCTAAATTTAAATATATTTTACCCTTACAAAATCACAAATATACGATAGGAAAAATTTAAGTCATATGCGGGAAAAAAAATTTCCTATCGTATATTTGTGATTTTGTAATGTAATCCGCATAGCAGGCGTTATTGCAAACCTAACAGTATTAAAATTATTTTACCCTTATTCAGAACCTAAGGAATCTAGTTAGGGTTAAAATAAAAATTCAAAACTTTTTTACACAGTAAAGTCTTTCATTAATTCAGTTATAGAATGGAAATTCCCTCCATTACACCTCCAAACATCCGACATTTTGAAACTGGCACTTGACATTCAGCCAAAACGTCTTCATCATGGAACTATCTCATTGACAGTTCTGAACCGATCATGTTCACGCTTGCATGAAATAGATAAGCTAATACATAGACTTTCTGAAGCAGTGATGGCTCAGTGGCATTGGCTAGGGACTGCCGCACAGCAGGTCCATGGTTCGAATCCCGTCGCGGGCTTGAGCTTCACCGCATGGTGGAAGGGCATTTTGCGAATGCCCGCCTGGCTAGCGACACCACCCTCAATTAGAAAATCTGTCACCAAGCACCTTACGGTGTGTTCTGGCAAGACCGCGGCGAACGTTGCTTAACTTAGCTTATTGATTAAGAACGGCTAAGCATACTTGGCTACAAGCGCTTCTGAGCTCGTTGCACAGAACACCTAGTTGTTTTTTTTAATATATTTTTTTTTTTATTGTGAGCCGCTGCTGACATAACACGTGACCTGCGCAGTTAAATTTATATGAAGTTTTGCTACGGCGAAAGTCACGTTGTCTCCGACAAGGCTCATAAAGTTTTTCACGAGTTACACCTACCGACCTGCCTCCCAAACGCAGAGAATGCTTAATTAAATCGTAGTTTGCTATTGAAGCGCTCGTAGCGAAGTTTACTTAGCTGTTCTTAACCGATCAGCAAAGTTAAGCAACGTCGCCCGCGGTCATGAGTTGGATGGGTGACCGCTAGTGACATTACTACTGAGCGCTTCCGTGCTTTAAGCCGTCGGTCTCGGTTGTTATCTTAGGATGGCAGTCGTTATAGCATGGTGGTAGGGCAATTTGCGAATGCCCGTCTGGCTAGCTACCACCCTCAAGTAGAAAATCTGTCGCCAAACACCTAACGGTGTGTTCCGGCAGCTGTCCTTGAGAGCCAGTAATTCTAGGTTATTCTGAACAACATCTTGGACCACATCATCACTTACCATCAGGTGAGATAGTGGTCAAAGGCTAACCTATCATGCATAAAAAAAAAAGACATTGTGTGCCGATCTAGATAAAAGTAAATTGTACTCTAGGGCTGTAATAATAGGTAACTCTACCTCACTTAGGTACTAGTACTATACTTATATGATACTAGCTTTCCTTTCCAGCCGCGGCACCGACTGCGCGTGTCTGTTATCGCGCAAAACAATTAACCTCTTTCTGCGCAGTTGGATAAAAACTATCCTATGTCCTTTCCCGGGTCTCGAACTATTTCTATGCCAAATTTAATCAAAATCGGTCCAGTAGTTTTTTATGTTTATTCGTTGCATACAAAAATACAAATTGCAAAAAACAAATCTTTACTCTTTATAATATTAGTGTAGAAAGTAACATAAAAACTAGTGGACGATTTGAAAAATTGTTTCATCATTAAAATCCTACATTATCCCTGATGAACATAAGCTATTGAATATTATCAAAAAATATGTTTTTTTGTTAAATAACCGTGTGAAGCCGGGGCGGGCCGCTGGTCTAGTATCAAAGGAACAAGAAATATGACAGGGTAACACTCTATTTTTTTTTATTAAGTTTCGATCCTACATATTTATAATAGGAACCTATAAATATTTAAACAACTTACTGTTCCGTTCTATATATCTACTTGTTGAAAACATTGTCTTGAGTACAGTTAGCATAATACATCGAACGTTTCACACAAGCTTGTATGAGTTCATTAATTTTTCAAAGTACTAGGAGAGCAGAATACTGATTCTAAGAACCCTAAGAACCTATAATTATTACAATGTTTTTCTTCTAGGGAATAATCGTTTTATAATATATCTCACTTGATTATGGTTTTGTTTTTCTGTAAGTAGGTACTTATTAACTTAATATGTAAATCAAAATCAACAAGACAAAAACGTCTAGTATTATAGGAACAAGAAATATGACAGGGTAACACTCTATTTTTTTTATTATGTTTCGGTCCTACATATTTATAATAGGAATCCATAAATATTTAATCAACTTACTGTTCCGTTCTTATCATATCTACTTGTTGAAAACATTGTCTTGAGTACAGTTAGCATAATACATCGAACGTTTCACACAAGCTTGTATGAGTTCATTAATTTTTCAGAGTAAGTACTAGGCGAGCAGAATCAGTTCTAAGAACCTATAATTACTACAATGTTTTTTTTCTAGGGAATAATCGTTTTGTAAAATATCTCTCTTGATTATGGTTTTGTTTTTCTGTAAGTAGGTACGTATTAACTCAATATGTAAATCAAAATCAACAAGACAAAAACGTCTATAGTCTGGTTTTTAATTCGAGATCAAAAATGTAAACAAAGAAATGTCAATATATGTCATTGTCAAACTGATAGGTCAGGGTGTTCAATAGTTTTTCTTCAAAAATATTCTCACAAGTGTGGCTATTAATAACAAAAAATCTTACACTAATTTTTTCAGGCTTGAATATATGCGTAAATATGTACGCGCATATAAAAGTGTTTTATTGTTTCATAATGATGCAATAAATTATAGCATTAAATATATTTTTTACATTAAATGCTCCATCCGTTCCCAAAATTAGAAAAATTACCAAGTACTTGTAATTTTTTTGCACGGTTAACACCTTTGTTTACATTTTTGATCTCGAATTAAAAACCAGAGTATAGTAATATAAGAACAAGAAATATGACAGGGTAACACTCTATTTTTTTTATTATGTTTCGGTCCTACATATTTATAATAGGAATCCATAAATATTTAATCAACTTACTGTTCCGTTCTGATCATATCTACTTTTTGAAAACATTGTCTTGAGTACAGTTAGCATAATACATCGAACGTTTCAGACAAGCTTGTATGAGTTCATTAATTTTTCAAAGTACTAGGAGAGCAGAATCAGTTCTAAGAAAATAATTACTACAATGTTTTTCTTCTAGGAATAATTGTTTTATAAAATATCTCTGTAAATAATACTTATTAACTCAATATGTAAATCAAAATCAACAAGGCAAAAACTTGGTAGTGTCTTAAACTCTTCTTTTGAAGTACCTTTCTACCTATATAATAATTATAGTGTATGTACTTATATATGCAATATACAATAGGCCCATTTAAGGCTAGAAATAATATTTTAATACGCCCCGATTAGGGATCTCTAAATTAAAAAGAATCTATTCATAAACTATGGACGAAAAACACATGTTTTTTTTTAATAAACCATTGACACAGGCATGCTTTGCTCACATTACAAATTCGTCACATTCCTAAAAAAAACATGCAATTAATTTAGACCTTAATACATTGAATTAAGGTTTAAAACAACAGGATTGATATCACATTAATAACCATTTATTTTGAACTTTGTAGTATAGAGATAGGGATCAATATTGTTTAGAAGATTAGACTTGATAAATATATATTTATTTATACGGGCTTTGTAGTTGCGACCTTATTTAAGTATAAATAAGGTTCAATTTCAATGAATATGCAATGGTAGAAATATGGTGGCATGAGCAACTTCGTAAGGAGACGGTAGCTAGTGGTGTCGGGTTTCTTCGGGTCACGTTTGATAAATGTTTGTCTAAAGCATCGCTTTTGATTTGTCAGCAGTTCGGGGTAGTCTATTTCCTAGAAATGCAATAACGTCATTCTTGACATGACATTTCATAAATATTAATAGACCATACATAATGTCTTGCACTTGCAGAAATGCTACCTATTGATTTAGTAACTAGGAAAGATTTTTATATGTGTGTACGGTTTATTTAAAAGAAAAATATTGATTTACTTACTAAGAATATTTTGTTCTCATTTACAAAATATTTAAGTCCAAAATTTGTAGATGTGAATTTCGCTCAGCACGCTATAATGCTTCATCTTTAGAAAAATATTGAAGGGTATAGCGACATCATTGCGAGTGTTTGAAAAATAACTTCTTTCCATCAGATAAAGTCTAGTAGTTTGGCCAATGACCGTGCACCGTCCCCTATGACGGTTAAAGTAATACAATTGTAGTATATGGACTCGAAAGAGTAAGGTTGCGGTGGCCGAGTGGAATAAGCATCCGGAGTGAAATCGGAAGACGCGGGATCATTTCCCGTCCGAAACAAAAAAGAACTTGATTTTTCCTCTGGACGCGTTAGTTTTTGTAGTCATATTTGACACCCCCCCTATCCCCCCCTTCCTGTAGTCTGTAGCGTGAGACGCCCCTGTACAGTAAGAATAAAACGGACGGATAGGAGCCATGTTTCTTAATTACAGGCATATTAGACTTAACATTAGACAGGAGGGCCTTAGCTACGTTCCGTGATAATAACATTAAAAAAAAAAACAAATGCAATCTTGTACCTAAGAAGTATACATTTTTACTCTACCGGCTTTTCGCACGTTTTTAGTTTAGTGCCACAGATTATATCATAGCTACAACAATAACAAGTGCTACTCGAAGAGTATTTATACAGTGAACAGTGGCGATGATTTAATTAGTGCAATGCATGTTCGTGGCCGTCACGGCACAGTGAACCTACGAAGGGCGAGGTTTCTCTGTATTAGTTACTATTGCTTTATTCCATGGTTCTATACCAAAGACAAAACAAAACATAGGTACCTCAGTAATTAGCCAATAATAAGGCTAGAGTGCTCGAGGTACTCTCATACAAAAGTAGTTTCTTCATATTTAAAATACTTAGAGCCTGTTTCAGAATGTTCGAGTAAGTTCCGGTTATACTACCCAGAACAAAAAATAACTGAATGATAAAAATGTTAGTTAACATGCAGCGCGTTTCAAGCTTTAACCGATGGATAGGCTAAATTGATGACTAAAACGCAAAGATAGTGTTTTATTTATTAAATATGTTCTGGAACCGGAACTTACTCTAACATTCTGAAACAGGCCGTAAGTGTTCCAACTCGGTGAAACTTTGCATGTATGTCCTTGTGACTTATATCTATGCTTCTGGTTTGCCAGATTTCCGTAAAATTAAGCATTTTAGAAAATAATTTATAATAATTTTGTATGGGAATTGTTCTTTTGATATTAAGGGATAAAATAAATAATAAATCGAAATACTGGCAAACCAGAAGCATAGATATTAGGCTCAGTAATATGTATACAAAACTACGTTTGTATGGAAAGCGCTCTGTGCACTCTCGACTTTACCAGAACAGGGGACCTCGAAACATAATTCAAATTATACACAAAACTGATGCCGCCACTTTAGGGGGACGAGTAGAAAAAAAACCCCAGAAAAAGCTTGTCCAAGACATCAGAGACATCGCGCTGCTCGGTCTCTTCTTCATGAAGTACTTATTTGATATTTCAGGACCTAAAGAATATAAAATGTAATCCAAAAAACACAAAAAATACACCACCTATTGATTGTTATCACTCATCAACAAAAGAGAATCAGATTTGGATACTAGTATAGGATACATGTTTTATTAAGAATTGTAAGACACGTGCAAAGTTAACCGGTTAAATAACTTAGTGAAGTGAGGAGTTGAAGACAGATGGTCTATTTTAGACATATTCTAAATCAAAACTACACTGTAAACTTCTCCGAAACGATCGCGCTTTTACCGGCAACAATAAAAGCCAAACACTCGACAGAATGTCATTCGTGTAGGTATAA
This sequence comes from Plagodis pulveraria, assembly GCA_963890685.1. Taxonomy (NCBI): domain Eukaryota; kingdom Metazoa; phylum Arthropoda; class Insecta; order Lepidoptera; family Geometridae; genus Plagodis; species Plagodis pulveraria. The sequence goes on from OY982975.1 coordinate 7,660,537, forward strand.
CTTTAGTCCGTAAATAGGATATAACTTGGGCACTAAACATACGGTTTAATAGAGGCTGAATGAAGCTCGCTGAAGCCGAAATTCGGGTTCGTTGGCTTCGGCCAAGGAACCCGAATAATTTCACTGTAGGAAAAGCCTCGATGTAGCTAGGTAGCTCGAAGCTTTTTTGGTTCGTTGGCTTTTCGGCCAAGGAACCCGAATAATTTCAGTTTAGGAAAAGCCTCGATGTAGCTAGGTAGCTCGATGCCGAAATTCGGGTAGCATCAGGCAACGAACATGAAATTCGGCGATGGGTTTGAACTATTTTTTTAGACCGAGCGAGATTAAGCCGAAGCGTCTTCGTTTCAGTTTCGTGTTTCCCCGAATTTCCTCGGTTCGCTCGCTGCCACTTTACGAATTTATGTGTGAATATTTCAAAGTCAATTTTGCATGAAGTACATATAGCTTTATTACTACAGGGTACAATCCTAAAATTTCAGAACCCCGCCTCAGGCCGTCGTTGTCAGGAGAAACTTCGGCAGAGCTGTCAGTCTGAGATCATCAAGATACCTGGCAAGAGAGCATAGTTACTATGACAAAAGAACCCTCACTTTGAGAGAAGAGTGGAGGTTCTTCGTTTCAACTGAAGACATGACGGCTTCGTATGATTTAATCAAGCTCTATGAAGTTTACTCATTTTTCTACTACGCTGATAGAAAAGAAGTCATTTTTAGGTACTACGTAACGTACCGATTGTAACCATAGTATAATCTTGGGTCGGTACATAAAAAGATGCTCGAATATTCGGCTTACAGAGCCGAAAATGGCCGAAAGTGTCCGAAAGTGAATCACTAGTTTTGAACTGTAAACCGCTGTGCAATATCTTAGCACTGTAATGGGATAGGGTGTAGGTATCGCTTTATGGTGGTTTTACGATTGCTGCGAGGATGAGGTGTGGCAGAGTACTTAAATGGTCCAAGTCCACCTTCATGGTGGTAGTTCGTCCCGAACTTCGACCTCATGAAGTAATAGCATATGTTCCTAGTTTTTACACATTTCAGTTTTAATCGGACTGGACTACCTCATTGTTGGAGGGGAAATAGCGGCGCTTTTTATTCCCACGGTCCTGCCGACCGTCCGGCTCGGGGATCGTTGTACCATGGGTTGACTGTCATTGGAATTTTCTGACTAAGAAATTCTCATAACAGCTCGGAGTCAGAAACAGTAACCTATAGGTGGCAATAAGTGCGCTCCTATTACATGGGACCAAAACATGTCTGAAAGGTGATAAGAAAAAACACCTCTGCTTACACCTTAGGGGAATAGAGGTGACAAAATTTATGGAAAGTGATTACTTTATCTACAGACATAACGAGCACTAGTTGAACAATGACCTACCATTATGGCATGGTTTGGTCATAATCCTAACGCAGGCGTTTTGGGGGATAAATGGCAGTTCTTCGAAAGGCGCTGCTCGCGACCTTCTGTTAATTTTCTTTTCGTCTTCATCTTCTTTTCTTTATTAACGGAACTCTTGGTGTGCTAGTCCAACTCACCCTTGGCCGCTTCTTCAACTCTGTCCCACTATACGTGGGGTCAGTTTAATACCTTTCTCTGACTGTAATTATTAATTACACCCTACAACAAAAAGTTGACACGTAGAAAAAATAATTTTTCCTCCCGTAAAAAATATATTTTATCACTATCTTTACCACGTGGTTTCGCCCGCGTAGATAATGATGAAAAGTATCTCTTGCATTAATCCAGGACGTTTAATATCTATATTCCAAGTTTTATCCAAATCAGCCGTTTCAACGTGAAGGAGTAATGAACATACACACTCACGTTTTCCCTTCCTCACTCACAAACATTAGCATTTATAATATCACATAGTATGATTCAATTTTAGTCCAATCTCGTTACCTTTTAGTCTTCATGCGGCCTTAGTATATTTTTTGTATTGATAACTACACAAGCATTGAATTCCTGCTGCTCATTTATTTCTGAACATTCAAAACTGTCGCACAAAGAATTCACATTGTGTACGAGGCACAAATGAATGCGACGATATCTCGAACGATTATATCGAAACGCACAATATTATCGAGCTAGGAATCGATTAGAAACGCCATAGTCGTCATGAGTTCAGGGTACTTGGATATCTACCTACTACTTGAAAGTATGTAGTTATGCATTCGATAGACACTGATAGACGACATGAAATAGTAACTAGTGGTTTGGCCTACATTGGGACTTCGTGATTGCCGAATTCCATATAACGTCCAGACCGATTTAAAGTCATCGTAACTTATATATATTTAATAGATACGGAACGTAAATATGTATAACAAGACTTAGTCAATACTTAGTACTTAACAATTAAATTAAACTACTCGATGAGATTTTTATTATGTTATTGTGACGGATCAAGCTCGAGGCCCGCCTGATGTTAAGCGGACTAACCTCTGCGTATAACAGATGTATTTCGTCACAAGCCACGAATTGCACTGCGCCCGTCACCTTGAGACATAGTTGTTAAGTCTCATGTAATTTCACTGGATCTCAAGGACTATTGCCGGAACACACCGTTAGGTGCTTGGCGACAGATTTTCTACTCGAGGATGGTATCTAGCCAGGCTGGCAATCGAGAAAAGCCCTTCCACCATGCAATGAAGCTCAAGCCGGCGGTGGGGATCGAACCAGGGTACTGCGGCGCGGCAGTCCATAGCTATTACCGTTCGGCCATCATTGCTTTAAAGTTCCGAAGTGTTTTGAACAGTAAGAAGACTTCTTTTGGAGAATGATGGTGATTGGTTCATATAGACATCACCATTATCTTCCATTTCTACAATGAAGCATCCTAAGGTGAATGCCTTGTGTGTAATGTGTGTTCTATGCTGCTTGAAGTAAGTAACCAGAACATGTCAATAGCAACAATTTTTATTTACCGTGAATTTCGATAAGAGCGTTATCGTTTTTGAAGGAAATAGTCTGTTTCCTGCCTTGTAACTCCTATTTAAACTGAACACTGATTTGATTAATCGTTTGATAAAATAACATTTGTTAGATATCGTACGAAATTACTGCTACGGCTACAAATTGAAATCAACAATATTTTTAAATAGGACATCGTAATCTGACGTCTCTATGAGTAAATCTATAAGTGTATTGCATGGTTTGCTACTTGCGTATATTGGTCAAATAAACTTCACACAAAAATGTAATGCATTCGTACTCTGACCAGATTTGAGACATTTAGAAAAAGGCGGGAGTTTATGAAGAAAGCGATCCCCATTTCTTCCCGTTGGACGAAGAGAAAACTACAAGGAATTAAGAAACAGCACCTTCTGAAGCACTGACAACAACTGCCATCCCAAAGACGCCTGCCAAGCGTGGGATTATGGCAAATCCCTACAATGGGGGTGGACTTTGTTTAATGGTGGAAGTTTCGTTTGATGTGATGAAGGAAGCGATGGGTATACCAATATTTCCTAATATTATATTTTCAGATCAGTTTTTTAATCAGATTTCCAGCTCTATGTGATGATGAGCGTCAGTGATAAGGTCAGGAGAAGTCCAATAGTCTGGTTGATGGCGCACCGTCGCCTATGATGGTCGATGGACATTGGGCAAACGGTGCGTAAACCAGTGAGACGCGGGTTCGATTCAAATTTTAGGAACATATAATCATGCTAGAAAACGATGATATATCTCTGATAGTCTGTACCTGTCATTGTACTATATTGTAGTTTTATTTTACCGGGGATATGCCTTTATTAACAAAATACTACGAACTATATACAACACTACAGCTACTACAATAAAAGCATTTGGATACCCATAAGTCCTAGCAGACTCACAGGCAGTCCAAATCCTCCAGCCCACTTGGAAGCCCACCAGTTGGAAGCGTGGCTACTGCCCAGCATGCTGGCATGTACTATATTGTAGTTAATTAATACGATTAGTGAAGATTAGTATACTATTGCTAATAATTAAACTTTGTCATGTACAACAAACGGATTAAGTAGCTTATTAAGATTTTGTTTGAATCAAGCTCGTAATTAAATTTTGTACCTTAAACTTTGTAGCCAAAAGAATTAGAGATATATTACTTCCAAGATCGTATCCGTGATCTCTGCCTACCCCTTTTAGGAAACATGCGGCACGTTATGTAGATATAATGTAATTTAAGTGGTTAAATCCAACAAGTCAATACTAGAATAATGTCGTTAAATGATAAAAATAAACTGGAATTATTTAGAAAAGGTGCCAAGGTGACATCCGTTGGACTCCGGTAATTTAATGACCCGTGTGTTTTACAGTTTTATTATTAGACTCATATAGGTATTAAGTATGTAGTAAATTTACTCGGGGCTGTAAATAAATTGGTACGAAAAATCTGTCTGATAGAGTTGCAGCGGTCGTTTTGAATCTTAGCTTTATTTTTTCCTCTGAGGACTCACAGAAGACGATGCAGTAGTGAAATATATTCTAAACAGTTTGTACGTACCGTGCTACGCCTTTATACCCCCGAAGGGGTAGGTATTGAAGCAATGATGGCCGAGCGGTAATAGCTATGGAGTACCGCGCCGCCGGTCCCTGGATCGATCCCCACCTCCGGCTTGAGCTTCACCGCATAGTGGAAGGGCATTTTGCGATTGCCCGCCTGGCTAGCTACCACCCTCAAGTAGAGAATCTGTCGCCAAGCACCTAACGGTGTGTTCCGGCAGCTGTCCTTGAGAGCCAGTACTTCTAGGTTAGCCTGAACAACATTTTCGACCACATCATCACTTATCATCAGGTGAGATAGTAATCAAAGGAATCATCAAACTTATCTAACATAATAAAGTTTATCTCGGAAGGACAAGGATGTTAATTGCTGGTGTATCAAGTTTGGCTTCATGGTCGTATCTTGACGATACCAAGAGCTTTAAATATAAAAGCCATTATAACCTAACGTTAAATTATCAACTCATTAACGACCGTTTAATGCGTTTTAATTATCTGCTATGATAGAAATATAAATCTTATAAGTTTAGTATACAGCTGGATGTTGGAAATGACCATTTTATGTTATATATAAGCATTTCTCATTATGGAGTTGTCTAGTAAGATCTACGACTACATGATTACTCTGTCATACATTACTTACCAGCATGGAACAAGGGCAGGGGTCATCATTATATATATATACTAATATTATAAATTTATAAATAATTTTGAAGCAGTGATAGCTCAGTGCCATTGGCTTTGGACTGCCGTGCAGCAGATCCATGGTTCGAATCCCGCCGCGGGCTTGAGCTTCACCGCATGGTGGAAGGGCATTTTGCGAATGCCCGCCTGGCTAGCGACCACCCTCAAGTAGAAAATCTGTCGCCAAGCACCTAACAGTGTGTTCCGGCAGCAGTCCTTGAGAGCCAGTGAAATAACAGGCACTTGAGATTTAACAACTCTCTCAAGGTGATGGGAGCAGTGCAATTCGTGACTTGTGACGAAATGCATCTGTTATAGGCAGAGGTTAATCCGCTTAAGATCAGGTGGGCCTCGAGCTTGTCCTGTCACAATAACATAGATTTGTATTTCTGTATGTAACGAATAAATTTAAAAACATGGACTGATTTTGAAAATTATTTCCTCATTAGAATCATACATTATAACTGATAAACATAGGTTATAGATATTTTTAAAACTTAGAGATCCGTATCGTAACTGGCTCGTACCTGGTGCAAAGGTTGGCTATCGCAGTCCAACGTGGCAATGCAGCCAGCGTTATGGGCACCTTTGCACAGTGAGGGGGCGGGTTATTTGATTACATTTAATTTGATTATTTTTTTATTTGACCATGTATTATAATATTAAAATTCATTATAAATATTGTAATGTTTAATAGCGAAATAATAATAAATCAACGTATGGTAACTTCGATAATGTATCCCAACATGTGAAAAAATACCAATGAATCGTTATATCGTGTACGCTGCGGAAATTGTTGACAATGGACCAAGTGTGTACTACAATTTTATAGAGGACATCAATATCTACAAAAAAGTCCTTAATACTATTTATCTTACTATTACAGTAATTCCATCGTTTCTATCCCTTCGTAATAAGTACACATGCAAATACTTCGCAAGACAGTATTTTAATCGATTAAATTTTAAATCCTATACATAAATCAAACAAATTAAATTTAACATTTCCTGTTAAAATATAATAACAAAAAACACCTGACATATCGAAATATTTACCCTAAACGTCACACGAAATCCGCCCACATGTCAGTCTTATCCTACATACAAAACACCCATACTGATTTTTTTCCAAGTTCCTGTCTACTTCATTGATAAGATCTAGAGGTGCACTATTCAAGTTTCTTCACATTTTTTTTGCAAAACCCTCTATGTCGCGTACTAGCATATCTATCTGTTTGTAAGCCAACACCGGCATTGTGATGCATAGTTGGTTTGCATTATGCATGCATCGCACCTTCGACATGCCTGTGACAAACACCTACTATTTACCACCATTATTGCATCCTGGATCATAAGGTGACTACTTTCGTGTAGTTACTTTGATTTGACTGAGGCATTGGTTCTGTAACTGGATTTGATATTGTTCATTTGGCAGATAGACGATTTTGCCTTCGTGTATTTAAGGCGTTTAGATGTAAAAGTTTCACTTTGAAAACTATCGCGAGTTTTATCCGTTATAGAGTTGTTCTGCGTCTTATGTGCAGGAACAACCGGCTCAAATGACGAGAGTTATGGCATGCTGCTCATTCGGCTTATTTTGTACCTTAGTCGCCTTATATGACCATCACATGGGAGCATATGAAATGGTCCTTATATTTTTAACTGGGAACTGTTGGTACGGCATGAACACAACATCAATTATTAGTATTATTACCAAGTAGGCAAGTAACATCAAAGATACCGAATGTATATTAGCGACTGCGGACTAAAGTTCTGAAGTCACGTAAAACCTAAGTAAATACAAACCTATACTACTGTATAGCAAAATAATCATATCAAAAATATTTTAGATACCCAAAAATCCATCTCCACACTCGTAATTCCACTCTTGTCACCTTACATTAAGATTCAAAATCGCCAGGTAAAAACAGTCGTGGTATACTGTTGGTATGTCTACCACATCTTCTGGGTCAAGCGTCACGTCAAGTGCACGTCAACGGGCACTCCTGGCGCTTCGCCAAGTGTCGCTAAGAAAACTCACTGTATTGAGTAAGGCATTCATGAAACATATCAAGTGCACTTCTCGATTCAGAATGCTTTTTGAATGGGTGACGATTCAGAGATTTGAGAGGTTTTTACGTGGCTTCGTTTCGTGGATTGAGATTTTTTCGCGAATGTAGTGCGTGAAAGCGTAATACCCTGCTGGATAAGCTTCAGTAAGCAGCAAGCTTTCTAGGACCTAATTATTTGGATCGCGTCCAAAATAGAAATAATTAAGTAGATACTCGAAGATTTAATCGGTGTTGCTTGAATCATCAATGTTGTACTACACAAGAAACAGACGGCAGATGAAGATTGCATAGGAAATATTGATGTTATTCTATGAGTAGGGGCAGGAGGTAGCTCTATTTCTCTTGGTCTTACAAAAACTTAGGACCTGTATAAAGGTCAGCGCAAACGTATCGCATCAGCAATGTAACATAGTCGCTCGACGTGCATCATTTCCAGTCGAATCGATGTCAATATGGCGTGGATAAGTGTGCGTTTTAGTGTGTAGTTTCATGCAAAGAAGGAACGGATTGAGTTGACGATGATTGGAGATATCGATAGTGCGCCAAACAAAAACTGCTACTACGGTAAACGCCTGTTCTTCAGATGTCTTAATAAATAACTATTTTGACTAAAAACTACCAGGGACACATAAACCCATAGAATGTTACTTCCGTATAAGGAAAAGGAATCTTTGTACGATGTTGTATTGTATTTGTAATCTAAACCCCAGGATTTAAAACTATTTTGACTAAAAACTACCAGGCACACATAAACCCATAGAATGTTACTTCCGTATAAGGAAAAGGAATCTTTGTACGATGTTGTATTGTATTTGTAATCTAAACCCCAGGATTTAAAACAAATTCACAAATCTTTTCAATATTTATTAAAAGTCAATTTCGTCGTCGTAAAGTACTACCAACTACTCTTATTATTATTGTTTTTATTAATATGAATGAACATACCCAATTCATTATTATTAAATACCACAAGGGCCGTATCATGTTTCATGATATGACAATTTTGGCGAACCCGAATCTGTTTTACTTCGCCGCCACCGAATTGTAACAGTTGACTTCTCCTTATTGGCTTATCTTATATTAGAATCATATAAACCTAATTCTAGTCACTTATTACTGCATTTCCTTAAAAAGGTTTTATCTATTATCCTTACGATAATACTCGTATTTATCCATATTGAATTTATCCTTATATATAAATTCTGCCGCCCTCTCGTGGAGAGTATCATGTAAATGTTTCTCATAGGCGTTCTTTTAACTTGTTTTATATTGCTGCGTGAAAGACAATTCAGGTCAATGACCGAAATTCTTCCTGACCGTACTTAACTAAAAGTACTTAGACCTACTAATTAAATTTGTTAGATAAAGTTATTAATTGACCTTTTCTCTCTTTTCAGATGCGGACACAGTGCCAACATAACATTAGGCATTATAAGTTAGTGACATATCTGTGATCTCAAACAAAGACTATAGAACCAAAATGGCCGCGTGATAGTTGTCATGGATGACAGATAGTATTGTTCTTTGATTAGGGATGGGATAATGGGCGTTGTCGACTGAAGATGCCGCATGCGCACTCGAGCTCCGCCGCGAGCTCGGGGGGTGATGACCTGGGCTCCACTGATGAGGTGAAGGTCTTCAAAGACGAAGGTGATGGTGAAGACGAGAAACGGAGCTCGGAGAACCTTCTGGAAGAGAAGTCCAGTCTTATCGATTGGACTGAGAGTGAAGTAAGTCTTTTATCAGTTTTCTGCTAGAGCTTTTGTATTAGAGACTGCTGGTTAAGTATTAGCACTGCTTGAAGTTTTCTGATATGATTTTTTATGGTTGATAAGCGGTTGAGATTCATCACCTCACCTTCTCACTCACCGGTTATTTCTATGATATTCTCAATACAAGAATTGCGCAGCGTTATAAATATTATAAGCATTAAATTTTGATTGTTTTTTTCTACTTTGGTTACCTAAAAATTGTTTTACCGATTAAGCATAAAATTATTATTTAGAGCAATATCAATGTAGAGGTTTTTTAGTCACTTTTCAATAACTTGAAAACACGTTGAATGTCAAGAAGTATTTTATGTAAGTAGTAGCTTATGCCTGCGACTTAGTTTGAGTGTAATTATTCCATAGCTTTATTTCAAATTTCTCATAATGCTCCAATCAACACTAAAATAAAATGAATTGTAAAGAAGATTCATTTTTCGCAGCTCTGCTTGAAATAGAATAATCGATCAACTAGTTTTGACATTTTGTAGAAACACTTAAATACCGACAGTCAAACAATTATTCTAAAAAACTATAAAATCTTTTGTTCTGATGTTATTGTTCAGTGACTTATTTATAACACATTATACTGTTATTTATCTTTCACGTACAAAATTGTTGTCTTTGACGCCTTTCTACATATTGAAACGTAGAACGAATTAAATAAAACGGTTGATAACTGGACTTTATTCCTAATTTTGCGATCTACAGTTCCCATAAAATCAATTTGTATGCAAATTTTTGCTTGCATGTTTGGGCTTTGCGATTTTACTACGGCATGCTTATTTTTATTTATAAATTATATTTTCGTAATGTAATTATTATTACAAAAGACATGCATATTTAGTTAATCAAACATTTTTAGTTCAGATTATTATTGGCATGTATAGTAGTCGTTATAGTTTTTTTTTATCTTTACGATGTTATTATTTTCGTTCAATAATCCTTGTTTAATGACATATAAGCATTAGTGTTCTTTTGACCATTTTCGTGGCTCCTAGGTGGTCTCAAACAAAACTCAACACTTACATGCTCAATTTCCCAAAAACTACCATTTAAAATTAATTTCTATACAAACCTCTAACTGAACTACAAATAACTTCACGCGGCGCTACGACTTGTTCAATTTAAAATGGTACCTTAAAAAAAACAACCATAGAGTAACAGCAGGTGCCGACCTCAGGTAGACTCTATTCAGTTGTTCCACGTATTATGTCACAATTCACAATACAATCCAATGGAATCAGAAATACTGAATTGGCTATGTTTTCTCTGCTGCCAAAGCTACTCTGCACTTTTGCTCAATATTGCTCGAGGACTGTGGATTTTATCACCTGAGCAGTTAAAATTCCATTTTTTTTAAATTTAAATCATTTGTGTTGTCTGTAGACTGTACTACTCTGTACATCAGCAACGATTATAGACTCTATTATGTAAGCAGTTAGGTTGCGAGCACAACTGATGATGTACAAACATGCATTGAAAACAGTTTAGCCATTCGCAATTCTTTGTGCATTTATTGGATTTCACACTTTCAGTTCAGTATAGTATAAATATAGTTACTGTTACTTACGTATTAACAATTACGGATTCAATCTCTGAATGTTGAATCATAGTTTAGGCGATAGTTACTTCCTTTTATCTGAAATTCGGAATTTGTAAGAGAACATTTGATTCTATCGATTAGTTTCTTTTTATGGAATGCGCAGTATAGAGTTGGAAAGAAATGTTTTTGTTTATAGCTGATAGGCTAACCTTTGACCACAATCTCACCTGATGGTAAGTGATGATGTGGTCGAAGATGTTGTTCAGGCTAGCCTAGAATTAAGAAATGTGGGAGACCTTTACCCAGTTTTGTAACTAGGTAAATTGAGCGAGCGAACGCGAAGCGCGAACGAACCGTCTCAGTTTCAGCTTGGGCATAAATGCTTTCGTATGTCAGAAATTTTAGGCTTAAAAAGCTTGGTAAAGGAATAAAATAAAATAAAAAATAACCCTAATAAATTGTAATCACCACTGCCCCTAACCCATATTGCATCACCCAAAATACCTACACATCTCCACACATAAAGACACGTTTACATTTTACGATACGATTAAAATAATTTTACAAGCGACGAGCGCACGATTATTTTTATATCGACACCGATAAGGTTCGCTTCACGCCAATAAAAAAAACATCGTAAACAAGCGGTGCATCGGAATATTTTTGTAACACCCGAATGTGGCCGGCTTGAATATTCATAAGTGTAAATGAACTCATTATCACAATTTGACCAGTACGACTACAATCGTACGGTAGTTTTTAATTTGTGCGTTCGTGATGTCGCTCCTAGAATCATATTTAAACTATTGCTAGAGTATTTTAAAATTATATCGTAACATATATAAAATAAGAAGTTTGTGACGTCACGTCGGCTTAACAGGAAAATTAGGCGGAATTGTCACTAGCTATATTTTTGTATTTTTGAAGTGTTTTATTAAAATATTAATTTGATGTTTTCATAAAATATTTTAAAAATATTTGTTATTATTAAATATGGATTTCCGCAAAGTAACGCCTGAATATATTTATTATTAAAATAATACAAAAAAAATTAGGTATACATAGTATACAAATGGAACTGAAAGACTGCTTTTGAAATGTATTATTGGGCTTACCTGAAGAATGCGACAATACGGTCGACGCGCGACGGTGGAGACAGTCTGCTAATTTTGGCACTGGATTATAAATCCGATTTAGCAAGAAATAAGTAAGTTATTAGAATAAATTAACAGAATCTTACTAAATATGATCAAACTAAGTAGATGTATATCGTGTGTACGATATACATCTGTGTGTGGTACTTAGTAATCGTGATGAATTTATCTCCCAGATTTAGTGATAGCATTCTGTGAAATCTGGCCTGCCTAGCTACCAGGTACAGGTAGACCAAGCACCTAACAGTGTTCCAGCAGTTTCAGCAGCTGTTCTTGAGAAGCAGTAACTCTAGGTCAAGCTCGTCAAAATAATCGACCTTACCAACACAGGTCACATTTATTTTCAAAAACTTGCCTTTACATAGACGCTTATTAATTTCGCTAACGAATTCAAACCAAAATATGATTTATAATAAACAGACAGTACAGAAATAAAGAACTTTTCTTTTTCATTCATATTATGTATAATAGTGATGAGGTATATTATTAAATATCCGGCCGATTGTCGATAAGAACCACGCACGATAAATTACTTTCATTGTTAGCACTTCGTATAAATGCATGGCAAGAATTAAATACCCATGACCGCAATGCAGATACAAATCTTCGGACATAATGAGTCAACCATCCAATTAAATTACCGCTACCGCAAAAACCCTCTGATAAAAGTCCCGATGTCTCAGATAGAAACGTCTCACAATCGCAAATTGCCCGTAAAACAAACAAAAACATACCACAAGAACCGAAACGAAACTTAAGACCCCAACACTACAAACAGTAAAGAAAAAAGTACAGGTATATTTCCGAAAATTGTAAAATATTTTATTCACCGGCATAAATTACTGTATTCATTGTGTTTCCTAAAACTCTATTATTCGATAGTGATGGGAGGACAATGCAAGACTACCTGAAAGCAGGTATGTCTCGTAAACATGGACTCCCACTGCTTTTGTCGAAGGCCCTACCTGTTCTTGGTGTGCAAACATTTGAACACCTACGGACAGACAGTTGAGGCTCCGTCCCTTTTCACGGGCAAATAGGGCGTGAAGGATAGTGATGAGCCGTGGCGGAAAGGTCAGTCTTGATATTGAAGATTTGCAGGTGAAAGAGGTTATATCTTCCCCGTTATAGAACCACTACCAGTTTAAATCTAAAATGCAATATATCAATTATAATATTATAAATTATTACAAATCAATTTTATATTGGAAATAAAAAACTATCGCGAGTTTTGTCCATAATTAATACTTAGCATCAAAGTTTAATATTTACACGATATATCGGATATTTCGGATCCGATAAATATCGGGTAATTATTACGCGAGCCCTTACCGGTTGATAAATAATAATAATTTTATATTACTGATATTTACAAATAAAAAAAATAATTTACTAATAAGCTATAGTAATCCGTATACTTAAAGCATAAAATTGAAGTATGATATGAATAAAATCGTATGTCACATGTATGTAACATTTTTTGTAGCGTTCCACCGCTATATTTCGCACGCAATCGATTAGTCAAAATTACAAAAACGTGTCCACAGAATCTAAAGTAGTGTAAATATGCTAATAAGTTTTAAAATGCATACGCGTCGTTCCGCCGTTTGTATTGTGCATGCATATTCAACATACTTATAAGTACTAATTAAGTTAAATTACGTACGTATTATGAAATGCCTTTTTATTACGGTAACAGAAGGCAGATACCGTACTTATACAATATAGTATGCATACATTGCTGGTTCAAGGTAATTTTACTATTTTTCTCAAATTACATAAAATCTACGAACAACACGCCCCTCTTATTCACAGCTAAATTTAATATTTATCAACATCTAAGGAAAAAATCTACAGAAATATATTTGTGATGCATTTGCTAGAATTGAGCTGTAGATTTTCTTGAAATGTGTTGTATTTGAAAAGTTAAATTTTGAATGTGAAATTTGAGTTCGAATTGCACTGTGCCCGTCACACAGACATACAGTTGTTAGGTCTCATGTGCCTGTAATTTTGTGTGTGGATATATATTTTTTTGTTTTTCTTCATTGTGCATGACAGAGATATAAGTCATACATTGCTAATACGGCTAGGTTAGGCGTGAGCCGCGCACGGACTATCTCAGTTTGAGCTGGTTAGTTCTGCAAACCTAGGAATCAATGAGCGAAGTTGAGCTTAACCGCCTAATAACTGACGTTGGCGGGTCTTTACATTTCTGTTAAAAAAAAGTTCCAGTTCAAACTGAGACGCTCGGATGCAAATCGCGTGGAAGTGCTCACGTGGTTAGTAAAAAATGTATCTCAAGACTCAAGATTATATTCCCATCACTATGTGTAAAGGAAACTTAAAGAAACCAAAGTCACGGATGTTATAAATATTGGATTATACTTAGGTGCAATTCTCGTGCATGTCATAATAGCAACGATTATCCTACGTGATGTTATTACAAACACAATAGGTGTACGCTCTTCGGAGTTTCGATTCGTGCCTTTTTATTTTTCCATTTGGCTTTTTAGTGTTCCTTGCCTATTTGAATCAATATACTAGTATTTTAAGATGAATGTAGTCATTTTGTTTATTACAACATGAAAACTATAATTAAAACTTAAAATTATGTTAGTTACAATAACTATAGATTTGGACAGTATATATAACAAATACTATTTCCTACTACTAATATTTTGCAGAATATCCATATGTACCTCATCTGTTTAATACATAGACGAAATGCCTATTTATCGAGGAATTGAGAAACTCCGATACCATCTGCAAAATACTGTTCGAACTCCTTTCCAACGTATTGAGCATTGAGGCTCTCCTTTTCCGCGGGATATCATGAAAGCCCGGAGGGGTATGTTTTTTACTTAATATTAAATATATTTTGTAGCTACGGAACCAATTTCTCAATCCGCTGCAGCCTTCACAGATTTTATTACTAAGATTAGTAAGTTGCTCGTGAATTGGTTTCAATGTTTACGCCTGCACGGGTTTTGTATATTAACCCAATTTTTTTTTTACCTTTTTATTCTTTAAGTATTTTCAAATAATTATGTTGATTCGATTCTCCTTATACTGACCCAATTTTTTGGTATTCTTTGTTGGTCCTTTGTGTAAATTTGCTGTTGTTTTTTTCATTTTATTTACTTACGAAAAATAAACTTAGATTGCACTCACAAATATAGACTTCAAATCTACCATCAACAACAACATAACTAATAGGTTGCACCCATCGATTTAGAAAAAAGGAAGATAGGGAACTATCTTATATCACGACAATATAATGTGGAGAAAATTTAACACAAGCATATAATGCACACAGCTACATTCTTCTACTACTTCCATTGTATATGATACGTTTTAATGAATGACAAAGACGAGGAGACAACCATGCTGTAGACGCACATACGCACACTACTAAGATTGTGTCATCGATTCTCATATGTTATTAGTATAATATTGTTATGGTTCCAATTTTTTTTTTTATATATATTCAAACTGGAGACATCATCTGATCTGACATTGCCTTGTTCAAGGTGCGGGTGCCGCTTCTCCAGATTTTACTGTTTGCACCGAATCTTCTCAGAATAATGCGTTGGTATTATTATGTATTTAGAATTATTGACTTTTTAAAATGAACATTATATCTGTAAACCTTAACACTAATATTTACTGTTTTTTTGTCATCTGGCGACAATACCTCGCGGTGATATCCTTCTCATTGTTAGTGATTCTATGATCTTATTTATGTAAAGTCGATTCCTAAAATCAGGCACATAAGATTTACTCAAGGAGTCTAGAACTTCGCTAGGAGATCTCGTGATCCTGCTTCAGTCTCCCAAAAAGAGGTAATTTTTGACTTATACCTATATTTTCTTAATAAAGGTAAAAAGCGCCCGATAAGAAAGTGATCCGGGCAGTTGAATGTACAAGTTACATCAGAAGAATTTCCGAAAATGTTCCACCAATTCTATGTATGCTGAACGTCCCAAGCATCTGCAGAATGATGCCGGTGCAAGGATCGAGGCCGGAAGCGCGCTCGACACAAGAACGCGTTGTCCGCTAAATATAGCACTGGCCTGCAGATATGTTACTGTGCGAGATACGATGGGACATTTTTGACTCGTATCAGAACAAAAAGGAACGTTGAAGACAAGAGAAAGTGACAAGGACGTAACTGATGAGGTAGTCTTTGATTCTTCACCTGTCGGTAAATGATGAAGTCGTTGATAGTAGCAGGTTAGGCTCAAAACTGGCGCTGATGACACTTAGGACACGTATCAGAATGATGATGAAAAGCTTGATGAGCAGTCAGCTCATGCAGTTCAGCTCATCAATAATCTGCTGGTAACAGATGTGCTTGAAAATTGTAAGAGGATAGATTTAAAATGGGTACTGTCGCTAGCGGATGTGGTTGATGGCTCTCAAAAATAACTTGCAAAACTGTAATTAAAGAACTGTAACTTTAAAAGCCAATTAATAATTTTGTTTCACTATTAAGTTATCCGTTAAATCCGCCACTTTCCCAACCACCAAAATAACCTCTCCCCAAAGCTGACCGTGTAAACAATTAAGCAAAAACAACATGCTAAAACGCGTACGTAATCAATTTCACAGCTGGATATGGTAAAATCAAGTTAGAAGGAAGTCTCTCTCAGCAATGTGGCTCGAACGGCCGAATAAGAAACTTATTGGTAGTATGGACGGACTTGCGTTATTGTCAAAAATTAAAATAACTAAAAACGTAAAATAAAAACAACAGCCGCTGATTGAAAAATATACTTTTTGGTACTCTTTCTTGTACCACCAACCAGTAGTAAGTAGTACACCAAGAAAACGTAATGTTTTATTTATCAAAATATTGGGACTTATTTAGCTCAACCATAAAGTAATGTAACGCAACGGTTCAATAATGCTAGCATGCTGGGCACTGTGCCAACTGGTGGGTGATGAGTGGACAGGAGCATTTAGACTGCCTTCGGACCTGTAATGGTCGTTAGGTTGCCCATACTTTTATCTAAGGTATGTAGTGTATTTTTAAAAAATTATACCGCCAGATCAAAATAAGACGCATATATAAAAAGATATTGAACAGAAGTAGTAGTGTATATCGGAGTGAAAAGTTGAAGAGCGTACGGAATCAAGTTAGTAGAAGAACGAATAATTTATTGTGTTGGTAATTGTAATCCTACTTTCTACCAATCTGAAGGCAATTCCTAAAAATAGTCAATGTTGTTTAATGTTCAATTAAATGTTTCGGAGAACCTGGTATTGTGTTGTATCCTGTACTGAAGAGTAAATGTATTGCACAAATAGGCTATAGATAATCTACAGAAACCTATGAATGAAAAAAATTGATGCCTAAAATATGCGAAAACCAATGTTTGCGTAATGTAGGTACTGTCCATACTGATATTACAGCTGACTCGAACCATTTGATACGCAGACCGCAACGGAAATCGCTCGGCCATTACTTTTTCTGCATCCCATTGGAAAGCATCTCAAGTATACATCAGAACAAGTCTAAAAAGCATCAAGATCGATTACTTCAATGGCCAATTTGAAATTAACTAGTGTTCGAACTTGAACGACGGATCTCAACAAAATCGTTATGCTGTTATGACTTTGCTGCTGTTTTTCAGCAATTGTGGTATGTTTGGGACTTGTTGGAAGTATTTGCTGACTTGTTTTCTCGTTTTTGTGCTGGTGAAGCGCCTTTATCATAAAAATTTTCGTTTATTATTTTTTTTATGTTCTGCGAAATCGCAAGTTTCGGCTTGTACCTTAAAAAAAGTTGACGTTATCATTAATATTCCTGAGAAAAGAGATATTTTTTTTTAATTCCTGATAGGTAGCCTCTGAGCACTATCTCACCTGATGGTAAGTGATGATGTGGTCAAAGATGTTGTACAGGCTAACCTATAAGTACTGGCTCTCAAGAACAGCTGCCGGAACACACCGTTAGGTGCTTGGCGACAGATTTTCTACTTGAGAGTGGTAGTTAGCCAGGTGGGCATTAGCAAAATGCCCTACCACCATGCTGTAACGACTGCCATCCTAAGACAACAGCCGGGTCCGACGGCTTAACGTGCCCTCCGAAGCACGGAAGCGCTCAGTAGTAATGCCACTAGCGGTCACCCATCCAACTGATGACCGCGGGCGACGTTGCTTAACTTTGCTGATCGGTTAAGAACAGCTAAGTTAACTTCGCTACGAGCGCTTCAATTATATAATTTACAATATATAAAATGTGCTTTTTTAGTAATCGATATATTGTTCGTGGTATTCTGAGTAAACATTCTGGTAATAGAAACTACTGTATTTAATTTCCTATTCTATTTAAGGTCAAGTCTACATCGCGTGTATACCTTATAAATTACCGCCAACCCATTGACTGATGAAAGGGCCTGATAAACGAGCTGTTGACGGATCAGTCTTGTTGATCATACCTCAGGATCAGATCATAAGACATCTTGATCATAGACCTGAATGAACTGTATAATGACTGTGATCGGACAGGATCATTGGAATGCTGACCATAATAGACGAGTTTTATGACTTTGATTATGGTATATATTTGCGTTTATATACGATGAACATCACGCAATCGGAAGTAGGTGTTCACTAGAATCTTAACTTATCGTGTTTATTAAATTAAATGGATATACACACCTATGTTCCTTTTATAGGACTAGATGTAATGTAGGAACTTGTAAAGTTAATTAAAGCTAAATACCGAGACATAATTGGTGATATTGGTAGTTAAAATAGTAATACAGTACAGACCATGAATAGAAGTTACATAAATTAAATAATAATGATAGTTGACAGAACATTAGATCTGTCTCGTTTTGAAATAAGGATTATTGATGATTTTCATGGTGTGGGGTAATTTGCGAAAGCCCGCATGGCTTGCTCCCACCCTTAAGTCGAAAATCTGTCGCCAAGCACCTAACGGTATGTCCCGGCAGCTGTCCTTGAGAGCCAGTAATTCTAGGTTAGCTTCAATCTTCAACCATACTATCAGGTGAGATAGTGGTCAAAGACTAAACCTGTCAGGCATAAAAAAGGAGTCCAAAGGTAATCATAATTATGAAAATACTCATCTTCCTAACTTATAATCTTACTTCAGCGCAAATTGTGTTTACTATGTTTTGCTCCTTAGTCGACCTAACATTCAATTAAAGCTTCCCCAAGGCAGTCATTTAGAACCATGTTATTAATATATTCACACACATTTTAACGCATCTGTTTTAAATTGTTCATTGCTGTCCACTTCAAGAATAATTAAACACAACGTACTCACTTGCATTAATCGGCACGGATCAATCAGCTAATGGAGTACTCAATACCTTAGACATAACCTACACTTGTTGAAATTGCAACACTTGAGTAAGTTCTGTGTCAAGTCATACCTGATAATTTGTAACCAGTAATGGTGGATGTGGAGCTAATTATTAACTATGAGGAAATAATTATTAAAATCTGAAACAACTGAATCTGCATTAATTATCAATGCTATTTGAAGTAAAAACTACTATAAATATAAACTCCGTGAAACTTTAAACAACTTTTAAAGCGCTCGTAGCGAAGTTTACTTAGCTGTTCTCAATCGATCAGCAAAGTTAAGCAACGTCGCGCGCGGTCATGAGTTGGATGGGTGACCGCTAGTGACATTACTACTGAGCGTTTCCGTGCTTCGGAGGGCACGTTAAGGCGCTGACAAGTGCTAAATAGCTTTACTTGAATAGATTTTTAGCAAAATATATTTAGTTTGTAGCAGTAAGAAAATTATATATTAATCTTGATCACATTACCTAAGGCCAAGAAAAGTCCGAAACACGTTTCCTTAAAATTTTCTCGATAGAATAAAATTGCAAAGTTTACTCTAAATAAAACTTCTAACGTAAATATCTCAATTATTTGCGAATTAATGTGTATGAAACTATATTAATAAAATAGCAAAACTTTATCTAGAGGGACAAGAAAAGTTAGATTTACGATTTACCTTAGTAGTTTTGTGTTATCAAGCTTTCTTTCGGATTTTACCTATACTGATCGCGATTTCACCATCGCTGTCTCTCTTTCACTCCAACGTAGTCCGATAGTGACAAAAATTCAGCATTTGACAGCGTCTTAAGCCGTCGGTCCCGGTTGTTGTCTTAGGATGGCAGTCGTTAAAGCATGGTGGTAGGGCATTTTGCGAATGTCCGCCTGACTAGCTACCACCCTCAAGTAGAAAATTCTGTCGCCAAGCACCTAACGGTGTGTTCCGGCAGCTGTCCTTAAGAGCCAGTACTTCCAGGTTAGCCTGAACAATATCTTCGACCACATCATCACTTACCATCAGGTGAGATAGTGGCCAAGGCTAGCCTGTCACTTTTGGGTATACTCGTATCGTTCGATATCCATTACACGTTCCATTTCATATATCTCTCTTTAACATTTATCTTAATAAGTTTAAAAATGATAAATATTCGAAAGATTAAAACACCAGTTGAAACGTCGTCTTTATTTGTCGGCGACACATGCCTGCTCTGAACATCTCGTGTAATTAAATCAACTGCACACATATACAACACATGTGTTGCTGAATTAAAATTTATATCTTAATAAACCACACGCCTTTAATGACTCCTTACAAATCCTCGTATTAATACGGCCTTGGGAGTATATTTAGACGATTAGTATTGTTGATGGGGTCTCTATAGTAGATGTTGTCGATGGCCGTTACTGAGCTTCGGGCTGTTTAGAAGTCATAGTGTGTCGTTTTTATGGTTCATTTGCAAAATATACGAGAATATGTATTGCCTTCTAGGAATGCTTTGGCTATTTGTATGTTCTTCGTTTATCAAATCAGAATTAGCATAAAATAGACGAGATTATAGCATTTTAACGTTTTTAAACGTGCTTTCGAGGAAGGTCATGTCATGCATGACAGTAATTTTTCGTCGTGACGGTCATATTGTATTGATATTCGAGGCGTGGCTATGAAGACCTGAGTTCCTAGGTTTGATCCCAGGGTCTGTCAGTTATTGTGTATTTCTGATAAAGAAATACTTATTAGCAGGCTGGAGTCTGGATCTGTGACTGTGAAGTTTCGCCCCATATTTGAGGAACTAAACATATGAGCGAAACGTGGGTGTTTATTATACTTTTTCTGAACCATTCTTGGAAGAAAACATGATTAAAAAAGAATTGGTACATAATCGGTACTTTTCGGTATCATGGATTCATCATATCTTTAACCTTCGTATCATATCCTATTCAAAACGAACGAAAGTAAAGGTCAAACCTTTTATTGCTATAACCAAACAAAAGTGTAGGATGGGATTGTGGCTGTCAAGCATCATTTCCATTAATATTTGCAATATCCATTATGTATATGTCCTCCCATTTTCTCGCACCATTCTCCAGCAACCTTGATTGGTAAGACCTCAGTAACGTAATATCGAGAAACTAATGAATAAATCCAACCGATCACAATTATACTGCCATGTAACCGATCATACCGAGAGATAAGCGTGTCAAATAAAGCATTTATGATGGAAACCTTGCTGTGTTACAATGGGTTTCTTGATCAGTAGCTAAGACTGCATGATTTAAAGATAAGACGCTAGATGAATGACATGTTGCGCCTACTTCAAAATTTACATGTTTGAGAATGTCCCTAGCTTATTCATGGTGTTCCATACCAAGTACACCAATAGCATATCGTAGTGTTACTTCTCTACCCAAATGACGTAGTTTTTTTTAAATAAGAATACTAGCTTTAACTGTTACGTTAATAAAATCTCTAATAGCTTTCACCACCACTTCGCCTGTAACTAGTAACGTGGAAGTCTATTTCGCGTTTAGAAATTGAAGCTTGTTAATTATGGTGATGCAAATCTTACTGAAATGGATTTCTTTCAAGTTTGTTAAGTATGTCAAATGGAAATTGATGATGAAATCTAAATTTGTGACAAGCGAATTCTCCAATTATCTTAGATGTCTGCACTATTAACATGAGCAGTTAATCATTATGCTTATAAATGATTGAGATTCGGCTTGCATTCTTATCCCACACCTCGAACAAATTGCTGAAGCTGGCTCACTGTTCCTATCTTCCATCTTGCTAATATCTCGTATTATTTTACAATGCAAATCAGGCTATCCTTGCAGCTGTTTGGTTATTAATTTCTCAGGCCGTAAAGGGCTCGGTGTAGGCGCAATGTGTACTTCCTAATTACGATCTACTGTGGTTTGTTGTTTCTACGTGGGCCGTTGCATTTGCTTGCATCGGATATCTTAGCTTAACTGGAAGGTTAGCTAGATGAGTCGATGACTTTCTCTGGATATTTTAGGGATCATCTTTTCGGATCTTCCGAATACGTAATTAGGGTTCAACAAGCGGAAGTTCTTGGTGAGAATACCGGAATCTATACTCTGATTCTATGATGACGTGATCGCTTCCAAAATAACTGCTTAATAAAGATAACCATGAGATGGTTCTAGGTAATGGAAATCTTTTGTATTGAATTTGCTCTTACTCCTTGTTCTAAAACTATATTTGATTTTTTCTATTTGCATAGTTATCTGATGTTTCTTTTGATAGGGATTTCTGTTTGGAGTAATCCATCTATTGCTTCACTATTGTTCGAGCAAAGAGTTAATCTTGGAAAAGCTCTGCTTTCATCAGAATATTTCGTTGCCCAATATTCAGATTTATGGCATACATTACTTAATTTTAGTCTTACAAATGTTGCTTAAGCTTTCGGAGCCAGTTAGGAATTTCAGTGTGAACCAAGCATTTGATTTACAAAGTTCAAGCTGAGCATGGCAGAAATGAGTCGAAGTTCCGTTTATAGATTTAGGCTGTAGCATCTCAAGACGGCTTGTTTAGAACTATAGTATTTATAGTGGTTTTATATGCCACTTCCATACAATATTGACGTGTAGCCACAACGTCGCCTGTACAACATCACCTTTGCGAATCCATTAGTTACGCGAGTTTAGTGCGTTCGGCATTGTTCGTTTATGAGCTAACGGAAACGAACGAGTGCGCTTTAGTTCATACTGATATAGTATAATGTGCTAGGGTAGACTTTGTAATACTTTACGCGTAGTACAGACCCAGCAACTTATCTGTTCAGGTGGCAGAAAAAAGAACTACAACATTCCTTCAAATTGTGACAGTTTGTAGTTGATTTCCTTGATCAGCAGCGCCCTCGCGAACTGCACAGTTAAGTTGGTGGTACTATAACTAGTGAAATGAGGATCCATGTTAAAGTTATGTCTGATATATCAGGTACAGACCGAAAGCGAGCCCCCTCCTATTTTTGAGTTTAGTGATAGCCTACTGCCTACCTAAGCGATAATATTTTACATGGTATTGTTTTACTGTTTAATTTCTTTAAATTAATAAAAATATTTTTATAATTATGTTGTAATTAAAAATGTATGCTTTTCATAATTTTTCCTTTATCTGTACTGTAAGACGTTGTTTCGTACCAAATTTCAAGATTCTGAGTCACGAGTACACGTATGTCGAAAATTGCGGCATAAACGGCTGTATCTTTTGATTGTGTTGGCTTAGGAGTTGATTTTTTCACAACTCGAAGGGACAGTAGACCTGAGTATTTGATATGAATTTCAGCTTGATACCTCCACGCGTTCCTGAGAAAAAGGGTCTCGACAGACAGACGGACAAACGGAGTATGCTCTAACCAATTGAGCTAACATGACATGACATAACATGTCATGTTAGCTCAATTGGTTAGAGCATACTCCGGCTCAAGGAGTGGATGGACGTGGGTTCGAATCCCGCACATGACTTAAATTTTTCCTATCGTATATTTGTGATTTTGTAATGTAATCCGCATAGCAGGCGTTATTGCAAACCTAAGAATATTAAAAAAATGATCCCATAAGGGTTTTTTTTTAAGTACGGAATCCTAAAAAGTAAATAATCAATTTTTTTTTTCTCGCTAAGTGTTCTTTCTCTTCTGGCTTTAGCAATATTTCTATAGACACCTATCTATTAAATATTCAGCCTTTAATCTCCATTGATCCCGCGAAATCTTTACAACACCATAAATGAAGGTATTCAAATAAAAATCTGCGCTTGCGGTTAGAAAGCAGCCCTATTATCAACAAATCAATAACGCTGCTGTCACTGCCTAATGTAACTGATAACAGCGATAACGTAAAAGCTGTCCAGGTGCTGGACAAAGACACAGTAACATGTTACAGTTTTTTGTAGTTGTCCTACTGGTTGGCTTATCTGTGGCTCATAGACACGTGCACATTAGGTATGGGGTATGTTTACATTTTGTGTTATTTTTATCGGTGTCAGCTATGATTATTAACCTCCGTTCGCTTCAAATCATCTCCCTACCCATATTCCAGTTGGTATAGTATTAAAATACAAATCTTTCCTTTTTATAATATTAATGTAGATTATAAAATAAATGGTGGTACATTTTTAATACCGAGGTCAGGTAATTAGGGTGTTTATCCTTCCATTTCCATCTGGAAATAAAGCTGTTTTGTGCTGAACACCCTACTCATTTGTACGTGGTATAAGTAGTGACACGCTGTTCATTCGGAACATTTTATCCATTAACCGCCATATACTGTCACCAAATGGAAGGAGAACAGTCCTTAGATTCTTGCCGGGAAATGTACGTAGATCGTATTTTTATGGTTTCATTAAAGTTAAAGTATTTTAATAAAAATCTGCACTAATACGGCTAGAAAGCAGTTTTATTATCAACAAATCAATAATGGTGCTATCATTGCTTAATATACTTGATAACAGTGATAACGTATCAGCTGTCCAGGGTTTGGAGGATAAAGACACAGCACAGGTAACATGGTGTGTTGTAGTTGTCCTACTGTTTGGCTTATCTGTGGCTAAGACACGTGTTTAATATAGGGTATGTTTACGTATTATTTTAATGTTCCCGTCTAAAAACCGGACGTTTAAGTATATGTTGTGAAGGATCTGACGTAGTTCAATTTACTTTCCGTTTAGAGTATAATATGTGGTAGACAAGAGTAAGTTTTTCATCTATCTTTCTTAGAGGAGCTAAAGATGGAACGTTCCAAAATACTCTCCATTCAATTTCACTCTCATCGTATTTTCCAAAACTTATCAGAGCGCTTGGTCCTTGCGGCGCGTGATCAAAATGCTGGCACCTATTTCGCTCAAAGAATAAGCATTGCAATTCAACGGGGCAATGCTGCCAGCATGCTGGGCACGCTGGCAACTAGTAGTGGGCTAGAGCATTTGGACTGCCTATGAGTCTGCGATGACTTATAGGGATCTAAATACTTTTACTGTAATAGCTGTAGCGTTGTATATAGTTCATAGTATTTTGTTAATAAAGGCATACCGCCGGTAAAAAAGACTCCTCAATATGCCTAGATCGAGTTTTATAGTACTTCGGCCAATTAGCGCGTAGTAGCTCTAATAATCTAGACCTTGCTGGTAACTGGAAAAAATGAAGAGAAAAGGCCAAGACGACGAAGCCCTAAACGATAGACGAATCAGGGATCGGAACAACTAGAGATAGCTCTCTGCAAAGCTCTCCATCAGGCAAGTGACAGAAATCGATGAAGAGAAACAGTCAACAAACTGCAGCGTAGGAGTCACGATCCCTTTACAGCGTAAGAGCCACGAGGAGGAGGGAAGGATTGAGAACGAGGAGTAGCGTATAATTAACTGACTTAGTCAATACGATATTTAGGAAGTGATATTGTAGGTACATACTCGTAATATCAGTATCACTGTTTGTATATTATCTTCTATCGTTTAGTATCGAGACTGATATCCTAATAATCATACAAGGCTGACCACCGGCTGCGATAACTTGATAACGCACCCTTGGACAGTACTGGGCATGTTGAATGCTCGCCAGTCAAGCCAACTGTCATGCACCCACGGTATGAACCGAGAGAAGTCCATCTTTGCAAACTTATCCATAGCAAAGGGCTAGATAGATAGAAGTTCTGGTCAAACGCGCTGTGTTTTATTGTCACTTATGTCTACATACAGCAAGGTATTCATCAAGTTTTCATTGTTTCGAAGCAGTGATGGCTCAGTGGCATTGGCTATGAAATGCCGCGCAGCAGGTCCATGGTTCGAATCCTGCCGCGGGCTTGAGCTCACCGCATGGTGGAAGGGCATTTTGCGAATTCCCGCCTGGCCAGCGAACACCCTCAATTAGAAAATCTGTCGCCAAGCACCTATCGGTGTGTTCCGGCAGCTGTCCTTGAGAGCCAGTAATTTTAGGTTAAGCCTGTTATCACCTTGGACCACGTCATCAATTACCATCAGGTGAGATTGTGGTCAAAGGCTTACCGATCAGAAATTAAAAAATATGGCTTGGAAAAAATGGAACAGTTCTTGTTGTTCTAGTATAAGGGTTAATAATAAATATACCTTGAGATAAAAAAAAACATTCTGAGTAGGTTAAAGTTTTTACACGACTGCGCTGCGGGAAAAAGTCGATATAGCTTTACAAAAACACTTCACTTGAGCTTTTATGGTACTGTGTAATTGTTCCTGATAACTATAATCCTTCACCTCATACACACACATACACAGGCACCTTATAGAAAAGCTACCATCTTCGGCTACTTGTCACCTTCCATTGGGAGAATTCGTGGTCGAATGCATGCGTGGTCTACTATATTTCCCGGTATTGATAAGATATGAATTAGTACTGACAAATAAACGATAGGGAATTAATATTGATTAATACTACCTAATGCAAACTTAGAATCGGAATAAATTTCATATCAGGTATAGAATTGTCATCCATTCTATCTATTTATAACTCTGCTATGTATAGCGCATCGTTAGTAGTATATGCGTAGGTATTAAATATACAATATTACAATAAAAGGACAAAGTCGAAATTATAACTTCAGATTGGCAGAATACGTCCACCCGATAAAGGCAAAAATCTTTCGTTATTTATTTGACCATTTCATAGCTAATGCTACCCTTTGACCACTATTCATCTGACGATAAGTACGGATGCGGTCGAAGATATCTTTCAGGGTAACCAAAAATTAACAAGCTTTCAGAGAGCTGTTGGAGCGCACCGTTAGGTGTTGACGACAGATTTTCTGCTTGAGGGTAGTAGACAGGTAGTAGAACATTCGCAATACGCCCTTCCAGCATGCTATAACGACTGCCATTCTTAGATAACAACCGGACCGTCGCCTAACGTGCCCTCCGAAGCACGGAAGCGCTCAGTAGTAATGTCACTAGCGGTCACCCATCCAAGTTATGACCGCGCGGAAGTTGCATAACTTAGAAAGGGAATAATACCATTAGGTACGATCAGCGGCTTCTGAAGAACTGCCATCTTATACTGCTATCAAGACGCCTGCCAAGCGCGGGGATGTCAAACCTCCCTCATGTGACAAGCATTTGTTCAATAGTGTGCCATCCAAATCCAACTACCGGGACTAACATAACGAGTCCTCCGAAACACGGAAGCGCTAAGTAGCAAATGCCACTAGCGGTCACCCATCCAAGTAATGACCACAGCTTAACCTAGTTGAACGACCAGGTATGCCCTGCTGCGACTGCTTCAGATATTAAAGTTTACTATTTGCACATTATGTATACCATATGTAAAAAAGCTATTCTAATTTTAAAATAGGATTATCCGCCAGCTAATTTCTTTAAACTTAAACATTAAGTAAACAATAAGCAACTATAACAATTCGGATAAGTAATTAAGTCTACTTTGATCCCATATTATAATCCGCTGCACCGGACTTGAAAAACAACCATTGTTCTCAAAAATAACACAGTAAAACTTTTTCCTATCTAATTAACCGTATTCTCTATTTACTGATCCATTATTTAGTTATTTTTAACTGTTTCTTTGTTCAAACGAGTCGTTAAATTCGGTACATTGTCTTAGAGCGCGTAAAAACGTTTTTATTGTACTTTTAAATAAGTTTATACTGTGGAACGGGACGACGGGCGCCGACAAATCGCTTTTAAAATAGCCAATTGATTAACAAGGTTTGGATATAACAGAAAAGAAATCTGTAATTTGAGGGTAGGGTGTTCTCTAGATCCGAAACGAAGTTGAGTCGAGGTATTGACTGGTGAACGTGGTTTGTATTCTGTGTCTCCAATTGTAGGTTTTATATCTCCAGAAAAATATTCAAAATAGATTTAGAGTAAATTCTACATAAATTCCTAAAGCCGTATTTCTGATGTCATGGATTCTTATTCATCATCTCTCAACTGCCGGAAGACGTCCACTGTTGAACATATGCCTCCCCCATAGAACGTCACAATGATGGCTGTTAGCCACTTGAAATGGCTATACGCAACTCTTATGATACCGTCAGTCGACCTAGTGGGGGCCTACCAACTCTACATCTTCAGGTGTAATGTGTTTCTTATTCAGTAAAGCTTAGATCAGTTAAATGCTTTTCCGGGTAGAGTTAAAATTGCTTAGTTACATTATTTGGAAAACTTGCTAAACTATTCTAATCTTTGAAAATACCTTTAATCTCTCCTAGCAACAATCCATTCAAATCCGGATTATTAACTCTGATATTACGAAATAACTAACTGATCCATACCGATAAGTAATACTTGTACTCTAAAACTGAACTATGGTTCTCGCACACTGATCAACCTGGCACCGTAACAACATAGCCTCAACTCAAGCTGTTCAGTAATGTTATATGAAACGCGCACACTAAATAATACCAATCGGCCCGACTCGATTCGGGACACACTCCTAAGATATAGCCACGAGAATGAGGCGACCACATGATCTTCTATTTCTAAATCGAATATTAAACTACGTCTCCATTGATGCTTGAGTATTTTATTACATGACTATATCAGCCGCATAATCCATTGCTGAACACAGCCTCCACAATACAGGGGGCTTACCACAATCCCCACGCTTGGCAGGCGGCTTGGGGATCGCAATATGAGATATCAGTTCCTTAGAAGATGCTGCTGCCCACCTTCTGGTGTGTTACCCTTAGTCACCTCTTACGACATCCACGGATAGAGATGGGGGAGTGACTTTCTAGCCTGGCACCCCACGTGTAGCCTGGCACCCCACAGACATTATTACATTAGATATATAATTTTATTCCTGTACAAATATTTTGTGTCCGATAAAATAAACTCGCCTAGTGTACGATTTGTCGAGATGGGAACAAATCGTTCATACATATCCGATACGATATGTCTGCTTTGGCCTCAAGGCAGAAAGAGGTCAAAGAGGGAGAGACTGACCACAGTGTCAATCACAATCAATTCCAATCAGGATAACTATCTAGTCTCAAGTTAAACGCGAATAATATCGAGTCCGGAAAAGAGAAGAGAGTATCTTAGCCACAATCAATCCAATCGTTGCTTGATGGGAACTCAGATAAATAAAGAAGGTCAGAGAGCACGACGCACGATAGGTAATTCTAGGTTAGCCTGAACAACATCTTCCACCACAACATCACATACTATCAGATGAGATAGTGGTCAAATGCTAGCCTATCAGCAATAAATAAGTAAAGTGAAGACAAGACAAAACCATGGTCCTTCCATGCTATCCCTATTAACAGGGAGGCAAACGTGACAGGGCGTGGAGCGTGAAAGGGACAGTATGATAGAAGCATGGCTTTTTTGACTTGACTTGTATCGTGCGCCGTGTACATCTCTATTTATATAAGGTTAGAAAGAAAATACATATTCTTTTCTACAGCTTCTTAACTATAACATATTCTATGAAAATATAGTCTTAAACGAAATTAGATCGACGCAATTAAATCAACAGCAACAAACAGAACCAGAATCGATTGAGACATAAAACCTCCAACTATCGATTACAACTCAATCGAGTCCCGTTACGATTTTTTAAAAGCAGATTGATAAATAAACTGTACAGACTAATTTT
Source organism: Plagodis pulveraria (assembly GCA_963890685.1). Lineage (NCBI taxonomy): Eukaryota > Metazoa > Arthropoda > Insecta > Lepidoptera > Geometridae > Plagodis > Plagodis pulveraria. The sequence continues at coordinate 7,690,176 of OY982975.1, forward strand.
ATTTTACTGCCAATGGAATGCGATAAATGATTTTCTATTTATCGCTCTAATGTGGTTTTCACTTTTTTATGTGACTCGGTGTGGCTGTTAGACATATCGAGTAGTCATTAGTTTATGACGTCATCAGACCACTTTTCTTTGAAGGTATCTAGCGCCTTAGTTGGTTCATGTTACTCGGTTTACTTCTAATCATCTTCCTTCTCTTGAACCACTCGTGTGGGGTTTGTAAAACATATAGCAACACACAGGGCAACATTAGATAGATAGATAACTCTTAATTGTACACCGAAATAACATAAGCATTATAAACAATAACATACATTTAAGTAATGTTGTAAAATTGGCTGTCTTATCACTAAAAAGCGACCTCTTCCAGACAACCTTTGGATGGAGATAAATTCAACATTAGGTTAAGAATAATAACAAATATGTTAAAAGTATTCTAAGAAAACACTAAATAATAATAGAACACTTAAAAAATATAAAAGTTATATCTAGTGACAATTTTGCCTCATTGTTACTAGATATACTATTGTTTATATTTTTCGATCTTGCCCGACGTAGAAAATAAATATGGAGAATCCAGGTTTTGATTAGCAAAAAACATAAAGTCCTTCATAGGTTATTGTGTGCGATTATATAATAAAAAAACCTAAAGAAATTACGGTTCTCATAGAACGAAAATTCAAGGTGCATTATGAAAATATTTTTGGTATTTGATAAGCGTATTTTACAATTGGTGATTGCTTAGAAGACAACAATGCTTGGGGAATGCCACCTCTATCAAGCCAATGTCAGTCACATATGTAATAAAACTAATAAATATTGGAATAATTGTATAATAGACTTATTATTCAATTTGTATTTTACTGCCGATAGGTAAGGCTTTGACCACAATCTCACCTAATGGTAAGTGAAGATGTGGTCGAAGGTGTTAAACAGGCTTAACCTAGAATTACTGGCTGTCAAGGACAGCTGCCGGAACACACCATTAAGAACGTTAAGTTGTAAAAGAGTAAAGACATACTAACTATATATTGGCCCCAAATTGCTTGCCCGTTCTTCTCGAAGTGGCTCCATACCCTATTTGCTGAATGCGAGAGTAGAAATAGTATGTTATAGTATTATTTAGTAGCTGACCTCGGGGCTAAAAATTGAAATGATTTTTACTTTGACTTTGCGGTGGATCTGAAACTTACGTATATAAGATTTCAGCGTTATTTTGTTTTAAAATTTTTGACTGCGAACTATCTACTTCAGGATAAGTACAGTTTCTTTTGTTTAAACAGTTTTTTGTTCCACACGGTGTCTTCAAGTCACTAAATTTAAATATTACCACCCGGACCCCCTCCCTGCAGTTTTACGCCGTCATAAATCGGGCCCGCTCGTCAATTACGCGTACTATAGTTATTTCTGGCTGTTTAATTACTGCGCATACGCAGACCGGCGTCGATTCTTTAGGGATTCCTTTTTCAAAACATCGATTAGCCGTTTAACCGCTATCATTACTCTTTTTTAATCGCCGTTTTCTTGGTGGTGAGATTTTGTGTTAGTAAAGTTCTTTATTGAGGTTGATTCTAGGTAGTTTAGTTTTTATTGCTAGAGTTTTTTTTTAACATTTGCTATTGGAAGAAACTTCATGTCATTTGTTTATTGTTTTTATTCTTAGATACCTACATATTTGCATTTTTACCGTCTTCTTCAAAGTTCGTTTTGCGACGGCTGGTACACAGGTGTCAGAGAGAGAGTACAGATAAAATTCTTGGTGTTAGGACAAGTTTTTCTGATTTAGGGTGGTAGCTGGCCAGGCAAACATTTACTTCCCTACCACCATGATAATCAACAGATATTGAAAAGGAAGAAGCTAGAAGCTAAGTCATCTAAGACTAAGACTCAAAGCCTCGGATACCGGATGGAACTGTCACCGTTCAACAAACGCATAAATAATAAACTGCAAAGTCAGTCTTGCAGTTAAACAGCTAAGAACTGCTCTATAGCTAATACTGCTTAGCATCGGGACAGCATCACGAAACTCACACAAACACCTCGAGCTGACTAGACACAACACAACCCTAAGTGTGTCCATGACTGGTTTGTATTGCAATAAAGTTTTATTCTTCAGAAGATGAACAAAGCTTACAAACACCGTACGAAACCACTACAAAGCAGTTTTATCTAAATACTCTCCACATTTATCTCTCTAAGTTAAATTCTTCAAATATTGTCTTCCGTGAGTAATCTTAACACATACTGGGTGTCAGCGTAGCGGTGGCATTTTTATGTCTTGCTGGATGCCAGCCTTATCGTACACCCCTCACAAAAATCCAGCCTAAACTGACCTGTATTATTAAGGATTAAGGGTCTACTTTTGTGAAGGACTGTACAGTGCCAGTGGTTTAAATGGCGCCTGAAGATGGCCGACAAAAGGGCTTAAGAAATTCTTACGAAATTGTTATCACTTAAGCTGACTGGTGTTATGTTGTTGAGCCAATTAATGCGTAATTTTGGTGCGTTAATAAACTGGTGAAAGATATGTTAAGATACAATGCGTATCATTAACGAGATCATATGATGTGATGTTCCTGTGAATCTTGAGATGATGAGAAGAAATAAAGACGTATCTACCTCGATGTAATTAAGACCAATCCCGTTTAATTCCGGGCTAGAACGCTTAGAAGCATCTCATCTCTCCCAGTGGGAGTCGTAAAAGGCGACGAATAAGCAGCATGCCGCTACCGAAAGACTTTCCACTAACTGATGTCGAAGTGACATTGGCCGCATAACATATCACATCTACAGGCATTATGTCTACCGTTGAACAAACTCATCATCACGATTAGCAAGCGTCTTGGGGAAGGCAGTGTAATAAGTCAACTTTATGGTATGTTGACCATCGTTGCCTATGTTTCCCAAACGAAGAAGGAGGCGTGCCATTCTACCCTGGCACCTCACCAGGAATGCCACAACCAATGTATGGCTGCTTATTATTTCAATTCCCTGTTTACCTAAACGAAAGGAAACGCGTATCAGAGAGACCCCAAGATAGATTGGCATCACTCATGTCTGCTGCAATTTTGATTGAGCTGTGCCACAGATTAGGTAATAGTATGTATCGGGCGTATGTTTATTAAATCTGGACTATAACTAGACCTGCCAACTTCCATCTCTTAATTCAGTCTTATTTTAATCTTAATTCTATACAATTTTAATTCGCACTACCACATATCACTAAAGCAAACTTACATTAAAACTTCAACGTGAGAGCAGGCTGCATGCATTGAATCAAGGTATTTGTGCGATAGAGATATATTATTGTTTTGTGACGGCCAATGTACGAATCTTAATATTAAAAGGTGGGAGTTGAGCCCCTGGATCCTTAAAAATGTAACATAATTCTTTGTCTCGTAAAAAGAAGCAGTAGTTCGCATCCGCGAATGATAATTACACGAAACCATAGAATGCGCATCAAAACGTTTTCGTTTTTGAAGTTCCGTACCTAAAGAGAAAAACAAAGCCGTATTAACGACTGCTGTCTGTCTGTCAGAGTATGACACAGGTCTCTCTACCTCGTAAACGGGATGAATACCTGGAATTTTGATGTATTAAACTTTGACCCAGACTCGTATTGAAGAAATTCAATTATTTTTCAGGGGCTCTCTAATGCATGAGAAGGTTGCCGGAACTACTTTTAGGATCCTAGCATGTAGGATGTCATAATCTAACTAGAGCTTATTGAATCCGTAAATAAACAATAAGGTGGTCAAACAGTCAAAGTTGCCAATTTTAGATCAGTTTTGTTACGTGTTCTACCTCAAGAACTATATTAGTTAGGAATCTGAAATCACGGTATGTTAAATGAACAATATCCTGTTTAACCAACAAACACTGAAAAACCCGATTTCATATATATAAGGTCCTTACATATGAAATTGGCGTTTTTCGTACTGGCCACTTTAATCACGAATTTCTCCTCTTTGGTAAGGAATTCCAAATTCAAATTTGTACAGCTATAGACTCATGTATTTGTGCTTCGATGATCGTCATTCATTTGTTTTTTTTCTTCTGTTTTTTTCTGTTTGCGTCACTCATTTTACATAATGGAAAACCTTAAATATCGCATTATTTACGAGTACGAGTTCCGCCGTGGCACTAGTGCTGCGGAAACAACTCGAAGGGTGAATGATGTGTATGGCGGTCGTGTTGCAAAAGAAAACACAGTTCGTTTTTGGTTCCAACGTTTTCGTTCTGGAAATTTCGACCTGCAGAACAAGCCCCGTGGACGGCCTGAGACTCAAGTTGATAATGAAGAGTTGAAGGCTATTGTGGAAGCGGATCCATCGCAAACCACGTCCGAGTTAGCTGCAGGCTGCGATGTTAGTGATAAAACTGTTTTAATTCACTTGAAGCAAATTGGGAAGATTAAAAAGCTTGAAAGGTGGGTACCTCACGAATTGACTGAAACAAACCGGCAAACGCGCGTCGACTGCTGCGTTACATTACTAAACCGGCACAATAATGAAGGTATTTTAAACCTAATCATTACCTGTGATGAAAAATGGGTTCTTTACGATAATCGGAAGCGCTCAGCGCAATGGTTAGATCCTGGCCAGCCAGCCAAATCCTGCCCCAAGCGAAAATTAACCCCAAAAAAGTTACTTGTAAGCGTTTGGTGGACTAGTGCCGGTATTGTTCATTACAGTTTTTTCAAATCTGGCCAGACTATTACGGCTGATGTCTATTGTCAGGAATTGCAAACCATGATGGAAAAGCTAGCGGCTAAACAACCTAGGCTGGTCAATCGCTCCACGCCACTGCTGCTTCACGACAACGCTAGACCACACACTGCGCTACAGACGGCTACTAAATTAGAAGAGCTTCAATTGGAAAGTCTAAGACATCCTCCGTACTCCCCGGACCTTGCTCCAACAGATTACCATTTTTTTCGAAATTTGGATAACTTCTTGCAAGGGAAAAAATTCAACTCCGATGGGGCAGTCCAAATCGCCTTCAAAGATTTTATTGATTCCCGTCCGACTGGTTTTTTTTAGTAAAGGGATCAATGAACTACCTATGAGATGGCAAAAGTGCATAGAAAATAATGGTTCATACTTTGATTAATTAAATATATTATATTAAAAAATATTCGACTTTTTGTTCCTCCCATACAAAACGCCAATTTCATATGTAAGGACCTAATATATATATATATATTTTTTTGGAACTTTAATATATCTAGACCCAACTTGCACATATATATATCCAGTTTTTATCTCTATAATTCAGATCTAAGCGCAAAGCGGATTTGCGCTAACCAAATTTGTCAATCAAACGCGCCTAGGCGCTACATGTGTACAACACGCCTCAGTTTACTTGTTCCAATTCCCTATGAATTTATACGTTAACGCAACGTCATTCACTATCAAATAGGAATTCGAATATGAATCCATCATTTCCCCAACTCGACCTGACCCGTTGACTCATGTTCTCGAACAAATGTTATCTGTCTTCTTTTGTTTGTTTCTCAAATCATACCGAGAAGCCAACCAGCTTCAAAGATCTCCCCCACCCCGTCGCACTACAACAAACTTGGTACAAACAACCGATTCTATTAATCTCAACAAAGGTCTCGTGTCAACGGTCGACAGTTACTGTGCTAGCGTTAGTGTTGAGGTGATTTTCTCTCGTGTATTTGAGCCGTTTTGAATGTTATAACAAGTTTTATGATTGTTTCTTTGATTGCTACGTATTAGTGAAATGGTTTCGCTGCTTGGGATTAATACGTTTCAGTTTCATTTGCTCAAGTTCTACTAACTTACTCGATTTTCGACGATATCTATGAGTAGTAATTAAACAACTTTATAGGGTTTAAATCGCGTATATTTATCATTATTTTTGTCCCGACGTTTCAAACACTTTGCAGTGATCGTGGTCACGGGGTGACTAATTGGTTCTATTTGTCACATGAGTTATTAAGAAATTATTTGTCCTAAACCGTTTAAAGTTGTTTAATTACTATGTGTAATAATCGCTAAAACCTATGACGATATCTATGGACTTTCGGTAATTTGTTAACTTCACCATAAGTGACTGTCATGGCTCCTAAAGTCTCTACTCTTGATTTTTTTTAAGCTGACAAATTTTATTATTTTTATATTCGCAATAATGCATCTACTGCGGATTAGATTACAAAATGAAAAATTTACGTGAGGATGAATTATAGTCTTTACAAAGTTGAACTATAGGTGTCGCTCCATCCCCCATACGATGGTTAAAGAACGAGTGGAAAAATTTGAGTTATGAGTCATTTTCATGTTGGCTCAGTCGGTCAGAGCACACCCTGGCTACAGGGATTTTGAAATCAATTGAATGTAAGTGTTATTGAAATTTAAATTTTTTTTTTTTTCAAAATTAAATTTTTATAGGAAGGGCATGTAAGCAGTAACCTTGTAGAAGTATAGCATGAACGTTTATGCAACATAAGATGTGTGAAAGAGATAAAATAAATGCAGTATTGGTGTGCGAGACAGTGCAAAGAAAATAATGTAGTTCGGAACGTAAGAGATCGCATGAACGAGATGTATAGATATAAGATAGGTAGGTAAGAACGAGAAAAGAAATAAAAGTCAATTGAAATGAACGTCTTCGTTTTAGTTCATACTTTACATATTAGCCTTTGAAAGTATATTCAAGATTTACTTAAGTATAATTTTCTTAAGTACTTTAAGTAATTATTTTCAAGTAAAACTATTTTGCACTTGTCAGAGTTACGTAATGTAACTTTCAATTCAATTGAAAACTAGGGAGGCTTGTCCTCCTGTTGTTTGTCGTTTAATAATAAAATATACTTGTATTCTTTAAAGACGAGGCGACTAAGGAAAAAACTTGCCTAATGAGCTACAATCCACCAGTAAGATGATGTGCTGCTACACATTGTGACCGGCCTTAAAACTAAAACCAAAGCTTTTTACAACTATTTCCTTGTGTTGTCCTGTGTGTTCCTATTGGAAACAGGTAACGAAAATAACACATTACCAGGAGGCAGGTCTCTTTAGCAACCCGTCTTGGCGGGTACCACCAGCCCCACTTTTCCCAAGACTTTTGTTAAAGTGTGCAGTGGCATCTGCTTTTCTGGGCGATCGAGACGTAAGAAATATTGCCTCGGGGTGACGAACGCAGTGCATGAAGTAAAGGTGACACAGCAACTGTAATGGGCAGGTGTAGGCACTTTCCGTATAATCATTAAAAAAAGTTTGTTTTGTCTGTGAAGACAAGTACCGATTCCGTAAATGTGACAAGAGTAGGCATATGATATGAACTTTCAATTCAACCTCAAACCGGATAAACTATTTTCACACTACCCGCATATTTCAAATTCTTACTTGACACTAAATACACCTTATTTCAATAATACAAATTGCTACAGCTTGCATTACCATGGAAAGGACATATTAGTATAAGTTTATGCTCGAACGCTTCTACGATATGCGTTTTATTTTGCAATGGAACTGTAAATACATGTAAATGGTGTAAATTAGACCAACCGTATTATGCTAAACGAGTTTTATACGAACTACTTTTTTATTTTTTAAACTTGGAATCCTATCTTGGAGTATTGATTCAAATATTCAAATAGAGAATTTGTAATACTGGCACAGAATAGCTGAATGTATTGCTAGCGGTAGGCGTACTAAGGGCGAGTTAAACTAATCTAGGGTTTAATTGTTACGCGGATAAATCAAGGGTATATTCCATTTGTCGCTAAGAACGTTATTTTCGATAATGTTGATCACATTCTGCGTCTATGGTTGTGATCACTGTGATCGTTTGTAACTGTCATCCCCAGTTCCATTTAGGATAAGAATGCCATTAAAATTTGCCACTTCTGTCACTTTTGACATTATATGTAGCGTTCATGGCGAAAATAACGCCAAGACCCATGTGGAGCAACTTTTTGGGAGTGTAATCGTTTTTAGCGTTTTTAGTGAATCTCACTTCAAATGGTAAGCACCCTTATATTATAAGGGCCAATTTTACCAAACTTTTATTTCTTTAATTGGCGGTTAACTTTATAGTATAAACCATTTAAATGTGACAGGTCTCTATTATGATAGAACGTTAAATCTAGTTGCAGATTTTAAATATGTTGTATTCTTACCCAAGAAGACTCCTTAATTTAAATCTTATCTTGTTGTAATAGCAGCTGTGGATATCGAGTCCGTATGTATTATATTATAAGTCGTAGCAAAAAGTGGCTTTATTTGTTTTAAGTTTATGGAGTTAAACCGCCAATATCATCGGTATAAATTTTTAATCTTCGATTAGTATTTTTCCAACATCTGTCTGTCTGACTTTACCTAAGTACTTTATATAAAAGTCAATAGCAAATTTAAAATACTGTTATTTGACGTCTATGGTGACATTCAATCGCATTTTAATGGTTTATAGTATAAAGCTATAGACGAGAAGTTACGATCTCTCCAGCACAAGTTCTGATGAATGTTACCAAGACAGATTTATCAACTTTAGGGCCTAGATCAGATGTACCTAGGGTTACCAGACGTCCGGGAAATCCGGGATAGTCCCGGAATGGGGTGTCTTGTCTAGTGTCCAGTAATTTCTCTCTGTACTGTCCCGGAATTGAAGAGTATTAGGTTTCTCACAAAAATACGGACACAACAACAGCAAACAAAATCCCGCCTGTCCTTTAAAATTGCTGTAACACACTTCGCACCTTCATCAGGTTAGACTGCGGTCAAATATTTGCTCATATAAATTTAAAAAAACGTTCAGCTCTAAGTACCAACTTTCTTTTTTACCCCAGATATGACCAGGAATTGATATACCTTGATCTGGCAACCCTAGATGTACCGCAGCCTATTATCCATTAACCCAATTTATTCATTTCACAACTTACTCTTGGAATAACTATAATTGATCACTGCGCATTTATACAATAACGAAAGAAACCACTTGCGCTCGTGACAAAACAAACGAGCCAAGATACGGAATCCACATTTTGACACCGCGACCGTATTCCGATAAATTAAATCAACCCGCTCCGGTAATAAACAATTTCAATTTATTACCGTTCAAATCAAATGTACCGGAGATAACATAATGTGGAGGACGTTATATTTGATTTTTTATTTGATTTGTTTGCGGACGCTACTTTTTGGAAAATGAAGACTTGTGATGAATTAACAATAAGCCTTACCTACCTGTGACGAATTTACACTTTTTTATGTGTGTGGCAAGTTAACTTTCAATGTATGGAGCTCACAAAAGTGTGGCGAATTTATGTTGTGGCGAGTTTACAATAACCCACTAAAATTGATCACTGCGCATTTTATTTTTATGGGGTAGGAGGGCGTACGTGCAGGCGTTTCACCTGGTGGTAAGTGATCACCGTCGCCCACAATGATCACCGTCGCCCACAGTGATCACCGTCGCCCACAGTGATCACCGTCGCCCACAGTGATCCCCGTCGCCCACATTTATACAATAACGAAAGAAACCACTTGCGCTCGTGACAACAAACGAGCCAAGTTACGGAATCCACATTTTGACACCGCGACCGTATTCCGATAAATTAAATCAACCCGCTCCGGTAATAAACAATTTCAATTTATTACCGTTCAAATCAAATGTACCGGAGATAACATAATGTGGAGGACGTTATATTTGATTTATGGAAATATTTTTTCGGTAGACTTTGGTTCTTTGTTTCGTGGTTATTAGTGTTCGACTTATCATTGTTATCTGGTATGGAGTCATCAGTTATTTTTAATGTATTTAACTGGCAGACTGCTCGTCTTGAAGCAGTGATAACCGGCAGTACTGTACTGTACTGTATCAGCCGGAAAGTCCATAAACATAGCCTCGACCAATAGGCTTGCCATAGTCCCCACGCTTAGCAGGCGGCTTGGGGATCGCAGTATGATATATCAGTTCCTCAGAAAGTACTGCACCCTCTAGTGTGTCCTTAGTCGCCTCTTACGACACCCATGACTTGAGATGGGGGGGTGACATTGTAGCCCGGCACCCCACGGGCGGCAGTAGTAGGTATAGATTGCCGTACTACAGGAACATGCTTCGATCCCACCCGCCGGCTTTAGCTTCGGCATTTTTCGGACCTAACAGTGTTTTCGGCTGTCCTTGAGAACCAGTAATTATGAATAACAGGCACATGAGACGTAACAAATGTATGTCTCAGGGTGATGGGCGCAATGTCATCTGTAATAGGCAGAGGTTATCAGATAACATCAGCCTTTTTCATTCTTTTTTTTATTGTGAAGGAGCATACATGATGCTCCTTCACAATAAAAAAAAAGAATGAAAAAGATTGAGTCATAATTTTCGATTATTGTTTTACTAACTGCGTCGTTGGTCACAGTGGGGTAAACGTCGCTTTGGAATACCAAGGTACTGGGTTCGATACCCGACTCAGAAATCGAATAACCCACTTTTTATATTAGTTATTCTGTTAGAGGCATTTCCAGTATCAGTCCAGAATCTAATACTGTTATTGGAAGATCTCTCGGTTCGGAGCTCTTTCGGTCATAAAAAAGCGTTATTTTATATGATGAATGTATAAGTCCGTAAAAGATATGCATAGGTTAACATTATGATTTATGAAAAATAACCTTAACACTAGGGGTTAGTTAATTCTCAATTTCGATTTCAGTTATTACTGTTTTTAAAGCTTAGTCATTACTTTTGTTTTAAGCGTTTGTTTCGATTTTAGTCATTACTGTTGTGTTTAGCTTTTGTTTGGTTTTTCACAAAATCTGATCGCGATTTCACCATCGCTGCCTCTCTTTTACTCGTACGCAGTCCGATAGTGATAGAATTTCAGCAATTGATAGCGTCGTACGTTGGACAACTTAATATTAATAACTTATCAAAATCAATGATTCAATTTGCATATAATACTGTACCTTGAAATAACTTTTTATCTAATATAACACATAATACAATATTATTCACTCAGCGTTATCAGCTATATCGTTTATTTTTATTATATCATTATGTTCTCGAGCGTGTGACGCACTTAGTACTAAACATGCGGGCAATCGTATGTTAATATGTTCACCTGCGTTATGTTCAACTGGACTATTAAATACTTTTGCATGGTGGTAGGGCATTTTGCGAATGCCCGCCTGGCTAGCTACCACCCTCAAGTAGAAAATCTGTCGCCAAGCACCTAACCGTGTGTTCCGGCAGCTGTCTTTGAGAGCCAGTTCTTCTAGGTTAGCCTGAACAACATCTTCGACCACATCATCGCTTACTATCAGGTGAGATAGTGATCAAAAACTAACCTATCAGGCATTAAAAAAAAAATTAACAAACGTTCGCGTTTATTATATTATATAGTAAGGAGTAAGGATGTTAATATACAGGATACACATTGTCTTGTTAAGCGTCGCAAGTCGCAACGTTAAACTTTGTTATGTACACCTTAAAATACACTTTATTGGATCAGACAAGAGACAATGTGTAATTGTGATCAATTGTTATTCTTGTATTTTGAATGAGACTTTAAAGATGTTATAATATTGTTGTTTGCAATAACGCCTGCTATGCGGACTACATTACAAAATCACAAATATACGATAGGAAAAATTTAAGTCATGTGCGGGATTCGAACCCGCGTCCATCCACTCCTTGAGCCGGGGTACGCTCTACCCAATTGAGATAACATGATATGACGTCATAACTCGAATCTTTCCTATTTCCTAGGTTAGTCCGATTAACATCATGTGGGCCTCGAGCTTGTTCCGTCAGTCAAGAATGATAATTCTTGACTGACGGAACAAGCTCGAGGCCCACATGATGTTAATCGGACTAACCTCTGCCTATAACAGGTGCATTTCGTCACAAGTCACGAATTGCACCCGTCACCTTGAGACATAGTTAAGTCTCATGTGCCTGTAATTTCACTGGCTCTCAAGGACTCCTGCCGGAACACACCCTTAGGTGCTTGGAGACAGATTTTCTATTTGAGGGTGGTCGCTAGCCAGGCGGGCATTTGCAAAAAGCCCTTCCATCATGCGGTGAAGCTCAAGCCGGCATCGGGATTCGAACCATGGACCTGCTGCGTGGCAGTCCATAGCCAATGCCACTGAGAATCACTGCCTACAAGTTTTTTGATATCTGTGATGAATTGATGTATTAATACAATTTTTTTTTTTTTTTTTTTTTTTTTTATGCCTTATAGGTTAGCCTTTGACCACTATCTCACCTGATGGTAAGTGATGATGTGGTCGAAGATGTTGTTCAGGCTAACCTAGAAGTACTGGCTCTCAAGGACAACTGCCGGAACACACCGTTAGGTGCTTGGCGACAGATTTTCTACTTGAGGGTGGTAGCTAGCCAGGCGGGCATTCGCAAAATGCCCTACCACCACGCTATAACGACTGCCATCCTAAGACGACAACCGGGACCGACGGCTTAACGTGCCCTCCGAAGCACGGAAACGCTCAGTAGTAATGTCACTAGCGGTCACCCATCCAACTCATGACCGCGCGCGACGTTGCTTAACTTTGCTGATCGGTTGAGAACAGCTAAGTAAACTTCGCTACGAGCGCTTCAAAAATTCAACAATTTCTTTGATTTTTGGACACAGAGTAAGTCTTTCTCTTCTAATAATAACAAATAATTTTTAAAATATTTTAAGAAAACACCAAATTAATATTTAAATAAAACACTTAAAAAATATATCTATATTTTTTATATTCTCGATCGTGCGCTCGTAGAGTCAAGACCTGAGCATGCTTCGTGTAGAATCGAAACGCGTCGAAAATTCTTCCGGTTTGGATGCGTGGCGTTTGTGACGTCACGTCGGCTTAACAGGTTAATTGGGCGGAATTGTCTCTAGATATATTTTTTAAGTGTTTTATTAAAATATTAATTTGGTGTTTTCTTAAAATGTTTTTAAAAATATTTATTATTATTAAATATGGGTTTCCGCAAAGTAACGCCTGAATCTATTCATTATCTTTCTCTTCTATTTTTACTTTAAAATGTAATCGAACAAATGCATTTTAGAATGAGGCTATTGAAAGTTGTACTCCAGTAATCTGAGAACACTTAACACGGAGTTAAATCAACGAAGATCGATTGGAGTCATTTATCCATGTCCAGGAAATCTTTTCATAGATCACGGTGATTCACGTGATGATCCCTCTTGAATGCATTATTTTTTTACTACCATTATTATTATTTGTAACTATGATCTGAGAGCAATCGTAGTTTAATTCTAACATTATTTTTGATTAAACTGTTTATCAATAATTATATTTTGCTCTTATAGCACATAGTCACTCGCAGCCAAAATAATTTGCCCTCGTAGCTAATGTTTCCAGAGTTTCTTTAACAAATCTAGGATCTGAATTCTAAATGGAATTATCCTCAAAATATTTATCCATGTCCAGGAAATCTTTTCATAGATCAAGGTGATTCACGTGATGATCCCTCTTGAATGCATTATTTTTTTACTACCACGATTATTATTTGTAATTATGATTTGAGAGCAATCGTAGTTTTTTCCTTACATTTTTTTTATGCCTAGGATAGCATTTAACCACTATCTCACCTGATGTTATGTGATGATGTGGTCGAAGATGTTGTTCAGGCTAACCTAGAATTGCTGGCTCTCGAAGACAGCTGCCTGAACACACTGTTAGGCACTTGGCGACAGATTGTCTACTTGAGGTTGGTAGCTAGCCAGGCGGGCATTCACAAAATGCCCTTCCACCATGCGGTGAAGCTCAAGCTCTGGGCGGGATTCGAACCATGGACCTGCTGCACGGCAGTCCATAGCCAATGCCACTGAGCCATCACTGCTTCATTTGAACTAGCCAGGCGGGCATTCGCAAAATGCCCTGCTTAGTTGTTCTTAATTTAGTGGATTGAAGTGGAAGTCGGTTGATAAACACCATAACAAGGTTGGAGCCGTTTTGACGTTGATAATCTTGTTAGAGGCAATTAATTACTTGGATACAATAATTACTTAATCAATTATGAAGTGTAGGTAAGTGACATACTGTGAATGGTTGAGTGTGTATAGGTATAGGTATCTATAGGCTTGTGTCATGGCGAGTGTTCTGATGTCATGGATGTAGCTCATATTTCCAAATGCGTCATTTTGGCTTCAATACCTGTTATGCAGTACAATGCAGTGACTATTGTGTATTGATCTGGTACCATGATGGTTCAAAACTACCTATTATCATAATATTGTGCGCATGGTACCGACTTCGACAAGTTATTTCACACATTTGAGTGTTGTAGCTTCCATTTTTTGGTAAAATTAAATTTTCTTCCATTTTAGTGACCCTTGCTTCTTATGGGACCGATTGTCCACTGTCAATGACTATATAATCAAAGAAAATACTTTTCAGTTATTGGAGTGTGACTCAAAAACGGCTTGACCGATTTGATGAAATTTAAATGGGACCACGCGGCAAGCATCAGGTTTCAAATAAAAAATAATCGTCAAAATCGGTCCAGTCAAAAGTTCTGAGGTAACAAACATAAAAACAGACGAATTGAGTACCTCCTCCTTTTTTTGAAGTCTGTAAAAATGAATGTGTTTTCTAACGCTCGTAATGTCATCAACTGAGTTGAGCATCGTTCGCTGCGGTCATAACTTGGATTCAGAGCCGCGTCACTGATTGTTTTACTTAGGATGGCAGTCGTTATTGCAAGAGGGCGTATCGCTAATGCCCGCCTGGCTAGCTACCACCCTCAAGTTCAAAATCTGTCGCTAAAAACCTCACGTGTTCCGGCAGCTGTCCTTAAGAGGCATAATTCTAGATTACCCTGAACAACAACTTGGACCATATTATTACCATCAGACGAGATAATAGATGAAGTATTAGAAGTATAATAGAGAAGTATGTATTTTCTTTCAAAGTATTTGTAAATAAATGTGTTTTGTTTCTTCCAAATGCTAGCCTATCAGCGATAAATAAAAATACTGACTATAATTAGTATAAGTACCGATTTAATCTCGAACGTTATGCGGAAGACGTAATTATACATAGATAATGTATTTTATCAGTTCAATAAAAATAAAAAAGCAAATTAACAACCGATAGAGTTCAATGTTAGATATTGGAACCGAGAATTCTGTAATTAACATACTTTATTGGAAAACGTCGCGTTAATCCCATAAACATACGAGACATGTTACCTTTTGTATCACAAACGAGATTTTCATAATAAAAACTGAGAATCAACCGATACACAACACCTGCTCCATCAAATACGAATGATTATGTTAATGCTTCTAAAATTCAAAATAAGCCAAAGAAAGCTTTACTGCTAATGAAACGCGGGCCAATTTTGATTACACGTCAAAAAATAAACGTACACAAAAGCTGGACCGTGTCGGAACGACGAGGTATCGAACAGGCGCCAATTAAGGCAAATGAACGCTTATTCCGTGCACCATAAATCGATATCACGGTTACCTACGAGTAACAGTTACGCCCTTAAAGGATTCGTTTCGATAAACCGTACACCGTATTATATTTACACAATAACCAGCCTTGTTATGAAAGCTGAAAGTGTCAGAATTACGTAACGGTGGAAGCGTCTGTTACGCCCTGTTGGAACGCCCTTAGCGCTAACTAGACGGACAGAGATGAATCGACGTGGTTTTTATGAGTGCAAGCGGGTTGGACTATAAACAGTATACTCTTGAAAAACACTTGTGTGATAACAAAGGCTTGCTTCCACGAAGACGTCCAATAATTTGTCTTTTTAATTTTACGCCGGACTGCCATAGCTTTTAAATATACTATTTTTTTTCTGTTCCTACTCGACCTCGGTAAGTTCCATTAGGTCGAGAGTCTGAGTATTGTGGACGCATTACAAGTACTCTTCGTTTTGAAAATCTTTATGACTTATTGTTCCTTTTCCCGCCGAGAACAAACTTAAAGCGAAGTTTAAAATTCTCATACGTAAGTAGTCCTCGTAACGAGCTCCATCTCCATAACGCTTGAAAGAATTTTTGTACCTGGCAACAACAAATAAAAAATACACTTCGAAACGTGTCGTAATATAATAAGTAATATGAAATAAAACCCGGACTAAGCACAATAAAAATGGAACGGACGTAAAAGGAATCGAAACCTGTTCTGGCGTTCAACGACGATCGGTTTAGTTGTAAAAAAGCTCGTTCCATATAATATTACCCATTACAACCCCGAGAATCACTGTTCGGCCAATCGTCGCAAGGCATTCGAAAATGGTTCGCGACTTCGATTTTTAATTGTTTCGAACGTTTTCGTCCAGTGTTTTGTTACAAATTTAAATGAATTTTATTGATCAGATTTGAATAAAGAATACGTTTGTTATATTTTTAAATAGCTGCTATTCGATATCGGATTCCAATTTGTTCTTAATACCTAAATATGAATTTTGTTTCAACGGTAAACGGTCGAAAAGAATGCGTTTATTGGTTTCTCATTATCATTATCGTAATGGAACGCTGTTTCTACGTTCGGTTTTTAAAACATGTATACATTTTGATGGGCCAATCAAGTGACAAAAAGTGAGGGGATCTTCTATGTTTAGTTGTTTAGCCTGTTCACAATCCTCGACCACATCACTTACAGATATGTTAGGTAACGACCACTTCACTCATTTCATGCGAAAAATGACATTTCGGTAATAGACGCACGAGTATTAAAAATGGGGTTGCAACGATTATCAATTTGCCGATTACGATTTCGATTTACTACATCAATAATCAGCGATTAAGTATAATTTTACTGTGCGAAAAATGTAAATTTTATCCGTATAGCCCTGCTATTTAGTTACTTTTTCATAGCTATCTCTTATATTTTGGAATACAAGACTGCATAGGCTTCAAATGATGAATGCTGTGGAGACACAGCATTCAGTGGTTTAAAATTATAAAGATTCATTGTAAATTGAATTTTAAAAAGATTCTTTTAAAAATTAATTAGAAACCATGCAAAAATTTACGATAAAACTCACTTTTCAATACTACGCTAAGGACACTACAGCAGTGAAATCTCTCTTTTCGATGCAAAAAGCTAGTTCCCGCGTTTGTTGCCATTAAAGTGCGTTACTGCAAAAATGTAGGATATTGTGCTATTCGTAGATATATTAATCGGTAATCGGAAAATAATCATAAAATTATTCGGCTATTCCGATTAATCGTAATTGGACTAACAATCGCCGATTAATCGTGTCCGGTTGCATCCCTAATTAAAAAACAGAGCATTGTAACCGTCACGTATTCGAGCGAAGCTCTACAGAGGGTAATGCCGGTTAGCAAGTGCATGTACCCCTAAAGTCCAAGTTACCCCTTGGTGCGTGCCCGGAACTAACGACCGATTAGTGTAACCAATTGTGGATAATACCGTACTAATAGCCGGGGAGTGGGGTTTATTTTTCGGTTATGATGCTCTTGTCGCGTGTTCATTGTTATGTGACTTTAATTGGTTGTGGGAACTTCGCTCGTTTTTTGGTTATCTTTAGTGTGGTTAGGTCGATTTGAGATGTCAATGTGATGTGATTTGAATCCCGTTTTCTTTTGTTTCATGTAAATTTTCGGGATTGTATAAAGAAAACGTGAATATATAACATAATATAAACGAAAATAGTAAAACTGGCTAGGGCCTACCTATGCTACAAATTGTATTAAAAAAATTGGATAGTATAGGCACTTTCTATTGGTATAGAATCGAATCGAATTTAGCCGGTTATTATTTAACTTCATTAAGGTAGACAAGGGTTTTAATTGCAACCCCCATATCTTCCTGTCATCTGACATCGTGAAAGTCGCGGGTAGCCAGTGGTTACAAGTGGCTAATAGTAGTTCTTCGTGGCGTTCTATGGGGGAAGCCTTTGTTCAGCAGTGGACGTCTTCCGGCTGATGATGATATCTTCCTGTACCTTCCTGTGGAGAAGTCTTTCAGGAGGCGACGAAAGGACATATACCAGAAGGAGAGCAGCAGCGCTTTCTGAAGAATTGCCATCTCACACTGTGATCACCAAGATGCCTACCAAGCGCGGGGATTATCGATGACCCCCTGCCTACCCTAAAAGGACAGGCATTTGTTCAACGGTGGACGTTACGGCTGTTGATGTGATATCAAAGACATACATTTCACCGCGATCTTACCTCTAGCAATACAAGTCGAAGATGTCGGTCGACATACTTTACCCATATTAGAGAACAAAGACGCTGGAAAGTTGTTCCACTCCTTTGCTGTTCGTATGACAAAAGCAGAAGCAATAATTTGCTATGTACGAGTAAACGAAACTGATGACTAGAATTATCAACAGTTCCGAACAGATGAACCTAACTAACCAATCAACCTATCGCCTCTACACCATAACTACAACATAGTTACTATCGCAAACTGTGACCACCCACAATGAATACTAGGAACTAATCTGTGCCAGTTTAGAATCAACCCGCGTAGTAGTAAGTGGTGAATACACAATACCATTCAGATTTAATTCAGTTGGTTCGCGAGCGGCATGGTGATTGGTGATGGGAATGCACGCTGATTGACGTCTTTTTGGCACGGGTGTGTCATATTAAGGTTGAACTGGCCGGTCACTTCTCCACACAAACGTCGTAGGGTGATCACTCCCGTATTCGAGATTTTAAGTCCAGACTTAAGCATTATACCCGTTAATATCGTCATATCTAGGCTTGTATGACGCTAAGATTTTAAAAAGATAATTAAGTTGTAAGTCATGAGCCTTGAAAACTTTATATGAAAATGTTTCGAGGCTCATAATTCTCAACTTAATTATTTTATTAAAATTTCGGCATCATACAAGCCTGGATAATGACGAGATCAATCGCTTAAGTCTGGACTTAAAATCTCAAATTAGGGAGGCGAGTCCAACCGTAACGAAGAATCCTCAACCACAGATTCTGTAATAGTTAGTATGTCATGCGTGAGGAAGTACATTGCTTTAGAACTTTGCAGGGTGGAACAGGTTTTCCGCTTGCACTTTCCGCTAAATATGCAAGTATGCCAGTGCTGCTAGCTTCAATGTGGCTTGAACCAGGGGTCAGGTCTTAGCCTGTTTCTATAATGTAGGATCTTACAAACATCTAAGAAGAGGTGAACACCTTCTACCGAATCCTTAGCTACCTGCAAGTGACATCTAAAACTAACTTATCAATTATCAACAATAAAAAAAACATCAGTATTCACCATTGATATTGTCAAACTTAGAAGATAATTTCCCAAAACCAGACAAGATTCTTACCTCTACTGAACCTTTAACCATACGGTAAAGTAAATAGGTCACGTTACTAGCCCAGTGGAATCATGGAGGGGGTCCAATAACTAATAACAAGAACGTACGAGCTAACAAGTCTAACAGGGAAAATAAAAGGTACGCCTGATGCACACAAAAACGCCTGCGGGATGCGCTGGCGCATGTACCGTTAGCAAGAGAACTGGACTTGATCGTTTATTTCATTAATTAGCTTTAAATGTGCCAACTTTGAATGTTGTTTATGTGACTCATAAATAATACTGTTTACAACTGTCATATTTATGCTGTTCTAGTCTATATGTATATAAGTTTTCTAAATTAGATGTAATTTTTAGTCAATTATCATATCTACTTGTCATTATCAAATTTAGATTACGTGCAGTAAATTAAAACAATACCATTCTATACAACTATTACTACTTTTTGACAGATCTCATTCAATAAGCTTTCAAAATCACCTCTATTTCTTTACGTGATATCAATAATTTTATTGCTTTTGGAAACGAGATAAAGTGACTGTTAATATTAAAACAATTTGAAAGCACTACTAGTTTTAGTATGAGAGATTTGTTTTGATGTCCCCATTACCATAAATCCCAAGCTTACTTAAATACGGAAGCTCATCGGATTAATCTGCTGACGGTACACCAAAAATGTATAGAAAAGGAGATATTTGCTCACACGGTCCGAACGCGTGTGGCCAACACCGGTAGCGTGCGCAAACAACGCTGTTGACTGTACACCGTGGAAGAATGCCCGTGTTTGAGGATCTGGCCCGGCTACCTGGGGGAATTTGGGCGTAGATTTACATATGTTCGAGAACCTACAGCCCATGGGATAGACGTGCTTTTAACAGAATGATTCTCATACAAGTCTGAAATGGGAAAACTGTTTTATCAGAATTATTGTAGGTTCATCAGAACTACATACCAATTGTGATGATGAACAGTTTAAAGCTGGTGAAATTCAGACCCTTACATCCTTAATAAAAAGTTTTTATATCTAAAAATGCGACTAAAGAAGAAAATTATCAAAAACGAGCACCAGCGCTTTCTGAAGAACTACTATCTTACACTGCGATCCCCAAGACGCCTGTCAAGCTTGGTGATTATGGCAAACTTCACATTTCCCATCCCTTTCATGAGGCTTTGATCGATTTCAGTATTTACGATGAAACTTATAAATTATGATTTCCGCATGTTAATCCTTTAGCATCATACATTATGAGAACAATTGAAAATCATTCTTAAAAAGACCGATTTTGAATCGTTCGGTGATAGTTGATAAATGTTCATCTATAGAACCATCTAGGTTTTGTTGGTCTTTACAATGCCTGTGCGTAAGCAGCAAATGTATAGGCTACAATAACTGCATGCATCTGCTCACGGTTAAAGAGGCTTTAATCCATGATGGTCAAGTTTTAATGTAATATATCATCTTGTCTCTAACTCTCTATAAAAAAGCAATTATTATTTAGGTTGTGCTTAATTTCTGGAACGGAAGGCTATGCTGATTCTGGCCATGTGATTTTTTATACTTCAGTATGATGAGATCTGTTGATCTATTATTAGCTTTATATAGATTATCGTGTTTTCTCTTTGTCTCCGAAAAAACAATTATTATTAGTCGAGACTATTCTTAAATCTGTCAGATAAAAGCTATGCTGACTTGGAGTCTATGTGACCTTTTGATACTTCAGCAGGTTGAGTTCGGCTGCTATATTTTTTGCATGGTGGTAGGGCATTTTCCGAATGCCCACCTGGCTAGCTACCACCCACAAGTAGAAAATTTGTCGCCAAGCACCTAACGGTGTGTTCTGGCAGCTGTCCTTCAGAGCCAGTAATTCTAGGTTAGCCTGAACAACACCTTCGACCACATCATGACTTACCATCAGGTGAGATAGGGGTCAAACACTAACCTATCAGGCATAAAAAAAATCTTATGTTTCTAACAGATTCCTAAGAGAATATTGGAAAATATTTCTATAGTACGTAGGAGAGACATCGTATTATTTTATCTCTACTGATTGTCCTCTATTTTTCGAAATGTTTCCTAAGTATTCCAGAGCGTGTATCGAAGTCTTCTAATTTGTTTCACTGCCTCATTTTTTGCCTCAATACCAGGGTATATAACAAAAAAGTTGTACAAGAAATAACTCAGAATTTTGCCCTCTCGAGTGAACACAAATTGCTCACAAGTGGCTGCGTTCGTAATTTAGTAATTTGACTAACAGCCCTCTCTTCTCCAGAAAAAGGGAAGGTTTTGCGCTCAAGTGGGTTCAACTTCTTGAAATGTTACGGAGAGAGAACGGTTAGTTTAACTTGGGTTACCTTTCTCCTAAAAAAGTTGCGCCCCTCTGTATTGTTTTACTGCACCTAGGTTTTTTTTTTTTTTTTTTTTTTTTTTTATGTTATTGTGACTGAACAAGCCCGAGGCCTACCTGATGTTAAGTGGCCTAACCTCTGCCTATAACAGACGCATTTCGTCAACGACGAATTGCACTGTGCCCGTCACACTGAGACGTCCAGTTGTTAGGTCTCATTAGCCTGTAATTTTTCTGGCTCTCAAGGACTGCTGCCGGAACACACCGTTAGGTGCTTGGCGACAGATTTTCTACTTGAGGGTGGTCGCTAGCCAGGCGGGCATTCGCAAAAAGCCCTTCCACCATGCGGTGAAGCTCAAGCTCTGGGCGGGATTCGAACCATGGACCTGCTGCGCGGCAGTCCATAGCCAATGCCACTGAGCCATCACTGCTTCAAAATGTTGCAATGTAAATACTACTACCTACGCGATCATATTACAATCTTCGAATGTATATATACCATTAGCATCTACACCACAGGTCTTAGATTTACAGCCATACTAAGACGTAGTGCCGCCCGTGGGGTGCCAGGCTAGAATGTTACCCCCCATCTCTTCCCTTGGGTATCGTAAGAGGCGACTAAGGGACACACTAGAAGGCGGGCAGCAGCACATTGTGAAAAACTGATATCTGACACTGCGATCCCAAAGCCGCCTGCGAAGCATGGATACTAGGGCAAACCCTCCCATATTGTGGTAGGCTGTGTTCTGCAGTGGACTATCCGACTTTTACAGTAAGACGTAGTGTCTCACAAACGAGTCCGACCCATACATATAAGCATCAATAATTTACTGTGGAGGGACCACACGCCTTTGTGAGTGAATAGGTCTTGTCCTAAGGTCGGTATTTATAAACTGATACCATATCGTTGTGATTTCAGGACCAGTCTCACCGGTAAACACGCAAGACCTGGTCAGCATCGTAATACTGTCTTTAATAAATAAACACATGTCAACAGCATCTCATGTAATGCAGCTCTCAGGAATCAGCATTTACGAGCAATCGAAAAGATGCCGGTAAAAGATCGCTATAGCGTAGAATAGAAACTAAAGTGTGAACAAACGCTATAGTGACACGGTCCCTCAATTGTAATACTTAGATTCTTAACCTTATTTTCAAACCTTTTATTTTTAAAAGTCGATAGGTTTGACCACAGTATAACCGGACCATATCTGACGGTACTTAGAGATGGTTGTGAACATTTCAGGCCAAAAGCTAGCAGGACATTCACAGAATTCCCTACCACGATGCAATACCGACAGACCACAAACGACGGCTTATCGGGCCTTCTGAAGCACGTGCTCGCTTACGCCCGTTCCCAATATTCAATCTATCTCTCGATTTTCCTTACTAGCGATAGGAAACTCTATCTGTCTTCGATTTCTCTGTCCCAATAATCTAACCAACGGTAGACGATCCTGTCGGTTGAACCTATCTATCGATGGGAGGACAGATAGCTTACCGTCGATAGGAAAAAGTATGAAAATGACAGTCCAAGTGTCCCTATAACGTTTTATATATCATCTGTCAGTAACTTGTTCTATCGGAAGTAACCTTTATCGCTAACCTAGAAATTCGGACGATAGATACTTGTAAACAAAAGTGAATTTGATATCAAAGATCCTATTTTTGTTATTTACTAGACAAAATATTTCGTTTGCGTACTAAACAGATATAAAAATGTCTGATTCAAGTTCCACGAGTGATAGCAGCAACGATATGGAGCTTATGGACCAAATTTCAGATTGGGATTCTGAGGAAGACGATATTATTATGGAAAGATATCGATCGTATGGAGAGCGCATTAACTATATGCAAAAATATGACGAACTTGAATTTATTTATAGATTCAGACTAAGCAAAAGCGCAGTGAATGATTTACTTCTAGAAATTTATCCATTTCTAAAAGTAACCTCAAAACAGTATGTTTACCTCAATGTTATTGAACTTACATACTACTTATATATACATATCAAATTTATAATGGGTTTATTATTATTATTACTAGTGAAATTTTAATTCAAATTTGAATTGAGTTATGTATATTTCATGTACCTACTATTTTTGCAGAAATCATGGAATCTCACCGCTACATCAGCTTCTTCTTACACTGCGTTTTTATGCATTAGGCACAATGCTGGTTGCTGTAGCTGATTATGTAGGAGTTTCAAAATCTTCTGCAGGACGTATATTAAAAGATGTTTCACGAGCTATAGCAAAATTATATCCCAAATATGTATACATACACAATGATACACAAGAAGATTTCTACAACATAGCTCGATTCCCTCGTGTGTTGGGTGCAGTTGATGGCACACATATTTTAATGCAGTCACCGAGTATGTATTAGACCTATAATTGTATTTCTAATAATTTCCAGTGAAATATAATATTGTACTGTGCCTTTCTTTTACATCTTAAAATATATTCAACAGATTCAAACATTGGTGAGGAATTTCGTAATAGAAAATCAGTTTTCTCACTCAATGTGCAAGGTGTCTGCGATGCTCAATTGAGGTTTATGAATGTTGTGGCACGATGGCCAGGGTCCACCCATGATGCCACAATATTTAATAATTCAGAATTGAGAGGTAAATATAGTATAATAAATTAACTGCTCATAAGCTTCATTTAGATCTAAGTTCAATTATTTTAAAAAAAACATTTATTTTTAGCGGAATGTGAAGCTGGCAGATATGGCAATAGGTGGCTACTTGGTGATAGTGCATATGCATGCAAATCGTACCTCCTCACTCCATTACTAAACACCCAAACAAGTGGTGATATCAATTATAATCGAGCCCACATCAAAACTAGAAACACCATTGAAAGGTAAGAAATAACATCCGTAAGAAGTGGTACTTAATACTATGTTACTTCATGCTTATCAGCGTCAGAAGACAGTTAAGTTTTTAAAACACTTATTATTTTGATCACTGATTATGTTGCTAACCCGCAACAATCAATACCATATTTGAGTGTAACTTAAACACAGCTTTGCCAATATTGGTGAAACTAATATAGGACCAACTTGAAAGAATACTCTATGCAGCAAAAAATAATCATGATTGGTATCTAATATTATATCAGGTACAATCATTGTGTATATCTATTCATTTTACAGATGTTTTGGAGTATGGAAGAGAAGATTTCCTGTAATTTCACTGAAAATAAGGCTTGCTATGGACACTACACAGGCTGTTATAATTGCAACAGCTGTTCTACATAACATCTGCAGGCAAACAAATTTGGAGGATGTTGAACCTGAAATTGATATACCAAATCATAACATAACTTTCAGAACAGAAGATATTCCAGAATCGCATTCTGGTAATCAATTTCAAGAGCGCCAATTATTAATAAATAATTATATTAGATAGGTATTTATACTTTTACAATTGTGTAAAAGTATAATGAGAGGTACTTCTTAAAATTTAAGATCTGTATATTTTGAATAAATTTATTCATTATAAGATATGCTACTTTTATTTCATTGAAAGATGTGTGATGTAACAATACCAGGCATATGTACCTGCTCACGAAAATTTATATATTTTACAAATTCAAATCAGTTCCATTATATGTATATTAAAATTAAGAGTACCTAAGACATATATATTATATTTACTTGTGGGTTATAATTATAGTTATATGTAGCGTTCCTTTGCCGTGGTACCATTGGCTCAATGGTACTACGAAAATGATTTCTATTAGCCGTGGTACCATTGAATCGTAAGGCTAAAAATACTCTTGGCCTCAGTTAATTCCATGGAAAAAAGAATGATGTAGAAATATTTTTATGTTAATATTTTTTATAACGGTAGATGTTGATGTGACAGCTTTCATTTGTGACAGTTGTCAAAATGACACTTGACGTTATATTTCCCGATTATTATTTCATGATTGGATTGAAAATAATCTTAAAAAATATAAGTGTCGGCGCGGACATCCATATGCTACCACATCCCTATACCTCAGCCGCGGATGCGGGGGGCGGAAGAGGCGGCGAGCGACGCTCGCGCCAATGCATCCATCTCTTTGCCTCTGGACCACCGACATGCGCGCACGTACTATTTTTTTATCGTGACTGAACAAGTACGAGGCCCACCTGATGTTAAGTGGCCTAACCTCTGCCTATAACAGATGCATGCCCGTTACCTTGAGGCATAATTGTTAAGTCTCATTGGCCTGTAATTTCACTGGCTCTCAAGGACTGCAGCCGAAACACACCGTTAGGTGCTTGGCGAAAGATTTTCTTCTTGAATTTTTACAGCCAGCCCTAAGTACAGTATAAAAAGGAAATCTTGTTGAACTGAGCAAATAATTGTATTGTTGAAAAAGAAATAGTCGATCGGTAACTAATACTAAACAATAAATGCATAGAAATTAGTGTAATATGACAATTTAACTACCTATTGAGTTTAATTGAGTTGACAAGTTTCATGATTACAACCATAATATTGGTAATATTCAGTTCCTAATATCTATCCTACATAGGTACAGGTTCAATAATGAAGGAATGCAAATTCTAATTTTATGTAATTTTTTAATCATCACATTTAGGTTGCAGGTCTCTTTCCATTTTTTTAATCTGCAGTTCCAGTTTCTTTTTTTTTAAGGCTGCTATCTCATTTTCATTAGCCCTTTTGGTATTGTAGCAATCAGCAATAGCTTTATTTCTTTCTATTAAGGATTTTTTCACTTCGTCAGCAGATTCTGCAAATTTACGTTTTCCTGAAAAGATAATAATTGCTAGATAAGAAAAACACCACAGAAGGAATAAGAATTTCAGATAAACATGTTTTGTCACTGATGCGATACAATGTGCGAACATTGACCATTTTAAGATCAAAATTGATATGAATTTAATAAAAATGCACATTCACCAGTAAGCATAATGAACATTAACATACAGTAGTGTGTTTTAAGATACACTGTGCTTAATGTATTCATATTCACTGTAACATATATATGCATATTGTTAATTTGAGTAGATACCTTTTGTGGATGAAAAGAAAAATTTCTGGGATTTTGTTTTTGGTGTATTTGTGAACCCAGGAGATTGGTTAACATTGTGCAGTTCATCAAATGGAACTACAACCACTGCTGCCTCATTCCCATCTTCTTTTACTTCTTCGGTCACATTGGTATCTGTGACATTTACAGCATCACCACCCAAGGACACTGTGTAACCATCACAAGTTGGACCTAATATGGCTGCAACTTTATCTAGTGCCTCATCTGGTGGTATGTAATCAGGTTTGCCTCCTCCTGTCTAAAAAATAATGTAATAAGTGTAACAGTGAATAATTTAGAATGTAATGCTAATAATATTACCATACATATAACATTTATCTATACAGAATATCTAATATTTTTTACCTTCAGATTGTTCATTCTTATTTTGGTACTTCTTTTGCGTGCGGCTTTTTTTAAATTTTCCCATTTTAACCGCAATTGCTCCAACTTTCTTGGGTAAGAAGCAATCGTGGCATTAAATTGGTCAGCAATTTTATTCCACGCAACATCTTTCAGCAGGTTATTGCTAGCGTTTGTAGCCTTGCTGAAAACAATAGGGTTTCTTTCCACCAACTGCACCAGGAACATCACCTCCTCTTTAGTCAACGGGGCACCTTTTTGCTGTAAATTGCATTTTATTTTATAGTTGAGCTAAGATAATACGGTAGTAATTGATACATAATGAAATAAGCACTTACTCCACTCATAATAGTAAATGCAGTAATAGAGCCACTACAAATATTTGCTTCGTAAATCGCCAAAAATACAACGCAATAATATATTCCAAGCAAGCAAATCTCCAAGTTTTCGTCCATCAAAGTCACTTTTACAAGTGTGACATCTCAGTATAGTACCACCAACTTAACTGTGCAGTACGCGAGGGCGCTGCTGGTCAAGGAAATCAACTACAAACTGTCACAATTTGAAGGAATGTTGTAGTTCTTTTTTCTGCCGCCTGAACAGATAAGTTGGTGGGACTGTACACACTTCACAACACCAACTGTCGAATTAAAACGTTTCGTTATTATTTTGTGAATAAAATATTTTTATATTCTGTTTATTTTCTTGGGCATGTTTTGTGTTTAAAATGCTAAAATTTAAGAGTTTCAAGTATACAATGACTTATTTTTTTATTTTGATCTTATAATAAGTTTTTTATAAATAAAGACATATGATTAACACTTAAATTATTCGCGAGGCCCTCTTGCGATTCATGTTTACCGGAACGTAAAAGAGGGCTCGTCTATCTACTATTAACTGGAGGTTAGAGATAGCTATCTTCGTTTATTGGGACAGTTTTAGACGATAGATAGAAACTTACCGACGATTACGGATCGCTGTCTATCGCTTACTGAGAGTTAATTATTGGGAACGGGCGTTAGTCAACGCCATTAGCGGTCCCCCATCCAAATACTGCAGCAAGCGTTACTTAAGTTACTAGCAAAGTTATTTACTAGGCTTCGAAAAACCTCCCTGATATGATTAGTATTAATGTTCAATATAGAGTTGATAATATTTATTTATAAATTTAATTTAAATTACAATTAAGTCTACGCAGCCTCCAAGCAGGATAACGTTGCATGAGAACCATTAAATGACTGTATATCTGTATACTAGTATAGAATTGGTATGTATAGAGAGATGATTTTTGAACATCATCCATCAGCCGTTCCGAAAAGGATAAAAAAATAAGATGTGCGAAGAGGTGGATGCGGCACATCGTTGCCATGATTCTGGCTACGAAGACTCGTAGCACGCAAAACCTCCTTAAAGTCATCGTGGTGGCTTTAGTTCTACAATGAAAGAGAAAAGCAAATGTCATTGTTATGGATTTTATCGCGAAAAAAACTCCGTTCTCTTGCCCATGTAGTGTGAGCTTTCCCTAAGCTTATTCAATACGGCCACATTGAAAGGTAACACAGGTTGAATATGCGACTACTGAATGTGCGACTGGAAGTTGACAAACAACAGCGTCGACAACTTTGGGAATCGTTTGTATGTACTACGTGTCGAAAGTTCTTTTTCACGAGTGAAATAAATAATTACTACAAATTAAATTCAATATGGAAATATTCTCCAAAGCTGTATCAAAGCCAACCTGCATCCAAACGCAGAAAATGCCTACATAAAGCAATATCCTACTATATCAATCTACCCGTGATCATTATCATTGCAAAGTTTTTGACGGCACATAAAGAACGTAAAATAAACGCGATCAAATCCGTTACAATTGTTTAATTTATATGTGAAAAATTTAAAATGTCACTATCCTATCATATGTTACTAGTTAGCATTATAAGTGAGAGTGTCTGGTAAGTTTATATTACATCGCCTCTGAAACGGCTAAGCGGATTTTGATAAAGGACACCTATGATCCCTTGAATTATCCTGTGTATCTAACTCCTAACGCCGGGATATTAACCGTTTTATCACGCCAGCTTTAAGACACGGGCGAAAGCTAGTATAGGATAAGGAAACGTCTAAACGAACACGAAGATATTAATAGAAAATATTAATAGATTCTTTCTATTCATCATCATCACATCAAGAACTTCCACCGTTGAACTAGATCTCCCCCCTCTCTCTCTCCAACGGGGTTAAACGCCATTGTCCCCACGCTTCGCAGGCGTTTTGGGGATCGCAGTAGAAGTTTTCAGTTCTTCAGAGGTCACAAGTACCCAGTATTGGGTATTTTGCCCTGAGTCGCCTCATATGACACCCACGAGGGGGTGACATTAGAATCTGGCACCCCACCAGGGGCTCATTTTCTTCCTATTGGCAGAAAAATAACATAGTGTACCTACTCGTATATCTGCTTTAAAAAATATTTGCCGCATCCACAACTTACATCTCTAGGTCCCAATGTTATCCGATTGCCAGTCATGCACCCTAACGAACTAAACAATATTTTTTCTACCAACATAATAAATAATTTCTGTTTGTTTGTTTTCGCTTGTACCTCGAAATACCCTGTTTCAGTGTGGCTTCCAAGTTTCAATAGAATAACATAGGAAAATGGATACATTTATTCTAATTGTACCTTTTGATAACTGTTCCTTCGAGGGGACGGGAAACGTGAATGAAACAAAGGGCCGTTTGGCGTGTGGCTTCTCTTTCTTTTAAGTTCTTTTAGTGTTGGCGAAGTCGGTAGGATCAAAGTCAAAACAATTCTGTTGTTTATGCTGAGGTTTTCTACAAAAATAAAATATCGTCACAGCAATAATCACGTGCCGTCTGAGATATTTAGGTCCCATATAATATGGAACGAGCCTATTACCAGACTGCGGTCTGGTACTGAAGTTATACTTTTCTTAGAAAAACCGAATAACTCCTCAATTCGTGGTTCGAACCCACGAACTTGAGACAATATACATTTATCTATATTTAACAAGTAGTTATATGACCAAATCTAACGCGTACGGATTTGAGGACGGGCCAGTTTGTGATATTTCATGTATTCCGCTATCAACCTACAGTTTTATATCACGAGCGTTTTTTACCTATTTTGATACAAAGTCCAGATTTCAAGAAAAAAACCTAGTTAAAATCTTCAAAAAGAAGAAACCGTATGAATATTTAATGAATCCACCCATAATATCTTAACTTGTTCACAGAATAAATAGAACTTAGCTTAGCTTAGATTCATATATTCTAAGGCTTACCTTAGAACAACAAATCAACTAAACCAACCAGTTCCGATGTTATCAGTACACCCACTATTTCATATTCTGTGGTATCATTACACAAGCAGACCTAGCCATACAATGGAGCACAAAAAATCCTACTGGTCAAAGCCTTTTTTTTCAACTCGCAAAAAAAGCATGGGACAGGAAATTCAACCAATTTGTTCAGTGATTTATGAACGCCTCCGAGCTGTTTCTAAGTAAATTGTATACTAAATGAACTGTTAAGATTTTGATGTATGAGGTCTCTAGATGGGGTCTTAATGAGTCACAGAGTAGAGGCTTTTAAACTGGCTATTTAACCTGTCGTATAAATTATGTGAGTGTGAGACCGAATGACCACTTAGAGGTAACTTGTTCTACTTTAAATCGAAGGCGCTGTGACTCCATGGAAGAAAGTATTGAAGAAACCACGGAGCAACATTATCCCAATCTAACACGCACTGTCTTAACATCGACATGACGTTTGAGAGAGTCATATGACCAATCCTGTCTACAGCAGACAAATCCATCAAAATTGACATCATTCTTTGAAACAATAAAATACGTACACCTACTTCCTAGCCCTGTTTTACTTTATGTGGGTTTAGTACAATTCTTTGCTCTAAGAACATACACGACAGATACAGAAACATTAAGGAATCATATGTTGTCTCCTCACTCAAAATACTACAAGACTAATACTAGAAGCGCTCGTAGCGAAGTTTACTTAGCTGTTCTCAACCGATCAGCAAAGTTAAACAACGTCGCGCGTGGTCATGAGTTGGATGGGTGACCGCTAGTGACATTACTACTGAGCGTTTCCGTGCTTCGGAGGGCACGTTAAGCCGTCGGTCCCGGTTGTTGTCTTAGGATGGCAGTCGTTATAGCATGGTGGTAGGGCATTTTGCCCGCCTGGCTAGCTACCACCCTTAAGTTGAAAATTTGTCGCCAAGCACCTAACGGTGTGTTCCGGCAGCTGTCCTTGAGAGCCAGTACTTCTAGGTTAACCTGAACAACATCTTCGATCACATCATCACTTACCATCAGGTGAGATAGTGGTCAAAGGCTAACCTATCAGACATAAAAAAGACGAACATATTATGTATGAGTATGAAGGATTGGCTTCAGTTTTTGGCCTACCCCCTGTCTGACCCAACTCTCTTTGGGAATGCTCTTGGGTAGTATCCCTGCTCCCTTTAGGTCAGAGATCCCTATTACGCTCTTGATGATCAGCAACAACATTATCACGTTGGGATGAGTAGTGGCATGCTGACCACCAGATATTTTTTCTTTAGTCGACTCTTACGCCATCAGAAGGACATGAAAAAGTATCATTTGAAGCTGTAAGAGAGCGAGTAAGAATAGAAGAATAAAATTATTTGAGTCAAATGACCTTACAGATAAAAAAGAACGGATATTCCCACACAAAAGAGCAATTGCAGTTTAAAATTCTATTCGCACACCGGCGCAGCACTCGAGAATTTACTCAAAACATTTACCCAATGACTCACAAAACTAAATCTTGATTACAACAACAATGCCCTATTATATTCAAAGTAAAATACACCCTATCTTTCAATAACATAAAACTGGGTATAATGGGTACCGAAGATTTTGGCACCAAACAAATGGTTGACAAAGAAATCGGTTAACGCAAGAACGGTTTCGTGTACCAACGGGTTCCGTTCAAATAAAAATTCTAAGCTTTTTACTATGTGTGATTGCTGTGATACGAGCAAATCTTAATTAGGGTAATATATACTTAAAAAAAACTAAAATGTCAATTTCCATTATTCTGAACATTTAAAAAAATTGTTACCATACCATAAAGACGATCATGATAATCATCTTAAAACATTTCCGACGCAGACGAGACGTTTGTTAGTCATGTACGCCATTTCCTAGATCTCGTAAAAAGCTCCGATCACGAAACATCGTTCCAATAAGTGTAAAAAGGTGAAAGGTTTTAAAAAGTCACAAAGCCATCTCTTTGCCGTTTTGCTTGCAGGTTTTATTGTTGTATTTCAGAGCACAACCTGCATTCGATATAATGTTAGGTTTAAAAAATAATTCTTTAAAGTTCCTCGTCTGTTTAATACGGCTCTAGGTACATTCGTACATATGACAATTCTGTTTACATAATTGCAAATTTAAATCAATGACACAAGGATCTCCAAAAGGACAATTGACAAATTTCACCATAAAGACTCCGGATGCGCACACCAATCTGTTTACCTTTATTTGTTCGAAAATAATTCACAAAAAATAAGCCTGAGATGAAGAGATAAGGCGCTTAAAATATAAGGTGGGCTTTATATTTTTGTCTTGCGGGGCTTTAGAATATTTCAGATAAGGAAAATGTAAGATATACTTAATATGTTACTAAATTTATTTTATTCTAAAAAGCAGTCTCAAAGGCAGTATCGGTGGTATATAGGTGGTGGTACAGGGAAAAAGAACGAGAAATCTTGAGTAGTCTCGAGTACATTTAAGAAATAATATTTAATTTATTTTAATAATTTAATTTGCCACGATATTGTAACAATTGTTCTGCTTCCCCTAAAATAAGATATAGTTAAAATATAACGCAACGACTACATTCTGAGTATTCCATCATATGTATTTTTTTAATGCGATTCATGTTCAAAACCCTATATTATCAATTTACTGCATATTTATGTATGATGGTGATTTGTTATTTTTGTGTCGTCTAATAAATATAACCTGCCACTTCTACTGCCTTCCATGCAATCTCAAGTGTCCAAACATCGTGCTGTCTCGACAATTCAAGATACAATCCCAAGACATGCTCCCACTGATAAGGCTTTGCACACAGATTGTGGTAAAAAATGGAGCCTATCTTAATCCTTATGGCGCTCAAGCACCGTGGGTAAATACTTGAGGTGCAGATTAGAAACAGTTGTGTAAAAGAAAGTAATCCGTACGACGCGGCTGGCTTGTGATTTGAAGTGTAAACTTACGTAGATGAGGTGTGTTTTATTATTGACTTGACTGTGGTTCCAAGCTCTGCAAATCATGGCCACGGAACTGATAGTCGAAGTCTTAAGCCAATGCGTCTTGCATTGTTTTGTTTTGTTTGCTCACATTGCTCTTGAACTCATTGACATTCCTTAGAAACAAGATTTTAGAAACTCTCGCAGGCTGACATAAAAGCCCTAAGAATTGTTCAGTAAGAATCTAAGAAAGTTACAGCGTTAAAAGTACCGATTTTCAAAACATTTAATTGAAGAATAAAACACGAAGCAGAACGATTGATAGCACCTTATAATCGGAAGCTCCAAATTAAGCATCGTAAAGGAGGCTGTAGATGCAACAATTTTACCCTCAACAAAATAACAATCTTAATCCATCCTATAATGAAGGGAAACTGGACTAAGACTAACGAGATGTAGAGCTCCTAAAATGTCTTTTTTAACTCTTTCTGTATGTAATACAGTCCATATTCCATCAAAAAAGATACAACAGGGACGATAAGCATACAATGCTTCAGCAGAGTTTAAGTTTAAAGCAAGTTGCTATCTTAAAAGACTCACACTAATACACACATTGATGTGATATCTGGCTATGATAGCTATGCAGCAGAAGTAGAATTACTCTAGTGAAATAAAAATGTTTAATCTGGAGTACTATGAGAAAAGGTGAATGAACATGGCATCCACAGAATGTTCCGGCTTGTAAAAAAGCGGTATCTTTCATACTGTAATTATTCTTCTCTCACGTGTCTTCAAGGTACCGAGTTCGGTTCCCGGGCAGTGCACGAGGCGCCATAAATACAGGCCTCATCTGCGCGGGCGCACAGGTACGCCCGCCAAACGAGATCGGTCCTTTTTTGAAAAAAAATCTATCTGTATTAAGTATTGTCAACCATATATTGCTCAGCAGTAGAGTCGTTTTTCGATTGGTGACGATGTAGACTCATTTCCATAATTCACTTTAGGCTTTCTCACTTCTGAAATAAAGCTCCTTTTTCGTAACGGCCAAGCTCAATCTTCGCGTCATCAGAATTAGGACTTCGATCTTTATAGTTTGAGTGAGAAGGTTGATTTTCGGATGGATGTAGATTCCGTTTTTTCTGGTCATAACCAGATTTTGGTTGTTTTTAGCTCCTTTTTTGTGACAGGCGCGAGGATCGGACGGTGCCCGGTGGGTGTTTTGCGGGGTCACCGAGGATAATAACTGTAAATTATCGTCGTTTCGGTTTATTGAAATCCATGGACGAGTTCTAATCGGTGTTTTTATTGCTACACGGATTGCTGAGGTTTCGGTTAATTTTCTGGTCTTATCTTGCTAATGAGATTCAAACAAGCTCTGGTCGTTGAAATGGAAAGATTGGTTTTATTCTAGAAAAATCTTGGTTTGTTTATCCCCACTCTTAATCATGGATATAATTTCGTGTTCCGCTAATGTTTTTCTTTATTAAAATCTTTAGTTGAGCTACTTAGTTTCATGTCTGTTAGATTATTTCTAGAATTCACTTGGTTAATTTCCTCTACTTGAGTGCTGATGATAGGATGATGTCAAAACGCTAGCGTATTTTGTAATTGGGTGGATTGTTCAAATGTAAAGGAAAGCTTCGAGTACAATATAAGCAGCAACCAAGGATAACATACATAACGTAAATGTTGTTCTCCGACGACGTAGGCAAGGATTTCCTCTTTCCACGATCTGGGCTTGGCACCCCCATCTTGATTTCTCATTACTGTCATCGTATTCTTTGTAAGTTTCGTAGTTCTCTTCTATTACGTTCTCGTGTTCTGGCTTTCCTCCAGATTGTAGAAAGTCTCCAGTCCTCGTAACGCTTTTTAATTTGTAACTATCAAAGCGGTAGAGGAACCTTTTATATACTTTTGGTTCAAAGAACCGGACTATAGTAATCAAGGTACCTTCGATATTAATGGTGTCCAAAAGGATATAGGTATTGCAAAGCCCCACTACACAAACAGTCAAAGTAAACTTTTGATGCCATTCGTTTGATAGCAATCCGGAATCAAATAGCTAGACAATGCGAACCGCAATCAACTGGACAGAGACGGCAATATCATCAATATACGAGTAGAAGAGACAGGTGTAGTTCAATGAGTTCGTTCTCTTTGTAAAGTGCTAATGAGACGGGTGGGGTTCTAATTGCGTGCGAACAAACATACTACGCGATACCTACTTATTACCTTTAGGATTCAGTCAATTGTAAATCAAGTCGTTAACTGCCAATTTTAATTAGGCAATGATTCACACACTAAAAGAAACATATTTTCGTCCTGCCAGACCCAAATAACCTAAAATGGCAAGTTTTATAAATATACTAGCTGTACCTGCTACTTCGATCGCGGACGAAGTAGCAAGTAGCAGGTATTATTCACATTTGAGCACTGTTTATCTCATATTAAGCAACGCTGTGGTCTTATGTGAAGCACTCTTAGTAAAACTTAGCTCAGAAAGGAGATTTTTACTTTGGGTTTGAAAAGGGAACCGTGCTGAATTTCGGGATAAAAAGTATACAATAACCTTCTTCGTAGTATGAACTCAAATCGTGTTAAGTTTCATTGAATTCCATTCAGTAGTTTTGGAGTGATGCGCGGGCGGGATACAGACAGACAGACAGACATACAAAAATTTTAAAAAATACAGTTTTGGCATCAGTGTCAGCTACAGATTGCACTCAATTTTTTTTTCAAAATATCTGCCATGTGCATAATTTAATCTGTTAAAGTTTTATTATAAGTATAGATAATTTTTTAGGCATTATTGGTATAGGTACAGTGCGGTCTGGTTTTAGTTATGGGCAGGAGAATAGTGACATTAATTAGATGAGGTCTCCGCCAGAAGCGAGATAACGACTAGATAAACTAGTTTCGTCGCTTTCTTTGAAAAGAAAAAAAAAATAATAACATTTCATAAATGTACCACTATACTAGGTATGTACTTACCTGACTCTAACAAAAATAATTGTTCATACTAGAGACAAATAAACAACTAAACGATGACGTCATCAAAATCGTATTTCCACTATTTATATTTCGATTCGTGATCAAACGAAAAAAAGACAAGGCAAAGACCCGTCCGTTCTGGGAATTGAACTTCTTAGTATCTTCATTTATTACTCCATGGGTATCGATGTATCGATATCGGTGCGAAATTAAATCGATTCTGTTTTATAGGTACTTAATATTATGTTTTTAAGTATAGGTGTGTATATAGGTACATATGTATCAAGTTAAAATTGTTGAAGGAAATTATCCAAACGATATCTAATTTTCAGAATTTTTGTTAAATTTTTGGATCACATTGCAAGATAATTTTGATAATTCAGAATGTTCGATGTAGTTTTGTTTCCAACCTTTACTTATTTTAATTGTCAATAGATGGTTATCTCGATACTTTTGTACTCGATTCCAACCACGTAATGACATTTTGTTCAAACTGTACTTGTATAATTTCATCCATTAAAAAATCGATTACTGTCAACATTGTCTTAAAAAGATGACAGGTGTTTCGCGAATACGTTAAATTTCATTGCCAACATCATCGAAGATTACAGTCCCTCACCAATTACGTACCGGAATCGTATCGATAATTACATTACCGATATTCCGGTTCCTGTCAAATTATGGTACCCAATTACTGTAACATAAACACCATTTTGTACAAGTTTTAATTTCATAACGTTGAAATGGTTCTCGATATTCTTATCGATTTGTTTATCGAACTCGTTTTATTTTTAAACTCGACTACATTTTGTAGAAATCGACATTGGAAACTTACGCATATTGGAACGGATGGATTCCATTAAATATGAATAGGTTTTCGAATACGTAATACAAATTATATTGATTTATCCGTTAAATAACTCGTTCCGTATTTAAAATTGGTATGCGTAATGTTAGGACTAGTATGGTAGGCTCCCACTAGGTGGACTGACGACATCGTTAAAGTCACGGGGGTAGCCAATGGTTACAAGCGTCTAATAGCCGTTCTTAGTGGCGTTCTATGGGGGAGGCCTTTGCCGAACAGTGAACGTCTTCCGGCTGATGATGATGATGTTATGACTAGTTCATTCTAATGATTAATAGGCTTGTCTTTGTACATCGACTTCTACTTCAAGCTCCCGGAATACACTTGAAGAGAATGACTATCAGATCTCAAGGAGGAGGTTCTCAAATCGTTTACATTTTTTTAATGGTGACCTCTGAACTTTCGACTGTGTGAACCGATTTTGATAATACTTTTTTATTTTAAAGCTGATGATTGTCGTGTGGTCCCATTAAAATTTCATTAAAATCGGCCAAGCGCTTTGAGTTACACTTCAATAACTGAAAAATATTTTCCTATCTTAATGATATAGTCGTTGTTAGTGAATGACAATCGATCCCGTTAGTAGTAGCAAAACTAGCAAGGGTAACTAAAAAAAGTTGCTACTTTCTACTACAAACTACCATGCTAGTTCAAAAGTACCTATTACCATAATATGGTGCGCATGGTACCGACTTAGACAAGTTATTATGTAAAAAATATGTTTTCACATTCAGCTGTAGATTTTAATTTGTGGCACAGTAAACGCGCGATTTAATCCTGAATGGCAAAGCCCCAGCACTACCGAGAATTTCTTGTACTCCAAATTCCAATAAGAGGACGCGCACACGCACGGCGAATACATAGAATTATGAGTACAGACCCACCAACTTATCTGTTCAGGTGGCAGAAAAAAGAACTACAACATTCCTTCAAATTGTGACAGTTTGTAGTTGATTTCCTTGATCAGCAGCGCCCTCGCCAACTGCACAGTTAAGTTGGTGGTACTATAAGTCTTATTTCTCTCCTCGAACACTGGTTATCTGGTTCATGCTGAAACTGAACTACACTTTCTGATCTTTGGGTCCTAAAATGCCTTTTTTATGTTATTGTGACGGAACAAGCACGAGGCCCACTTGATATTAAGCGGTATCCTCTGCCCATAACATATGCATTTTATTACAAGTGACGAACTGCACTATGCCCGTCACCCTGAGACATACTGTTGTTAAATCTCATCATGTGCCTGTAATTTTACTGGCTCTCAAGGACTGCTGCCGGACCACACTGCGTGAGGTGATTGACGACAGATTTTATAGTTGAGGGAGGTAGCGAGGCAGGCGGGCGTTTGCAAAATGCCCTTCCACCATGCGGTGAAGCTCAAGCCCGCGGCGGGATTCGAAGCATGCTTCGCGGCAGTCCATACCCAATGCCACTGAGCCATCACTGCTTCTAAGCTCACGTTTATCAAGTTATTACGAAAGTATGTAGAAGAAGCATTGACCACGCGTACATGTCCACCGACACGTGCCACAAACTTGCTTCGCACAGCGCATAATCGCACCACATGTTATTTATACCTCAAATAACGTTTTACACGTTATGTGAAGGCGGAGATAACGCGTTATCAGTTATCACGCACGGATAACGCAGTTATTTGTTATTGCATCGATCAATGTTGTCCATGGATTATGATATTGAGATTTACTTAGATTAGCTACGAAAATGCCCAGTAATAAGTAGTTGATTGGATGATATTTTTTTTAAAGCCTGTCGTTACTAGTGACTTTAGATTATTTAGTATATTTATACTGTTTCCTTTTCTTTATTTTCTCGATGACAGCTCCTGTGAAAACTTGAAAGAGCGTTCTTTTTTACATTATGAATGCATTATTTTATAAAAATACGTTTACGCACGTACAAGGTTATACCGGAGCTGTCATCGAGAAAATAAAGAAATGGAATTAGCATAGCAAGAATCAATGATTTTATTTTGTAAGTACCTTATTTTATTCACTTACGAGTACCGGAAGAAGTTAAGTTCTATTTCTTAAACAAGGGTATGTTATGCCTTTCTTATTGCTGCCTATTATACAGTTTTATCAACCATTTAAAGAAATGCTTAATGTACAAATTTAAGCCGGTAACATAAATTTTAATAGCCACTTATCACATAATTATGTATGGAAGTCATAAATGTCATATTGCTTATAAAAAAACTTGAAAACTACAACGGCTAAATGCTAATGTTTATTGAAATTATAAATGAGACCACACTTGCAATTTTTTATGGTAAAATTGTATTCGCACTCAATATTTACTTACCTGTTAAATTTTATTTCAATTATCAAATAAAATGTGCAAAATAACTATACTTAATAACGAAAACAATCAATTTTAATCCTTCCGCAACCCCGCTAAGATTCAATTGATCGTTACTGCCAATATTATCCATGATATACTGCGAGTAATTAATTTTGATACTTACACCAGCTGAGTAAGAATTAAAATAGCCGTTGTCAATATATGTTACTTCAACGTATGTGTAGAATTCATCCACAGTCTTGGTAATTAAAAGTGTCTTTAAAAGCCTTTAATTGCTTTCTATCTATGTAAGACTCATGTTTAAAAGTTAGCAAAAAAAATGATGTTGTATTTAAACGCGGTGCCTTGTTAGGAGTATGGTGTATAGTGTAATAGGTGTTTTAGAGTTCCGTTGGTAGAATGTAGGGTTGGAGACTTTTACGGAAAACGTAATGTTTACCTGGAACTATTCCAATCATCATCAGCTGTAAACCTATGTTAAAAGTAATAAGTAATTATATTAATTTCAAGGAAACTATCTAAATAGTAACCTTTCCAATTTGTTTTGGGAATCAGCAGATGGACATTTTTAATAGTTTTAATCACTTAGCAATTCCTGATATTCTTGTTTTTATAACTAGTAAATAATAAAAACTAACATGTAGGGTTGCCTAAAACTAAATAGAGATAGATCAGGTTCATCACTTGCGCGAGCTTTGTTTAAGCCTAAAGGCATCTACAAATCGGCTGTTCAGATCTTCGCCTAACATAACCATGTTTAAAGATCCGATCATTCTATTTTAAGAATTTCAGAACTAGTCCAATAATATATGCTTACGAATAAAACGACCTAGAATAGATCAAATCACCAAATAATACCCTATTCAGTACCTCCCTTATCTGCTCCTAAGTGCATTTTATTTTATCTCAGATAGATATCAATATACCATCAATTTTAATTATCTTTTATACAGCTGGTTTTACTAAATTATTATTTACGCATTCACAATTTTTTATAATGTACAGAAACACAATAATATTTAGCATGATTGAAAGTATTATTCCACTCATTTAAAATAAGGCAGATCTGCGTGCACGATTGCATGAATATCGCTTTCGACTACTTTATTACTTGGACATATCAACTGTATGTCAATGTAATTAATAAAGGGGAAGGGCGTGTCGAAGCGTTTATTTTCATTATTTTCCTGCTCTAATCATCGAACCTGCGACTGTTACGTCCGATGCCATCAATTACCAGTCCTCAAAGGACCTTAATTGCCCTTATCTTGGCATCTAGAAGTTGTTAAAGACGAATGACAAACAAGAATTCGAATTGGTCTGGTTGAAGTTTTTATCTTTACTTAGGATATAAATACTTATAGTAGCTGCCATTTCATTAAGAAATAGTTGGCTATAAATACCTAGTCATTACTGGTTTAGAAGAAATTAAAGTTAATTAAATTACGGGCAAAGTATAAACCTGCAAGTTTTATGAAAATTACAAACATAACTAGCGGCTGGTCATAATTAATAATTTATTAATTATTACACGTCTGTAAATATTTTTTATTTCAACTGTCATTAAGGTGCTACGGCTTATGCCTAGTAATGAGGCGCTAGTTATTCGGTTATATGCATATAAAAAAACAAAGTATCAAATCATCGTATAATCAGTGTTTTGACATCTATGCAAAATAGACAGGCTACACGCGCTCTAAAAACAAAAACATTCGCCAGAAACAAAAACTTAACGGCCTACCTGTATTTAATAAAAAATATATTTTAGGGTTATCACAAGTCAAACTCAGATTTGAAAGTTGTGTCTTTTCTGAAAATTGGCTTTGTCGAAACTTTCATTACTTATTTTTTATAGGTTGAAACAATTACATATAAGTTCCTATTCAAATTTTCGATGCTTTATTTTTCTTACACACCATTTAAATTGACCACTGGCTATAAAGAGGTATGACGGTGTTAAATTTACTTAATACTTTTACTAATGTTTTATAAATCTAAGCCACTTTTTGATATCTTTGACTCTATACGCTCAAAATAATCAAATCTCTGCGTATATTGGCTCCTGCAAAGGGTTGTCACTTCCATAAAACAATGTCCCGTAATTGATATAACCGAGGTATTTCCTCGAAGGGTCAGCCTGTAATTGGTGGCCGCGGGCAAGACCTGTCCGTACGCCCCATTGACCGGTTAAAGTGGACTGTAGGGTTGCCACTTGAATGTTTTTTGTGTGTGCATGAAGTTCGTCCTGGCGTGAGTTTTTATTTATTGTAAATCGCTTGTAGGAATAGTTTGGGCATTTTTCATTTGCGTTTTTTTTTCATTACAGTTGTGTTTTTATTCAGAAACTATATGCTAGTTAACATCTTTTGTTAACTTGAACCAAATTTACTTCTTATGATTGTAAATAAAATTTATTAATACAATTGTCTGAGACTGATTACATATAAAATTACAATTTTAGTAGACTGTAGAACCTATTTATAATCGTATAGTATAAAAGTACTTTACTTATATATCATTATTGCCATAGTAGAAAATTATTAAGCAATTAAATTGAATTCAAAAATATTGGCTTTCAAAATCACTGAAATATTGTAATGGTTTTATATATTTTTTTTTATGTTGTTTAAAGATTAAATACTTATAGTTTAACCATCTGTCAACGTTCTATTCCAATTGTATTTCTGATAATAATTTTATTTGGTATTATTTCCATGTACTTCTTAATCCGTAACTTGAGCTCTGATTTCTTTCAAACAGGTATCTTCTAGTCAAGCGTGCTTCGACCGCCTCATCGCTTATCACCAGGTGAGATAGCGGTCAGACACGAGTCTATTCTGAAACATCAAAAT
This sequence comes from Plagodis pulveraria, assembly GCA_963890685.1. Taxonomy (NCBI): domain Eukaryota; kingdom Metazoa; phylum Arthropoda; class Insecta; order Lepidoptera; family Geometridae; genus Plagodis; species Plagodis pulveraria. The sequence continues at coordinate 7,732,490 of OY982975.1, forward strand.
TACGCAGACCCTAGTGCGAATAAACTGTGAAAAGTGTTCATCAAATTCTCTATGACTTAAATTAATAACTTCTTTGTTTGTTTTCAAATATTTATGTAATTAAAAATGTATTTTCAAAAAAATCGTAAAAGTCTTAAAAAAATAATATTACTAATTTCTATAAATAATTAATATATAAGTGATCGTTTCTACTAGATTCGATTGTTTGCAGTAATTGTAATTTTTATTATATTTTTCGTTCACTTTCACAAGTTATTCATACTGAGCATGCGGGAACGCAAAGTAAATTTTGTTTACAGAATAGTCATGTGTCGGTAGAATTTGTTTTATCTAGTTTTTTTTTGTGTGAACTGTTTATGAATTAATACTATTAGATACTAGACTACTCTTGTAATTTGAAAACAATATCTTCAAAAGTAACGTTGGATTCTAATTTCAAGTTCTAAATAGTTCTTGCCGTCGCTGTGTAAACGTAGTTAGTTTTTTGTTGTGACAACCCTATAGTCCAACGCATTATCGGTCTGTCAGCCGCGACTATTGCTCGTATTCATCTTGTTGGACACACTTAGCATAACTACTTAACTTGTATAGCTTATGTTATATTGATGAGTTGACGACTACTGCACCCGAGGAAGATAACTCGTGAGAATATTGATGGATGTGCGAAAATCTTTGGTTCTAAATAAGTAGGAGAAGCATCACTGATCTCATAATCTGTTTTGATAGTGCATGAATCGTCCAGAAAGTTAAAACAGGTGACAGTCACAGAAAAACTCAGATTTCTTTAATTAGGAATCAGTAATTTAAAAAGTTACAGACCTATTCAATAACGAAGGCGCGCCCCTCTTCAGTATATTGATGCGCATATGTACGGGTAGGTCTCATTGGTACACGACGTCTTAGTGTGGGTGTAAATGCTTATGGTTCGTACAGGTAAAACAAAAATATGTAAAGTATGATCGCTTGGGAAGGCAGCAGTAGTTGCAACTACGTACAAAAGTATTGAAGGGTGCAAGTGTATATACAAGTGCCTTCATGAGTGGAAAGGTCTGTAAACTTATTTGTTTATTTTTTGTAAACAAGATCATGTATAAAAATATGTATTTTTATTGATACGTACATGAAATATAAAAAAAAACTGCAGACGTTATATTTTAAGTGCATTGATATGTCAATTTTTAAACTACACTTTTTATCGCATTTTTCATCGAAGCACAACATTTTGAATTTTCATCAAATAACGCACCGTTTATAAATTCCTGATCAAATACCGATGATGCTTCCGCTTTGTTGGACCGAAATGTGTAATTTCAAGTAAAAACATTTTTGGGGCTGATTGGGGAAATCGTTTACCCTTGATTTGGGGTAAACACGTCCGAGTGGGGTAAACTGATTCGGAATCATCCAATTATGACCCCTCCGGCGCAAGACGATCAGGGTGTGTATTCTGATGATCGTGCGATATTTAGTTCTCTATAAATCGAACACGACATATGTAGAAAAAAACTATTTATACCAATTGAATGTTGAAATAGGCATAGATAACTCTTACTCATCAATTTATAATATGATTTGCACGTAGTGTTCGCGTTGCTTTCACGATAAAAGTTCTTCTATTGTGTTTGTGATATTTTCAAAAGTTTTTTATACGATAAAATGATGAGAAGTAAAGGTCGCCCGCCCAATGGTAAGCATCACGCACGCGCTTGTCCATTTCGTTTGTAGTTTCACCTTTCTGGTTCTGCTTGACACTGCACTGTGCTCTTTGCTCCGAGACGTTAGTTTTGTCTCGTTTACCCAATCATTTCATTTGCTACAATGCACGTTCGAGTACTGCTGAAGAGACCACCTGGTAACATCCTTCTATCATTTTCTCTCAAAAAGTCTTTTATATTTTACAATGGTGAGGTTTACGTACCCAAAGACCAAAACTGAGACCTTATACTGTATGTTTTCTGTCTGTTTGTTCGTCCGTATATATGCCAATTTTAAGCTTATAAAAGGAATTATCACACACCTGAAATGTCAAAATTTTTAAAGAAAGTTGAACCCAAACCTAAAATGTAATTAGAAATGGAATTAAATTTCAAATTTCAAAATTCGTTAGTTTTTAACCATTTTAATAGCGGGCTCTATAAAAAATTTAGAAATCCCTGTACACTTTATATTTAATCATACTGTACCTATATATAAACAACAAAAAATACGGAAAACAATGTTGAAACCGTCAAAACACAGAATTTTCATTTATATATTCATTAAAGTTGTAAGTTGTAAACCATTTTAGCATTATATAAAAATTTAGCAATATCTTCTTTGGTACTTAGTGTATGCTGTATATTTTATTACCAAAACATAATAACAGTTTTTTGTATCGGTGAAATAGAGCTACTCGTATGTCTGACTTGCAATAATCGAGTTTTTTACTAAGAGGGTCAATTAAACAACTATAAACGGTTTAAATCGCGTATATTTATCATTATTTTTGTCCTGACGTTTCAAACATTTTGCAGTTATCGTGGTCACGGGTATAATATTTAAACCATTTTAAGTTGTTTAACTACTATGTGTAATGATCGCGAAAACCTAAGACAACATTAAGCGATTATATTACCATATTAGGCGTTGAGCTTCAAATTCCGTCTAGCTCCGACTTTTCTTTTGATTAAACGTGAATATCGAATTCTATTCGATGATATGTACATATATCGCACAAACTCAGAATAAGCCCCGTCTACTATTACCAAGGTGCTAGCCTACGAATCGGTCCAACGGTCCACTGACTCGATAATAGTTACATAAAGGATGTTATTTCGACTAATCTGAGCGGAAGTACCACTAACAAAAGCTAAGGGAATTTAGGGAAGATATTTGTAGTGATTTGACTTATTATTGTTATCTTGGTAGCATATTATTTATTTAGGCCACAATACTTTGTTTTATTGGATTCGTATAGTCTGTACGTCTGACATGAGTTTCATTATTGTGTTTGTTTTTGCCATAAACTTGCATGAAAGTTTTGAAGCGCTATGTTCGCATGATATTTATTTTTTCCTTAATTAAATATGCTATCGATTGAAAACTCAAGGTATTCATGCGATAATCGTCATTGATGTCCTAGACTACTGTGAATTGCTGGTGAAGGCGACGCAGACCTATTGATTCAGCAGCATGTTGAAGCAATGATGGCCGAGAGGTAATAGCTATGGACTGCCGTGCCGCAGGTCCATGGTTCGACCACACCGCCAGCTTGAGCTTCATCATATGGTGGAAGAGCATTTTGCTACCACCCTCAAGTAGAAAATCTGTCGCCAAGCACATATTAGTGTGTTCCGGCAGGAGTCCTTGAGAGCCAGTAAAATTACAGGCACATGTGCCTGTACAATTGTATTTCTCAGTGTGATGGGCACAGTGCACTTTGTCACTTGTGACAAAATGCATCTGTTATATGCAGAGGTTAGTCCGCTTTACATCAGGTGGGCCTCGTGCTTGTACCGTCACTCCCATAAAAAACACTTTATCAGCCTCGCCTCGTTCTCTCGAATACTTACGTATTAACGAGGTTAAAGTAACTAGGCTTGTCCTCCCGTCCGTAGTACCCTGGAGTTCCATACAAAGAATACTGAAGACCTTCAGTTGATGCGATGTGGACATGATGCCGGGTTCGGTTTGCGCTTACCATAATGCATGTTAGTCATTCAGTCATCATTAGCTCATTCCATTACTAGGTACCTTTGAAAGCTTATTAAAAAGGTTGGCTTAAAGAGATCGCTTGTAGTGATTAGGCTGCAGATTGTGACATGTATCGTAGTTATTTTTATTAGTTATTATGTATATTCTTTGTGTTGTATGTTGTGTAACAGTTTAGAGTTATCTATCTATTTCATGAACGAAGCATAAAGGGTCCATTTTGACGGAAGTGGCAGCAGCCAGTTTTATGGTCAAACCATTTTCCACTTTGTGGCTATCACTACAATGCATAGTATCGATTGAAAGACTTGAACAAGTCGCTGCACTGCCGGCCGCTGTCGCTTCGCTCTTAATCGAGCCTTATAATGCAAAATAATCTCTAAAGTTACAAATATTGTAAAGAGAATTTATAAGTGAGTGATATTTTTTTCACGCCTAAACTACTTAATGGACTCGATGTCCGAGTGGCGTAAACCGTCGCCCCGGAATCTTTGGGCACTGGGTTCACTGAGAAATATTAACATTAGCAGTTGTGCTAGACTCTGGATAGTTACAGATAATTTCGTTGTGAAAAAAAACCAATAGCTTGTCTGATTGCTCTTGAATCTTGAGTACCTATTTAGAGATTCTACAGCGCTTTTAAAACTCCCTCAAGGCAGTGTATTAAGATCATATTATTTAATCTTTATTACCTTTAATTTTTCATGTAGTTTATTTATTTTACCAGTTTTCTTAAATTCGTGTGTTTGTTACAGGAAAAGTCCGGCGAGCCCTACTCTGGAAAATTATCGGTTAAGTCCGATCTAAGTCCTGTTTTTGGTGAGTTTTATATATTATGTTCTTTATAGTTAATTATGTAATGAACTGTATTTTATTATAAAAACTAACGTGGTTTTGACATTTTAGTAAATAATACGGGATAACTCACGTGAATAAGTCAGATAGCTCCGACTATAGTTTCAACCACATTCGGTGGTCATTTTCAAGGAGAGCTCGGGACGCCCGCGTTGACGTCTCGCTTACTTATAGCACTCAATATACATATTTCGTGACTAAAAATATCTCTGCTGCTAATTAAACAAAAACTAAATAGCAACAAACTTTACGACCAATTCCGATGCTTTTAAAAATATAGCGCGTTTACTGTAAATGAAAAATTCATCAAAATCAATGCTCTCCTTTGCCAAGTCCGTGATCATCAAACTGGTCATTGATACTTAAATATCCAGGCGCAGCACAAAATATATAATAGTTAAAGACCGCACCACACTGCCATTGCCACACTTACTATAATCGTTCTCGAAAATCTCAGACTCGATCGATTTATCGACAAAACTCGCCTCAGCTCCTCTGTTCTTTCATTCTCTAGTGATGGGAAATTGATTTCCTGAGAGAATTATCGGCGGGACTTAATGCCCGGTCTCGGTCTTCGCCCATTAGCCGAGAATTATGTGTGTTTTATCGCCAGCTTATAATCATCTGTCACTATCGTTACGATATTTCGTATAAGTAATTTCATCTCGCCTCACCTCTGTTATAGTGATGTGTCAACATTAATAATCTATTATCGATAGTACATAAAATGGCAATTATTTATCGATAACTTTCATGAATTTTTATTATCATTTAAAATAAAATAATAAAATTTTAGAATACGGCACTAATATCTATAAAATACGTATTAATATTTATCACGTTGTTATAATATGCCGATAAACCATAAAAACTATTTCGATTTTGATGACAAAATTGCCTCTTATGTCTAATTTCTTTTATTTTATTTTCGTTATATTTATAACTCGTTACGGCAGTTTATTAGCCAATTAAATTTTTGCAGTAAATGATGCCGACTACGTCTATAACTTGGCAGGTATTTCTTAGAGATAGCCATGCAGATCTGATCCATATTTAATATGGTAATTTGCATAGCAGATCTTGCTTAGTAGAGACTTCCACCTCTGAGTCACTAATTAATTATAGTTTGAAACTAGTAATAATTATTTAAAAATATATTTTAGGCAACGGATCGTAGGTTGTTCTAAAATTTGCTATTACAGCTGATAAACTAGACTTTAAGTTCTTAACGTCTTATCTAGGCTTCTACTAAAAATGTCTAACGTCGATATCACGTGTATATTACACCACGTGGGAAAGTGTAATATTTGCGAGTGATAACGTATAAGATGAAACGGTACAAGTCATGCGTTTGATTGATCGTAATGTCTTATTATCGTGTATCGACAAGATAAATAGGCTTCTGCTATGTTGGATCAACCAGATACAAGTGGTACAACACAGGAATGTTATGTGACAGATCATTCATTATTAGATTCAGTTTATCACCTGCCAACGAATAATACATGAATATAAATATCAGTATCAGCATCAGAACCTTTTAATAATAGCTGATAATAGTTCTCTCTGTATTATTGTGAAGGATGCCTATGTCGTGCACATTTTGTCGGACTATGCGTAGGTTGTTCTTTTTTATGTTATCGAGATGAAATAAGCACGAGGCGCACCTGGTGTTAAGGGGTAACTTCTGCCTATAATAGATGCAGTTCGTCACAAGGGCGAACTGCATTGCGCCCATCACCCTGAGACATAAATTCTCATGTACCTGTAATTTCACCGCCACCCATACCTTTCAAACCGAAACACAGTTTTGTAAAAATTACTGCTTCGCTGTAGATAAGGTTTGATGGCAGTACTTCCCCATAAGAACTCGCAGAAGGAGTTCTACTGCTACTGTGTATGTATTTAACAAGCTTTCACTTTCTGAACAAGTGTCAGAAATCTTAGTGGCCGGGACAGACTACTATGACTGTGTATAGAACAGAATACTTATATATTTTTTCTGCTTAAACTCGTGTTAAACTAATAAATCATTTTCTGATACAAGTAAAAAAATAGGAAATGCTTAAAATATTTAACTATTTCTGTATACCTTCTGTTTGCTTCATCACCCAGTATTATGTAAAGCAAAGAGAAAGCAAATTCTAGTGTCTCTAGTAAGTGACTAATACGGCAAGCATTATTGTACGCTGACATAGAACAGAGAACAGGACCTTCTTACATTTTTATTTAGTAGTTACGCTCCATACAAAATTTAACTCATTAAAATAAAAATATTTTGTTGGGCTTGTTGTCAATATAGCTGGACTATTTTATCGATAAATAATATCTTATTATCGACACATCCCACCCCTCTTCCCTCGGGTCGGACGCCTCGTTATTTGTTGTTATTAGTGTTGTTTTTTGTTATTTTACCACGGGATGTTTTCGAAGAACCGGTTACTGTTCTAATCTGATCGGTTCGCCACGAACGAGCCTTAGGTTAGGAGTAATGTAAGGCAACGTGTGAAGGTGGCTGGTAGCTGAACGTATCGAGTAAAAGTAAGATTAAAAACTACAATGAAAATGTTCTCTTGCGCGCTCCTTACATCCCTAGTATAATCCTAATGTTGGTTGGCCTTTGATCACTGTCACACCGAATGATAAGCATAGATTTGGGTTAAGTTTGGGTAATAGTAGAAGGCTATTTATAACATAAGGTATAAGGGTGGCTGGTAGCCGAACGTAGCGAATAAAAGTAAGATTAAAAACTACAATGAAAATGTTTCCTTGCGCTCTCCTTACATACCTAGTATAATCCTAATGTAAGGTTGGCCTTTGAACACTGTCAGACCGAATGATAAGTATAGATTTGGGTTAAGTTTGGGTATTAGTAGAAGGCTATTTATAACATGAGGTATAAAGGTGGCTGGTAGCCGAACGTAGCGAGTAAAAGTAAGATTAAAAACTACAATGAAAATTTTCCCTTGCGCGCTCCTTACATACCTAGTATATTCCTAATGTTGCTGTAAGAGTAGCCTTTAACCACTGTCACACCAAATGATAAGTATAGGTTTGGGTTAAGTTTGGGTAAGAGTAGAAGGATATTTATAACATAAGGTATAAAGGTGGCTGGTAGCCGAACGTAGCAAATAAAAGTAAGATTAAAAACTATGTACAATACAAAAGTTCCCTTGCGCGCTCCTTACATACCTAGTATAATCCTAATGTTACTGTAAGGTTAGCCTTAAACCACTCACACCAAATGATAAGTATAGATTTGGGTTAAGTTTGGGTAAGAGTAGAAGGCTATTTATAATATAAGGTATAAAGGTGGCTGGTAGCCGAACGTAGCGAGTAAAAGTAAGATTAAAAACTACAATGAAAATGTTTCCTTGCGCAATCCTTACATACCTTGTTTAATCCTATTGTGTTTGTTACTGTTAGGTTGGCATTTGACTACTGTCACACCAAATGATAAGTGTAGATAGGGTTAAGTTTGGGAAAAAGTAGAAGCCTATTTATTATACTATAATAATATTTGGTATATAAGGGAGAGGCAATGGCTCCCAGTGACAGCTGCCAAAACTGACAATACATATAATAATCTATAATCATCCATATATTAACGGCACATCAATTTCAAAAATTCTCTCTCAAATAATCATTATTATGTCTCAAATCAACCCAAAACAGTAAAAAAAAAAATTTTTATTAGAAGCCGGAACACACCAAAACATGATAGGTAAACTTGCTGCCGGAACACACCGTTAGGTGCTTGGCGATTTTCTACTTGGGGGTGGTAGCTAGCCAGGCGAGTAATCGTAAAATGTTCTTCCACCATGTGATGAAGCTCAAGCCTGCGGTGGGGATCGAACCAGGGACCTGCGGCACGGTAGTTCATAGCTATTACCACTCGGCCAACATTGCTTCAAAAAAAGTCGATGCTGCTGCCTGAGGAAAATTAAAATGGAATTCTTGATCTCATTATCGTACCGGCCGGATTATCCAATACACCCAGGGTGGGTTTGCCATAATCCCCACGCTTGGCAGGCGTTTTGGGGATCGCAGTGTGAGATATCAGTTCCTCAGAAAGCGCTGCTGCCCACCTTCTAGTGTGTTACCAGTTACCAGTCGCCACTTACGACACAAGTAGAGATGGGGGATGACATTCTAGCCCGGCACCCCACGGTCATCTTGATCTTTTAATGTGACTATTGTAAAACCTTAGAACACGAAAATCAAGCGACACCGAATAACAAGCGTTCGTCTTTTAACGAGTTCCATAACAGAGTCGCTTATCCATAATCTTTCCTTCATTTATATAAAATGTATAAAAGAATGTGTTTCAACTCATCATATCTCTAACACTAATTACAGGTTACTTTCTAAACTATTTAAACACCGGAAATTACGTTTTTATGAACAACGCTGTAATCATATATAATATAGACCATAAAACCTTTAATTACTAAACCTTCATGCTAATTTATTATGAATTAAAGATAAATAAATATCTGTAAGATAAACAGTGATTTACTCTATAGTCTATAGGTACATGATAACATTTTTAATGTAAATTTATAATGATAAAAACAAGTACAAGAACTTGTTCATATGAAATTGTATTGAATTACTATTTTTAATAGTAAATAAATACAATTTAATTATAGGCCCTCGTGGGGTGCCGGGTTACCCCCGTGGGGTGCCGGATTAGAATCCTCCGTGGGGTGCCAGGTTAGAATTGCACCTCCCCATATCATTCCGTGGGTGTCGTAAGAGGCGACTAAGGGAAAAATACTGGAAGGTGGGCAGCAGCACCTTCTAAAGAACTGCCATCTTACACTGCGACCCCCAAGCCGCCCGCCAAGCGTGGGGATTATGGCAAATACCCCCTTAATAGAGGAGGCTGTGTTCAGCAGTGGTCGAGTCGGCTGTTACAGTACAGTACAGTACCATTTTTAATATGATATAAATCATCTAATAAAATATATGATATAGTTTCTAAATATAATATTACAAGCTCTATCGCGTGCTAAGCAGAACTCATATTTTACAAATTACGGAGCACAAAATTTCCTGCACCGTCCACTATGACGGTTAAAGTAATACAATTAGAGCACGAAATTTCGGCTAGACATAGCGTGCACAGGTGGCCGAGTGTTTAGGCATCCGGTGCAAAATCGGAGGACACGAGTTCGATTCCCGCCCGGGGCATAAAATTTTGTGCTCCAATAATTTGTTAAATATGATATAGTGTATAAAATAAATCATCATCACCATTTCATCAACCGGAATGTCCACCAAAGAACAATGTCTCCGTCATTGGTGGTAATTTGCCATTATTCCCATGCTTGGCAGACGTCTTGATCGCAGTAGATGTTGTCAGTTCTTCACAAGGCGCTGCTTCCCAACTTCCGGTATTATTCCCTTAGTCACCTTTTACGACCCCCACGGGAAGAAATGGGTGGGGGGTGACATTCTAGCCCAGCACCCCACGGCCACCTATTACACCAATATATGGCACCAACCTATTAGCTATAAGTAAATATAAATTAAGACCGGCATGCAGAGTTTAATTGAGTAACAATAGTTGGTAGATATTGAAACTACGCTCGTATGAAAATCCGATGTTTTATCAGGAAAATAGATCAGGTCGATGGTTCGAATCCCGCTGCGGGCTTGAGTTCCACATGGTGGAAGGGCATTTTGCGAATGCCCGCCTGGCTAGCGACTACCCTCAAGTAGAAAATCTGTCGCCAAGCATCTAACAGTGCGTTCCGTAAGCTTTCCTTGAGAGTGAGTAATTCTAGATTAAGCCTGTTAACACCTTCGACCACATCATCTAACCATCAGATGAGATTGTGTTCAAAGGCTTACCTATCATTAAAAAAAAAATCTTACAAGTACTCGTATATCTGTTAATATCAGTTACCGTTATATATTTTTACAAGAAATGCTCAAAACAATGAAACATTACAATATAATGAAGGCATTAAGTTAATGAATTAATTTTATCCACCCAAAATCAATTTAATTGACCGTAACACTACATGTAATGTAATGAGAGATATTATCTTTACGCAGGGACTTAACAACTGAAGGGATAGTTTACTGGTGGTGCTTAATTTTATGTAAATTACTTGAATTGTTTTTATTATTTCATTAAGCTTCTTCCTTTATGACGAACAACGATGATGATTCGTTTTACGGGTATACTTGTACACTGCGGTCCCCAAGGAAACCCTTCATTTGGGGGGGGGGGGGGGCCTTCAGCAGTGGACAATTCGGCTGATACAGTAATTAGGTTAGCCGTAGACCACTATATCACCTAATGATAAATAATGATGTGATCGTAGTTGTTCAGGCTTACTTAGAATTATTGGCACTCAAGGATACCTGCCGGGAAACACCGTTAGGTGCTTGGCGACAGGTTTTCTACTTGAGGGTGGTTAGTTAGCCAGGCGGGCATTGACGAAATGCCCTTGAATACCCAATATTACGCATCCAAAATTAATGTGAAAACTCTAGGTGATTATGGCAAACCCTCCCCCTTTTATTGTGGGATGCTGTGTTCAGCAGCCGACTATCCGGCTGATACAGTATGCCAAAAATATGCTATCAGAAAGCGCTATGTATACAGTGTATACACTACTTAAGGGCTGGAGAGGCAGTTACCAATCTAGATCAAGTTTAAACCTAACATCACCTACTAAACCTACCTTCCAAATCATTTAATTAATATAGCCAAGTGTAGACGATCTGATGTAAGTCTATGTACCCATATTATTGCAATGTCATAATTCTTGAGTGTCATCGTCAGATGCTGTTATTAACACCTCTTATTCAAATATTGAAAAACAACCGCCCAATCTGTTTCGGCAACTATCTACCTATCATCGCCCACTCCTACTCCATTTAAACTGATTGTCTATCCTTATCTTCCATTAAGAAATTTTCATCTCTCTGTCTCATGTAATAATTTGCGATCTACCAGTTATAATAACTAGAGATGGGAAGTTTATTTGTTTTCGCCGGATATGTGGACTTTATGGATCTGGTAAGAAGTAAATTATATTTTATAACAACATTTTTGTTTCACATCAAGTCAGGTTCGCTTAACTGCGATGGAGCTTGAATTCATGCTAAGAAATAAGTTTAGATTATATGTTTCTTTATAATTTTTATTTTATTTATTATTTCGTAATAAAAAATACTCGGGTTTATGTAGCTAAATCCATTACCTAAGCTGTACTTTCTATGAATACTATATTAGCGCTGAATTATAACCTAAAGAGGGTTCAAAATATCAAAACGGCGTTAGTCCGCGATATCGACTTCGTAGAATTTATATTTAGCTACTGTGCTCCATTGTGAATGATCTGTGTAGTAAATAGGGATAAAATATGAGGCATTAAGAAGTATAGGGGTTGCTAAGATAACAAGTCAGTGTGTTCCGGCAGCAGTCCTTGAGACCCAGCAAAATTACAGGTACATGAGACTTAACAATGGTATTTCTGTATTTTACGAAATATATATCTGTTATAGACAGAGGTTACGGCTTAACATCAGGTGGGCCTCGAGATTATTCAGTCACAATCCCATTAAAAAATACAGGTCACCGCGAAGCTAAAAACACTAGTTGTATTCGAATAACAAAACAACGAAGTATTGGTCTCGTAATAGAGTATGTTATTACTTACAAATAATAATTTGGTAATAGATCACAATATTATAAGTTTGTTTATATTTAGAAAAATGGGTTGGCCGGACGGGTACTCCGGCCGGTGAGGCTGCCGGCTGCCGGATAAAGAACATCTCTAGTTATAATGTAAAGACTCTGTGTCATTATATCGCAGGTTCTAATTGGAACTTGATATGCGTACACAATTAGAGTCTCGTAGTTAGATTAACGAGCTTTTTACACTTGCTACGGGCGGTGGTGCAAGTCGAGAGAGACTATCTGCTCTTACCTGTTGACAAGAATTGGTAACTGCGCCAGTTGTTTATATGTTGTTTGAACTAATTTTTATTCTGGAACACCGCAACTTTTAATCAAACATCTGCTTGCAGTGTTTTTATTTCGACATATACATATACTTACACTTACGCCATAAACTTTTCTGTCTGTCACTTACAGCTAGCCGTAAATTCCCCTAAGATTGTGTAGTAAATATAATTTATATATTTATTATATAAACAGTGTTGAAAAACAAGGACAAATAGGGCTTATATATGATTACATATTTGTAAATTATTTCTTGTAAACGTATTTATATTTATTTTAAATTTCCACTTCGAAACCAGGAAGCCATTGCTGATCATCTGTTTATTATTATGTATCTGGTCTTAAATAGGGATACGGGCTCAGTTATTGTTATGGTATTGTGACGGACCACACACGAGTACCTCCTGATGGTAACGGTATCCTCTGCCTATAACAGATGCATTTCGACACAAGGGACGCGTTGCACTGTGCCCATCACCCTGAGACATACAGTTGTTAAGTGTCCATGTGCCTGTAATTTCTTACTGACTCTCAAGGACTGCTGTCAGGACTGTTAGGTGCTTGACGACAGATTTTCTACTCGAGGGTGGTAGCTAAATAGGCGAACATTCGGAAAATGCCCTTCCACTATGCGTTGAAGCTCAAACCGGCGGCGAACTATGGGCCTGAGACACGCAGGCAATGAGTAACTACCCTTTGCCTACCATTAAAATAAAACTACCCTGGACCCGTCCGGAGCAATGACATTGCCGATATTTTCTTAGATTAGATTAGCGTAAAATCGCTTGCGCTTATACCATGTACGTGATATTAAAAAGGATTTAGGGTACCGTAGTATAAAATGACATCGTTATGACAACAGTTATACTAAATCTAAAGCCTATTGAATTTCGTTTCAAAAGCTTATAATAATTACTGTTGTATTTAGGACATTGCTATTATGAATTGTATAGCCTAACGTACATTGTGTTGTGATATCTATAAATGTATTTATTAATTGTACAGTTTTGATGACAGTTTTATAGTCAGAAATTAACTATTTAAATTATTGCATTTTTTATAGATGTATATATGTTTTGACTCCGCGAAGTGGTGTCTTTGTGACAAGTAACCGAAACTTGCCACTGTTATTTAATGTGTATTTGTTAGATGATAACTTTTAACGCTTATTCTTATCTTCACGAAACTTGGCTGACAAGAAGTTTATACAAATAAATCATGTTTAAAGAACGATTGGAAAAATTTGAGTTATGACGTCATTGTCATGTTAGCTTAATTGGTTAGAGCATACCCCGGCTAAAGAGGTGGATGGACGCGGGTTCGAATCCCGCACATGACTTAAATTATTGCTATCGTATATTTGTAATTTTGTAATGTAATCCGCATAGGAGGCGTTATTGCAAACACAACAATATTAAAAATCATGTTTGTTTTCATGCTTAGCAATGCTAAGCTAGAAATTATAACTAAATAGAACAACTATAATATAGAATAAAACTTAGCAACTCGTAGGAGTTATTTACATATCGGGTCTTAAAACAGTGTTATTACCTTAAATTGTTAAAGTTGTGACATGAATAAAAGGGTTTTATTGATCCATTTCAAATAAGTTTTTGTTTATTTTAGACTTCATGTTTTTATGTTATAGATTTATAAGTCAACACTGCAAGGCATGTTAATACGACTTATAAAGGCATGGTTCCCGAAGTCAGAGGTGTTCACACACTCTCGGGTTTATCAGATACTTTTCGGTCTAATGTAATGGTAGGTGAACCTATTCCCATCTACAGGGCACGGTACAAATGCCTCAGAGTGCTACTGAAATTGATATTGTTAGAGAAGCTTCGAGTCCTACCGGGGGTTCGTTCCAATAGTAGAAGCCAATATTTTGGTTCAAATACACGCTCTACTTATTAGAATTCACTTCTATGGCGGGAAATTCAAAATTTTATCAGTTTTATCGCGCTTCTAGCTAGGTTCTATCATGGTATTCGCGTGTTTAATTTTTTTTTCTTCTACTTAGTTACTTAGCTATATTTTTATAAAAACTAACGTGAGTTGACATAATTATTAACTATTATACCGGCTAGCACTAATAACGGGCCGGCTAATACGGGCAGCTTCGAGGCGAGGGCTGCTAGTGCGCGTCTAGCAGCCCTCGAAGCTGCCCGTATTCCTTGAGAATGAGCATCTTTACTGCTCGAACACCGGTCGGAGATTACGACCAAACACCGTGAGTGCTAGCCGGTATATTTAGTAAAAAAAAAAACTTAGCGTTCTTCATTGCATTACAATCTAGCCTTTTGTTCTTGTGCTCTTTATATAAAGCTCTCTAGTGCCTAGTGGTGCATCAGGATAACATTCCGGCAGGACAGTGGGTAATAGGTAGAGTGGTAGACGTACATCCTGACAGTCATGGTTATGTGAGAGTAGTTTCCTTAAAAACAAAAAACGGCATCATAAAAAGACCAATTGTCAAGCTCTCTTTATTACCAATCGAAACATCTGAACAACAAAATACTTCAGTTAATAACAACCAAAGGAATGAGCCAAAACAGCAAAGAAATACGACAAGAAAGGGATTTTCGGCTCTAGTCATGGCACTAACATTATTTATGACCTTGTGCAGCAGTGGAAGCTCTGCTTATAACATCACCGAGTTCAGAAACGACCAATCATTATACTTTGACCCTATTGCAAAACTCAGCTTGATCAAGGATAAGTGGACCCTCGTTTTATATTATAACATGTCTCCATATTGGGAAGGAATACAAGCGTTCGATAAAATTACAACATACCTAAATAAAACATGTACAACAATAGGCGACGGGCAGTGTAATATGATAGTACTACAGCTGATCCACGAGTACAATGAACTACGTTACTATAATGAACTTTTGATGACGCAACAATTAAATGGTCACTCCAGACAGCGTCGTGGCCTTATCAATGGAGTTGGCTACCTTGCAAATTCCCTATTCGGAGTACTCGATGAACATTTCGCAGAAAGGTATAGCCATGACATTGAGCTCATTAGACAAAATGAGAAACATTTAGCAAATTTATGGAAAAATCAAACGTCGATTGTGGAATCCGAATATAACTTATTAAGAAGAACTGAAGAAATTATGGAAAAACAACACAAAACTATTAATAAACATTTAGTGCGACTTGACAAAATGACTAATAGCCAACAAAAAGAAATAAACCATATGGAATTTTTACAAGAATTCACATTAACCGCCTTAACTGCCACCAACTTGCAACAAAACCTCAAACGAACGCAAGATATCTTATTAGACATTCTCACGAATATACATCACGGACAATTCAACATTCATCTACTTACCCCTGAACAGCTCCAGAAAGAGCTTAGCACAATCTCAGCTCACTTGTCGGATGACTTAACTTTACCTATAGAACAACAAAACTTAAGTAAACTTTACTCATTATTGAACATTAAGGCAAGAATTACTAGAACATACTTCATATTTGAAATAACTTTCCCACTTATCAGTAGAGATCACTATGAACTTTATAAAATACATCCCATTCCACATCAGATCGGCAACGCTATGATAAAGTTAATCCCAACGTCAGACTACATTGCTACTGACCTGAAAAGAGACTCGTATATTACACTTGAAGCTGAAGAGATTTCACAGTGCATAGATCAAGAAGATAGATTTTTATGTAATTTAAACAGACCTATATACCATCTCAGCGGCGATAGTAACTTCTGTGGTAAAGATCAAAACACTGAAAAATGCAAAGCCAAAAAATCTAGTTGTGAAAATAAATGGATTTCCTTAACAAACCCTTCGCTATGTTTGTTCCATTGCTGTGATAACTGCGCGGTCAAGGTAATCTGCGACGGCATAATCAAAATGCAAACATTAAGAAGTTCTGGAATTTTGTACATAGAAAAGGGCTGTATACTGAAGGGACCAGACTTTACTCTCCATGTACAAAGAAATTTAATAAATAAATTAGAAACAAGCGCAAACATTGTAATACCCAACATACAGATGAATCAATTAAATAACATAATTAACACTTCCGTACCGTATGATAACATCCAGAACATCTCCGATTCCACTGATATCCAACAAGCCCTACAAAAGCTTCACCACCGAATTGAGGAGATGAAGCAAAGCTCGGTAGAAATTGGATCTTTATCAACGCATGATATTCACCATTATGCCTTAAACTACATCCTGGTATTCCTCGTCGGCGCGGGAGGAGTGGCAGGCAGCATTCTGCTGTGCCGCTGGCGGCGCGTGCGTGCCAACCGGGCACTCATCACCGCGGACGTCGAGCTTCAGCCGTCCGCAGCCAGTGTCAGTGCTAGTGCTAGTGCTGCCCATATCCGGGCTAGTGATGCCATTATCCGGGGTAATGTTGTGAATAGTGCGCGGTTAAACACAAACACGGCTGAACGTCCGTCACGTCAGTCAAATAATTTATATGGTGTCGTGAAACAAAGTGTCGCGGACAAATCGTGCTCACCTTTACCAAGGAAACCCTTAAGGACTCGTATCACCCCTTACTAACATTTTTGATTTAAGTTTTTATTGTTATCATCATGTCATCATTTTTCCATTATTACATTGCACTAACACTTATCTGTATCATCATTCATCACAGCATCTTCATCTTTGATGCCCCGGAATATGTTTGGTATAATACCAAACATTTTCCTGACACGGCACAATCCGCCGTGTGTCGCAAACACCGGATTACTCAAACCAACGAGAATTAGAATTTAGAGTTGAGTGCACTTTAGGTCTTCGCGGCATACGGCAGCATTCATTAACATTTAACATAATATTTTCGTAACAATATTAAGAACATTTTAACAATAATAAATTAGTGATATATAACAGTGAACAAACATTTAACATTTATTTCCAACCTCTGCAACCTCGTATCATCCCCAACATATTGGTAGCAATGAGGAATAATGAACTAAATAAGTATATCATCAGAAAAAAATGAACGTGGTATTAATTTCAATAGTTTTGCAACACCACACAATTCCATAGTTTACCCCTTAAACCGTAAAATTTTTTAAAAATAACGTGAACCATAATTTAAAAAAAGGCATCTTATCTTCCATACCACAAAAAATGTGCAAAACACTGTTTTCTTCTTTATCAGGTACTCCAACCATTTCGTTGTACCCAACTGATCTTTTTTTTCTCCGAGATAGTTTTTACCCCATACTCCTTCTCATACCGTAATTGGTTTGTAGGACTGTAGGGTAAACCCGTCATCGACTTGTTTCAATCATCAATCATTTAAAATATCCGTGGCATTTCTTTTGAGTTACGAAGTACTTACAATGTGTTTAATTATCAGCTTGAATTGAATAACTGTTCCCGTAGAGCCGTCTCTGCGCTTTAATAAGGCACATGTTTGATTCAGTAAACCGGTAGCGTATATCCGTTTCCGCGCTCAGCAGGAGGCAGTACATCTCTGAAGCAAGCACGGGTTTAAACTATGTTTAAATGTAACTAGTGTAGTGTGGTTTGTAACTATCACATATTCTGTGCTTCAGCGAAGAATCTTACTTCTGACGTCATCGTACTTCAGTTCGAATACTTAATATTTCTGCACATTTTTCACGGAGTACCTAATATTTATATTCACCTACAAGGGATCTCTCTTTCTATCGCATAGCTCTGATCTCTTCTGACACGGCTAACATCGTAGATTAATCCTGTATGGATACGCCGATGTACCTGTACCTTTGTACCTAAAGTGCGGATTGAACCAGGCCTGCCCATGCGAGCAGAAGGCTTGAGGACTTGGAAAACAAAATTCAAAAGACGATATATAACATTGATATCTATGTGTTACCTAAAACAGTGATACCTAAAACAACTCATTCAATCCACTTCGCTTCTCAAGTTCGTTCATTCATCACACCAAATCTCGGCATAATCTACGTAAACTAAAATAAATATTTTTTTACAAAAGCACATAATTGATGGAACCCGCAAATCAACCTTCGCGCCGCCGTAAGTGTCGTTAAAAAAAGAAACCGTGTTGCCATTGCCAATAATCAAATGAAATATGATACCAGACAATAAAAATAAAATACATTAACAACTCTAAGACCTGTTTTACACGTTGTAATAATATCTTTGGAACAATTTTTTTATACATTCTTGGAAATCAAACAGCTATACGTAATGAAAATGATGTTTAAATTAGGATTTAGAAACAAGCAGGTTAGTTTCCACTTAGAGATATATATATAGCAGATTCAGTAGTAGCCTGTGGGTAATAAGTTAATAAATGAATTCAAGAAAACTGAAAACAGAGCCATATATGTGTCTACAGAACCTGCTCAGCCAAAGAAAACAGAGCCACCAACCAACCAATTTAAATAAAAAATTAAGATGGGATATGCTCTAATATCACGACAATGTAATGTGGAGAAAATGTAACAAAAGCATATAATGCATACAGCTACACTTTAAGGGGGTATTTGCCATATCCTCACGCTTGGCAGGCGTCTTGGGGATCGCAGTTTAAGATGGCAGTTCTTTAGACGGCGCTGCTGCCCACGTTCCGGTATTTTTCCCATAGTAGCCTTTTACGACACCCCTGGGAAGATATGGGGGGTTGGAATTCTAACCCGGCACTGAGACATCTTATTTACACATTATAATTAGGTAATTATGAAATGAACATTGTTAAATAAAATAAAAAATAATGAAAATACAGGTAGTTAAATTAAATGACATTAAGTAATTGAACTATTCCTTACACTATCAATCTTCTCACAGTACCTAAGACATGCATTGCATACTTGCGTCCATCGATCAGCGAATATATCACACTCGGAAGCTGATACCAGAAGTGCATTCAATAATATTTAAGCAAAAAGTCGAAAACCTTTATTTTCAGAGGTGTTTTTGTAAATTTTTTGTATCGAGCCAATTATTAGGAAACATGTTTTGAGATCTATGAGCACATTACTTATATCCGTGAGTATTGTGTATATAAATTGCAGTACCATGCGGTCTCTGGTTTATAAGATTTTCTACATATTGTTAGCATTATTTCTTATTTTCTGGGCCTTAAATCATTACAGACGGATCTCCCTGTGCCAATATATTCAGGCTTGATGATTAATATTATAGATATGATATAGTTTATGCAATGTATCAACTCCTCACACTGTTTATAATAATAGTACCTAGATGATATCGAAAACTGTACATCGGTTGATTGTACAGTTTTAATAGCTTAAATAAACAGCACTAAACAAACAAGCACTTGCAAATTCAACACTAGTTACGATAGCCGAATGATTGAATGTATGTTATGTTAGCTTGAGGTCATGTATCATGATTATTGATAATAATCAGTTAACGGGCGAATACCTGGACTAAATTATAGAATATTTTACGAATAGGTTACATAGGGTAGGATAGGAACTGACGTCATTGGCGGTTTTTTTTTTTTTTATCAGTTTTATGGTGCTTAATCCAGTTGTGCATACCCTATGTGGAGCAGCACCTCATAGACGAGAGCAGTACAATGATGCTCATTGTATTGCCTTAGTTGCCTAAATGGAAATAGTTGGAAATCCAACATGGGGATATAGAATAGACCTTATGGTCCTAAGCGGGAAACTATACGGCTATCTAGACAATTGCATACTGTCTCCAATCATGTGAAAGTGCTAAACTGATTTCGTTGCAATTTGTCGTTCGTTGATAAGAGTAATGTTGTCTTAGGTTTTCGCGATTATTACACATAGTAATTAAACAACTTTAAACGGTTTAAATCGCGTATATTTATCATTATTTTTGTCCGGACGTTTCAAACACTTTGCAGTGATCGTGTTGTTTGGAATCACCCCGTGACCACGATCACTGCAAAGTGTTTGAAACGTCGTCGGGACAAAAATAATGATAAATATACGCGATTTAAACCGTTTAAAGTTGTTTAATTACTAGGAGGATAAGAGCTTTGAGTATATGAGCATGTCATATGAAACTTTTTGCCTAAACCCTTGGTAGAACCAAAATAATAAACCGAGCTTTTTGTAAAGCTTGAACCTATATAACGCGGGGTCTAGGTTAAGTGGTGTTTATTATTAAAGTGATAATTTTGTATTATAAATTTTACGTTCATTGACGACTTTCATCCTGCTATATTGAACTGTACCTACATCTAGCCATCTATGTACGTAAAATTGTTATTATAAAGTATCAACATAATAATCAATGTATCGTTTACTCATAAATAAGGTACGCTACTCAGTAGCAGTCTTCATAATCTAACTCTCCCAGCACGATCAATATACAAAAGAGGTGGTGTGTACAGATGTAGTTACCGCGCATTACGTGAGGCTTGGACGCGGACCGCGGTCAATATTTGGATAGGTTACCCTAGCCCACCGAGGATGGCGTTCCGGGAAATGTCTACTTGAAATTCATCATACAAGGGGAGTGATAGCACAAAAAAAAACGCTTTAAAAGCCGAAGCGTCTTACCAATGACGACCACAACTGATATCAATATCATAATATGTTTTCCAGCCTTTATCCCCCGAAGGGGTACGATGAGGTCTATGAACAGCCACGATTCGCGTGGGAATGCTTTTGGTCCTATATTATAGAGGGCTAGTTTTTTTTTGTTTTTTAATGTTATTGTGATGGAACGAGCGCGAGTCCCACATGACGTTAAGTGGACTAACCTCAGCCTAATAATAACAGATGCATTTCACAAGTGTATAGATCTGCACTGTGCCTGTCAAACTGAGACCTACAATTGTTAAGTTTCATGTGCCTGTAATTTTACTGGCTCTCAAGGACTGCTGCTGTTAGGTGCTTGACGACAGATTTTCTACTCGAAGGTGGTAGTTAGCCAAGTGAGTATCAGAGCATATTGCTAGCTAGTGGGGACAGTACCAGGATCCAGATTGCTAATAATTTTTTTAGTAAACTTATACCATTACCCGGGATCCGAACCCAGGTTTTTGTATAGCCTAATAGGCAAACCTTTGAGCCATCTGTTGGTAAGTGTTGTTGAGGTCGATGATGTTGTTCAGGCTAACCTAGAGTCAATGTCAAAATAATTTAGTAGGAGTTTACGACGCCCTAGCGAAGGTCAAACATTTAAAATTGTTATTGAAATTTATTCTGCATTCTGCTGCCACGTTCAGCAAAAAAGTGTTAAAGAGCCACTAAGACATTTATAATTTCAAGTAGAATAACGAATTGCAAGAATTTCCGGCTGTCAGGGACAGCACCTGTAATATACCGTTAAGTGCTCGGCGACAGAATTTATACTTCCTCAATTATAAGGTGGGCTTTTGCCACACATACGACTTTGAGGATTTTGTATACATTATATTTCCCTTTGTAACGGTCCCGGTGAAATATTATCTTTTTGTACCTTATCCCACCTCTGTGTTGGGGTCGGTGCATATGTGCTGCTTGTATATGCCTGTATATATTTTACCGTAGGTTCGAGCCTATTGCTATCTATTGGGTATAGTTCTAAAGTTATAACAGCCCTACACAGACCTTTTTAACATTCCATATATTTTATTGGAGTCCTATCCAAGCGACCACATTTTACATTTTATTCCTTTACTGTATGCACCATCAGACGAGGCCTAAACGTATATGTGCATCAATATTTTCTATGGAGGGGTTTATTCATGAGTGAAAAGATCTATACCCGGGTATCGAACCCAAAACCTAGAGATCCCTAAAAGACGCATTGGACGCACCAAAACGGCAGTCAATGCGATAGCTTGATGAGGCTTTTTTAAATAAACAAAAAACAATTCTAAAAAACAATGCATTTTCCGGGAAATAAATAATTTCGGCATTTTTATCATTAATTATCATATCGGAGAGGTATAAATTCATTATCTCGGAGATAAAAAACGATCGAAAAATGATAAAAAAACTCGCATTTCGGCTATTTGATTGACAGTAAATTAAAATTGGTTTTTGTGAAGGTGATGATTAATCTTAGCGTTACTAGGAATGTCTGGTCTGACATTGTTAGACAATTATGTTAGATAGACTTTTGACGGGATACGAAATATTACGACATCACTGTTTTTCGCGAATTCAATTACCATCAATGGTTTTGTTTGAATAGAACTGATTTAACACTAAATAATAAATAACCCGACTGCAATTTTTTTTTCTTTAATGTTATTGTGACGAAACAAGCCCGAGGCTCACCTGATGTTAAGTGGACTAACTAACCTCTGCCTATAACAGACGCATTTCGTCAACGACGAATTGCACTGTGCCCGTCACACTGAGACATCCAGTTGTTAGGTCTCATTAGCCTGTAATTTTTCTGGCCCTCAAGGACTGCTGCCGGAACACACTGTTAGGTGCTTGGCGACAGATTTTCTACCTGAGGGTGGTTGCTAGCCAGGCGGTCATTCACAAAATGCCCTTCCACAATGCGGTGAAGCTCAAGCCCGCGCCGGGATTCGAACCATGGATCTGCTGCACGGCAGTCCATAGCCAATGCCACTAAGCCATCACTGCTTCAATAATTTTCGTTAAACATTTTATCGTTCCTTTTCAATTAAAACTGTAAGTTTCTATGAAATAAAATTTTGTTGACGCATAGTATGGCGTCTTAAATCCGCCAGTTTTTTTAGGGTTTCGTACCCAAAGGGTAAACACGGGACCTACTCGTATATATATATAATTCTTTTGGATCTTATCACTAAAAGTCATTGGACCAAAATACTGAGGAAGAACTAATCTTCTGTAGACGGTAAGTACTGACGCAAATAAAACTGTTTTTAATAAATGTCAAACTGAGGACTGATACTTCGTTTTGCATGAGAGTGAGCGAAACAGAATTATATATAATATTTATATAGCGTGAGCTAACTTTTTTCAATAACTTCATATAAATGTGAGCTTTTTAAAACGGAACAAATAATTCAGGTACTGTATCACATGGTTGCTACGTAATAATTAGAAATAAAATTGGTATTGATACGGTAAACAGTTTTATGTCTCCAAATCCAATGAATATACCTAATCGTGTGTCTCATTCATTTTCCTAATATATTCTTACACAGAAAAATAACTGACGTAGCACGATAGAGTATGCAATTTGTGTGAGAAAAACAACTACAAATGGTTGAGGTCAATGGCCTAAATTCTTTCTGTTCATGGGTCACGTGCGTTTATGAAATTTAAGAACTACATTAAAACTGTATAGATGCAAGGAACTTATCTGTAGAGCGACATATAGCCAATTCCTTTAAAGTTTTACTAACTGTTTTTCGTCTTTACCGACTGCGGCCTCATGAATCCTACCCGTAAGTTCGTCGAAATATTGGAGGTATCAAACAGCGTCTGATTTGAATCGAACAAAGCGCGAAAAGGAGAAATAATTTCAACTTATTACTTTTCCCAACGCTTGTCTACTTGACTGTACCAGGAGCGCGCGCAATTACTCTTCTAAATTACTTTCAGTCGCCGCGCGCCGTATAATTTTCTCGTCGCCTGTACTCGCCACCCCGTTAGGCGTCTAGCCGTGCAGTTCTTATTTCTTTGATTGTACCTAGTACCTACATATCTGTTTGCTTTGTTGTGGCGGTTCATTGTTTTGTACGTGCAATTAGACCTCTACAGGAGTCCAGGGTATAAAAGACAGCTTGGTGGTAGGCCATCGTCAATAGAAAATCTGTAGCCCAGTACCAACGGCGTGTTCCGGCATTTGTACTTAATTGCCAGTACTGGGTTAAGCCTTTTTACCGTCTTTGACCACATCATCACTTACAATCAGGTTATTAGGTAATTTTGATCAAAGGAAAGCTTATACAATTAAATAAAAATATTTGCTTTCTTTCAACAGGTAAATTCGAGCCACACCACGCAGCAGGCTTCAACATGGGCTACCTCATGGCACCTTACCCCTATCCTAATGGGGGACCGCATCCACTGCCCGTTTCTATGGTAAGTCACGAATAGTTTCCTTACGATTAATATCTTACTAAATGTTTATAATTTTTTGTGTACTTAGTTTTTAATGTATGAATGTATTATATCTATAGGTACTGTCTTAACTACTAGTTATTAAGACAAAAATATTTAATACAACATTTTTCTTAAAAAAGTCATGCGAGGTGAGATAAGTTCAAGAACAGCTGGCCAATTATGTAACTTGTTAGTAACAAAATCTGACTGAAATCATAGTAAACTGCTGGTTTCATGATTACGTATTCACATTTGTTAGTAACTAAAGTCCATCGGTTAGTAACAGCTTTAGTTAGTAACAAAATGTGAATACATAATCGCAAAACAACTATTTCACTATGATTTGAAGAAAATGTTGTTACTATCAAATTACATAACTAGCCATTAGTGTATCATTTTCATTAGATATATAAAAATATACTTGACATTCAGAAGAATTTAAAATAATAATATTTTGGCATTGTTCTTTGTAATAAGAGATAAGAGCGTCGTGACTCTTACAGATAAATGATTGTGCCTGTGATAGGACTTTGAAATACTTGTGCCTTCATTTGATCGTCCAATACCGTCATTACATTCAGTAAGTTTTCCTGGTAATGTAAACATGCAGTTTTGCCACGGGAAATTCAATTCGTAATGACTTCTCTTTAGAGCTACGCCACGGGCAAACTTATTTTACCAATTTTCTTTCAGAAATGGAAAAGCAACATTTCATTTGGTAATTTAGTCCAACCAAGTCACAACTGATCATAGAAAAGTGTTTCGTCACGGGGACTACACGAACAGAATTATAGTACATACTTCCTCTACCGTGCATGTACATAAAAGACATTTGTGTCTTCACTAAACAACACCCTGATTTTTTTAAGAAACGTGGTGATGTGTGACACGTCAAAAAGGGCAAAGTTCACCAATCTATTGTATGAACCTCGTGCTAAGAAGGACTTATATAAAAAAAATATTTACAATATGTGTCTAACAATTTATATACTGTATACCAAACGACATCAAAATATTGGATGGTAACAAATTTAAAAGCTCTTTGACTCACTGGCTTCTTGACAACTACTTTTACAGTGTGAAAGAATTTAAAGAATTTTGTAAAACATCAATTTTAAGTACTTAATACCATTATTATATGATCTTATGTGACATGTATTTAAGCAAATAAATGATTTGATTTAGTAAAATTCAATTCGCAAATATCCACAATTCACCTCAAAACGACTAATATATCAATCTTATCACCATTATCACCGTATCTAGGTTTCGTTATCACTTATGTGATACGCGAAAACATAACATATTACTAGTGTATCGCGAATTATCTTATGATCGCCGATGTAACCAATGTTGTGGGCGCTGCTGGTTTTAAACGAGCGATGCACTTGACCAATATAATATATCTAGTGTCGATTCAGCCTAATATTCATGTTAAGCCGATGTGTCGTCATTGTCCTGAGGATGCTTCGTGTTGAAAATTCTTCCGGTTTGGCTACGTGGTGTTTAAACTGGTTTTAACAGGAAAGTCAGTTTAAAAGAATGGCCCCGAGTTTCTTGCCCGTTCTTCTCGCAGTGGCTCTATACAATTTATTTGCTGAATGTGGCAGTACAATGTAGAATATTTCAATACTAAAATTTGTAATTGACCTTCATAAGAGCGTCGTAGACGCCTAAATTGAATAAATGATTTTGATTTTGATTGATTTGATTTTAGGGGAATTGACACTTAAAATTTATATTTTTTTAGAGTTTTTCTAAAATATTATAATATATTGTTTTTAGAGAATATTTTTAACATTGTCCTTGAGAGCCAGTGAAATTACAGACACATGAGACTTAATAACTATGTCTCAAGATGACGGGCGCCAAGCAATTCGTGCCTTGTGACGAAATGCATCTGTTATAGGCAGAGGTTAGTCCGCTTAACATCAGGTAGGCCTCGAGTTTGTTCCGTCACAATAACATAAAAAAAATAAAAAAAATTACCTACTTTTGTTTTTGACTACGCTGACGTTTTTAACCCTTTATCTTGTATATGCCAAGTATGGCTATTCTTTGTTTATTTACACAGCATATAAACAACTTGCAAAGTACCGGAATGGTGCACCGCATCGTAATTTAATCGGGTGAGATACTATTTTTATTGGATTATTTCTCGTAATAACCGCATCGTGTAGGGATGCCATGAGGTTCCAGTGTTTCAGGATAAAAGTAAAAGTCGACATTTCCGTTTACTTTTTTAAAGCATGAGTGATCATGCCCTTATAAATAATTACTGTTACTGCTGATACTGCCCCTTGGGGTGCCGGGTTAGAATGTCCCCACCATCTCTTCCCGTAGGTGTCGTAAGAGGCGACTAATAGGAAAATACCGGAAGGTAGGTGGCAGCGCCTTCTGAGCATATGTTATTTTATACTGCGATCCCCAAGACGCCTGCCAAGCGTGGGGATTATGGTAAACCTGGGGGTGAGAGACCTGTGGGGATGAGGCTGTATTCAGCAGTAGACAATCCGGCTGATACAGTGACTGTTGATTATACAGGTTGATTACACACATTATTGGGTCAATAAAATAAACCCGCTGCGTATAATATAGATTACCTTGCCGTTATTTAAAGTATTACCAAACTCGAGGGATTTGGAAAATATTTTTTAGCCCGCACATTAAAACTCATAAAATACGACATTTGTTCATTTTTAGGATTTTATGTAGCGAATGACACTCGTACCATCAATATGAATTTAATGACGTATTATTTCTTAAACTCGGTTAAGTCGTTTTTTAGTTACGAGCGGACATAGGAGCAGTCATATACATACACGTTCAACATGTCCTCGTATGTATCTTAATCCTCCTTGTAGGCTGTGCCGCAGTTGTGCAAAAACATGGTATCATGCTCAAAAGTCTAAATAACCATGATTCGCCAAAAATAATAGGAGGGCAAAGTTCCCAGACTCCGGACGGCTACACTGAGAAAAACGACTTAAAGGCTTAAATCAAATTTGACCTTTTACCGTTGAATTTTAATACGTAAGATGAATTCACAACTCTTAAGATGATTTTCACCAATCAATAAAAATTTACCATGTTTTATAATAAACACAACCGTCAAAAACGCCTTCCGTAAAGTATTTTCAGAATTGAACTTGTTATATGATAATAATTGCAGTACTGACCATAAAATATACCTTACTTTTACGGCGGTTTATATACGGTGATTATCACTATAACGTACGACTAAATCAGCCTCATCAAAAAGTCAATATTTAAGGAAGACCACAAAATACACCTTAAATAAAGACGAAAAGAAACATTCGCCTTCACTGACCTCGTTTAACGCCTTCTAGTTGGAAGGCGTTTTTGTACGTATTTACGTTTGGTCGGTTTTTTGCCTTATACCATATAAATTGGCCGTCATTAGGGCACTTTTGACTTTAGATTTTTCTCAGTGTACTGAAAATTCCTGTCCCTATGTTGGTATTACAAACGCACCAACAACCCAGTGTCAGAAACAATACCTAAGAAATAGATAAATACATTCTCCAGATTTGAAGCCTCTAAGTAGTGTCCCGTGGGGTGCCGGGCTAGAATGTCACCCTCCCATCTCTACCCGTGGGTGTCGTAAATGGCACACCAGAATGTGAGTAGCAGCCCTTTCTGAGGAACTGATATTTTATACTGCGATCCCAAATTCCCCATATTGGGAGAGGCTGTATTCTCAGCTGTGGACTACCGGCTGATACAGATGTAGTATACCTGCCAGAGGGTCGCCACCATACCATCGTCTATCAGTTCTCTGAATCTACTCTGTGGAACTTAAATTAGAAAAAGAAAATACGTTTTTGATCAATTGTATCGATTCGGCGAATTTTTTATGCCTCTGGTCGGGCTATGTGTCCCGATATCCCGATATGACAAACAACGTATGGTAACCCTATCGCCACGTGTTCGTACCGGCCACGGCACGGGACGCGCCGGAAACGGTAACACAAACAGTTTTTATTTCGGTCCTCATCCTGCGTTTGTACCACTGTACTGTCTGATTATCATTTGGATATATATACATTGTACGTTCATGTGCGTTTTATTATCGATTAGACGTTGTGTTTGTATTACTGCTATCTGGAAGAGATCGCTCTAAGCTATAAGTCTACATGTTATTAGAATTGATAATACTTTGTTTTTTTGCTTCTATAACACTTTTAAGATATTAAAAAAAAAATTTTAAAACCATATATAATATGTAGAATGAATCCTTACTTTCTTACTAATATTATAAACGCGAAAGTTTGTAAGTGGATGTATGGATGGATGTTCATTAATCTTTCACGCAAAAATTACTGAATGGATTTTAATGAAACTTTACAATAATATACACATCAGAATTACACATAGGCTATAATAACTTATAATTCACATATAAAGATATTGTGTGAATTGTCCGAAATATAGCGATAAGTGTCAAGGGGAGACTTATTTTGATTGGAGATGTTCATGTAAAGGTCAAACGGAAGTGTATGAAGAATGTGATATGATTTAAAGCAGCTAGAGAAAATGCCGAGATGCCTTCCCCACCGGTAAACATCGTCGCGTCGACGCATACCCCATGTTGAGTTTTTCTTGGTAGTTACTAGGTTGGTACTACTATTTAACTACTACCTGGTAGGTAGTACCTACAACGGATTTTAGAAATCACTATGTACCTAAGTTATTTCTAAACTCCATTAACCACTGACTTATAGCGTTTAAGAAAACTTTCTTGACACATATAAAAAGGGTACTGTTTCAGCCGGATTGTCCACTGCTGAACACAGCCTCACCTATTTAGGGGGTATTTCCCATAATCCCCACGCTTGGCAGGTGGCTTGGGGATCGCAGTGTAAGAAGGCAGTTCTTTAGAAGGCGCTGCTGCCCGCCTTCCAGTATTTTTCCCTTAGTCGCCTCTTACGACACCCACGGGATGATATGGGGAGGTGCAATTCTAACCCGGCACCCCACGGGAAAAGGGTACGACACAGATAAATAAGTAAGTCTACCTAACCGAATCTGGTATTTTTTTGGTAAAATAAAATCTAAATATAACATTTCAAAAATCGAACGCATACTTGAAACCTATTCATAGCAAAAATTACCCGCGTTTAAAAATCGAACGTCTCGCCGCCAGCTCTTGCAAGTAAATCGTTCGATACCTACCCCCAGTACGCATGCACGCCGCGCGCCATTCAAATCCATGGCCAAGAAAGCGAAAAAAGAATTCGCCACGAAAATATCAAACTCGCAACGCAACAGGTTGACATACGACCGTCTCATTCTTTTCTACGAGGTTCAAAGTTTCGTCTCTGTTGTACGGAAGCCGCCCCTATCGCCGCCCCCGCTTGGGCGGGAAATTTAAATGAAGGAGGGGATGGAATGGAAATGCTTTTCTTTTTGCTCGCGGGGTGTATTTTAGGGCTTTTGTCTGGGTGAATGCGGCCGGCAATTTCGGGGTCGCTTGCGTTCGCATCGTCTCGGGATTTCAAAAATCGAATGGTATATTATTATTTTTTATATCAAGGAAAACGTTTCTTAATTATTATATCGTATAAAAATGGTATTACTTTGAGCAGAAGATGGTAACTTAACGTAGATTTTAAATTCTACAACTATTCATGAGTAGGT
Organism: Plagodis pulveraria; assembly: GCA_963890685.1. Taxonomy (NCBI): domain Eukaryota; kingdom Metazoa; phylum Arthropoda; class Insecta; order Lepidoptera; family Geometridae; genus Plagodis; species Plagodis pulveraria. The sequence continues at coordinate 7,762,678 of OY982975.1, forward strand.
GCTGTATACTCAGCGTTTTCTATTCAAACATAATTCTGTCATTATATTTTTTATTATTTTTCTTCATAATTTCAAAGCTTACTCTATATTTAACATATAACTGGAATTATTATACTGAAATTTGGCATGCCTATTCCTTAGCCTAATTTCTATGCGTCTAGTGTGCCGCAGTTTTCCATTAAATAAATGTTAAAATAAATTACTCCTTACAAACAAGGTTACAAAATAATTTACAAAAATATGAGAATTTTATTTTTAATAATTATACGACATTTTCATATACCAGGAGGCTAAATATTAGTCTCAAAGTGAATGTATGCAAAATTTCTCCAAGATTACACACTTGGTACAGTTGGTATTCAAAATATGACGAAACTAAGTTTGTAGTAAAGTGCTTTGCAGCAATTTAGGAGCACAGCAGGGCTGGCTATCAATAAACACACTCATCAACCAAAAGGTAGCGGGTTTACTACCAACAACAGTATTAATGAATAGATTCAGGCGTTACTTTGCGGAAATCCATATTTAATAATAACAAATATTTTTTAAAATATTAGGTCCTTACATATGAAATTGGCGTTTTGTATGGGAGGAACAAAAAGTCGAATATTTTTTAATATAATATATTTAATTAATCAAAGTATGAACCATTATTTTCTATGCACTTTTGCCATCTCATAGGTAGTTCATTGATCCCTTTACTAAAAAAACCAGTCGGACGGGAATCAATAAAATCTTTGAAGGCGATTTGGACTGCCCCATCGGAGTTGAATTTTTTCCCTTGCAAGAAGTTATCCAAATTTCGAAAAAAATGGTAATCTGTTGGAGCAAGGTCCGGGGAGTACGGAGGATGTCTTAGACTTTCCAATTGAAGCTCTTCTAATTTAGTAGCCGTCTGTAGCGCAGTGTGTGGTCTAGCGTTGTCGTGAAGCAGCAGTGGCGTGGAGCGATTGACCAGCCTAGGTTGTTTAGCCGCTAGCTTTTCCATCATGGTTTGCAATTCCTGACAATAGACATCAGCCGTAATAGTCTGGCCAGATTTGAAAAAACTGTAATGAACAATACCGGCACTAGTCCACCAAACGCTTACAAGTAACTTTTTTGGGGTTAATTTTCGCTTGGGGCAGGATTTGGCTGGCTGGCCAGGATCTAACCATTGCGCTGAGCGCTTCCGATTATCGTAAAGAACCCATTTTTCATCACAGGTAATGATTCGGTTTAAAATACCTTCATTATTGTGCCGGTTTAGTAATGTAACGCAGCAGTCGACGCGCGTTTGCCGGTTTGTTTCAGTCAATTCGTGAGGTACCCACCTTTCAAGCTTTTTAATCTTCCCAATTTGCTTCAAGTGAATTAAAACAGTTTTATCACTAACATTGCAGCCTGCAGCTAACTCGGACGTGGTTTGCGATGGATCCGCTTCCACAATAGCCTTCAACTCTTCATTATCAACTTGAGTCTCAGGCCGTCCACGGGGCTTGTTCTGCAGGTCGAAATTTCCAGAACGAAAACGTTGGAACCAAAAACGAACTGTGTTTTCTTTTGCAACACGACCGCCATACACATCATTCACCCTTCGAGTTGTTTCCGCAGCACTAGTGCCACGGCGGAACTCGTACTCGTAAATAATGCGATATTTAAGGTTTTCCATTTTGTAAAATGAGTGACGCAAACAGAAAAAAACAGAAGAAAAAAAACAAATGAATGACGATCATCGAAGCACAAATACATGAGTCTATAGCTGTACAAATTTGAATTTGGAATTCCTTACCAAAGAGGAGAAATTCGTGATTAAAGTGGCCAGTACGAAAAACGCCAATTTCATATGTAAGGACCTAATATTTTAAGAAAACATCAAATTAATATTTTAATAAAACACTAAAAAAACATATCTAGTGACAATTCCGCCTAATTTTCCTGCTAAGCCGACGTGACGTCACAAACGCCACGCAGCCAAACCGGAAGTATATATTCTACAAAAAAGTCTGACATACCACATGTCTAAAAATGTACAGTTATGTCACATAAACTACTTTTTTATGTGTTTAAATTTATATTTTTGTTAAATATCCACGCGAAGGGGCGGGCCGCTATTGTTTAAATATTGCACATAATTCATAATATCTTATAATTATAACACTACTTATGTTAACATTGTAAGCTTGCGGTTATTTTCCGTCGCGATAACTTTAATTAATTGTAGTACTAATTGCATTCGATATACAGAATAAACAATTGTTCAATGTAATATGGTAAATAATATTATAAATTTATGTATCAGTTATCTTTAAAGCGGTTATAATATTCAATTTATATATATAAATATTCAATGAGTCATTGTCAATGCGCAGTAAACGTAGTACTAAAGAGCGTCCAACAACTTATGTGTTATATTTACAAGTATTTTACGGGACTTAATCGCGATAAAAACATGTATAAATTTATTTACCTCCACGTATTGACCAGGTTGCATTGGTCGTGGTCACGAGCGGACTGAAGAGGCGAGTGTCGACGTCTTAAAAGGCGGGTATTTTCTCCAACTACCCGCATTTGATTTAGAAATGTATCGTCTCGACACACCACTGACAACATCCACAGGTCTTAATAAGTTAGCATCGTCAGGACCAGTTATGAATGAAATTCCATTGTTATCATTATCGCCGATGCCAATGGGTTAAGGAAGGTAAAACGCGTTTGGGGCATTTCCTTAGCACTGGATTCCAGGATGCAGCTAACTTAAAACCATCCTCTCTATTGAAATTATGATATTTCCTTATCTCAATAGCTTCTCGTACTAGTCTGGAGTGGTAGTGACGTTCCGTTGAGGGGACTTTCGGGTCGTGGAGCTCAATCCAGTGGTCAGGTCCTGACTAAGTCCTGATTAAGTCCCGTTAAATACTTATATATATGTGTTCAAGTAGCGAAAGTCATAAAGTTACTAACATATGTGTTGTCTAATTCCTTTATCCAATGAAGCGGTGAGTGATGCGAATAAGGAGCTTGAAACGAAATGCATACTTGTACATACGTAAACAACCACGTGTCGCCAATTGGGTTTTGATCCCATGTAATAGGGGGCGAACCTATTGCCATTTCACCGGGCACAGTTTCAGGGTCATACAAAATGTTTTCTCTAACACACTGGACGAAACACAAGCACATATTACGAATAATATGTTTACGATAACAACATATAGGTAAGACAGGAACAGCAGTGCATTCTGTATGAATCCCTGGTAGGCTCTAAGATGTACAGCCCTGTTTTGCGTCTAATGTCCACAACACCTTACTCACATCCACGTGAGAAGTGGCATGCTGCTCATTTGGCGCACTTTTCCCTTAGTCGCCTCTTGCGACACCCAAGATGAAATGGGAAGGTGATATTCAAACCCGGCACCCCGTTAGTAAAAATAAAACAAAATGTAATTTAAACAAAGTTCAATCTCAATACGTGCAGCGTATGGCGCCTACGACCTTTTGTTTGTCCAAAATGCGAGAAGATTTGATAAAATTATCGATATAAGTAAAAAAGGTAATAATTCTAGGTTAGCCTGAACAACATCTTCGACCACATTATCACTTACCATCAGGTGAGATAGTGGGCAAAGGCTAATATATCAAGAATATAAAAAAAGGTAGACAGGTTACCCTCTAATATCGCGACAATATATTGTGGAGAAAATTCAATATGAGCATATAATGCACATAGCTACTGTACTGTATCAGCCGGATTGTCCACTGCTGAACAGTCTCCCCCCATTAACGGGGGGTTTGCCATAATCCCCAAGCTTGGCAGGCGTCTTAGGGTTCGTAATTTAAGATTCAGTTCCTCAGAAGGCGCAGCTGCCCACCTTCCGATATTTTACATTTAGTCACCTCTTACGACACCCATATGTAGTAATGAGGGTTGATGATGCAGCACATTACTCGATCAAGAGACGTCGCCTGATATGACGGGAGCTGTTGCTCACGTTTTTTATAAGTGCAAAGGATATAATAATACTTTTCACATAATAATAATAAATACTTTTAAAATATTTTAAGAAAACATTTATACAGATATATACAACAGAATTCTTCTCGATCGTGCGCTCGTAGAGTCAAGACCGTAGAAGTGTAGAAGAACCGTGTAGAAGCGAAACGCGTCGAAAATTCTTCCGGTTTGACTGCGTTTGTGACGTCACGTCGGCTTAGCAGGAAAATTAAGCGGAGTTGTCACTAGATATATTTTTATATTTTTTAAGTGTTTTATTAAAATATTTTAAAAGTATTTATTATTATTAAAAATGGATTTCCGCAAAGTAACGCCTGAATCTATTCATTACTTTTCACATACTATTTTAGACGGCATATCGTGAGATAACAATTTATTTTTCTTCGATACCAATCGGCATGGATATCAAAATTAAGGGTTTTAAAAAAAATTATTCCATAAATATTTATACTTGCAGTTTTAATTTTTACGATAAAACTTTTAGCAAAGTTAAACAATCTGCAGTCGGTTTTTTTTTATCAATTTATACTAGTCTTAACTGGCTGAATTAAGAAATAATTTACTTTATTTGAGCATGCATTTTAAAATAGAGTCCTCTTGACTTCCGTTTGTTAACTGCTATACCTAGGTTACCTATATATATCTAAATAAGAACTAGACAAACTATTTTTTTCTTTTTTTTTTTGTCAGACGGAACAAGCTCGAGGCCCACCTGATGCAAGGCGGAATAACCTCTGCCTATAACAGATGCATTTCGTCACAAGTCACGAATTACACTGCGCCCGTTACTGATTACATAGTTGTTAAGTCTCATTGTGATTGTAATTTCACTGGCTCTCAAGGACTGCCGCCGGAACACACCGTTAGCTGCTTGGCGACAGATTTTCTACTTGACCTGGTCGCTAGCCAGGCGGGCATTCGCAAAATGCCCTTCCACCATGCGGTGAAGCTCAAGCCCGCGGCGGGATTCGAACCATGGACCTGAAGTATATACCCTATGTATATCTAAGTAAGAACTAGACAAACTCGTATCTTGTTGAATTAGCAGAGTCATATATCTCTAAAATATCCTAAAAAGGACTTTTTAAACAACTATCTTTTACATATCATCACGAAGTATCAAAATCACGTGCAAGCACCGTGACCAGACGGTCACCCGACGTTTATATTTTATGCAAGTATCAAGATTATACATTACCGTTACTGTTATAAAAGATTAATTGGCGAAACGAGCACTCGCATGATGTTAAGCCTACCGCCTCCAAGATAAGGTGATTAGGCTAGCACAAAGCTGCTTTAGCTTGATAAGCTTTTGTAAAATAGTCTCTCATGCTGCACTGGTCTTGAATTAGTAACTTAAAGTTTTTTCTTGAATTCATTATTCCATTATACTTTTTATTAAATTAACGATAATTTTGTCTCCATAATTATCGTAAACTCTATATTGGAATAAGGAATTTTGTAAATTAATGTTGTTCAAATTAATCCAAACATTTCATAATCTTTTGGACTCCCTATGAGTCCAAATGCTTTTACTGTAGTAGCTGTAGTGTTGTATATAGTTTGTAGTATTTGATTAATAAAGGCATACCGCCAGTAAAAAAAAAAATATTCATAATCTTATATACAAGAGCTTTGTTCGATAAGTTACTGACTTTCTATACGGATCAACCCTGGCCAGAATTTCTGAATCTGAAATTCTAGAATCTGTGAACTTTCAGATTTTTTAAGTAATAATAACTTATCATCATATGATTTGATTACACATAAATCAACATGTGGTAATCCATCAATATATGAATAAAACCCAGTAAGACATGATAACTCTTCAACATAAATATATGATAACCCATATTAGGTCCTTTTTGAAGCGCTCGTAGCGAAGTTTACTTAGCTGTTCTTAACCGATCAGCAAAGTTAAGCAACGTCGCCCGCGGTCATGAGTTGGATGGGTGACCGCTAGTGGCATTACTACTGAGCGCTTCTGTGCTTCGGAGGGCACGTTAAGCCGTCGGTACCGGTTGTTATCTTAGGATGCAAGTCGTTATAGCATGGTAGGGCAATTTGCGAATGCCCGCTTGGCTAGCTACCACCCTCAAGTGGAAAATCTGTCGCCAAACACCTAACGGTGTGTTCCGGCAGCTGTCCTTGAGAGCCAGTCATTCTAGGTTAGTCTGAACAACATCTTCGACCACTTCATCACTTACCACCAGGTGAGATAGTGGTCAAAGGCTAAACTATCAAGCATAAAAAAATATATAACAAAATTAGACAGTTTATGTCTAAGTTTGTTAGGTGCAATATGTATCTCTTTGAAAGTAACGACAATGAGAATAAAAGACCCACTAATGTGTCACTAATGTGAGTCTTAAAATGCCTATTCCTTCCCTGCAAGTATTTCGGAACAACTGCTCCTACATGGCCTTATTAATATACAATTCAATGCCCTATAGTAAACTTCCTTTACCACATAGTCCACATAGTAAACCTCCCTTACAATAGATTTTGTTCTAATTTAAAGAACTGGCTGGTAGAGGAAAATTTTTACACAATCGAAGAATTTCTTAAGAAAATGTCATGTCGTTTCTACGTCTACGGAAGTTTTTTTTATATCTTATAGTTTAGCCTTTGACCACTATCTCACCTGATGAATAAAAAAAATACAAAATAAAAAAAAAAACGTAAAATTGCCGTTTTGTCAAATTTAAATTTATTTCAAATTTAGGCTTGTTGTATGTGTGTTTCCAATTTAGCGATTCATTTGTTTTCGCGTCATTTTTTTTTTTTAACATTGTTCTGTTGACTATATGGAAAATATAAAATTTCGGGTTATTTACGAATATTAGATCCACCGTGGCACCAGCGCCGTAGAAGGGTTAATGATGTGTATTGTTATTTTGTAACCTACAACTGAAGTTGATAGGTTAATGTATTTCGCTTACCTATCATATATTGTCGGGTAATATATATTGTAATCATAACTTATCAATATAGACGGGTCATGTATGAAAACACCAGCAACTGAACAGGAAAAGTGTCCCAGTGAAATACGTAAGTAGCGGCGAGTAGTCAATTTTGGAATTAAGGCAGTAGCTATCTGTACTGACCTACCTTATAGTGCCTTTCAAATGCACATGTAATTGAGTCATCACTGAAATACATAGTGAATTATTGAAGATATCTTTGTATCCCTTTCATTTCATAATGGTATATACATAGTTATTAGATCTTTTCATTTTTCCACGAAGCGGCCATATCCTTTAACAAAAAGACATCCGGATTTACCTAGTTATCGTCAGTTCAGTTCTCTAATCACTATAATGGCATTAAAAAAGAACATCCATCCGAAAATCTCCGATTCGTCTCCAATACCGTCCATAATTCCGTCCGGGAAAATCATTACACACGCCCCGGTAATTCGGGTTTCGAGAGCCCCCTCCTTGCCTCACTCCCATACCCTCTGTACCCTCCAGAAAGCACCCTTCCCCACATCCACCCTTGCCTACCCACGCTGCATCTCATTTTCAAATACTATACTAACTAAGGCGCAATTTCTATACCTCTCATAGACTGCAATCTGCCAGAATCCAGACTCTGTATCCAAGGTTGTAAAGTCCAGTTTTGCATCAGTTCTGAATACCCTGGCCGTGCCAATCGTAACTTTGTACTGTAGACGTTAAAGTTAGAATTTCTTTGTCCTTTCGTCGCCCGCTTCCGACCCGACGGGGTGGCCTCCCGCTTTCCACTGAATAATAGAGAGGAGAATTTTCTCTTATTTTTTCGTGAATTTTTTATTTAAGAAAGGGATAAGATTTTAATGTTGGCGCTCCGTGCTTTTATTACTAGCGATTGTGAGATATATCCCTATTGTTGTGAGTCTTGATGCGTATGGGGTTTCCGCTTAAAGTATTTTGTATGGACGATGTTTTCCGAGGACAGTGGAGATGTGGCTTTAATGACGTTTTAGGATGTGCCTCTTGTAGCTGATACGTTGTTTTTTACACGCTGATGTGTTCCACGTTTTCTTGATGAAATTTTTCGAGTGAAAGAATAATATTGGCACCGGTTCTCTCCACTTGACTTCCGTATGTGATAGGTATGACTGAAATTTCGTCTGGATGCTGGGAACGACAGTACCGTGGTACGTTTACACTTGAACGCTTCCGTCTCAGCCCAAGCGTGATATATATATGGATCGACCTTATACAGGAATCATTTGACACGGACTGGGAAACTGATAATGCACCTTAGGTCTTTGTGCGCAAATGGAAAGATCTCTCTCGGGTATAACAAGTTCGTTCATGAGGCCTACTCATGTACTCACACTGGGTGTAAAAGTGATTGAAAATATAAATAAATTGGAATCATATGCATCTTGGAAGTTCTATAATAAGGGAATGCGAACTGAGGCAAAACTTATTACTTAAGAGATGAATCGTCTGATCTCATCTCGTGGTCCTAATTAAGCAAGTTGTAAGTAGATTTGAAGGTTGAAGGAATCGGTTGACGCAGTTACCCTGATGTCATAATCAGCAGAAGACTATTTCCTTTTAATGGGTCAGGAGGATAAACGTACAGATGTACAGGCGTTTCACCTGGCTCGTGGTAAGTGATTACCTTCGCCCATGAACATCTGCAACACTAGAGTGAGTGAATATGCTCTTGACTGTTCTTCAGTCGTATCGGTTTGGAAATACTTCTCATGGCAGCTGGTTCCAAAGAGTGGCAGCGCGAGACAGAAATTGCCATGTGCATCGAACAGTTGTGGAGTTCCAGACGTCGACATGAAATTGGTGAAACTTAATGTTTTGTCGGGAAGTCCGATGATTCAGTTTCAAGTATTAAACTGAACAGTTCCTCGGTATCTTGATAGTTGCGGTTAAACTGTAAGTAACTGATCCAACATATGTAGGCTGTGCCAAAGGGTTATTAATTATTATCATTAAAGAGTTATTTTGTTCGTCTGTTTACATTTTCTTTCATAATAACTTGATCATTGTGAAAATTCATCATCTAACGATCAACAGTTGGAAGGCGTCCACCGTTGAAAAAAAATCTCCCCCGTTAATGCCGGGTTTTGGCATAATCCCCGCGCTAAGCAGGCGTCTTGTAGATCGCAGTGGAAATCGAGAATTTTCAGAGGTACTGCTGCACACGTGCTGTTTTTTTCTTCGTCGCCCCTAACCACAGGAACATGTTGAGGGGTTGCAGTTCTAGCACACCAAGCCATGGGAAAACTCATCATATACCTCAGCAAACGGGACTCTAATGGTTGACCTCAATTGACCAGGACTTCAATGATCACACTATTCCAGAAGTAAAAAAATACAGTGTCATGTCAAAATGACTGCATGGACATCAATCTACCAATAACCATAAATTTTAATAACTATAAAGGTTCCCTATACCAAAATTACCCGTATTTTTGCCCGGAGGCTTCCCGGAACCTACCGGACTTGCCAATCCAGTTTATCATCAACTCGTTAGGCGGATTGGTCAGTCACGTCATCTCATGACATAGAATAAGAAGCACTTACTGCACGAAGCTGTCAGTTCTCCGTAGTAACTGTTATCGGATCTATGGTAATTTCTTACACAGATGGAGTTGTAGTTTCAACTGTAGGTTATTAGTCTGAGAAGATATTGCCAAATGTATAGACAGGTAATTCTAATGTGTATTCCGCCCACAGGCGTCGAACCTGAAGCCGGAAGCTAGGCCACATTCTCCGGTTTGGTTGCCCTTGAACCTGGTTGACTCCTTACAATGGCTGCTGTTTGTTTGGTTCAAATGTAAGCGGTAGCGGGGATAGCTGGATGATTGTTTGGTCTAAGTTATAAGATTTGCTTACTGGGATGGCATCGTTCGTGCGTTATAGTGGATATAGATATCTGTTATTTAAAATGAGTACGCGTCGTATTGTAAGAGCTCATGGTAGTCAGGTCAGAGAGTAGAATTTCGCATTTCCATCTCTTGTTGTATCTACGTCATCCATCAATATGGTGAGACAACTGGCAAGGCCCTAGTATTCACTTCAATATTTATTCAAATTCAAATTATTTATTTGCTTATACATGGGTAAAATTAAATTACAGATGTTATTGTGAATGTTTCGTTCGCCATGTTCTAACCTGTTTGAGGTATGCAATATTATTGTATAAAAACACATGCACCTATTTAATTAAGCAAATAATATAAATTATCAGCCATGCATAGACTATATTTAGCAAATTTTTATTAATGTTTAAGATGACATAGACTATTTGCAAATTTTTATTAATGATTCATTCCAATACAAGTCAGACAATATTTGTGTAAATTAAATAAACAATAGCTTAACAGAACATACACAAAACATTTATACTACAAATACATTTCTATGCACATCGTCAATATTACAGTCATGTCAATTATATAATAATATATTACAATTCATAAATTCACATTACATTATTAATTTACATTACATTATATATTTTTTTATGTTATTGTGACGGAATATGCACGAGTCTCACCTGATATTAAGCGGTAACCCAAGGTGCAGTTTGTTATGGTGTCAGGAATTACACTGCGCCCGTCACCCTGAGACATACAGTTGTTAAGTCATAAGACTGTGCATGTAATTTTACTGGCTTGTAAGGACTGCTGCCGGAACACTCTGCTAGGTGCTTGGCTTGACCGATTTTCTACCTGGGGAGGTCGCTAGATGGCGAGTATTCGCAAAATGCCCTTCCACCATGCTGTGAAGCTCAAGCTGGCGGTGAAGATAGAACCATGGACCTAACGGGAGTCCATACCTATTACCGCTCGGCCATCATTTCAACCGTATCATTTCTCTTATACCTTACACCGTCACCAAATCGGAAGTAATAATCAAATTATTGAAGACGCGTGGTGCGGTGCGGTTGAATTCAAAAACGCACTCCCTTTAGCGGCACCGCTTTAGATCCTTATCGACTCATTGTTTATTGTTCAATAATATTTTGATGGTTTAATTGTCGAATCAATGTGCGTTAATATGATATTAAACCTTGTTACTATCACGACAGCCATAAAACGTTGACACAGATGATATCCGAGTATCGATTGATATCGTGATTAAAATCGATTACGTTAATGATAACACAATCGCAATGTTTTAGGGACATTCCCCGAACTTTCTAATAGCTAATTGCATTTACGCGTATTTTAATTACTTGCAAATTTATAACAGCTCTAGAAGGTACTTAATGAGAAGGTGTAAATGGATATACATGTCAACTCAATTTATTTTTATTGTGCTCGACGGCAGATAAGTAGTGCGAAAGTGCCTTGAGTAGACTTTCAGACGCCATAAATGTTAATCGATTACGGTTCATATATCCACTGATTTCTATCTGAGCCATCTATCAAACTATCGCCTTATGCTATTTGATTTATCTTATATAGCATTGACAGTGCGAGGTGTTTGAGAAGCAAATATTATATTAAAGGCCTGTTTCAGAATAATCGAGTAAATTCCAGTTGTACTACCCAGAACATGAAATAACTGAATGATAAAAATTACAGTTAATATGCAGCGCGTTTCAAGCTTTAACCGATGGATAGGCTAAATCGATGACTGTGAAACGCGTGTTAGTGTTATATTTATTAAATATATTCTGGGTCGTATAACAGGAACTTACTCAAACATTCTGAAACAGGACCTAAGTATCTACTTATATAAAACAGACTGTCTCTTGGCATTCCTTTCGCATCATAGATAATTTAATGCAATAGAATTTCTTTGATACATTTCCGTATTCGGGTGTGTGGTGCATGTTTACTCCCATTTTGAAGGCGAAACACTGTAAATAGTATAATGGCTATCATCCAAAATAATCACTTCATACTTCTATGACAATCTATTATCAGGATTATTTTAGATAGTCTTCAATTCTGGTTTAAAATTTCTACCGACACATAAATACGAATCAAGTCTTCTGCTCCTCTTCAAATTTGATCTGTTGTTCGGAAGTTAGCTGTGGACTCTTTTACTTCTTTCTTGTATTCCGTCACGCCACATTATACATCGCGGCCAGACAATCACATATATTAATTACTACCATCTCATGACCCCTACAATCCCCTGACCCACTTCATTCTTTACAAATCCGAACAAACCCGAGTCCCTGCGGATCGTCAATATTCCGCTATAAAATAATCAAACACAAGGGTTGACGGGGGAGACCGAGGTACACTGGAACAGGGGGAGTAATACTTTTAAAAGCGTCATCCCGTCGGCACCCTTCACATAGCTTTGTAGAATATCTCATTGTGCGTACACCGGGATAGAAAAGTCGTTATGCGCTGATGTCCTTTTTAAACCGTAAAATATGAGCTGATACTCGTTTGGTTATCATTTTTAATGGAATTTGAATGCAATTAAACTGTTCATAAATTTTCGTTACTAAAAACAATATTTATAGTTTATTTACTTAGTGTCTATCAGGTTTGATGACAATATTTCTTAAATAGCTTCTTTTATAATATGTTAAGTAATCAATTCTTGTAATAAAATACAATAATAGAATGTTGGCTTTAACAGGATTAAAGCTCAAGCATCTTCTTATGTTGTTAGCGTAATGATCATACTTATTCTAATAACATCAATCTCACATATCTTTGTACAACAAATCGTGACGACTCCATCCAATATAACTGAAACACAAACGCGTTTTCAATAAGATTGTAGATCCCAGCATAGTAATTGCCTAGAAAGTCCCGGTGCACCCCCAGCCCACCTGTCTCCCATCCGTCCCAGTTTCTCCCGCCTCCCCCTCTCCCGGGTCTAGTCTAGATTTTAGATTCCAGACCTAATCTCGTTGCGAATGGCATTGTCGGCTACGGGTGCACGCTTTCATTGAATTTTAAAATCTTGCTTCGTTTTAAAATCGGAGCTTTTACCGTATCTGCATACTACGATTATAAATTATTCGGAGTGACATTAAAGCATTTGCTTTCTTTTATGCTAAATAAGATTTTCTTTTACTAAATAATAAATTGATTCATTCTTTTATTCATGACGAAATAGCCTAAGGGAACCAGCAAATTGAGCTGAAACATTTATTTATGTCTCGAGAATATTATAAGATATATGGCCATATGACTATACGGCTATACCTAGGAACTGCCGTATGTCACTGAATTCTACCATAGGCTCTAACTCTAGGGTAAACTAGGGAAAGTTCACATCCTCGAAAGGTTTTAAACATTTAGACATAGGTGTGAAGAAATAACTTTGTAAGACAATCTTAAGTCTGGCGTAATGTATGGATGAAAGAGGCGGCTCAAAGAAGGGTGCGTGTGACAGAGATGTAAGAATCGATGGGTGGTGTAACTAGAACGGACAAGATAAGTTATGAGTTTATTAGAGGAACCATGAAGTGATCTTTCGGTCTAAAAGAGTGAAATACTTGTGGCAACCCTATTTACCATGGGATAAGTGTAGGAAGAAGACAAAACATAGGTTACATCATCTAAAATCTCTTAAGTCGTCTACGAAGCGCTGGGTTGAATCTATGGTTTTCAGTAATAAAGCTCATTTTGAATAGTGTTATGCTGATAATATTGCGAAAGCTAAGTCTTAAGAGAATATATAGAAACAAATCAAACGTTACTGTTAAGATAGGTGTCAGGAATATTAGATATATGGTCATTGATTGCCTCTCCCATCCAAACAAGTTATTTATAAGTTTATATCACGATTATTTATAAGTGCACGCTATAAAAATCTGTTAGTGTAATAAACTTAAATTCCCACATCATAAAAACATTCATAACAATTAACAAGTACATGTAACATAGCCCTCTTATTGCAACCACTTGAATCAGTCGGATTAACCCTATCCCTACAGCTCTTAAGCGAGCGTCCAATTTCACACCCAGTGTTACTAAAAATGAAAATATTAAATCCAATTGATGAACTTACCCCAACTTACCCCTCGATTATCCCCGAACAAAAAAAACATGAATTATGACTATTATAACCTCTCAAACCCATTGTGCGGTATTAATCGCCAATTTCGTATAAATACGCACAGTGGGCCACCCCGCTTATTTGCGCTACACAAAAAAATGTGAATATGATTTTATGGCAGGTTAAATCTATTATAAGTGGGGATTAAGTTATGAGTAATATTTCTATTTGTGAGGGGCTTTAACGAGCTATTTGACGCCTTTTGGCATCGCGTGCGGTTCGCGGGCGCCATTCATCGCGAACTAACCCGTAATTATGACCAATCTTACCTCACCGGCCTTTATGAATGTTTGTTTTCATGACAAGAGAATTATAACGATCGGCATTTTGATTAAATGGTGATTTTCTGTTTGATGCCGCTCTCGGCTTTAATTTTACGCTCGTTTAATTTGATGTTTTCATAATATTTTATGTTCAACCCGATCTCGAGGTTTATGTTATGCGTATACTCTGTCATTTTTACGTTGGCTTGACATTCATTTTTTGCTCATAAATATGGATGGGGGTCTTCAAAAGCCCTGTGTTTTATGTGACATCAAATATGTACCCTGAACACATACAGTGTATATTAATTTCCATCGAATCTGGAATCAAAGGAGCGTGTCCCGGAGGACACCGGACGGACTCTAATGTCCCCATTCTGTGGACAAAGCGGATTATTCCTGATGTCATATCTTCGAGCTATTAACATAATCTGATGACATGATTGCCTTGTTTCGGATTTTTTGTCCGAAATTTTTTTCACGGCTCGTCTCTCTGTGTGGTCCTTCGTTCAACGAGACACAAAACATGTTGATACATTTTTCAACGCAGCGATGACTCGTGTCCATTATTACCGCATAGATTTGCGTCAAAGCTTACGCTATGAAATCAGAATTCCGCAAACAGGACTAATTTTAAACGGACTCTTTAATAAAGCGAGTAAACACATGTTTTCCTAGTAACATTGAAATTGCTTAAACGATTACCGGCTCCCTTCGTTCAATTACGTAAACAAGGAAAAGAAAACAGCAAAATATACAGTGGAGTCACAAATATTGTAAAGGCGAAAGAAAAACAACACACCATTACCTTCACGGCAGTTGCTAAACAAGCAAACTTTTCCCACAAAATCCTGGTTTTAACTTTAATATTTCAAGTGTATTGTTTGAGTAATTGCGCGCCCTGCGTAACCTAAAGGGCGTACTTGGTGTAGTAAAAAAAATCGATTCACCCATATTTGTTGGTAATTATAGTCGGTTGAGCCGTCTTTCCGCCTGCGCTGTTTCGAATACGATTTAAGACCCTCCCTGGTCCAATTACGAGTTCTCGAAAACCCCCCTTGTCCTCCCTCATTTTTAGATCGAGCCTCATTTTAATGACCTCTCGAGTTCCCGATGTTCATTTGTCGCGAGGTTTTTGCGTACGACTATTTTAGCTTTTTTTTGTCCTGTGAATATCGAGGTCTGAAGCACTGTGCGGTGAGCGCCCTTGTGCTTAGAAAATCATCCGTCCCCGTTGATATAAAGTAATAGCGGTTTTAATGAAAACGTAGAAGGGAATCCTGGTGCGGTTTCAGTTCAATAAACATGTTTGTTACACTCTTTTTTTAAATTTCAAGCTGAATATGAGACTTTACAAAATCATAAATATACGATAGGAAAAATTTAAGTCATGTGCGGGATTCGAACCCGCTTCCATCCATCCCTTGAGCCGGGATATGCTCTAACCAATTGTGCTAACGTCATAACTCAAATCTTTCCTATCGTTCTTTAACCATCTTATTGGGATGGAGCGACATCTATAGTACAACTTGCGTTGTACTACAAACAAGACCAATTTTGCAATTGGTTTTATACTTGTAAATGATGACGCAACGTTATAATTTTAATATTGTTAGGTTTGGAATAACGCCTGGTATGCGGATTACATTACAAAATCATAAATATACGATAGGAAAAATTTAAGTCATGTGCGGGATTCGAATCCGCGTCCATCCACCCCTTGAGCCGGGGTATGCTCTAACCAATACCTAATTTTTAGCCCGCATAGCAGGCGTTATTGCAAACCTAACAATATTAACTGAATATGAGATTTCGAAATTTTTTTTTTATGCCTGATAGGTTAGCCTTTGACCACTATCTCACCTGATGGTAAGTGATGATGTGGTCGAAGATGTTGTTCAGGCTAACCTAGAAGTACTGGCTCTCAAGGACAGCTGCCGGAACACACCGTTAGGTGCTTGGCGACAGATTTTCTACTTGAGGGTGGTAGCTAGCCAGGCGGGCATTCGCAAAATGCCCTACCACCATGCTATAACGACTGCCATCCTAAGACGACAACCGGGACCGACGGCTTAACGTGCCCTCCGAAGCACGGAAACGCTCAGTAGTAATGTCACTAGCGGTCACCCATCCAACTCATGACCGCGCGCGACGTTGCTTAACTTTGCTGATCGGTTGAGAACAGCTAAGTAAACTTCGCTACGAGCGCTTCAAGTAATATGCATCTCACCCCATATTAAAATGATGTCCCCGTTAGTCGTCCTATACATTTCGCTGACACGAGGGGTCCTTTGTGCTGTTGTTTAGAATCCTGTAATTTTCTATGATTCTGCAGTTTGCCCGATGTTATAGTAATTGCACTGGGCCCGATATTAATTCACAATTTCTCCCTTTGCAGTCTTTTGTTGGAAAATTTTAATCTTGCGTAATACGGTAGTAGGATTGTATGATATTTACTGGGGATCAGGTTTATTGACATGCGTTTTTTTTCTGTCTTACTAGTTTTTTTAATCAACGTAATTTTTTTTTGGTACCCTTGGCGTGCACTCAAATTAATAGTCGATATTTATGTATATATTGTAAGTATTGTAAAATATTTTCCCGTTAATATTTGTATGTCCGCGAAGGACCTAGTCTCAATAAACAATCAGGCCTAATATATTTTGGTCCCATGTGTGAAGGCAAGCCTATTGTCAGTTACCGGACGAAATTCTAGACACGGACTAGTCTCTGAAACTAATTAATGTTAGCGAAAGTTTAAATACAAAGTTAATCAATTCACACAGTGTTGACACAGTCAAAGGACATACAGTTAAACAAACATATCCAACACAGTCAAAGCCCAATTTTAATACATCTTCATACAAATACAAAATCCACATTGTGAACTGTCTGCGCAAAACCTTCCCAGGGCGATATCCACAGAATAACAGTACAAAAAACTTTATATAATTTAAACTCTATGGTAATAAAGATAAGGGTGAACGCTCTGATTTTGTACAGACCGTCACGAGTTTTTAAAGCGACATTTTAGAACACGACATGTGTCATCACATCATGTCAATGCAGGGATTATGATAACCATCGTACGGATGCCATCTAGCGTGGGGAATCACCCTTTGCGATCTCAAATATTGCCCAAGTTTAAAACGACTTATGTCTCGTTTCGAATACAAGCTAATTTCTAGTCTAATCTAGTGTGTATAGAGTTGTAAGTGCCAATGGCGTGCTATACAAAAAAGTGATATGGAAAAGACAATTTAACCCTAAAAAATGGTGCGTGGACATTAATCCTCATGTAATATCGCGAATTTGTCATCGGTCCGACGAATTTGGCTGCGTACGGGCCCATCTGTCAGTACAGCCGATTCGATTTACAGCTATTAGAGATGGTAGAGTGGCAGTAAAAGCATCAGTTCATTGGATGAATAGGAACAAGGACCGGGATATTGATTTCTTTTTTTAATTTTGAAGGACTTGATGAGGGCTGCGAGTCTTTTGTTTAAAAATGGAACCGTAAAGAATATGTGATTCCTATTTCGCTGATGCCAACTTTTCTGAATTTAACCAAAAATCCCTATTTTAGTTGTTTATGAACCTATTTAGGTACCTACATTTATTTTGAGGAATGACCCTTTATTGTAACATGTTATGTGTATTGTTTTTTTTTGTTGCCTGTAAGCTAACCTCTTGGCCTTCCATTTGATGGCATCTGATGTGAAGCAGCCAAAAGTGGTAAACAGGATTAACAAAGAATAGGAACTGGCTCTGAAGCTGCTGGAACACACCAGTAACGCTTGAAGGCAGAACTTTTCTATTCATAGCTGATAGGCTAGCCTTTGACCACTATCTCAATTGATAGTAAGTGATGATGTGGTCCAAGATGTTGTTCAGGCTAACCTAGAATTAATGATTCTCAAGGACAGCTGCCGGACCACACCGTTAGATCCTTGGCGACAGATTATTCACTTGGGGATGGTAGCTAGCCAGGCGGACATTGGGAAAATGCTGTAATGCCTGCCATCTCACGACGACAACCGGGACTGACGGCTTAACGTGCCCTCCGAAGTTGTCACCCATCCAAGTCATGACCACGGCGGAGGTTGCTTAAGCTGATCGGTTTAGAAGGGCTAAGAAAACTTCGCTACGAGCGATTCACAAGTCAGGCAGGCATTCGCACAATTATATTGATCTTCACCGTATGATGATAGGGCGTCACCATGGTGGAACCATGACAAACCATGGACCTTGTGAACCAGTCCGTGACAAGTAATTACTACTGGTCCATCATTTTCACATAGATCTTTTAGTATTCAAGCGTTTTATTATAGAATTACTTCATGCTACATAATTATTTCTTTGACATTTTAATTCGCGAAATTGTATACGATTACACCCCTATTAATATTTAATAACACTCACTAACCCATACGGCCAAGTCCAAGCGCACCCTTCGCGAACCCCGAATATGAAACGCTTAATAAAATCCACATAATATCATACCGTATCGTTGAAGCGGTAACAAATTGCCCTTTTTGACGTCTTATTCAGGAACTCACGTGTCAGTTGTCACTGTCAGACGTAGGGTAACGTGGATAATAAAAAATGTATATTCAATTGGGACGCGTGCCGGCCATCTTCAGGTGAGTGTCGTGCACTGGGCGCGTTCACCCTACTTTTTGGAATAACATGAGCTGTTTCATTGAGCGGTTGCTTGTCAGTTAAATGAACGATTTCCTGTTATTAATATTGATAGTGTACCGAACGTTATTATTGATCATAATAATCTTCGTGTTTTAATCAACTTACGATTAATTCGCGTAATTTGCTTTGATGGCTGCAGATAGTAAGTAAATAATCGTTATAGCAAAAATTTAACAGGAATATTGAAATAAGTGCTTTTTTTACCGATGGTACGCCTTTATTAGGTAACACATGTATAAATTAATTCAAAAAGTAAAAAACCCGACAGCAAATTATTTATTTTCGTTAAGTGTTTTATCGTTCGAAATTAAAACTGCAAGTTATATATGTTTATAAAAGAGCTTTTTTAATATTTTTTATGTATCACTTGGGTTATCAAAACGAATCTAAATCTAAATGATATCTTATACATTACTATCGGTTAAGCCGTTTGGAAGTTTTGGTGGAATGAAGAAACTCACAAACATACATACATACATATACATGAACACTGAAAACATAACACTAATATTTTTGGACAGTCAATCAATCAATTTCCTATAAATCAATAATTTGCACGCTGCTATGCGGCAAAATGTACCAGGAACTATATCATAATAAATATATTATCCATGTTTATGTGCCGACATTTTATGAAAATAAATATTATTCTATTCTATTCTAAAAGGCGTTTCAATAGAAAACATGTACATTAACATGTAGCATTATAAGTACTTATACCGATTTTCTAGAGTCCTAACTAGCTTAGTTTTTGGATATAGATGCTGTAAAAAAAATGTTTAAAAAGCGACTGCTTTAAGGTCCCCATATTCTATAATCTTTAAGCCACTTATAAAAATAGATGTACAAACCATACGAATCCGATAAAAAAAATGTTATTCAGAATCTACACAGGCAAATGCTTGCAAGTCTATAACGACGAAGTTAAACAAAAGTATGCCAATACGTGTTTTGCGGATACCTTATAGACCCGAAGTGCGAGACTTCAACGAATTAGAGTAGGGGCTTGCCTAGTGTAATTTACAATCCATCTCATAAGCAGCCCGTTGGTGGTACAATAAATTAACAAAAAGTTATGTATATTTTTTTATGCGTGATAGGTTTGCCTTTGCCCACTATCTAACCTGATGGTAAGTGATGATGTAGTCAAAGATGCTGTTCAGGCTAACCTAGAGTTATTGGCTCTCAAGGAGCTTTGCCGGAACACACCGTTAGGTGTTTGGTGACATATTTTCTACCTGAAGGTGGTAGCTAGCCGGGCGGGCATTCGCAAAATGCCCTACCACCATGCTATAACGACTGCCATCCTAAGACGACAACCGGGACCGACTGCTTAACGTGCCCTCTGAAGCACGGAAGCGCATAGTAATGTCACTAGCGGTCACCCATCCAACTCATGACCGCGGCGGACGTCGATACGATCGCTTCAAAAAATGTATCTATAAAGTAAGGCATATATAGACTTTTTTCTATTATTCCAATTTAAAATGGAGTTCTTTAATTCTCAATTGCATGGGACGTAAAGCCGGTGGCACACTCGTCCTGTCGCCGCCTGGTCGCGTGTCGCGGACGGGAGCGATGGGCGTAAGCGTATCGCCACTAATGAGCTGCGATGAATCGCCAATCCGGATAAAACCAGTTAAAATCATTGACCTATATATACTAGACACGACATCTCAAACGAAATTCGTCGACCAGTGCAGATATGCCGGCCGGCATACTCTCCCATACATGCAGCTGGGAACTCGTAGAGATTACACTCGCTTTACGTTCGAAAATTGTGTATTATCAATTGTGTATTTTGAATAAACAATATTCGAACGTAAAGCGCGTGTAATCTCTACGAGTGTCCAGCTGCGTGTGGAGGAAAATGTGCCGGCCGGCATATCTGCACTGGTCGACTAATTTCGTTTGAGATGTCGCGTCTAGTATATATAGGTCAATGGTTAAAATATTGTATCGCAGGAACTGTTTAAGTTTGAGATGAAATTAAGTGTTAGGTTTTTTTCATATTTTTATGTGAGCAAATGACAAAATTACAATGTGTAATTTTGTAATGTAATCCGCAGTGCATGCGTGATTACAAACATATAAATATAAAAATTATAGGGTTGCGTCATTATTAACAAGTTAAACGCTAATTGCAAAATTAGTCTTGTTTATAGTACAACGTAAGTTGAACTATGGATGTCGCTCCATCCCAATACGATGGTTAAAGAACAATAGGAAAAATTTAGTTATGACTCATCGTCATGGTAGCTCAATTGGTTAGAGCATACCCCGGCTAAAGGGGTGGATAGACGCGGGTTTGAATCCCGCACATGACTTAATTTTTCCTCTCGTAAATTTGTTAGTTAAGTGTTAGGTATTATACCTATATTATAAATACGTCATAACATTTTCTTGTTTGAGTTTCTTGCCCGTTCTTCTCGTAGTGGCTCTATACAGTTTTTTTTGCTGAACGTGTCAGTATAATGTAGAATATTTCAATACTAAAATTTGTAATTACCTTCATAAGAGCGTAGACGCCTAAATTGAATAAATGATTTTGACTTCGACTTGACTTGATGAAACAAGTGTCACCGGGTACATAAAATTCATAAAAAAAACAAAATGGTGGATCTCATACGGTTTAATGTGGGAGCTATAAATATATATAAAATACGAAATAAGGTTTTTAAATTTTAATAAATGTTGTTGTTTCTGGATGTGTATTTGATAGATGTCATGATGATGGTGATGTAGTGGTGACCGATTTCGGCCACAGCGATTGTGTTAGTTCTGGACAGGCATGCTTAATTTAGGCATTTAGGACTTTCTGCTGTTCAACCCTTTGGTGCGCTCTGTTGTGCCTTCAGTACCCGATTTTGTTGGAGAAGGTACGAGCACACTTGGGGCATGTTACCCGCTTATGTAGTTGTAGCTTATGTGGTGTCGCTGGTGGTTGGGCCTTGAGTTCACCACGCTTTTTGTCAAGCTCCTCGTGGCGGGCGATTATCGGTAGATGTCATAATCTGTTAATAAGGTCCTATCTAATGTTATACTCTGCAAAGTCATCTTTTACCATAGTAATTAAGCAACTCTAAACGGTCTTAGGTTTTCGCGATTATTACACATAGTAATTAAACAACTTTAAACGGTTTCACGATCACTGCATTCACCGTTTAAAGTTGTTTAAATACCATGTGTAACAATCGCGAAAACCTAAGGGAACATAATCTTTTACCATCGTTCGAATAACAACTGATGTGAATTGAGAATTTGCGTTAGACGGAAAGCCGGTTGGTGGTACACTAATCCACTCGTGCTGACGTCAACCAGTTGCGTGCCCCTGACGGGAGCGATGGGCGTAAGTACATCTCTGCTAACGAGCTTGGATGGATAGCAATCTGGGGGTCGCAGTTACAATATCTAGCCATACGCGAGTTTGGCGTAACTTTCTTAGGGTTCAGTATTGTATAATATGTAAAAAAAAAAATGATGTTTTTTTGTGTTATTTTGACGGAACAAGCTCGAGGCCCACCTGATGTTAAGCGGACTAAACTCTGCCTATAACAGATGCATTTCATCACAAGTCACGAATTGCACTGCGCCTGCACTTTGAGACATAGTTGTTAAGTCTCATGTGCCTGTAATTTCCCTGGCTCTCAAGGACAGCTGCCGGAACACACTGTTAAGTGCTTGGTGACAGGTTTTCTACTTGAGGGTGATCGCTAGCTAGGCGTGCATTCGCAAATTGCTCTTCCACCATTCGGTGAAGCTCAAGCCCGCGGCGGGATTCGAACCATGGATCTGCTGCGCGGCAGTCCATAGCCAAAGCCACTGAGCTATTAATGCTTTGATCTCAACTTAAAAAATAATTTTTAAACGGCGTCTCCATAGTTTATGTTGGAGACATGACACAAATATAAGTCCTGATATTCTATATTCCTAACTTGTTACGTTTTTGAGACCGACTCAGACAAACATCTATATCTATATTCTATATTCTATATCTATATCTATATCTATATATATATATAAAAGAAAGTCGTGTTAGTTACTCCACTTATAACTCAAGAACGGCTGAACCGATTTAGCTGAAAATTGGCAGGGAGGTAGTTTAGAGCCAGGAGAAGGACATAGGATACTTTTTATCCCGTTCGACAGCATTCCCGTGTGACTTGACATGAAACGTCAGACACTATAAAACGTGGTATAACAAAAAAGAATCAGACTTGGAATAACAAAACGTAAATGACAGTATATATATATATATACAAAAGAAAGTCGTGTTAGTTACTCCACTTATAACTCAAGAACGGCTGAACCGATTTAGCTGAAAATTGGCAGGGAGGTAGTTTAGAGCCAGGAGAAGGACATAGGATACTTTTTATCCCGTTCGACAGCATTCCCGTGTGACTTGACATGAAACGTCAGACACTATAAAACGTGGTATAACAAAAAAGAATCAGACTTGGAATAACAAAACGTAAATGACAGCTATGTAATTGACGTATAATGACAGATATGTAATGACGTATGTATGACAATTTGATATTTGTAAGATATCAATAATAAAACTATTTCTATTAAATAAATAATTAACAATTATAATGTAATGATAGTGCCATTGCCCATTCGTAAAAAGTGAAGTGAACTATAAAACTCGGTATGGTTGAAAATTTGAGTTTTTAGGTGAAGTGAAGTTTAATTAATAATGCCGCGACCAAGACGATCGAATCTTTCCCGACAAAGCCGTGATGCGAGAAGAATACGAAATACTGCAAATGAAAGGACTGAAGAAGAACAAGAAATTGCACGTGAACAGCGCCGCGATAGTATGGCTCGACTTCGTGCTTCTCAATCACGAGAGCAAAGTGAAGCAGCCCGTGAAACAGCTCGGTTGGCAATGCAGAACGATATCCACGGAAATTAACGGCGGAGACTGTCACTGGCAATGATGGTTATCCGCTGTATCGGCGTCGATCACCAGATGACAACGGTCGAACTGTCACAACGAAAGTGAAAAGAATGGATTTCGTTGGCGACAACAGTTGGATTGTTCCATATTCGCCACTTATTTCTAAATCGTTCAAGACACATTGCAACGTTGAATACTGCAATTCAGTTAAGTCCATAAAATATATTTGCAAATATGTCACGAAAGGCAGTGATATGGCGGTTTTTGGATTACAATCCTCGAATACCAACGATGAAATTTCACGCTATCAAGTTGGTCGTTATGTGAACTGTAATGAAGCGATTTGGCGTATATTCGCATTTCCCATTCACGAACGTCATCCTACTGTTACGCATTTGGCGGTGCATCTGGAGAATGGTCAACGAGTATATTTCACGGCTTCGAATGCTACGCAACGTGCTGAAACACCTCCAGCAACTACATTGACCAGTTTTTTTGCAATCTGCCAAAGCGATCAGTTTGCACGAACTTTGCTTTACTCGGAGATGCCACGTTATTATACTTGGAATGCTTCATCGAAGAATTTTCAAAGAAGGAAGCAAGGCGATGCGGTTCCTGGGTATCCAGATGTGCGTTCTACTGATGTTCTTGGTCGTATGTATACAGTTCATCCAAAGAATAATGAATGTTTCTATTTGCGGTTGTTGCTGGTAAATATGCGTGGGCCATCGTCATTTGAGTCACTACGAACTGTTAATGATGTAATATTCCCAACATATCGTGCTGCATGTGAAGAATTGAAGTTATTAGAAAACGATAGTCATTGGGTTACGACAATCGCTGAAGCCATTATCTCTGCATCTCCAAGTCAGATACGCACATTATTCGCTATCATAATTTCGACATGTTTTCCATCAAACCCATGTAACCTGTGGCACAAATACAAGGATAATATGTCAGAAGATATTTTACATCAAATTCATGTGAGTTCCAGAAATCACGATATTGAGATGAATGAGGAGATACATAATCGTGCTTTACTCTTGATCGAAGATATGTGTTACCTCATGTGCGGTAATTTATTAATCAGGTTAGGAATGCCAGCACCATATCGTGAAATGAATGACGCATTTAATCGAGAATTGGAACGGGAACGTGAATATGATAACCAGGAATTAAATTTAGTAGTTCAAACGAAAGTACCCCTGTTGAATTACCAACAAAAGGAAGTTTATGATACTTTAATGAAGGCAATCGATGATGAAAATGGTGGTTTATATTTCCTAGATGCCCCTGGTGGAACTGGCAAGACATTCCTCATGTCATTAGTTTTAGCAACTGTTCGGGCGAGATCTAACATAGCGGTTGCAGTTGCTTCTTCTGGAATAGCAGCCACATTGTTAGAAGGATGCCATACGGCTCATTCAGCATTCAAATTACCGTTAAATCTTCAAACTATTGAAGAACCAACGTGTAATATTGCAAAACACTCAGCAATGGGCAAAGTTTTAGCGGTATCGAAAATCATCATCTGGGACGAATGCACAATGGCGCATAAACGTGCATTAGAAGCACTTAACCGAACATTAAAAGATTTACGCAATGACTCGAGATGTTTTGGAGGAGCAACGATTTTACTGTCTGGCGATTTCCGCCAAATACTGCCAGTAATTCCAAGATCTGATCGGCTGCCGACGAAATAAACGCTTGCCTCAAATCGTCAAATCTATAGCGCTATGTGAAGAAACTGCAACTGACAACAAACATGAGAGTTACATTGCTTAATGATACATCTGCTGAAGATTTCTCGGAGCAATTGCTGGCTATCGGTAATAGTCAAGTACCTGTCGATGAATCGAGCGGATTAATATCATTTCCAAATCATTTCTGTGATTTTGTCTCATCAAAAGACGAACTTATCAACAATGTATTTCCAGAAATTATCTCTAACTACAAAAATAATGAATGGTTGAGTGAGCGAGCAATTTTAGCGGCTAAGAATAAAGATGTAGATGACCTAATCTACATAATTCAAAATAAGATCATTGGAACAATGCATTCATTCAAATCTATTGACTGCGTCACAAATGAAGATGAAACCACCAACTATCCAATTGAATTTTTAAACTCTTTGGACGTGCCTGGCTTACCACCGCACAATTTACGCCTAAAGGTTGGCTCCGTAGTAATCATGCTTCGAAACATAAACCAACCAAAACTGTGCAACGGTACGCGTTTGGTGGTTAGAAAATTGATGAACAATGTAATTTACGCTACGATAATGATAGGAAAATTCAAAGGTGAGGAAGTTCTCATTCCGAGGATACCGATGATCCCAACCGATATGCCGTTTGAATTTAAAAGACTTCAATTTCCGATACGTCTTGCATTTGCCATGACCATCAACAAATCACAAGGCCAATCCTTAAAAGTTTGTGGTTTAAATCTAGAACATTCATGTTTTTCCCATGGTCAATTATACGTGGCATGTTCACGGGTCGGAAGACCATCTGCGTTTGTTTTTGCGCCTGATAATAAAACAAAAAATGTCGTGTATCACAAGGTACTTAAATGAAGAGCAACCTATGTACTACAATACAGAAATAATTATGAATGATTAATGTAGGTATTTAATTTTTTTTGTATTTTTTCCAATTAAAAAAAAAACTGCTTATATATTGCCTTTAAGGCGGAACAAAGTTCGCCGGATCAGCTAGTTTATGATAAAAGTGATAACTAACGGTCCCCGATGTCTTTAGTTTTTAACCGATTTCTAAAATAAGTGGTGACCAGTGGCACGTAACTGCCACAATCCATCTCATAAGTAGAAATTAGTGTTTTTTAACGGTTAGGCTTTCTTTCTTCTTTCAATAGTGAAATGTATGAAAAAATTTGTGGAAGTCGGACCTTGAAATTTAAGTTTAGGGTGTTTACACCGACCATCACAAGTTACATTTTACTATTAGAAGAAGGCGAAGTTAAAAATAAACACTCATTTTATTGATGCGTACTACAAATTGATAAGTGTTGTAAAACTGTCTTTAAAAAACAGTAAACATTTATATTTCTACTCTTTTCAACGAGCTCTAGACGATGACACCTCACATGAAAGAGTACAAATAAAAAACAAACGTGCAAACATAAATATGGATTATATGAAATAACTTTATAGAATAAATTATTTCAGAATCTATATTTATTATAATTATAATCCGTAATGGATTTACTATGGAAAATTTATTCAATAAAGTATATTTAAAAATATGAATTATTTAAAATATAATCCATATATATGAAAATTTATTTATATTTATTCTACATAATACATTTACATAAATATTATTTCATAAATGTAATAAACTACTAGTAGTCAATAATAAAGTTCGTTCGCATTATACGTAATCTAACCCCACTTGGAAAACACAATGGCAGCTAGAAAATATTCAGATAAGGTACCTGCTATAAATACTAAACAGTAACAAAACGTTTTTTTTTTCTTTTTTTTTTATAGCCGATAGGCTAGCTTTTTGACCACTATCTCACCTGATGGTAAGGGTTGATGTGGTCAAAGGTTTTTTTCAGGCTAGCCTAGAATTACTGGCTCTCAAGGACAGCTACCGGAACACACCGTTATGTGCTTGGCGACAGATTGTCTACTTGAAGGTGGTAGCCAGCCAGGCGGGCATTCGCAAAATGCCCTACCACCATGCTGTAACGACTGCATTCTTAAGACAACAACCGGGACCGACGGCTTAACGTGCCCTCCGAAGCACGGAAGCGCTCAGTAGTAATGTCACTATCGGTTACCCATCCAACTCCTGACCGCAGCGGACGTTGCTTAACTTAGCTGATCGATTAAGAACGGCTAAGCAAACTTCGCTACGAGCGCTTCGAAACAGGTATCTGCTAATAAGCAGCTATAAATACTAAACAGTAATAAAACGCATTAACAAAAAGTCGTAAGTCCCCACGAGTATAGCATCAGCATCATATCCAGGAAGTTGATTATTATTCCAACGACGAAGATCTAGTTTTGGAGTATCGCCGGACGTATGCTAAACCGGCGTTCTGCGTTCCGGCTTTACATATTGGTTAAGACACTTCAAGTACATTTAACTCCAGTTCGATCCGAAGAAAAAACCAAATTATCTGTGGTATAAGACGTTGCTTCGTACCAAATTTCCAGATTCTGAGTTCACAGGAAGTACCCTGTAGGTTTTAATTCCCTTGCGAGTGTCGAAAATTTGCGGCATAAACGGCTACTTCTTTCGATATGCAGCGCGTTTCAAGCTTTAACCGATGGATAGGCTAACTCGATGACTGTGAAACGCAAAGATAGTGTTTTATTTATTAAATATGTTTTGGGTAGTATAACCGGAACTTCTCGAACATTCTGAAACAGGCCCTTAATATACTAATATATACTAATAGTATATCAAAGATACCATATACATACTGTTGTTTGCATAGTTATTATACCACAGTATAAACAATAGATTAAAAAACAAACAGTGCGTCATACTTTAAAGACAGACTCGACGACGCCACTAAGAATAACAATATAAATGTTAGGATAAGAACGCACCGTCACTTCGATGCAATGGTTGAAAAAGAAATGTTGAATGTACGATGATTTTTAGCTGCCTTGAGAGCCAGTTGAAGGTTGAAGGTTAATATCTTCAACCATATTATCAGTTAGCAACAGGTAAGATAGTGGTCGCCAGTAACCAAACTATCGGACACCATCTCCCAACGATAGGTACAGTTGGGCGGTTTCGGTACGAAAATTTTCTATTTTCAATATGTTTCTTAGGACTAGCAGAAGTCAACCCTAATAGGTTGTTAGCATTTTACCAATAACCCTGTGTAAGGTTGACAAATCTGTTCAATACAGTCGTAACTTTGGTTTACGATCAACGGCATATTTTTATGTAGGTACTCATGTGGGTTGTCTTTTCTCATCAGATACAACAATATTTCACATTTGAAGCGCTCGTAGCGAAGTTTACTTAGCTGTTCTCAACCGATCAGCAAAGTTATGCAACGTCGCGCGCGGTCATGAGTTGGATGGGTGACCGCTAGTGACATTACCAGGCGGGCACTTTGCGATTGCCCGCCTGGCTAGCTTCCACTCTCAAGTAGAATATCTGTCGCCAAGCACTTGACGGTGTGCTCCGGCAGCTGTCCTTGAGAGCCAGTATTTCTAGGTTAGCCCGAACAACATCTTCGACCACATTATCACTTACCATCAGGTGAGATAGTGGTCAAAGGCTAACCTGTCAGACATAAAAAAATAAAATAAAAAAATAAATATAAATAAACACATACAAATTCACACAAGATATGTTTCCTTCCACGCGATCATACAAGCCAGTACTTAGTGATATTTAACACGCAGCCGTCTTCAAAAGTCAATAAACTATATTGATTGCTTATGTCATGGTCAAATAACTACAGCCTCGGAATGAAAAAAAATACCGGTTTCTTGGGGATCGATAAATAACAAATATTTGATGGGAATATTTGCAAAATTTACTGTTAAGGCGCGTCTACACATGCGACGCTGCTAATTGGTTACCAAAGCCGATTTTTCGTGTATAGTTTGACCACATTTATATTAATTTTCCTTTTGCCAATGAATGTTCAATGAACATCTTTCTGTAATAAAAAAAAGTGTTTTTAATTCCGTATATTCTTATATATATTAATTTTCATGACTATATTGTTATAACAACACAAATGCATGGTAGATCTCTTTCCTTGCGAAGTACTTGTGGGTTAGGTAATTGATAGTAAAGAGATCAATGACAACTGTATCTACTTATTATAATTATCTGTATTTCTTAAGATTTAAAGGACTTTATAACGTAGAAAAAAAAATGATATTTTACCGATACTGCTTTCTGTTCTAATCCAAACGCAGTGCAAACATCTCGTGAAGTATAGGGTTCAAAACACTTATTTAATTACTGTTCTGGGCAATACTTGCATATTAGAAGGCAATCGCTTCTGATATGACGAAATATATTATACAAATTATTCACCTGTCACTCTTTGTCAAAGAATTATTATTATTCTATTTTACCAATACTGATTTGTGTGCACCCCAAACAAACGCATTCCAAACATCTCGAGAAGTATAGGGTTCAAAACACTTATTTAATTACTGTTCTGGGCAATACTTGATTATTGAAATGGCAATCGCTTCTAATACTTACCGAGTGGCTTATATGTCTTCTCGAATGTCATGTTTTTTTTTACTATACTAGATATCATGATATTAAGTTAATTTTTATTGCTGACAGGTAAGCCTTTGACCACAATCTCATCTGACGGTAAGTGATGATGTGGTCGAAGGTGTTAACAGGCTTAACCTAGAATTACTGGCTCTCAAGGACAGCTGCCGGAACACACCGTTAGGTGCTTGGCGACAGATTTTCTACTCGCTAGCCAGGCAGGCATTCGGAAAATGGCCTTCCACCGTGCGGTGAAGCTCAAGCCCGCGGCGGGATCGAACCATGGACCTCCTGCGCGGCAGTCCATAGCCAATACCAATGAGCCGTCACTGCTTCAAAATTTTCACTCAAATGTATTTTAGAGAACTCATCGTGGTCAAAATTTGTTACGCTGAATTCACGCAAGCATAATTTGGATTCACGCAGCATAATTGGGCACGCTTAATCTACGTCAGCACTCATTAGTGAATGATAAATTATTCAGTATTTTGTGAAAATGGTCGTGCAATATTACATGAAACGATGATTAATATCGGTCGGTAGTATCTGATTCAAAATACTGATATGTTAATAGGTTGTCTAAATGCTTCGATTGTAGTAGCTGTAGTGTTGTATTATTTCGATAGTACGTAGTATTTTGTTAAACAAGTAAAGATTAATTACAAAAAGTAAAAAACCCGACTGTTAATTAATTATTTTCGTTAAACGTTTTATCGCTGCATTGACATTTTATCTCGCAATTTGGCGTCCAGAATCCGGCAGTTTAATTATTATTTCTTTTATTATCTTAGTCTCACCTACGGTGCAGTAGTTAAATTATTTTCATGAACTGAAATATTTATTTGCATACCTGGATGATTTGATGGTAATTGCATCTCTAGTCGATGGTGAACAGTATTTTAGGTGAGTGAATGAACTTGTAATGTAACATGCATCATTAAATAGAGTGTTTTTTTTTATAAAAACGTAAGTGACTTCCACTAAAATGTATGATGTAACTTGTGGAAGTCAGACCATGATAATAGTAAGGTATTTTTTTTTACCGGCGGTGTCCCTTTATTCCACGTCTGCCCAACAAAAGGAGTGTTATCTTTTCAGGGTTCATGTATATTTGTGAGTTTCTTTATTCCACCATAACTCCTAAACGACTTAACCGATTTTAATGTATAAAATATCATTAGATTCGCCTTAAAAGCGCAAGTGACACTAGGTACATAAAAAAAGAAACAAACTGGATTTTAGACGCCATATTCTAAGAAAATGTTTTTCTTCCAAATTCATTGAGTGGGATATCAAAATGAAGGGCTTTAAAAAACGATTCCATAAATATAAATTGCACTTTTAATTTCAATGGCACGATAAAACGTTTAACGTAAGTAAATAATATGCAGTCGACTTTTTTTTTTTGCTGTTTTTTTTTATCGTGACCGAACTAGTTCGAGGCCCACCTGAAGTTAAGTGGACTAACCTCTGCCTATAACAGATGTATTTCGTCACAAGACACGAATTGCACTGCGCCCGTCACCTTGAGACATAATTTTTAAGTCTAATGTGCCTGTAATTTCACTGGCTCTCAAGGACTGCTGCCGGAACACATCATTAGGTGCTTGGCGACAGATATTCTACTTGAGGGTGGTCGCTAGCCATGCGGGCATTCGCAAAATGCCATTCCACCATGCGGTGAAGCTCAAGCCCGCAGCGGGATTCGAACCAACGACCTGCTGCGCGGCAGTCCATAGCCAATGCCACTGAGCCATCACTGCTTCAAGACTTGTTTACTTTTATCATTATATAGAGAAGCCATTGAATCCGGCCCGTAAAAAACAAATTGATATCATGCATAAGAGCGACTTGATTCAAGACAACGTTCCTTATCAACACTGGGGTCATAATTTATCAGAGGTTATTTTTACATGCCAGAAGGTCCATAAGTTAATTATATTAAACACACATACATCACAAACAGTTTCCAGGTGGCAAGTCTCACAATAAGAATTTTCGAAGTTTGCTTAGCCGTTCTTAACCGACCAGCTAAGTTAAACAACGTCCGCCGCGGTCTTGACTTGAATGGGTGACCGCTAGTGACATTACTACTGAGCGTTTCCGTGCTTCCGGGCACGTTAAGCCGTCGGTCCCGGTTGTTGTCTTAGGATGGTAGTCGATATAGCATGGTTGTTGGGCATTTTCCGAACACCCGCTTGGTCGGCTACTGCCCTGTTGAAAATCTGTCGCCAAGCACCTAACGGTTTGTTCCGGCGGCTGTCCTTGAGAGCCAGTAATTCTAGGTTAAGCTTGTTAACACCTTCGACCACATCATCATTTACCATCAGGTGAGATGGTGGTCAAAGGCTTACCTATCAACAATAAAGAAAAAACTTAATATAATTTAAATATTATAAATTAAACCGGCAAAAAACACTCACGTTGAGGATCGAATACGTCTCGCGGGTTTCGAGCATATCAGATGCTCATCATCAGGGCGAGTGCGCAGCTGCGTCTGCGAGCTCCCGGCGGGCACTCAATTCAAAAATAACTTAATATAATATATTGTATAATGTATACCTACGAACACAATAAATATAATGAAAGAAAGGAGTGAGAATCATTTTTTTTTATGTTATTTGACGGAACAAGCACGAGGCCCACCTTTTGTTAAGTGGGCTAACCTCTGCCTATAACAGACGCATTTCGTCAATGACGAATTGCACTGTGCCAGTCACTCTGAGACGTACAGTTGTTAGGTTTCATGTTCCTGTAATTTTTCTGGCTCTCAAGGACTGCTGCCGGAACACACTGTTAAGCGCTTGGCGACAGATTTTCTACTTGAGGGTGGTCGCTAGCCAGGCGGGCATTCGCAAAAAGCCCTTCCACCATGCGGTGAAGCTCAAGCCCGCGGCGGGATTCGAACAATGGACCTGCTGCACGGTAGTCCATAGCCAATGCCACTGAGCCATCACTGCTTCGTGCAAATGCGAAACGATGATTGACAGATTTAATATTTAATTTGTCGGAGAAAATCGCGAATGAGGAAAATAACAACTAAGTCTGTATGTAACCAAGAAATGTATATATTATTATATATTAATTCACTAAACCACATAATAAGATAGAAGAAACAAAAAAATAACGGCCTTAAGCGCCCGTATTTGTATGACCTTATAACATTCAACAACATCTTCCCAAACACCGTTAGGTGTTTGGCGACAGATTTTCTACTTGAGGGTGGTAGCTAGCCAGGCGGACATTCGCAAAATGCCCTACCACCATGCTATAACGACTGCCATCCTAAGACAACAACCGGGACCGACGGCTTAACGTGCCCTCCGAAGCACGGAAACGCTCAGTAGTAATGTCACTAGCGGTACCCATCCAACTCGTGACCGCGGGCGACGTTGCTTAAATTTGCTGATCGGTTGAGAACAGCTAAGTAAACTTCGCTACGAGCGCTTCAAAAAAACCTCTAAATAAACTAAGAACAGCTTTTCACACTAGGAGATAAGCAACTCCAGACGAGCTAAGCCCCAGTCACCCACATGCGACATCAAAGTGTCACCTAGTTTGCTAGTTTCTTTAAAACCTTGCGCTTTGCCAACACCTAGACTCACTAAGTAGGGTAGGGTGGCTATAGGTTTTGCGATCAGCGGATGTTTTTAACCGACTTCAAAAATTAGGAGGTACTCAATTGTCCTGTATTTTCTTATGTATGTTACCGACGAGGTTTTAAAGGAGTTTTTTTTTAAATACCAAAGCTGGTACTTGATGTGAACACGTTTAAATTTAAGTGAAAACTGACGACGAGTAGTATTTGAGTTATCCCTAATTATATATGTGTATTTTATGTTTGAAGTTGTTGTTTATTTTGGTATTTCTTTTTCATTTATTCACTTTGGAACACATATGATGAAAATATTATCGAAGTTTAAACATGTCACTTAATAAATGTAAGAAATCAGTGAACTAAACTTACCATCAGATATTTTTATGGGATTTAAAACTATCATGAATTTTACATACATACATAAAATCACGCCTCTTTCCCGTAGGGGTAGGCCGAGACCACGGATTTCCACTTACTACGATCCTTATATATCTCTTTGGCTTCATCTACACTGATCAATCCTTTCATACATAAGCATCGGTTTAGGGTAGTCTTGACCTGGCCTTTTTCAGAACGTCTTCAATCTGATTTCGGAACGTTCGCCTAGGTCTTCCCCTTCCAACACTTCCGTTCACTTGTTCCATGTATACCTGTTTAGTCATTCTCATTTCATTTATTCTCTCCACATGTCCAAACCATCTTAACATACCTTTCTTTTTGCTAGATTATTATTATGGTCGGTACTATATTTACCGGAAGTTGCCGAAGTATATTGAAGTACTGCTTCGGAAATGTACGGTCTTATATCTGAAAGATCTTATTTTAGTAAACAATACGGGATAACTCACGTGAATACGATAGCTCCGACAGTGGTCTTTTTCAAGGAGAAAGATTTCTGAAATACTTAGCTATTTATAGTATCCTTACTGACATTTTAACGTAAAAGTTCTTATATCGTCACATTAAGTATTATTGTATATATGTAAGAGTATATAAGTATGTATATTATTATTCGTATTTAGATCTTCTTATTTTTGTATAATATAAAAAAAAAAATTTTGCTCTAATTTTAAGTTTCTTTAACCTCATTTTTTATATTAGTTTGTTACATCCCCGGCTTATTTTTCCTGTATTTCCTCTCCATTTCGAGGTTGCCTGGAAGAGATCGCTGTTAGTGATAAGGCCGCCCATTGTAACACTTGATTGTAAGCCTTCGTATTATTATATTCTAAAGTGGTGTGTACAATAAAGAATTACCTATTTTTCATCGCATCTTATGGTGAGCTCAAATTCAGGCGCAGACAGACGAAATGCATATTTTATGTGTAGACGGGAGGCTTTTAGCGACGGTTTAGTGATTAAGGGGAAAGTAGGAAAGGATTTTAGGATTTGGTGCGACTTGTCGATTGCTTTGTTTTGAAATCGTCTGGTGTGGCACCGTGCATGTGTTTACTGACACGGTTATATTTAATAAGGTTAGGCAGACGAGGCTTTATCGACGCGTTTTATGTAGGCTTAGTTTTTTTTTGTTTCGACACCGCCTAATAGTAATGCTCATCCTCACATTTTGCAGGCTTGGAAGTCACGCACCATTAGTTTCAAGCGGTCGCTCTTTACTGTAAAAATGTGCTACGACCTTCCTTATTTGGTCTTGCCTCATAAATATGACATAGGGTCTTTTATAAAGGGAATAAACAGAGTCCTTAAGGGTCGGCAGCGCATTGACAGTACTAAAGGTATTTCAGAAGTCTATAGGCGACGGTATCCACTTACCATCAGGCGGGCCTTACGCTTGTTTGCCGCTCATCGCATAAAAAAAGACACCGTTAAGTACTTTGCGACAGATTTTCTACTCGAGTGTAGTAGCTAACCAGACAAAATGCCCTATAGAATGGAATATATAAATTAAAAAATACCTTTTTTTAATATCTGATAGGTTAACCTTTGACCACTATTTCACCTTATGGTAAGTGATGATGCGGTCGAAAATGTTGTTCAGGCTAACCTAGAATTACTGGCTCTCAAGACCAGCTGCCGGAACACACTGTTAGTTGCTTGGCTACAGATTTTCTAATTTAGGTTGGTAGCAAGCCAGGTGGGCATGCGCAAAATGCACTACTACCATGCTGTAACGACTGCGATTGTAAGACAGCAACCGCGACCGACGGCTTGACGTGCCCTCCGAAGCACAGAAGCGCTCAGTAGTGTCACTAGCTGTCACCCATCCAACTCATGACCCTGGCGGACGTTGCTTAACTTAGCTGATCGATTAAGAACGGCTAATCAAACTTCGCTACGAGCGCTTTACTTATGAAAAACATCAAAATCTCATTGGCCAGTCAGAAATCATAATCGGTAAATTTTACACCTGGGTGTTAATACTTTTTGAACACGAAAAGATGCAGTACCATTCAAATAAGGCTGTTTATATATACCACTGCCATCTACAAATATGATGACAGCATATTAATAACAGACTTTGAATCGACTCATCCAATTCTTACCGTTAATTCAACAACAATGTTGCGACGCTATAATACTTGCAATCATCTCGGCAACAAGCAAAAAAGTATCGATACGCAAAAAAACGTACAATTACGGCAATACGTGCAGTCCGCACGTACCCTTATATTAGCAGGCTTTATTTTTCTTTAACTCGCTCATTATGTGATAAATATTCGCAATTAATATTCTCTGGGCGGCCATATTGCGTATCGCGGTAGCGTCGCCCCGCCTTCTGTATATTAGAATAAAATTAATTTGCGAGAAACAAGACTTGTCCGCACTTAATCCAGCGGAACGACTCGTTGTTCTATTATCGCTCTTATTATCGACGACATAAAAACGAAGAAAGTTTTTGTTTGTTTCAGTGTCTAGTTCGACTGTCCTTTTACCAGACATGAACCTGAATAGACGCGTAATGATTTTAATTCGTGGTGCTGCTGCAGTTTCATATCCGCCTGGTACCTATATAGTTTCTTTCGACAACATCCGTGGTTTTCTTTTTCAAGGATAGTTCAGACTATACTTGAATTGCATAGCTGACTTTATTCAAGAGTATTATTTACCAAAATGAGTGATACTATACGTCGTTAGATGTTTGATAAACGAGTTGTATATGTGGTTATAGGTAATAAACGATTAGCGGAATTCGACAGTACTAGTTATAGGTATATGACATCTCTATAGATTAGAAGGTAGGTCAGGCTTCTTAAAACTTCTGCCCTCCTGGTACTATGATAACTTATTACCTGATATTTATGTTTATATGTAGATATGCATATATACAGCTGATAGGCTAGCCTTTGACCACTATCTTACCTGATGGTAAGCAATGATGTGGTCGAAGATGTTATTCAGGCTAACCTAGAATTACTGGCAATCAAGGACATCTGCCGGGACACACCGTGAGGTGCTTGGCGATAGATTTTCTACTTGAGGGTGGTACCTAGCCAGGCGGTCATTCGCATTCGTTATGACTATAACAGCATGGTGGTAGGGCGTATTGCTTTGACATCGTTAGACAACCACCGGGTCCTACAGTTTAACGTGTTCTCCGAAGCACGGAAGCGCTCAGTAGTAATATCACTAGCGGTCACCCATCCAAGTCATGACCGCGGCGGACGTTGCTTAACTTAGTTGATCGGTTAAGAACGGCTAAGCAAACTTTGCTACGAGCGCTTCAAAATAGAAAGAATTATTCGGGCAGCTATAAAGTCTATGGATATAAATAAATCTAATTATAGTTTCTGTGCACAAAAGAACTCCCATACAAAAGGCCCGCTGCAGTTTTTTTTATGTGGTCGTTAAAATTATCTTTGTTTGTCATATTTTATATATTTATTAAGTCCGGTTTAGTTTTGATCGCGAATGTCAAGTCGTAAAATTAAATGGTCGCTTAAATTGTTAATTGTGGTTGTGGTTATGCTGTCAAATATAGGGTTCTGTACGGGACTACGGGTTATATAACAAAGCTGTCCGTTGCTTTGTCTATTCAGCTATTTTCAATATATTTGTATTGTTATGTTGGATATTCTAAGAAATAACAAGAAAAAAAGAAAAACGTTTTGGGGATCACATACAAAATTGATTTTATTATGTACAATACTTTTACACAAGCGTCAATTTTGGTTAAAATTATAATGCAAACTCTATGGAATCCATAGATAAATAACGAAATCGCTTTTATAGCTTCGATCGCTTTGATATGACCGCCCATTGTAATACCGTTTTTTAAGGGTTTTTATTGTTTATTATTTAATATGTATAAAATTTGTAAATTGGTTTGCAATAGAGAGTTATTGTATTGTATTGAATATTAAAAATCGGCCCACTTGGCCGGGCTCCGAGCTGAACGAAATTCAAAGAAAATTTATTTCTAGTAGTAGTATTTTTTTTGTATAAAAGACAAATGAATTAGCTTACTGAATCGAAAGGAAACATTTAAACCACAAATTGGATTCGACCTCGCGACCTATGCGACCCGCAGGCTGGTACTTGCTTTTTAATTAAGCTATCATGGCAGTGAATCATAGTTATAATTAGTAATTTCTTTTCTATTATTGATATCATCATCCATCAAGTAGAAAATCTATCGCCAAGTATCTAATGGTGTGTTCCGGCAGCCTTGAGAGTCAGTAATTCTATGTTAGCCTGAACAACATCTTCGACCGCATCAGGTGTCATAGTGCTCAAAGGCTAGCCTATCTATAAATAAAATTGAAATGGACATTCTTTCTTTCTCTCTTACATATATTGTGCGGAACCCTCAGTGCGCTAGTCCCACTAACACTTGGCAAGTTATTATCCGCTTAAGTAGGGTGACCATGACATTGCAGTATGTCGAGGCTATTTAAAAAACCTTTTAGGAGCCATTGCACCCGATTATGATAATCATGTATCACGAAGTCGTGTCTGTCTGCTGAGATGTTTGTATATGAAGACTTGTTTGACCTTAGCGATGTCAATCTTTATAAACTATCTCTGCCTGTATATATATACCTACTATTATTACTTTGGTGACTATTATAGTCACCGATAGCATTATAAATACTACTATGTAAAGATATTTGTCTTGAATATAATTATAATGTAACTAGCTTTACGGCCGCGACTCCGCCCGCGTTTATATCGGTTATCGTGCAAACCCATTAACCTCTTTTTGCGCAGTTGGATAAAAACTATCCTATATCCTTTCCCGGGTCTCAAACTATTTCCATACCAAATAACATCCAAATCCGTCTAGTAGTTTTAAGTTTATTCGTTGCATACAAAAATATAAATCTTTCCTGTTTATAATTTTAGTGTAGATGATTATTTCAGCATCCCTGTTTATCCCCGACAGGTACGTAGAGGTTTTTTTAAACAACCACTATGGCCTTCTGTAATAGGCTGCGAGCCAATTGCCATCTATTCAGCACAATCTTAAACTCCGGACTGATATTGCATTAACTTCTAAATTTTTGTGAAAAAAATGTAATCTACGTACCCTTTTAATCCAAATTTCAATGTAGATCTTAGTCTCTGAATATAATAACCGTAACCTACAGACAGACGGACACGGCGTAATTAGGTTAGGGAACTAGGTAAATGTGTTTTTAGTATCTACTTATGAAACTTTTCTATTTGTCCTCATAGGGCAAAAGTCATCACCATTTAAGGTGCAATATCACTTCAGTACATGTACTGAAGTGATAGTACATGTAAGGGGCAATATCACTTTAGTACATGTACTGAAGTGATATTGCCCCTTAAATGGTGATGACTTGACAAATAGAAAAGTTATTATATTCAGAGACTATAAGATCCACTGTGTGAAATTCATTTCACACAGTGCGCCTTAAGTTAATCTTATCGTTTTGGGTAAGACAAAACACATCTCAAAATACATGCATTTTATCAGATAAGTCTATAAAAGCTCAAGCAAAACCTCGCTTAGCTTCTTACGAGCTTCAAATCCGTCTTAAACTCTGTGACATGAGATGAAAAAACTGATTAAATTCGAGATAAAGCTCTTAAATGCTGGATTTGTCATAGTACCAAATTATATCCCTTATATCCAAATGTGTAAGGTTCAAAATTATTATGATTTTGTAGTTTACTACACAATTTACATGATCTGGGTGTTATTTTATCAGACAAAAAATCAGAAAGCTATATCCGTGACTTTGCTATTTTGCTGTTGTCTTTTTGTGTCTATTTTGAAGTTTGGAATGTGTCTTGGTTTATCGTTAGTCGTCAAAGCTTTTAGCTAAATATTTAAGTAATAATAATGACAAAATAAAAAATATTTTTATAACGAACAAAAACAATGTCTGCCACTTTATTTTTAAGGGTGAACTGGCCTGCGAATGTGTTATTAATTTTTAAAAAGATTATTATGTTGAAAGTTATGGTCTTCGAAAAAAATATATGATAATGTTTCGGGGCTCGTAAATCGAAGTTCAATCTTTTTAGTAATGTGTTAAGATATTAGTTTGTGATTAGTTGATTACTTGAACAACAAAACTCTGCCACGGTATCGCCTGTCACCTACGTAATTTAAACAAATATTGATATAATGTTGTCTTAGGTTTTCCCGTTTATATATAGTGATTACAATTACCCCGTAACCACGATCACTGATAAGTGTTTGAAACGTCGGGACAAAAATGTACGCGATTTGAACCGTTTAAAGCTTTTTAGTTCCTATGTGTAATAATCGTGAAAACCTAAGACAATATTATATCAATATTTGTTTAAAGTTGTTTAATTACTAAATATTGATATGTTTTCTTAATATAGTATGTAAAACATTGTTAATAGAAGTTTACAATGGCCCGATTTTCTTGCCCGTTTTTCTCGCAGTGGCTCTATAATTTTTTTTTGCTGTACGTGGCAGTTTTATATTTCAATATTAAAATTTGTTATTGAGCTTCTTAATAGCGTCGTAGAAATTATTTTAAGTCTTGACTTTTAGAAGTAATCAATCGATATAATGCTTAGTTTTGGCCATAAAACTTCTCGAGAAGTGACAGCTGCCAGAAACACAGCTAGATGCTAAGCGAGAAATTTTCTACTAAGAGTGGTAAACAGATAAGAGAGCGTTTTATAAATGCCCTACTACCATATGGTGAAGCTCAAGCGGAAGTCGAATCATTGACTGCTTGCGCAGCAGTCAATAGCTATTGCCACTTGGCCATCACTGCTTTCAATTCTGATACAATTTTTGTCTTTTACAGGTACGTACAGCCAGACAACTTCTGCAGTATATGTATGTATTAAAATAAGACAACAGTGACCACACGTTTGCCAAATTCTGATATACTTAGTTTATATTGACAACTATATATATATTGACATCTAATTTGGAAGAATGATGGCGTCTTAATGAAAATTCCAGAGTGGAATTTCGTTTTAACTACAAATTTAATCAAAAGTAGTGTCTAAAGTAGTTAGTTTAAAAAAAACATTTGAATTGAGAACCTCTTCCTTTATTTGAAGTTGCATAAAAATATGTTTGTATTATTAATATTAGGACAATGGTCACCACATCTGTTTCTTTGGTCATTGAAATGCGCACCACGTTTTTAGTACGTGAGGTTTACCCGCTCTCCAGAG
Source organism: Plagodis pulveraria (assembly GCA_963890685.1). Lineage (NCBI taxonomy): Eukaryota > Metazoa > Arthropoda > Insecta > Lepidoptera > Geometridae > Plagodis > Plagodis pulveraria. The sequence continues at coordinate 7,803,970 of OY982975.1, forward strand.
GGCGTTGTGTGCGTAATCTCGGACGTAATCAAATTGCTAATGCTTGTCGCAAACCTGGATCAACACAGTAGAAACTCCGCAACGTTTGTGCTGTAACAGTTTCCAGATCAGAGGAACTTTGGTAGTAACTAATAGTTTGTTCCGGCATCCACTGGTTGTTATCTCAGACACTCTTGTGTCTGGGGATGAAGCGTCAGGGCGTCGCCCTCTTGCTTCGGCTTTTCTCACTCCGTTGCTACGGAGCGGTCTTCGGCTTGGTGAAACTTAGACTTCACCGGTCCTACCGCCCAGTGAGCAGTATGTGCCTGGGCGATCAGGTCGTGCTAGGTTGATCCCGCTGGCGGAAAGCCCAGCGGACCGATCAGCGACCACGGCGTTGCCCAGTGGGGGTATCGCCGGTTTGGTCGCGGCATCACTTTCTTCTTCTTGTAGTATCTCTCTGGGATATGGCTTCATTGCTTTATTGTCCTTGACGTCTGCTTTCTGTTCCAGCAGCTGTCCTTTTTACTTTTTTAGCCTTGGACCCAGCTCTTGGTAAGTGCTGATAGGGTCGAGGATAGTAAGCTTAACGGAGAATGTGCACTGGTTCTTAAGGAGCTGGCTGGAACACACTGTTAGGTGCTTGTTGTAACATATTTCTATTTGTGGTTTCGAAAAATTCACTACCACCACAACGTTGGGAGCAGCACCTTGAGCAAGTTATTGATGGCCTAGCCTTCAAAAATCTTCGACTGATCAAAGAATGGTCTATCAGTAGCTACTCTGAAGGGGCGTGCCTTCGTGAGTGAATAGGTCTGTGCATTCGATCAAAAGGGTAATATGTTCCTAGATGGACAAGCCGTTGCCTTTATGGTAAGCATCACGTCTGCCCATTAGAGTTAGAGCGCAGTGCATTGTCACGCACAATGGTTGTAAACGTATCTCCGTGGTGCTCGTATTGCCGGGACCGCTCTCTAACCTTAGCGGTTAGAGAGCGGTCCCAACAACGGCCAACATGAAATTGACTCATGATGCTAATTTGCTCTCTCGTTCTTAACCATCGTATGGGAATGGAGCGACACCTATAGGCTTTAGTTCAACTTACGTTGTACTACAAAAAATATTTTAATTTTTGTGGAGTATTTTGAACCCGCGCCATCCTGTCTATAGCCGTGGTATGCTCTAACCGCTAAGCCTACATGACATTATGCCTCCTGACTCTAATCTGTCCCCTAGACCCCGAAGCATGCGTCATTACAAAAATAAAAATATTGAGTTTACTATACTAATCCTAGGCACAATACAATATTACTTATAGCGAATACTTACTTCCAATAACATGACATCAGACGGGAAGCCTGTTCGTTTCCTCCATATCGTAAATAAAATACGTTTCACATCTGCGACGGTGATAACTCGGGCGCAGTTTTTGTGCGCCATTATGAACGTCTAATCTAGTTTTGCAGGATATTCCGTTTTTTTGCCACGCTTTTACCTGTTTTGGGAAGGATACTGTCAGTAAGAATTTCTATATTTAGCTTGACATTTCTAAATTGAGCATATATCTTATACAACAATAATTGCTATGACTCCCTAATAAAAAAAAATGTTTTCTAAGTGGAAGTCATATGTGCAAGTATCGCTCTAATAGGGTTTAGTTTTGCAACAGCCCGTAAAACAAAAAAATAACAACTTGGCTTTAAGGCTTTAAAAAAAAATTCTACTTGTCTTCGTAGCTTGTTCCATACAAAGGTCGTTTATTTTGATTTGATATCGTGATATTTTGAAGCGCCCGTAGTGAAGTTTACTTAGCTGTTCTTAACCGATCAGCTTAGTTAAGCAACGTCCGCCGCCGTCATGACTTTGATGGGTGACCGCTAGTGACATTACTACTGAGCTTGCACGTGCTTCGAAGGGCACGTTAAGCCGTCCCGGTAGTTGTCTTACTATGGCAGTCGATATAGCATGATAGTAGGTTTTGCGAATGCCCGCCTGACTAGCTATCACTCTTAAAATCTATCACCAAGCATCTAACGGTGTGTTCCGGCGGCTGTCCTTAAGGGCCAGTAATTTTAGGTAAACCTGAGCAACATCTTCGACCATATCATCACTTACCATGAGGTGTGATAGTGGTCAAATAACCTATAAGGTGTAAATAAAAAAATAAAAAAAAATAACGAAGGGTTCAAACTTGTTGAATCTTAATTTAGCCCTTAGCCATTATTATATACGTATATCTTGATCAGAACTCCAAATGTACAAGTTTGGGCTCTAAACAACTATTTACACCATTTAGTATATTATGCTTATCCCATTTATAACAATTTTGAAGTTTGAACAAGAATCTTGATAAAATAACATCAAAGAAAAACACTCGCTTTGAATGAATGGTTTAATGCAAATTGTGATATTATGTCGTAATCGTAATACGACTTGTGATATTATGTCATGTCGAATGAATTGACTCTTTATTTATTCGTAGAAGGGTAAAAGGGTGACATGACCGTTTTATATTTTCAAAATACTGTTAATATTGTTTATCACACTTTACACTAACATTATAAATGAGAAAGTTTGTGAGTGAGGATGTGAGTGACTCTCAAGGACTGCGGCTGGAACACATTGCTAGATGCTTGGCAACAGATTTTCTACTTGAAGGGAATACATTTTACGTATGTTCACAAGGCTACCAAGCAAGCCAGGCGAGCATTCGGAAAATGCCCTTCCACCATGAGGTGAAGCTCAAGGCGGCGCCGCGAGGATCGAACCATGGCCTGCACCACGGCAGTCCATAGCTATTACCGCTTGGCTATCATTACTTCCAGAATGATAATCGTGGTGATTTCATAAAGTTACTCCAAGTTAATCATGATATCGTCTCATAGGTGAAGGAGTTTGAAGCCCACGTTTTGCAAAATGCTTTGGTGCCAAGTGCTAGGGGGCCAGGCTGTTGCCATCAACCGGTAACAGTACCAGACGCCAATCTGCTTCTACAGTTTTCTTTGTCTGTTTTCAAATTATATTTTTAATACTTCCATTAGTAACTTATCCCAAGACTGATGTCAAGTTTTAAAATTGCCTGACTCTTACATTAAAATGTCATAAAGTCAGGGCCTCAGGGGCAAGAAATACATATCGTAGTAGTAAAAAAAGAATGTGCTCATAAAAACGTTCTAAATTCAAAACTTCTCGATCGCGTATGTCACCTGTGTTTAGCTAAAAAAGGGGACGTATGGCCCCTAATTACCATGTCAAAGGGCGCGATTGCCTGTCCGGGGACTTCAACCCGAGTGGTGACCATACATTATAGCCCCAGAATCGCAGTATATAAAATAATCAGTAACCTAACTCCTATTTTATATTCTGTGCAATACCAACCGTCCTTGTGACATCTTATGTTGGTGTTACAACCGCTTCCTCATGGTTAATCAGGACGTTAAGATAGTAATGAGTCTCTGTGCAGCAACACTTCACTCATATCTGCGTGATTTGTGATATACTGTACACTACGAGTAGGTATTAGCGTGTTTCCGTAGTCGACGTTTAGCACTTCTAGCAGGAGATATTGAACAGCTCATATTATTTTAAGCTGTATAGAAAAAAGATAACCTAACAATAGAAAACTTATTAGAAGTAAAAAAATGAGTTACATTCTAGCCCGGCACCCCACGGGAAACCACCTTTATTATTGGGTAAAAATATGACTCCATAAATAACAATGACAATGTATTTGTTTCACGGTAGAAAATATCAGTTTATATGTAAAACACTCACACAAGATAAATGATAGTATTAATTATGTAAAATCGGACGGTCCATAACAAAGCCAATGTATCACATTACAGAAACTATTAGTTAATATGTGTCACACTTACAGAAGATAAATGATAGTTTGTATTGTTTACGTCAACGGTACGAATACATTTCTATTAAAAATATTCGTACTTCGTTACAAAATTCATGCTACGGTTATTTATTTAACGGATAAAACAAATTACTCTGTCAGTGTCCAAGCCAATGTTTCATGTTGAGTTACTGTCATTGGTATGTAGTGGTCAAAGTATATAATATTCATAGCATTTTTGCGAGTGAAATTACTTTTTAATATGACGAAGTGCGGCCGGGTATTTGCGGTGGTGGATGGAACCTACTGGAATTTCACAGGCTATATGACGCTCTTATAAATATATTGGCTGGTTTGTTTATTTTTTATAAAATATGTATAAAAACTGTTTTAATGCTTAACTGTATTGTACGCAATCTACAATGTACAATCAAAACTGGTGAAGTGTGAGTCGGACTGGCATACGGATACAGATAAGATTGTATATGTTACACTGAGAAAAATCTAAAGTCAAAAGCGCCCTAATGACGGCCAAATTATATGGTATGAAGGCAAAAAACCGACCAAACGTAAATACGTTTAAAAACGCCTTCCAACTAGAAGGCGTTAAAAAAGGTCAGTGAAGGCGAATGTTTCTTTTCGTCTTCATTTAAGGTGTATTTTGTGGTCTTTCTTAAATATTGACTTTTCGATGAGGCTGATTAAGTCGTAAGTTATAGTGATAATCACCGTATATAAACCGCCGTAAAAGTAAAGTATATTTTATGGTCAATACTGCAATTATTATCGTATAACAAGTTCAATTCTGAAAATACTTTACGGAAGGCGTTTTTTGACGGTTGTGTTTATTATAAAACATGGTAAATTTTTATTGATTTCGCTTTGCGTGGTGAAAATCGTCTTAAGAGTTGTGAATTCATCTTACGTAGTTACAATTCAACGGTAAAAGGTCAAATTTGATTTAAGCTCCAAAGTAGTTTTTTTCAGTGTACAGCGAATAGCCGAAGTGCGGTTACACCTAATTTTAGTCGGCTATTAAGTATATTTGCCTTTAAAACAATTTTTATGCTTAACGGTATCTTTTAGGCAATTGACTTAAGCAAGCAAATGTATTAAAAATACCTGTCAAGTGTGAGTCGGACTAGCATACCGAGTGATACAGATAAGATTATATATGTTACAGCTAATAGCTGAAGTACGGTTACACCTAGTTTTAGCCGGCTACAACTAGGTGTAGCGAGAAGCAGGTGTCTAAACTTACTGTATTAGCCGGCTCGACCAATGACACACACATCCAGTATTATACAGAGTTATTGGTAAAATGCTAACAACCAACATCTTAAGATTATTTTTTGGTTTCGAAAGTTTTTTTTTTTTTTAATACTTTCTTTTTGTTTTAATGCATACTCCGAGCCAAGAGATTTTTCTTTTTCAAAACAAAAAATAATCATCTCAAAATGCTTCTCAGGACTAGCAGAAGTGAACCCTAAGAGGTTGTTAGCATTTGACCAATAACCCTGTATATATATACCAAAATTAGTAAAACCCCCTTTTCTTACCTTGATTAAGGTCTACAATGTTGTTTACTTCAAAAAAATTCTATCATCCACATTTTTGGACCGCAACCCTTCTGAAACTGAACAGTTAACAATTTGTAAACGTCTATTATTTGACTAGAAAACAAAGCTAAGCGTCGGTTACCCAGCTTTCGCGTGCAGGCGCCGGCGGCGGCAACTTCAAAGGGATGGTAACCGCACCCCCTTTCTAACCCCCTGAAACCCCCAGGCGCAAAATAATTGCGTAGACAGTACCGCAACTCCGTGGTTTGTGGCCTGTCCTAATTCTTAGTCCTAATAAACTTTTTTACACCACAAAGTAAAACTTAACTATTGTAAAGCAATGATTTGATAAAACTATCACAATTTATCAATTGGTCACATCGTAGTCGAGAACTTCATATTGTAATCATTAGCAAACAAGAATCTGAATTTGAAGCGCTCGTAGCGAACTTTGCTTAGCCGTTCAACGGATAAACTAAGTTAAGCAACGTTCGCCGCGGTCATGACTTGGATGGGTGACCGCTAGTGACAACAAAATTGATCGCTCCCGTGCTTCGGAGGTCACGTTAAGCCGTAGGTCTCGGTTGTTGTCTTAGGGTGGCAGTCGTTATAGCATGATGGTAGGGCATTTTGCGAATGCTCGCCTGGCTAGCTACAACCTTCAAGTAGAAAATCTGTTACCAAGCACCTAACGGTGGGTTTCAGCAGCTGTCCTTGAGAGCCCGTAATTCTAGGTTGGCCTGAGCAACATCTTCGACAACATCATTACTTACCATCAGGTGAGTTAGTGGTCAAAGACTAGCCTATCAGCTGTAAATAAATAAAAAACTCGTTATTTACTTACTTTCTCGTCTGATCAAATGATGGTAACAGAAATGCCGGGATTGAAGGGTGATAGTTCTATGTGACTCCTTTCAGATTCATCCTAATTTCAAGTAAAATTCACGAACTAACTGAATTTACTGTATAGCATTTTGAGACTTAACTATTTTGACGTCAGCGCGTTACCTTTTTACATAGGCTAGCTGTCATAGCAATACTTAGTTTCATCTAAAAAATATTTATTTGGATGATATTTCATTACAAATCTCAATACTGGTAATCACGAAAAGGTATGGTATCTAACACTGTCCCTTTCCGAAAGGGACAGTGTTAGTTACTATAGTAAACTCACGTTTGTTCGTAGACCTTCTCACAAGAAGACACGTAGGTTACATCAATGTTGAACACAGCATCTTTGAAGTTGTCACACTGCTTTAAAATTATATTCTCCACTGCCCGAGGCGTACTGTTCTCGACCGCGTTTGTTCATTGCGGTACCACCTATGTATTTGGGGTACAGATCAGTGTGTGCACACCTTTAAATGGGATATGAAGGCGACAATCCCAAAGGCAAGCAGGGTTTGAAGTGGTTTTACTTCGGGTGAAACGGAATTGGGAATGCTTATTGCTCTTGCTGCTGCAATGTTCGTGTTTTCAATGTCAAACCTACAGATTTTTTCTTAAAATTTCTGAATATGTGTTAATAGAAGGCAGGTTTCTGTTTAAGGCTTCTCTTAGCGAAATATTATTTTTGCTCTAAAGTCATTCATATCTGAATGAGGTAACATGGTGCTTATATTAGAATGAAGTAAGGATTCAAACGATACCCAAATCTGTTCAGGCATTTTAATTTTATTATGGAATACAGAAACTCACATACATATATGTATTCTTAAAACATTACCCTCCTTTTGGGTCGTCATGTAAAAATGCGTTAATAATCTACCTACATGAACCTAAAAAATAATACACTCTTTTTGGGTCATGTAGAAAAGCGTTAATAAAACAGGTCTGATTGTTTTCGCTCATTATATATTTTTTTTTTTTTATCCCTGATAGGTTAGCCCTTGACCACTATCTCACCTGATGGTAAGTGATGATGTGATCGAAGATGTTGTTCAAGCTAACCTAGAAGTACTGTCTCTCAAGGACAGCTGCCGGATCACACCGTTAGGTGCTTGGCGACAGATTTTCTACTTGAGGGTGGTAGCTAGCAAAATGCCCTACCACCATGCTATAACGACTGCCATCCTAAGACGACAACCGGGACCGACAGCTTAACGTGCCCTCCGAAGCACGGAAACGCTCAGTAGTAATGCCACTAGCGGTCACCCATCTAACTCGTGACCGCGGGCGACATTGCTTAACTTTTCTGATCGGTTGAGAACAGCTAAGTAAACTTCGCTACGAGCGCTTCAAAACCGTAATATCGTCGTTTCTTGTCCTCAATTTAGTTTGTTCCGATATATTTTCCTAAACAAAACAAACCGAATATATCGAAAACGTGCCTGATTATTCGTGAACAGTGTGACTGTATACTTGCACGACCGCCGATTCACTAATTGGACTGATGAGATGACGCCCAACATGGGGCCAACGTTGGCGCCCAACGTGTGGCCGCGTGCTGGCGCATACATTGTTATAATTACCGCATAATTAAGCTACAATTTGAAGCACCTTACAAAATGGTTAGTGGTTTTAATGTTTCTGAAACTCATACGTTTTTACTGACGTTTCTTTTATCACTGTCAGTATCCAATATGAGGCCGCGAGTACCAGAGTCACCTATCTTTTGCAGACACAATTGATTTTCATTGTTTCACAAAAGGCTACTATGCCTAAAAGATAGGATAGCTATATGTATATTTATACTGTACAAGAGTTTACAAGGAAAGTATATAATACGTAATAGTTTTATCATTTTAATATATCCGTATAATAAAGTGGATAGAGATGTATTAAATTATCATAAACATAATTGGAGAAACACTTATATGACACACATTGTTGACTACTTATAACAGCTATGCTTGTTCTCTTGCCAAACTATGCCCAATAATTATTTGTGATCAGCCTAGGTAATTTTCAAAATTTTTTGTTCCTTATGGAAAAGAACAAAAACAACATTCTAGCAGAATTCTAGTTGCTTGTTCGAATCCCGCACATTAATTTTACTATAATTTTACGCTAGTAAATTTGTAATTTATTATAATTCATCTTAAACATGTTTTAAGTAAGATACCACACGGAATCACAGTTATCTCAATTTAATGGACTGATCAAAATTCAATACACAGTTTATCGACTACCGTTTACAGGGATTTCCATTAATATACAAGCCCTAAAGTAAACAATGGGCATATAAACAGTCAATTCAAGTATAATGAGATATATCAATATTCATACCCTGAGATGGCCACGTGCCGGATAGAATGAGATGGGGCTCTGTTAAAACATCCTGCCGTCTTTGTTTCACACTGTAATTTAGAAATCTTGTTGGGAGCCAAATTTAAAATTCGAATACGTGCTCCTTGTTTATAAGGTTTTTTTCTTCTTTTATTATGCGATGTAGGTGGCCACTGGTTTTAATGTTCAATCTTACACTATCCCTGATGAACATAAGCTATATAATATTTTCAAAAACTTAGGGATCTGTATGAAGACTTTTGTATTTATTTTTTATTTTTTGAATTTGTGTTTGACTGCGTTTTTTAATTTATGTCTTTGTTTCTTGCGATTGTGATTTAATTGTAATTGTCTCATGACGTTATTAGATCAATAAATAAATACATCATTATATCGAAGTCTAACAATGATCAGATAAATGCCACAAGGAAAAACTATAATACCGATTAATTATATAAACATATTTTCCCAGTGACCCTCTCCTTCTAGTCGCAGATTACTAAATAGTTACAACATTCTCATTGTACAAATAGTGATAGTTTATAGAAACGGTGGTACTTTATTTATTTAATTAATAAGACCAAATTCAAACAAATCCAACTACTGATTGATACACTCATTGCTTAGCGAAGGGGGAAATAAATAGGGTTGCTAGCGATAAGCTTCTAATTATATTTTGTGTGATTTTTTATATAGAATAATTTGCTGTTGGATTAAGAATACTGTAGTCTTAGACCTTTCTTACCCTCAAAAGAAAATGTGTTTACAGAATGTAACCCCTAACGTTATTTAAACTTGAAATGGCCAAAATGCCTGTCCTGTTCGTCTAATAGGTCTAGTGATTGAGCAAGACTGTTTCCCAATGTCTCGGAATCTATTCTCTTACAAATATATTCTTCTGATTAGGAATTATCAGTAAAGTCCGAAATTTTATTTACACGGCAGTAGGTTTGCACAATATATAAATGCATCATAAAATAATCTTCTATTAAAATGTTCTTGATTTAAATAAATATATTTGCATGTCCTTTCAAGATAACGATGATTTTGAAACTTTAGCGAAAAGGATAAACGATGGTTATTAAAATTTTCATAAAAACTAATCATTACAATTAATTATATTTGCTATAGCCAAGGAACAAAAATTTTAATAAGAAAAAAATACTTAATCCCAAAACCAGTAGCAAAAATAGAGAACACCTACATGCTTAAAAAAAAAAGCATTTTCATTTAAAAAAGTCACCAACCCACGAAATTTAAAATTCCCATCACGGCAACCCTGAATCGAGTGGATACGCAAGGGTCTGTTCGATCCCTATTGTGTATACCCACTTGTTTTTCAATGCGACCGGGATCGCACAAGGGTAGTTTCTATTATTTCGCGTCGTGCCCATTCCATGCCTCTAATTCCAAAACGACGCAAGCTACCTACTATAATACGACTTATTCCTTTCTTATCCTGGTCACTCCTCCAGCACCACCAATTAGAAAATGGCGTAAGCTATATTACCTTTTCAGTGAGAGTTACGTCTATCTTCTATTGGTTGTTTGAGAAGAATCCAGCTGAAAAGCGACGTAAGTTCGTATTTCCCATTGTGACTTATTACGTTTTTGATTTATTAGTTGTGTTTTGGTATGACATCCACTTGGCTATTGTAAGGGAGGGTTTTGTAGTTGATATTAATGATTTGTAATGTTTTGTGGAGGTCAAGTGACATTTCGGAATGATACTTGATAAGTGAATATGGGAAATAGATTTCTTATACTGCATCGTATGCATTTATTATGCATACGATGTAAGATAAGCATTTTATGTTTTATTTTCAATTCGTGTAGTAAGTAAATTGGATACAAGAGAACCTTTATTTCATTCAAATATTTATTTATTTATTTATTTATTTATTGGTTATCCAACAGCCTATTTACAATTTTAAATAAGCTTTTATAGAAACTGGGGAAAAAAAACATAAAAAATAAAACATATGAAAACCTATATTGAATAGTCAGATTTCAGCGACAAGATTAATCTTTGACTATCGTTGAAATTTAACTGTTATACGGTAACCTAAATATCGTTGCCCCTTCAATAGCCTTATCAAATATCTTACTCATTTTTCTGCATTAATAATGTATCTAACCAATATTACACTCTGTCGCCTATTTCCAATACCTACGCTTTATATTTGTAACTGGGCATTCAACCTTACAGCTTTGATAATAAGACTTTACAAACTGCAAAGAAATAAAATGCCTTCCTACCCTCTTTTCTTCGATATTTGCTAAGTTGGGGCCGTTGAAAGTTGGCTTTTGCGAAATTGACCCGAGCTTGGACTTCCGTCAAGAGCCGCCATTACGGTACCCTCATTTCCGGCGCGTCCGGTATTTCAGGACCATTACAGGCTCAGTGCCTCTTCTTCAAATATTTGAGGTTCTATTGAAAAATATGACGTATGAAAGATTAGTTTAAAACATGTAGGATATTTTGTAGGTCGAATTATTGAAAGCGTCTGGCGGAGCGCACGTCCGCACAGAGCGTGTTACAAGCATCAAGTGAGACGCATTTTTAATTAAACACCGCCGGAAGCCGCCATGTTGCAGTGCTTCCGCCGACGCCATCTTGCGGCTGCCGTTTGACAAATTGGAACGGCAGAGTGACGCGCAATTTTCCCGCCATTGTTCGCTTTTACCGCGCAACAAAATGAAAAGTCGCGTTCCATTTGTGTATTTTTTCCCGAAATGTTACGGTCCAGCGTGGTGTACAGCGCATTATTATTTTTCCTATTTTTATGGGTGTTCGTCGCTGACTATTGAGTTTTATTTGGATTTTTGGTAGTGTATGACTGAAATGTACGTGAAAAACTGATTTGAATTTTTATACGGTGAGGTGGAGACGCGAGTTTTCTATGCCTATTTTATTGTGTGGCAGTGGTGGGTTTCAGTTGAAATATTTTTAACACAAAAAGCTCTACAAAAAACTAAAGCCGCGTTATAGTTTCTTACACAGCTGCGTTATACTTTCTTACTAAGCTGCTTTTTAGTTTGCGACCTAAACTTTTCCAACGGTTACGAAGGAAAACTTCTCAAAGCATAAGTTAATTAATCGAAGTTGAAGTCGGACCTTGTGCAGTTAGGGTACCGCAACGCAAAAACACGTGACAGATAAAAAATGTGTTATAATATTGAATCAGCGTTTTAGAGGTTATTGTTTATATAGAGTAACTGCTGTTCATAATATGTATTAAAAAAGGACCTTTTTACTATAGTTTGTTATACTTACTGATTTTATAAAAATGGTTTTAAAGTGATAACTTTGGATAGATGACAAATATTTTCATTTTTATAGATTAAAAAAAAACATTAGTGCTCTACCCAAAGAGTACCTACCCCTTAATTTTGGTACTAAACCCTTAAGAGTATACCGATATGAAAAGGTAGATATATATTATTATTATGTATATCTTTATCTTTATAAAACTGATATCAATTAAATGATAATTCTTAAAGTGAAACACAATGATATACTGCTTTGTTTCTGGTTCAATGAAATCTGTCATTTTCAAATTGCGAAAACTTAAAAAGAGTTTCACCACCGCAATCAGTTGCGAAAAAAAACACTTTCCAATTCAAAAGCACATTACAGGAAAAGCCAACAAATAGTTATTCGTATCTCGGCCGGGACGGGAACAATTCTAACTAGTAAATGCTAGTAACGTTTATATGGACGGCTCATTAAAGCGGGCGGCGAGATCAAAGGAGTCCGAAATACGCGGCGCAGACCTATGTTTTCGTAGATACGGAATGGGCGAGCTATTGGGGTGGAAATTCAGGAAAATTATTATTAATTTGTCACTTGATATAATGGGAACGGAACGCAAAATCCACAACGAAACTGAGAAATACCATACGTTCCTACATATGGCCGAGTGATATCAGCTACGGACTGCCGTGCTGCAGGTTCACCGCATGGTTGTAAGACGTATTGCGAATGCTCGCCTGGCTAGCTACCAGCCTCAAGTAGAAAATCTGTCGCCAAGCACCTAACGGTTTGCTACAGCTGCAGTCCTTGAAAGCCAGTAAAACCGCAGTCACATGTGAATTAAAAGATATACGTCTCAGAGTGTCGGGCGCAGTGCAGTACGGCACTTGTGACGAAATGCATATCTTATAGGCAGAGGATACAGTTTAATATCAGGTAGTACTCGTGCTTGTGCCTTAAAATCCCATTAAAAAATATTGTACCCATATCTCACAAAAATAGTCATAAAGTCCACAGTTAAACAAATCTTCCCCCATTAAGAGGGGATTGCCAAAATGCCGACACTTGGCCGGCGTCTTAGGGATAGCAGTAAAAGATGGCAGGTCTTCAGAAACCGCTGCCCAGCTTCTAGTATTTTTCCTTTCGTCGCCATTAGCTATTACGTTAACATCTTTTATGACCGACCGATATTCAGTTTTTTGAAATAGTATGGCACCGTCTTCCAAATATGGTAGCTTCATGAAGTCTATACACTCATACAGGGTTGAGAAGCTTAAAATGAAGCACTCGTAGCGAAGTTTACTTAGCTGTTCTCAACCGATCAGCAAAGTTAAGCAACGTCGCCCGCGGTCATGAGTTGAATGGGTGACCGCTAGTGACATTACTACTGAGCGTTTCCGTGCTTCGGAGGGCACGTTAAGCCGTCGGTCCCGGTTGTCGTCTTAGGATGGCAGTCGTTATAGCATGGTGGTAGGGCATTTTGCGAATGCACGCCTGGCTAGCTACCACCCTCAACTAGAAAATCTGTCGCCAAGCACCTAAGGGTGTGTTCCGGCAGCTGTCCTTGAGAGCCAGTACTTCTAGGTTAGCCTGAACAACATCTTCGACCACATCATCACTTACGACCAGGTGAGATAGTGGTCAAAGGTTAACCTATCAAGCATACAAAAATAAAAATAAAAAATAACACATCTCAAAATCCAAAACCCGATAACAACATTAGTGCTATAACACAAATATTTATTATTCAAATTGAAACCAAGGATCCCAGAGCCCCTACCAATTTAGCCGGATCAGTTTAAAAATGCTACTCATGCTGAATAAAAGTGTCTTTTCTATACAGTTGGTAGCTCTGAACACTTGTACAACAGAATGGTCCAGCAGATTTATGCCGCCGTTGACGTGTGCCCGACTGCCCAGCCTGCTCTATCATAGCGGCGTTAGTCGTTATTCGTTACCAAACTAGTACCTACTTTTGGGGAAATAGAATGTGCTGTGGCAGAAATCAAAGCATTTTTTTTATTTGGTTATGATTGCAATAACGCCTGCTATGCGGATTACATTACAAAATTACAAATATACGATAGGATTTTTTTTTTTTTAGTATAAGTAAGTAATAAGTAAGTATAGCAGGCGTTATTGCAATCATAACCATATAAAAATTATAAGGTCGCGTCATCATTTACAAGTATAAAACCAATTGCAAAATTGGTCTTGTTTGTAGTACAACGTAAGTGGTACTATAGATGTCGCTCCATCCCAATACGATGGTTAATGAACGGTAGGAAAGATTCGAGTTATGACGTCATGTCATGTTAGCTCAATTGGTTAGAGCATGCCCCGGCTAAAGGCGCGGATGGACGCGGGTTCGAATCCCGCACATGACTTAAATTTTTCCTATCGTATATTTGTAATTTTTTAATTAAAGCATTGTCTGCTAAATTTAAAATATTACAATACGCCATGAAGGCATTTTATGAGACGTTGTCTAATTTTTGGTGATATAATTTAGGTACGATTTGGTCTTTTTTTATGTTATTGTGACGGCACAAGCTCGAGGCCTACCTGATGTTAAGAGGACTAACCTCTGCTTATAACAGATGCATTTCGTCACAAGTCACGAATTGCACTGCGCCCGTCACCTTGAGACATTGTTGTTGGCACAGGCATAGTGGTCAAAGGCTAGGCTATCAGCAATAAAAATAAATTTAAACAAAACATTTTTATTAGTTTACTAATTAGTTCCCAAGGGATTTGGAAGTCAAGGCAGACCTACCATTGGCTATATACTTCCGCGCAGCGGGTCCATCGTGCGAATCTCGCCGCGAGCGGTAGAAGGGCATTTTGCGAATGCCCGCCTGGCTAGCTACCGCCCTCAAGTAGAAAATCTGTCGCCATGCACCTAATGGTGTATTCCGGCAGCTGTCTTTGAGAGCTAGTAATTCTAGTTAGACTGAATAACATCTTCGACCACATCATCACTTACCATCAGGTGAGATAATGGGCAAAGGCTAACCTATCAGGTATAAAAAAAGTCCATCTATACCTTCTTTGGTCTTCTTACACCGTTCTTTTGCTACTTTTTCCGTGTACCTATATTCATTTCAAATTTCACTCCTGTTTTTTTATACTATAGTTTTTCATCCACCCAATCTACTACTCTAAAACATTTCCTTGAATAAAATTATAATCACTTAATTTTAAAGTATTAATAACATGTATTATGTTGTAACATTTACCCACGGTCCAGTAACTTCAACACTCGCAGCCATGTTTTTAACAACATTTTTATTTATCCTCGCGGTAAAACATTCAATTATTCGATCCATTATAAGACAATAATATACTCTTATTAAAATAATAACTGAAATAAAAAAACGCATTAAACTTCTTTCATTTAACCAGTCCAATCTCTAATAACTCGAAATGCCATAAATTCTTCTATACATACTGTCATATAGTGTAATAAAATAAACTATGATAGTATATCTATGCACTAACGTTAATAGTATCAAGCATTGATTGCAACTAATTGGATCGTTACGTCGAAGTGTTACCAACCAATTAGTAAATTAAACGATGATTTAACGGGAAAAAACAGATCTGAAGTTTTCCTCATTATCGAACTGGAATAAAAATGGGCCGAGTACATGCCCTTGGGGAACAACTTGATACTTTGGAGACTAAGTGGAATCTGTGTAGAGGTAACGATCTCAGATAAAGTTATATGATAATTGTTATGTTCTTTAGTTACTTTTATGAATTGTTATTTATGATGTAGTCCGACTTAACTGTAATCCTTTATATTCAGTGCTGTAATACTCACAAAGATTAAATTCTGAATACTATTTTTGGAGAGTTGCCAAGTGCAACAGAGCGCAATAAGAATGTAATTATTTTGCTTTTATACCAAGCATGCTTTAGTTAATTGGAAATTACAATAAACGATAAGTTAATGAAGGTTTTTGCACTAATACGTATTTGCTTGCTTATACCTAAAAACGCCTAACACTACAAGTTCATAACACTACAAACGGAAGTCATGAGAAAGTAAATTTCGTTCGTATTTTTAACCTTTGTTTCAATTCTTTTCATGCATTTCGAAGTTGAGGTGTCCGTTAAACTCTCGTCGAAATATAACCCAACTTTGAGGAACGAGAAAGAATGAAGAGGAAGCGATTAAAAGTACACAGACAGTATGAGACAACAAGACGTCTTTTAATTTTGTACCTATTTTATTGTAATTCATTTGCTTGTGTTCATACGTTAAAATTGAATTTAAACAGGAGCAGTAGTTTTAATAGCCACAATATAATTGGTTAAAGCTTGTAGGCAAAACATAGGAAGTATAACTGCATGATGTTTCTCTAAGAATGAATCGATATGCACAGTCATATAATGTAATCGTCATTGACCCTCACCAAGCACGAATCCAGTATCTACAAAACTACTTTTGAAAAAGTAACACGTCTTGCTTTTTACAACCGCCTATAAAACTAAGAGGTCGTAATATAGTCCGGCGAACGCGACGATGTCAGAATAACTTTCAACTTTGTTCGTATCTAGGACAAATTGGTCTATTTGTGAATTTTAATGGTCATAAATCTAGAAAACTATACGGAAAATGTCAGGGCATTCAGTTATGATTTTTGAGTTACGATTGTAGGTTTTCTCGAAATCGTTGTCATTCGTTATTTTTGTCACCTTTATGGAATTGGTATTTTAATTTATAAATCGTTTTAAATTGTAATTTGTTTTTTATTTATTGCCTCACTTATCGGCTAATCGTGTGATCTTTCAATAAAAACTGTCATGTGATGTTTAGAATCAAATATCTCGGCCGCTTCAAACTTCAGCGCTGCTAAAAAATTATGGTGATGAAGCTAATAAGCTTTATCATGTGCGCTTATAGCACGTTCCTTCACTTCTCTGGTGACAAAAGTGTTATAGTTACAGTTGTTATTAAATATATATTTATACCTGTTTACCCTCTTTGACATAATATCTTATGGTTGGATACATCCGTTTGATATTTAGTTGTTATTTCATTAATCTCATCATTTGCCTTATGTATAGAGGGAGTAGCTCGACGTTCCTAAGAATGTACTTAGTATTTCCTATACATCATAAAACATACCAAACCTCATTTCAATCCAGACTTCAACAAAAATCTGGACCACTCCAATTATCAAAGTAAACAATATTCCAAATAAAATCGCTCCACCAACTTTCTCAGAATTTATTGTGGCTCTTTTATTTTCACTTCTATCTTTACATATTAATTGGAACTACTTTAGGACGTCCACTGTCTACACTTTTTATTTATACAAATAGTCCGGGCATCATTTCTGTGTATTTCACTCGTCGGGGCGGATTCCGCGGCAACGCTTACTGTCATCAATTTAATACTTTGACGTTTTTATGCATATTTAAAAATTTGCTTTGAACAACTACTCTGTGGATTTATGTTAGATACGCTACACACTGTCGTTAAAATACTTACTAAGATTGTCCGTTGTCAGACCGGAAACCTCGGTTTGGTGAACATTGACCTGTCTACCAAGTCGCTGTTTTCCGTAACTATGGTCTAATCTGTGATTTATCTGGAACTGTTCAAAGGAAGAAAGTACTAGATTAAAAAAACAGAAGTGACGATACTTAAGACTATTTGACTAGTCAAGGACGATATCGGCCTATTTCATGATTAATTTCATAGACCTTTAATCAGCAGCCATTAGTAAAAATCTTAAGTTTTTTTTTCTAGGTTTCTAGGTATCTATTATGTTGTTAATGTGGATTTGGATCCATGATAATTATAATAATAAAAAGTTTCCTGATTTTAAAAGAAGCTTTGTCTGAAATTTTCGCATATCTTAACTTTTTTCGAGCTGTTTTTACTCACTGAACAAACACGAGTTGTTCGGAAAACTAACAATAAAAGTAAAGTAGAGCTTTCGTAAGCTTCATCTATCTAACAAACCAACAGTTTCTTGAATGAAACAACCTAGAACAAACTGCAACCCAATTACTTGATAAAATCTTGCCTCTGAAATCTCATCTAAAATATTACATTACTGATTTAATATGGAAATGTAAAATATATCGTCTCATGATTACAACAGCATCCTCCCCCACTGGTAAGCAAAATACACATCGCAATAAACCAATAAAAATCAGACGCGCCGTTCAAAGCGTAGGTAACTTACACGCTCAATTTACGAGCATTCGGCTGCACAGATCATTTATGAATCGGCCGATTATTTCGCGAATAGTGATGACAAATTGACCGCGTTTGTGGAATACTTAGCCGTATAAAGATCATCTAATGTGATTATGCCCGTTGCTTTTTTGTTACTGATGTTTTTTTATGCCTGATAGGTTAGCCTTTGACCACTATATCACCTGATGGTTAGTGATGATGTGGTCGAAGATGTTGTTCAGGCTAACCTAGAAGTACTGGCTCTCATGGACAGCTGCCGTTCGAGGCGACAGATTTTCTACTTGAGGTTGGTATCCAGGCTGGCATTCGCAAAATGCCCTACCACCATGCTATAACGACTGCGCCATCCTAAGACAACAACCGGGAGCGACAGCTTAACGTGCCGTCCGAAGCACGGGAGCGCTCAGTAGTAATGTCACTAGCGGTCACCCATCCAACTCACGAGCATGGCTGACGTTGCTTATATTGCGATCGATTAAAAACAGCTAAGTAAACTTCGCTACGAGCGCTTCTTTATTGTCTTCACACGTACGTCATGAGAGTGAAAACTGTAATTATTATTTAGTAACCGGCTAGGTCTCGCGTAATATTTACAGGATATGTAATATTCCGAACAGTGTAGGAACTTCGAACGATTGTGCACAATCGTGAATCCCAGACGAAGAACTTCAAATAAGTTCGAAACTGGTCGGAGAAATAGCCGTCCTAGCCGGTTACTAAATAATAATTATGGACTGCCGGTCCATTGTTCGAATCCCGCCACGTTCTTGAGCTTCACCGCATGGTGGAAGAGCATTTTGCGACTTCCCGCCTGGCTAGCGACCACTCTAAAATAGAAAATCTGTCGCCAAGCACCTAAAGGTGTGTTCCGGCAGCAGTCCTTAAGCCAGTGAAATCACACGCACATGAGACATAACAACCATGTCTCAAGGTGACGGGCGCAGTGCAATTCGTCACTTGTGACGAAATGCATCTGTTATAGGCACAGGAACATCAGGTGGGCCTCGAGCTTATTCAGTCACAATAACATACTTGCATAAACATAGCAACCGTATGTCGCGTAAACTATTTGGATATATTTAGTGATTTATTAAAAAGCGACACCATTTGGCAATGGCCAGTGAATAGTTTATTTTCGTCCATTTTAATAATCTCATTTTTACAAAGTGTTCCATGTGGGCGGGGGAAACAATGATTTACTGCTTTTAATTCTTTTATGAAAACATTATGGCTTCCATAATGCTTATTTGTACTGTCGTAAATAAACGGAACCGGTTCAAAGAGAGACATTATTCTTTTAGAAAAATATTTCTCTGTTAATTTTTTCGTAAATGATCGCATCCTTATAATTTTATTCTTCTCTAGCTTTCTGGCCGCGTCTCTGCTCGCGCGTATTTCGGTTATCGTGCAAAATCATTAACCTCTTTTTGCGCAGTTGGATAAAACTATCGATGCCCTTTCCCGGGTCTCAAATTATTTCCATATCAAATTTCATACAAATCGGTCCAGTAGTTTTTAAGTATATTCGTTGCATACAAAAATACTAAAATTTCTTCTTTATAATATTAGTGTAGATAAAAATAATATAATATACATTATCTATGCATTATCTAGCCTTAGGTATTTAAAGATCTTGAAATAAAACTCATTAAGATATTATGTTTGAACTTATTTTATTTTGTTTTATTTATTGTAACAAAATCCACAGCTCTTTGACTCTAAACATAAGAAATTAAAATATAAACTTATAGCAAATAACGGATTTTCATTTTAATCTTCGTTCTTATTCATATACTATTATTTATATTGTTCTACCATTCCTTTTCTGAATCCATTGCTATGATACTGTAGAATATCTACAATACTATAAAAAAGTGACGTTTTTGCCGTTTCAGGTAACTAATAGTAACGGGCAAAAAAAAACGACTTCAAACACATGATGTTCAATTAAACCTTATACTTATACGTGGTCATAGATAAACTGAATATAAATGTCGGCTTAAGGACGGAATCTTTTTGTTTTGGAATTCGTGTGTGAAATGAAAATTATATTTTTTATTAAAGGTCTTAGACAGATTTTTAAGATTTTGAGTTAAACCACCAAGAAAAATACCCAGATAATGTTAAAAGGGGTCAATTGATAGTTATTTAAAAACTTATATATATATATATCTGTGCGATTCTTAAACCGGCAAATTAAAAGACAGGTTATTTAATTAAGAATTTCCAGGAAAATGGAATGCCATTCTCTTTTCCCGGGAAAATCGCAATTTTTCCCGATCAATCGAGCGAAACTCGTTAAGTCGGCAGCTCTAACGAACAAATAGTACTAGAATCGTGTTTACGCTGAGAATACAACCGTGACGCAATTTGTAACACCCCCTCGCAGGGGAGGGGGCGGACTTCAAAGGGCGCGCCGACAAAGCGCTAAATAAGATGAAAAAAAAAACAAAAACGACAATGGATGGAAAATCGGGGCCTTCGGAATTTTCGTCATTCTTTTTAGTTTTTCCGAATTCCGAAATTACGTTTCGACGGTTCAACGAAATTTCACCGACGACGCGCGACGTGCCTCCTATTTTGTGTCGTTCACTCGATTTTAACGCTATCAATATTTCGTTCAGAATATTCCGATGTGTACAGTTTTCTACGGAAAATTCCGCGAGATCGAAAATTCACCCGACATATTGCATTTATGCCGGCGTTGCAGTTCGGAATATACCGGGGAAAATTTTTAGCTGTATCAAATCCAATTGTCATGATCTGTTAAATTCGTTTCTACGCACGTTTTTGATTGAACAGTACCTAGTCAAAAATGCTGGTACATCGTGGAAAATATTTTCTTGGGAAATTTGATCGTAGCAGGGATTATCGTCATTTTTTCAAAACAATATAGAATGACCGTTCATGTCTTAGGTTGTCCGCTACTCTTTTTATCATATAACTATTAATGTATCCTGGATTTACATTTACAAATTATTCCAACACAATACTTTTTCACTCACATAGGAATATAGAAGTGTAGCGACAGTTAAGTGTTTGAAAAAGCTCTTCTTTCGATCAGATGAAGTGGAGAAGAACGGGTAAGAAACTCGGGGCCATTCTTTTATACGTCTTTTAATAATGTGTTACATACTATATTATAAAATTATATATTTGTTTAAATTCGTTATAACTTAAACGACAGAAATTTTAGGCAGAGGATACCGCTTAACATCAGGTGGGCCTCGCGCTTGTTCTAACACAATAACATTAAAAAAAAACAAATTTGACAGTGGCGGAATTGTGTAAGCATTTTTTGTCGTATAAGCAATCATAAACTGTGTAGTAGGATTTCTTAATCAATATGTTTTTCACGTGCAAGTTTTTGGAGTTTTAGGAAAGTGACTGTCACGAGAAGCTGAAATAGAACTGAAGGAAAACCGTCACATCACACTTCAAAGCCAGTAATTCTAGGTTAGCCTGAACAACATCTTCGACCACATCATCAATTACAATCAGGTGAGATAGTGGTCAAAGGTTAACCTATAAAGCATAAAAAAAAACATCGAGACCACCCTGATTAATCGAGACCAATAGAAATGCACCTTATCTCCGCACTTTAGGTACAAAGGTACAGGTACATCGGCGTACCCGTCCGGACGGGATTATTGTACGGAGCGTGCCGCGTCAGAAGAGATCAGAGCTGTGCGTGGCTATGCGATAGAAAGAGAGTCGACTTGTAGGTGAATATAAATATTAGGTACTCCGTGCTTTGCGAGCTGAAATGCACTTTATTGTGTCGTGTTTAGAGTCGATTATTTATTGGAATGTCTTTGCGGAGTGATCCTTCTGCCCCTTTTATTCTGTGACCGCGTTAGATTACAGTTTTTACGAGCTGAAGAATGAAACTCAACATTCAATTACATCGATAACGCTTGCGCAGGAGTGCCTTTCAAGTATCATTTCATTACAGACAGATTAGTTGGCGATATCTAGACGTTATCAGTTAATCTTATATAGTCCTACATGACAGGTATCTTCGACGTTTTCATGGAAATTTAAACCTAATGGTTATGGGATTAGAACAGGAAATATGTGTTTTGACCGGATACGACTTGGTGATTACCTGAAATGCTAGTTAGTCAGGTAGAGTTGCATTGTTTATAATGAAAGAAATTAATTGTAGTAATTGTATTTATTTGTAGCGCTCATTGAACTTATAAAAAACGGTAGAAACGGCATCCCACAATGTTAAATCAGGGGACCTCTCCAGATGAATCTCAGTAGTGTGCGTCTACTGCTTGTCTTCCTGTCTTTGACATTCATTAAAACGTATCATATACAATGGAAGTAGTAGAAGTATGTAGCTGTGTGCATTATATGCTTGTGTTAATTTTTCTCCACATTATATTATCGTGATATTAGAATATACCCTATCTTCCTTTTTTATTTAAATCTATGGTAGTGCTGTATAATCGTTAGGTACCTGCTATTTAATAACTAATAATTAACTTAACCTGCTAATAAATAACTTAAGTATTTAGTATGGCAGATTTGCTTACAAAACCAAATTTGGTAGGAAGTTATTGTATTAAAATTTTCATTAGACCAGAAATATAAAAAAGTCCCCGTGTCGGGCAGTAATTGGATATGATTTCTGAAAAAGAAATGTCCCATAGCTGTCCCAAAGTCTGGTACTTTGTCCGGTTAATTTGAATAGTCTCACCCTCTATTCATCTTCTATATAGTCCATAGCCAAGGCCACTGAGCCATCATTGCTTCAAAAATTGACAATCGATTATCATTTACGGATGGTTTTAGTAGAGTAATTCTTAATACTTTTGAAAATTAGTTAATATTCTTTTCATCATTGCAAACATGCTTTCTAAGAGTTCATTTTGTTTACGTTCGACTGACTAAGTTGCGCACCTTCAAGTAGAAAATCTTTCGCCAATCACCTAATTGGTTTGTTCCGGCAGCTAACATCGAGTAGCAGTATTTCTTGGTTAAACCCCTGTTTACCATTATATCATTACTTAACCAACAGTTTGAGATAGTAGTCAAACGATAACCAATCAGGAAAAACCGATGGCCGAGCGATAATGGTATGGACTGCGGTGCCGCAGGTCTCTGGTTCGAATCCCACCGCCGGCTTGAGCTTCACCGCATGGTGGAAGGGCATTTTGCAATTGCCCGCCTGGCTAGCTACCAACTTCAAGTAGAAAATCTGTCGCACCTAACAGTGCGTTCCGGCAGCAGTCCTTGAGAGCCAGTGAAATTACATGCACATTAGACTTAACAACCATGTCACAAAGTGACAGACGCAGTGCAATTTGTGACTTGTGATGAAATGCATGTGTTATAGGCAGAGGTTATTCCGCTTAACATCAGGTGCACCTCGAGCTTGCTCCGTCACAATAACAAAAAAAATTAAAAACCTTAATTTTTTTATTTTTTTTTATGCCTAATAGGTTTACCTTTGACCACTATCTCACCTGATGGTAAGTGATGATGTGGTCGAAGATGTTGTTCAGGCTAACCTAGAAGTATATATATATACATTTCTATGTAAGTTTATAGACACCGTTAAATTAATTGAAAAGAAAATACGACGTTCTCACTAAAACACTTTTAATTACTCAGCTCTTAACAATAAATTCAATCCGTCTGACAGTTAAAGCGTTTAGCTCCGTCTTAATGTAACCTTAAAAATAATCTCAAAAGAATTATCTATTCGGTTAACAAACCACTGGTTTTATAGCCCGGCTATGCTAATAATTATAATAAAAATATAATCAAATCTAAATCTAGGAGGCGAGCGTAACATTTTGGCGTTTAAAATAATAAAGTAGTAACGCCCAGGATGTGAAGCAAATGTTAATCTGAGGCCCGGTTTTAACCGACTTCTTAAAAAGGAGCCTCCTCCTTTCTCAATTCGACGCGCTTATATATTTTTTTTATGTATGTCCACTCCTTACTTTTTGCAGAGCAATCCGATTTTAATTATATTTTTTTTATTCAAATACTTCTGAGGTGGTCCCATATAAAATCCATCAAAATCGGTCAAGTAGTTTTTAAGTTACACTCAATTAACTTAATAATGCTTGACATACTTATATGACTTGGTAGTTGCAAGTTTTGTCAATGGTGACCAGTATTGTATGTAAGTGAGAATCGATCGTTTAACCAGTAATTATCACTAAAAAAAGGTTTTATTTTACAAATAATGGAACCGACTTCTAAAACTGAAAAGTATGAAATAACTTGTTGAAGTCGGGCTATGAAAATGTGATCTCAGAGTGTTTAGAATTAGCATGGGGCCGACTTTATAACTTATTTCTAATAAGAGGAGGGCAACAGCGCGATTTGTAGAACCGTCATCTTACACTTCGATCCCTAACATACCTGCTAAGCATGGGGATTATCGCAAACCCTTTAATGAAATAGCTTTTCGTTTGTTTGTGTATCCTAAAAAGTATTAATCGCAAACGTTGGCAAATCTCATGTATCGTATATATGGCAATATCTTATGACGAAATATATTATTCTATAGTTAATATATATTTAATGAGAGAGTACTTTAAAAAGTCAGTGTTTAGGCTACTGAAGGAGGTAGAATAGGATACGTTGGTCTAGTCATAATAGTTTATATCTCCTTAAGCAGCTGAAGCCGCTTTGTGAAGCGTCACTCCGATATTTTTTATTCTATATTTACAGCAGTGATGGCTCACTGGCATTGGCTGTGGACTGCCGCGCAGCAGGTCCATGGCTCGAATCCCGCAGCGGGCTTGAGATTCACCGCATGGTGGAAGGGCATCTTACGAATGCTCGCCTGACTAGCGACCATCCTCAACTAGAAAATATGTCGCCACGCACCTAACGGTGTGTTCCAGCAGTCCTTGACAGCCAGTGAAATTACAGACACATGAGACTAAACAACAAGGTGGCGGGCGCAGTGCAATTCGTGACTTGTGACAAAATGCATCTGTTATAGGCATAGGTTAGTCCGCTTCAGGTGGGCCTCGAGCTTGTTTCATCACAATAACATTACAAAAAAAACAATCTTAGGCATGGAATAGTTTTAAATAGAATCCTATATATTAATTGATATATACTCGTACAGTGTAGTCTTGATTCTCTAAGTTAAAATATTAGGTACACGAAAATGTAAATTTTGTGAAGCTAATACTTACTTTAATTTGTGTCTCCTAAGAAGTTTTAATATATTTAAATATGCAAGGAAATGACTCGCCGTTGTTACATTTTAATGTTTGTTTTCCTGTGGAGTAAATAGTCTTCTTAATTTTTTTATGTAATGAATAGAGCAAGGTCTGCAACCGTCCCTGACAGTATAATTTTGTATTCTAGATACGACCATTCATCACACCATAAATTATCAACATCACCACTTATCCACAGTTGATATAGTTCATCTTCATCAGATTTAACATAGATTACGAAAGAGATATTATGAAGTCAGGCGGCGAACAAGTCGCCAATCTGATGGTAAGCAGCACGACACTCCCGACGGACCATTACAGTTGCAGTGTCACCATCCTCATTCTGACACTGCGCTCGTCACTCCGACATTAGTTTTTATGTCTCGTATGTCTAGTATTTTCACCTGCCGCAGAAAATCTGTCACTGCGTTGGTACCCAGCTATCCAGTACTAGTACCCACTAAGCAAGATACTATTAGTGAGGCACTGTTATTGATACACTATTATTGATAAAGTCTAGATTTCTTAACCTATGAACATGAAAGGGCTATCAAACCTAATATATATTATAGCATAACTGTCGGTATGAAAAAAAGGAAAATGTAAAGCTATATATTATAGCTGCCGTGTGTTGTCACTTGTCAATTTCTATGGAAAATGTGTTGAGATGTATTGAAATATATCGAGCTATAATATATATAGCTTTATATTATAGCCGTCGTCAGTGAAACGCTTTATATTAACACGCTCTCAGAAAAACACTAGCTCCAGTCATTTGAGCAACTAGAACATTAAAAGATTAGTCACTACCTAACCTACCTACTCATCCGTTTTTAATCACCTAATGCGAATCTTTATAACCCCGTCCCTAGCACCCACATAAATCTTCGCAATTATCAAATTCTCGGTCCTGTCTCATCTGCATACGGACACACACACGCAAAAACAAGTACGCACGCGCGACGGCGAGATCAAAGAGAGCGCGACCCCTTTGTACGTGCCGACGACGCGTGCTGTCTTTTTCCTTTCTCTGCGTAAGTTCGTAAGATTGTGCGGGATGGAGGGAGATGGGTGTATAGCTGATTATGTAGCTTGCAATGTGAATATTTCACCTCGTTATCGAGTCTTGTTTGTGTTAGATAGTGATGGTTGTGATTGAATTAGCCGTGTCGATATCGATGCTTGTTTAAGACTAATGAGGTTAGCTATTGTTTGTGTTTGCAAGATGCGTTGATGCGCAGTTACTAGTTGGTTTATAATCAAAGGTATCAATGCTGGCTCGATCAGTCGTCTTCGATCGTCATGCTAGAATGACCATATTATTTCTGGATCTGGTACGATTGATTTCGTATGTGGTGTTCGATTATTTAGGGATCCTTACTATTTGATTTTATTATCTTGTTCGCGGAGTTCCGAAAGCATGACTTTGGAACCTTGTTTTTTTAATATTAGATCTCCTGGTTCGTGGTGTATTGAATTATTCTGACAATGAAATTCTTAATAGCAGTGCTTATAGCTATGCTCTGTCGATAGCAATAAGTTCGTTCCTATTATGTGGGTCATAAAGATGTTAGGCGATACTTGGGTGGTTTAGACACCTCTGTCGATCCCTTAGGGGATTTTATGCTGTGTTAATTATATTGAATTGGAATACCTCGTTTCAACGTTAAATGTTATAAGAGTATTAATGGATTATGACCAGTAAAAATAAAAAAAATCTAACTTTGAATGTCGTATTGATGCTAAAAGTGTTGTATCGATATAACATTTCAATTGATTATTTTTCACCTCTATATTATCTAGAAGTATTTGCCTGTGTCTATCCATGATGGGCACAATGTTCTCTTATTTAACTATTAACATGAACTACTGTTTATGGACGTATATGGTTTTGTTTCGAGTTCGAAATTTATTTATTATAATTATTATAACAAATAGTTAATTAAAATAAAGAAAGTGAACAATGTCACTTTGAGGCCAGGCTATTTATGAAGTCCTGAAGGGTTTTCAGGAACCAGTGACTTTATGTTAGTACTATCATTTATATGACAGGTACTAGAGAATAGTACTGCAATTAACTATGTAAATATAAATATTTTCTTATATAATTATAATAAAGTTTGTAATCGTGAACTATCGATACATTTCTATCGACATTTTCCCAGCACTATTGCCGGTAGAGCACAGTGGCAGGGCAGCACAAGAATCTGCCGATATCGACGCAGTAATTAAAATAGACTTATTGCGCTTGTGTTGTATGGACACCGTATATATTAGTAGGGTTGGCGCACGCTTGTTTATGTTAACAATGTCGCTAGCACCATTTTAGGATCGGACGATCAGTACTGGCCAGGGATTGAAATAATTATCTTTGATTTTTTCCTTTGTTGGTCTTGTTTACATTTAGACAGAAAAGAGTATTAACAGAATTTTAAGTTAGTTTTATACTCTTTGATGGACCTTTTATTGCAAAACTTAAAAAGTAACGTTAATTAAATAATAATTTGTATGAAGTAAGTTATTGTTTCCAATGATCTTAGAAAAGTGTATTGTGTAAAAGGTTGGTAAACTTATTGGGATGGGTTATACTACTAATAGGGTCGCTTCTCTACAGTTTTTTATTTATTTACAAAGGTGCTCTGGTTATATTTATTTCATTGTAAGATCCTGTTTACTGATCAAGGTCTATCATAATTTAAATAATGTAATGTAAAAATTGGGCTATACAGACGAACCTTATACATTATGTTATACACTTACTATAAATCTGCTAGCCAAGATCTGACATTAGCTCCTCAGAAATTCTTTCCAAATTTAAACGATTCGACTAACGAATAAAAGTCGCCTATTTGTAATACTTCATTGCCTATTTGATAGAAGATAACAACCCTAGATCCATTTATATGTGTGCGTGTTAAGTTTTTCATCGGCTACTCATGGGAAATTGTATTTTGCAACGTGAGAGACGTCCGCCGTGTATTAGTCTTTGAGAATGAGACATGAACTTTAATTGTAGAGTAGAATACATTACATTAATGATAATCAAAGCATGGTGGTAGGGCATAGCATGGTGGTAGGGCATTTTGCAAATGCCCGCCTGGCTAGCTACCACCGTCAAGTAGAAAATCTGTCGCCAAGCACCTAACGGTGTGTTCCGGCTGCTGTCCATGAGAGCCAGTACTTCTAGGTTAGCCTGAACAACATCTTCGACCACATCAACGCTTACCATCAGGTGAGATAGTGGTCAAGGGCTAACCTATCAGGCATAAAAAAAAACTTTAAGTAACTGATGACATTTTTTTGTGGTAACTAGTGCTAATCTGATATCGCATACTGCGATCCCCAATACGCCTGCCAAGCGTTGGGATTATGACTAAACCCCTCCATAATGGGGAGGCTGTGTTCAGCAGTATAGTAACAGTTATTTTTCAAATCCTCGTTTTTATAATGTTTATTGCAATCAATAATATACATAGATTAAGCATTCATATAGAGGAAGTGGTCACGGTATTTTTTTAAGGACCATGAGTACATCTCTACCAGCCCCTATGGCGGTACAAGAACCAATTGTAAAAATTGTTTAGACTGGTTCCATGGCTGGTCGCCTACCTTACGCCATTTTGAAGCAATGATGGCCCAGCGGTAATAGCTTTGGACTGCCGTGCCGCAGGTCCCTGGTTCGATGCCCACCGCGCCGGCTTCAGCTTCACCGCATGGTGGAAGGTCATTTTGCGAATGCTCGCCTGGCTAGCCGAGCACCTAACACTGTGGTCCGGCATCCGTCCTTGTGAGCCAGTAAAATTACAGGCACATAAGTCTCGACAACTGTATGTCCCAGGGTGACGGGCGCAGTGCAATTCGTCACTTGTCTGCATCTGTTATAGGCAGAGTGGTTTATTCCGTCACAATCACATTAAAAAGCACTTGTTGGTAGCTTAAACTGTTGTTATTAATGTTTATACTTATAGGTATTTATAATTTATTGTGAGGGGTAATTGTATTATCTTCTAGGTATAGTAACACAATAAATAATAGTACTAAGTATACGTAATAATGTTATCATAGGAAATTCCTCTAAGTAAATAGGTATTATATTGTAAACAAATATGCTTAAAGGAATACATGGAAAAACAATAATAGTGTCTTAGTAAATGACCTGCAGAAGTACACTCATGAAGCGTCAGGAAAAATGTTAAGACCTTCTAACTTGGAATTATGTTTTTTGAAAGAGGCAGGCGGCGACTGCGGCGGGTGGTCACCCATCCGAGTCATGACATTAGTTTACCACTAGCGGTCGCTAGTGGTATTCCTACTGGAGCGCTTCCGTGCTTCGGGAAGAACGTTAAACCGTCGGTCCTAGTTGTTGTCTTAGGTAGGCAATCGTTATAGTGGTAGGGCATTTTGCAAATGCCCACCTGGCTAACTACCACCCTCAAGTAGAATAAATCTATCGCCAAGCAAAGATATGCAAAGCATTCCTCGAAGAACAAGCGGAAGATTCATAGCCACCCGACGTTTACGAATGCTAAGTGGGTGTTATTTATTGGTGAGTCCAGAATCGTCATCGATTCATATGGCTTGTTACTGTAAGGAGTCAAGGGGCTGATGCTGGTATGCTGGTGCTTCAATCCAGAGGTAGGAGCAATTACTTCCAGTGGGGACGCACCTGTGCTTCTGAAAGCACAAGCCGCTGACCCGGCGTGAAGTATCGCTTTGCTCTGATTAGCACCTCGAGCTTCTTAAGACTGTTCTCTCATGAATATCGACAATTCCGGGATCTGGGGTTCCTAATGCTTTTTATATACTTATTAAAGCTAGGATTCATCTAATCTAGTTTCGCTTTGGCCTCTAAGTTACTCCGGTACTGGACATTAAAAGAGACGTTGACACCAAGGATTTCCACATTTCTAGACATGTCCAAGGGAAATTTAAACGTTTCTCGATCGTGCGCTCGTAGAGTCAAGACCTCCTGAGGATGCTTCGTGTAGAAGCGAACGCGTCGAAAATTCTTCCGGTTTGGCTGCGTGGCGTTTGTCACGTCGGCTTAATAGGAAAAATAGGCGGAATCGTCACTGATATATTTTTATGTGTTTTATTAAAATATTTATTTAATGTTTTCTTATAATAACATATTTAAAAAATATTTGTTATTTGGAAATTTAGACCTTTAAACCGTGGAGTGGCAACTAACTGAGTATTTTTATAATGACAAGTAGTAGAATAGAGTCAGGAAACATTATAGGTTGTTTCGACCGCATCTACTGTGAGTTAAGGTTAGAAAAAAGATGAATAATAACACCCGAAACTTCCTACAACTATATTTATTCCTTGTTCGGTATATAGAACAGTTGTAAATTATTATATTCATTTCGATTTTATGTCCCCGTAAAGACAGATGATACCGGAAATCGTACGGTATAAAGATAATACCACATTACCGGCATTAACCCTGAAATGAGAGGCGCGGGTCGACCTCCCGCCCTGAAACAGGGCTGTCAACCTGAATTTCACGGTCTTATACTTTTAGGGTAGGTATCATAACTCAAAAAGAAAAACTGGAGCTCGTATAGGATTACTTCATTTTTTGTTCATGGAGATCCTTATGGAGATATTTTTTTCTGTGTCACCTAAGAACGTCTACGACATCACTTACTATCGGATGAGATTCTGGTTAAAGGCTAGTATACCAGCCAAAAAAAAAGCATCGGTCTTTTGTAAATGTAAATAATGAATCCATGTATAATAGTGCCGGGTTAGAAATGCACCTCCCCATATCATCCCGAGGATGTCGTAAGAGGCGACTAAGGGAATAATACTGGAAGGGCAGCACCGCCTTCTAAAGAACGGCTATCTTACACAGCAATCCCCAAGCCGCCTGCCAAGCGTGGGGATTATGGCAAATACCGCTTTGATAGGGGAGGCTGTGTTTAACAGTAGACGATCTGGCTGATACAGTAAATAATGCAAGCTTCTACGACAATGGAATCAAATGATACGACAAAGCTCATGATCTTTTGATACTCCCAAATTCACTCATCAAAATGTATAGAGTTGGTATTGGTACTTCTTGTTATCCTCGAATTACAGGCACACGAGACCTAACAACTGTACGTCTCAATGTGACGGGCGCAGTGCAATTCGTCGTTGACGAAATGCGTCTGTTATAGGCAGAGGTTAGTCCACTTAACATCAGGTGGGGCTCGGTTTTCAGTTATATCAATTATGATTTAAAAGATAATTTATGTTTGCGATTACAAACTTAAATTTACAGTTTGATCATCTACCGTGACGTAGTCCGATATATGAAAGAACATTGCTTACCTCTGCAAAGTTAAGTTTGTTCTTCAAAACTATTAATGTTTTTGTTACAGAAATGTTCGGTGCTTATACTAAACACATTATATTGTTATTGAGTGGTGTGAAAAAACCATCAATGCATATTTTTTCGTCATTTCTTCGGATATTAATTATACAGAACAGTTAAAGCGTATTCGTTACCGCCAGGCATTCAGCCTGATTATTTTGCTGCCTTTTTTCTAAGGTAGAAAGGCAGCAAAAGGCTTTTTATATGTGCCTAACATGCGATAGAAGGGTAGCCTCTTCTATAGCATTTTAGGCATTTTTATATTCCATTTCATTATTATATTCCCGCTCAAGATGTAAGTGTGTTTATTCGCTTAGCATACGGTAATCATTGAAATCCTAGAATATAGAAACCTATATTTCCAAAATTACAACGAAGGGAAGCATTTGTACTACTAGGGGTTCGAACCCGCGACCATCCGTCTCTATAGCCGGTTCTCCAACTGACCTATCGTAGTCATAGTTCAATTTATCCTTCCGTCTTAAGGATAAATTGGAATATAAATTATGTTTTATTTTGTTCGGAAAATGGTTGTTAGCAACCCTGTTTAGAAATGGCATTTTCCGCCCGTGACGCCGCGCATTACTTTTTCCTTTTGATGTCTAGTCATGGCTGAAGGCAATATAATTTTGTTTATATATCCATTTAATACGAAACTTGGGTCCGGTGCTTTTGATGGAAGAGTTTTCTAATTGGATTGTGCATATCACACCCTCCATATTTTTTGTTCAACATTTTACGACTGATATCGTAATTTATACACGCATTTTGTTGTTAATAAATTCATTATGTTACGATTTTTGTGATAAGCACACCCTTTGTGTTAAATGTTTGTTTTGAATTGTTTTGTTTTTATATGAATTTGGTTGGAAACAGTTTTTTCTTTCATTTGATCCTACTCAATTTTCATCCCTCTGCGTTTTATTCCGAGGGTTTTCAAAAGCGACTAAGAACGAAAACGTGTTACAGGATTAGGATGTTGCTGCACACTGTCCACATCCTTACTATCTAGATTACCCGAAAAGTACCTTGTACTAAAAAATTATAAGTAAGAATGTAAGTACTGTAAACCAAAATATTCGTGTACGCTACTTGTATTGTGTAGAGCGGGTCCTAAGATTCGCCATTGTGCAGCAACATCCAACTCATGCCTAACTGGTCTAAAGTTGTACCTATGATGCTCAAACAGCGCCTTATTTCTCCTTCGCCTTTTACGTACGACATCCAATGGGTAATATAGCTATGTGAAAAAAATAGTAGATGGGTGTTTATTGATTTATTGTTGATTGTTTTTAAACAAACTTAAATGTTTTATATGATAGGCCGGCCTTTGATCACTATCACGACCTCAACTGATGGTAAGTGATGATGTGGTCGAAGATATTGTTCAGACTAACCTAGAATTACTGGCTATCAAGGACAGCTGCTGGAACACACCGTTAGGTGCTTGGCGACAGATTTTCTACTGGGCGGTGATAGCTAGCTAGGTGAGCATTCGCAAAATTTCCTACTAGTATAAATATCATGATTATATTTTAAACATTTACCTTCACATAATGTTATTTTATATTCACAATTATCCTACCAAATCTACTCCTGAAAACGGTTATATTTCTAAATAACCCTTACACCGCTCGGGGACTTTTTGGACCCCAATGGCGGCGGGCGGGTTTTCGCTAAACAATTCATACATTTATATTTCCTTTGATGTGCCGCCGCGAGCGACACGTCAACTACAGACCCTACCTGCTTGTTACACGACGCAACGGAAAATTGGATTTTCTGCGTTACTGCTTTGTTATAAACTGTCGAAAATGTTTCCTTTTTTAATCTATTGTTTATTAAGGTTACGGTTGCCTGGAAAAGATTGCTGCCTAGCAATAAGGCTGCACTATTTAACGTTATTATAAATAGGTTTTTGTTTTTTATGGTATAGTGACGGAACAAGCACGGTAACCTCTGCGTATAACAGATGCATTTCGTCATGTACGCACTGCACTGCGCCCGTACCCTGAGCTGAGACATACAGTTGTTAAGTCTCATTGTGCCTGTAATTATACTGACTCTTAACGACTGCTGCCGGAACACATTGTTAGTTGCTTGGCGACAGATTTTCTACTTTAGGGTGGTAGCTACCCATGCGAGTATTCGCAAAATGCCCTTCCACCATGCGGTGAAGCTCAAGCCGGCGGTGGGGATCGAACCAGGGACCTGCGGCACTGCAGTCTAGCCATTACCGCTCGGCTATCATTTCTTCAAAACTGCTCTTACCGTAACTCTGCTAAATTGCAAGTACCTCAAGTAGGAAATTTGTTACCAAGCCTCTAATGTTGTATCTCAACAGTCGACACATGTATTTATTTGAGATGCTCGACCAATGCTTGCTTTTGCTTATCTTACGATTACTCAGCTTAGAACGGGAATTACCTCAGACGGTAGCTAAGCTGCCGGAGAACACTGCTAAGAGCTTGGTGACAGATGGAGGTATCTAGCCAGGCGAGCATTCGTGAAATTATCTACCGTCATGCTGAGTTCAAGCCAGCGACGGGAATTCAACTATGGATCCCTGCCTGCACGGTAGTCCAGTTATTACTACCAGGACATCATGGTTTAACAAGCATGTGTTCAAGAGGTCTACTTACTTTAAACAGAATCAATATGTTTTTTTTGTTGATTACGTCCGCTGCTAGCCCTACTTGCTTTATAATTATAAAAGCAACATTTCCATAAAGAAACGAAAAACACTTTGAACTTAAAAAACATCAAAAAACCCCTTCAATCATTGTTATCAGTCAATCTAATTACAATATCCATATCAATAAAAGTAACACTTAACCCACCCCCGGTCACGTTCGAAACTACCGGGATACAAACGACCCCGTATTTAACCCTTTGACGTGTCGCGGGGCTTAATTGGCCCCGGTGTTTATTAAACGGTGTCTACTACAGCACTATTTGTCACGTGATTTCCCATTGACTTATTCTGTAGGAAAGTCGAGGAAGACATCGAAAATGGGTTACGTAGCATCAAAATGACCAGTCATTTAGGGTCAGTACGAATGTAGTGTTGTTTTAAGCGTTCGTAGCGAAGTACGCTTAGCCGTTGTTAACCAGTCAGCTAAGTTAAGCAACGTCCGCCGCTGTCATGATTTGGATGGGTGACCGTTAGTGACATTACTACTGAGCGCTTCCTTGCTGCAGAGGGTGCGTTAATCCGTCGGTCTTAGTTGTAGTCTTAGCATGGTGGTAGGCATTTTTCCCGCCTGGCTAGCTCTCATGCAAAAAAATCTGTCGTCATGCACCTTGTGTACCTGCGGATGTCCTTGAGAGTCAGGAATTCTAGGTAAGCCTGAACAACATATTCGACCACATCATCACTTACCATCAGGTGAGATAGAGGTCAAAGCCTATCAGCTATAAATTAAAAAAAAAGTGAAAAGCCAGCTTCAATATGTGTATATATATATTATAATGAAGGGAACTATTATGGAAGTAATACAATTAAAGATCTGATGAAACATAATGTTGTCTTAGGTTTTCGCGATTATTAAACATAGTAATTAAACAACTTTAAACGGTTTAAATCGCGTATATTTATTATTATTTTTGTCCCGACGTTTCAAACACTTTGCAGTGATCGTGGTCACTGCAAAGTGTTTGAAACGTCGATTCACCCCGTGACCACGATAAATAAATATTTATATAGATATCATCACTTTTTTTTATATTGTTAGGTTTGCAATAACGCCTGCTATGCGGATTACATTACAAAATCACCACCAGACCAGTGTCATGACGTCATAACTCAAATCTTTCCAGGAAAGATTCGAGTCATGACATGTTAGCTCAATTGGTTAGAGCATACCCCGGCTCAAAGGGTGGATGGACGCGGGTTCGAATCCCGCACATGACCTAAATTTTTCCTATCGTATATTTGTGATTTTGTAATATATCATCAGATCTATAATTGTATTACTTCCATAATAGTTCCTCCAATGGTCAATCAGCTTGATACGGACGACACTTCCCTTGAATCACGTGACAATTATGTCGTTAGCCGTTACTGACTACTTAGCGACCCTTTTCCATACAATTGTAGATAATGATCCTAGACTACCTATTACTTGTATGTACTTGTAATTATGTCCTTCAGGTTAAATGTTCAGTAAGTGGATCGAGGGATATATAATTTTATAGTATTTGGTCGCCAATTGTCTTTAATAAGGATTAATTTCAGTGCTTTGAATGTTGTTATGCTGGGCCTCTGCACAGTATGCAGAAACACTGTTCGCAGAGAGCACTATTCGCCGAAAAATAATTCTTTATTACTTGAAACTTAGAAGGTTTTGTTTAGACTAGTTTTTTTTTATTAGCCTTTGACCACAATCTTACCTGATGGTAAGTGACGATGTGATCGAAAGTGTTAATAGGCTTAACTTAGAATTACTGGCTATCAAGGACAGCTGCCGGAACTTTCTACTTGGGTGGTCGCTAGCCAGCGGGCATTCACAAAATGCCCTTCCACTATGCGGTGAAGCTCAAGCCCACGGCGGGATACGAACCATGAACCTGGTGTGCGGCAGTCCATAGAAAATTCCACTGAGCCATCACAGCTTAAAAAAAAATAGTTTTGGCTTAATATAGTTAATAATATAGATTTAGGTGAGGTTAGGTTAGATATGTAACATATTAAGCTAAATCATCTAGATTTTGTATAATAAATTTAGTATTATAAATTTTAAAAAATCAGTAAACGGTACGGAGCCCGTCGTGCTGTTTATTTCTATATCAAAAAATTAAGGCCCTTATTATTCTACATTTAGAATTGGACTAAGAGCTTTGAAACGCCTGTAGCAGAGCTTGCCTAGACGTTCTTAACCGATTATATCGCAACTAGGCTTTAGTAGAGATAAGCGTGCGCGTGCTTCGGAGCCCGTTAAGCCGTTGGCCCCCATTGTTGTCTTATGGCAGTCGTTATAGTATAGTGTTAAGCCTATATCTTCAAAGCGCTTTCCATGCAAACTTAGTTTCGTCATATTTTAAACCGTTCAAACTCGTTGACATTTTGCATGTATATCCTTGAGCCTGTTTCGTTTGATCATTTATTTCATCTCTAGTCTCTAAATGTGAACATAAGAATTCCAATACAAAACAATTTTTCCAAATATTTTACATAACTCACATTTGACGGAAAAGTTTCGAAGCGCTCGTAGCGAAGTTTACTTAGCTGTTCTCAACCGATCAGCAAAGTTAAGCAACGTTGCCCGCGGTCATGAGCTGGATGGGTGGCCGCCAGCTACTACTGAGCGTTTCCCTGCTTCGGAGGGCACGTTAAGCCGTCGGTCCCGGTTGTCGTCTTAGGATGGCAGTCGTTATAGCATGGTGGTAGGGCATTGTCGAATGCCCTCCTGGCTAGCTACCACCCTCAAGTAGAAAATCTGTCGCCAAGCACCTAACGGTGTGTTCCGGCAGCTGTCCTTGAGAGCCAGTACTTCTAGGTTAGCCTGAACAACATCTTCGACCACATCATCGCTTACCATCAGGTGAGATAGTGGTCAAAGGCTAACCTATCAAGCATACAAAAAAAAAGTGAGTTTGAACACTTGGTATTTAACACACAGCTGACGTACACGTAACAACGTTTGTTTGGAAAGCAGCTACGAAGTCAGTAGCCTCCCACCTGGCTAGCTACCACGATGCAACTACTCAAGTAGTAAAGTACAGCGAACGTTGCTTAACCTAGTTATCGGTTAGCAATGAC
Organism: Plagodis pulveraria; assembly: GCA_963890685.1. Classification (NCBI taxonomy): domain Eukaryota; kingdom Metazoa; phylum Arthropoda; class Insecta; order Lepidoptera; family Geometridae; genus Plagodis; species Plagodis pulveraria. Next base: position 7,841,383 of record OY982975.1, read on the forward strand.
TTGGAAAGCTCTGATATAAGCCCTTCAAAACTCTTCAAGCTTAAAGGCAATTTTCGTAGCCTTTCGGAACGAGCGCCATAATACCACGGTGGCCAGTTTCTACTACGCGTTCGCTAGTTATAGTACCACCAACTTAACTGTGCAGTTCGCGAGGGCGCTGCTGGTCAAGGAAATCAACTACAAACTGTCACAATTTGAAGGAATGTTGAAGTTCTTTTTTCTGCCGCCTGAACAGATAAGTTGGTGGGACTGTAATACAGTAATCAAGCAATACATGCCATATTTCTCTTCACACTTTTCATTAATTTACATACAAACAAAAATCTTCCATTTAAATGTTCGACATGAAAAACATTGCGTACAAAAATAAAATACATTTAAGACACGTAATTCGCGCAACCCACTTACCGTAACAAAATAATAAAATAACTTCACCCAAAGACACTCATAATCCTATAAAAGTAACACATTACTTCTTCTCACTTAACACCCAAATTCGTTGTATTCGATTCCACCCACTCCGGAAATTCTCGACATCTCAAATCGTAAGAGACGGAATGCTGTTAAAAGTGCAAGTGTGAAAGAGATACTGGCTTTTAATTAAACCAGTTTGAGTTTTATTTCGAGTGAGGCACTCGAGATACGGTGCAAATATTTGATACTGTTAATATGATATGAAAAATGCGAGAAATGTTTACGTTAATGCCATTACGATTTTGTCCAACTTATTCATAAGTTACGGTATATAAATATAAAGACATAATTTTTTTATGTTATTGTGGCGGAACAAGCTCGAGGCCCACCTGATGTTAAGCGTACTAACCTCTGCCTATAACAGATGCATTTCGTCACAAGTCACGAATTGCAATTTCACTGGCTCTCAAGGACTGCTGCCGAACACACTTTTAGGTGCTTGGCGACAGATTTTCTACTTGATGGTGGTCGCTAGCCAGGCGGGCATCCGCAAAATGCCCTTCCACCATGCGGTGAAGCTCAAGCCCGCGGCGGGATTCGAACCATGGACCTGCTTTACGGCAGTCCATAGCCAATGGCACTGAGCCATCACTGCTTCAATAGAATGAAACAGCAGTTATCATTGATGATTATGATTCACCATTGACTCTTGACATCATGCAACAAAACTTCGGGTCATCTGTTTGAAATCTTACGATGATTTTTTAAAGGAGAACTTATGTAATCGTAGAGAAGACTGACCCTTGGAGCTTGGAGCGCATACTGCTTATATTTGGCCAACAACAATAAGTGTCTTAAAATTCGACTTAAAAACTTCATAGTCAGAGCTTAAATTAAAAAAAAAATAAAAAAAAAAACTTTGTTTCAAATCAATTGGAATCATATTTATTGCATTATTACAGGTGCATAGATGTTATCATAATAAGTTAAGTGTCTTATCTGTAATATACCATAATTGGTGTGCAATATTTTACAATAGTCAAAAAATGTATTATTTGCAATAGGATTTCATTAATAGTAATTCAACAATTTTCACATGGATTCGTATATAAAGTAATATTAAATTCTTGTTAATGTCTAAGTAAATTTTATAAGTTATATAATGTTCAAATAGTTATTAATTATTATGTTATATTTGTTTATCTTTAAGTGTCTACTGTGTACATTTTTCAGTTTAAAAATCGAAAAAAAAATCTTTTAAAAACGTCAGTTTACATTCTTTTAAACTATCTGGTAGCTTATTTTAAAGCTCATTATGATCATAATTCCATTTTTGAATGAATCCAAGCGTTATACATTTCAATGTATAACGAGAGCGTTATACATTGAAATGTATAATGCTCTCGTTTCGTTCTCTTCTATCTCGTTGAAGCCTAATTTCAACTTAACATTACAGCCAATGATTGCATTTCTCAACATACCTAACATACCACAAACATGCGCCACCCAAAAGCACTCTCGCCAGCACAAAATAAAACATCCATAACGGGAATTTAACAAGAATTTTTACGATTAGCGACGAAGACAACCCTCAAGGCAGATTTAATTTTATCTCCTTCACCTCTGAGCAAATTTAAACTTTATCCAATTATTTTAAGGTCTATAATGGCTTGAATTATATTTTTCTCGGTACGGTGACAGTATTTGAGGCTCGCACTTCTGAAATGCTTTACATGGTGAAAGCTCGGGTACAATGTAAATACGGGACAGCGATTTATCTTCAAACAAAAAGGCAGACTTTGCTAACGCTCATTCACGATCGCTTATTTATCTCTATTTATATGGCTCCAGTCCAAGTCATTCGGCCTAGTGATAATAGTTACTTTGCAATCTCGTTAGACAAGATTCTTTATTGCATTGAATAACAATAGATGAACGTATTTTTTATTACTGTGTTATACAGGTTTATAAAAATGTTTCATGCCTTGTTGTGACCTTGCTGTTGCCATGACAACCATTTTAGGGAAGACGCTTGATGACCAATTGACCATATTAGGATCTAAGTCACTAACCGTTTGAGCGTGTAGCGTTATTTGCATTGCACTGCGTAACGCACACGTTTTCATACAGCAATAGGCATTCTGAACGATGAGGCAACCAAGAAAGCATGAACGATTGACTGCCTTATGTTTGAGACCTCAATTCTGACAAGGTCTCATAGTCATAAGAATGAAGGAGCTGTTTGTTCACCATGCGGATGTTATTGAACTTAATATTGTGAAACCGATGTTGCAATGGCGACCTTGTTAAGAGTAACTTTGATGTCTTACCCATACTCATTTTCTGATAAACCAATTCAACTACCCTCCATGTCGCGCATCACCAATCATTGTGTTTTGCTAAACTGAACTGACCTATTATATCAGTTTAATGTAGTAATCTTAAAATTATTATTCTCAAATTTATAGACACTACAAATAATACGACTAAAAATAGTGTTAAAATTTGCTGCCCCCCATTTTGTTTTGATGCAAAGACACGTTGATTTTATTGAAAAGTCGAACCAACTTCAAAGGTTGACTAGTGAGGTCGGCATAGGCACAGTTTGACAGTAATACTGTGGTATAGGCATGTTATGAGGAAAGAAAAAGATATAACGAAAAGGGTGATAAGTATGGATGGATGGCGGCCAAAGATGGTATGGCTGGACTCCGCGATTAAGGAATGTACAAAAGGTGTAAATAATGAGATGACGAGGAAAAGAACAGAGTGGAGGAGAAATACATGATATGCCGATACTACTTGGCGTGGGATAAGAGCAGGAAGGATAAGAAATGACAAAGGTATTAGTTAAGCGTTTAAAATCTATTGTTTCTGTGAATTTTGCTAAGGTTTTACTTCATATGGATCACCTTCATAACTGTATCAAAGTTATACTGCGATCGAAGATGTACGCAAAGCGAATGGTGCTGTGACCCGACATTACATTACTGTCCTTTTGTCAGTAATGTCGTATAAATAAGCTTATAAAAGTCTGGAGGTTGACTTCGTTATCGCCCATTAAGTGTATTATGAGAGAAAGTAGTGTGAAAAATGTGTTCGAGATGTGATTGCATGGTCGTCAACGTGTGTCTAGTTTAGTCTTAACTAGCATTCGAGGAAACTCGCCTTGCCCTCGCTGGGCTATTGTCGACGCACACTTATCAAACCCTATCTACATGGCCTTAACTCGGGGCAAGTTCAGGAGTAGTCGTAAAAATTGAGACGAGATTTTGTTACGGTGCGGAATCGTAACGTCTGCGTTGTCCTTTATCGTTGCCTGTTAATCAAGGGCGTTAAATCACTACTGGGCTATATATAATAGACTATATATAGACTATAAAGAAAAAGAGAAAGACAGGGAAGATACTCCCGCACAAAGATACCTTGCAGATACTAATATAGTTGCAGGGCGTTAGTGAGTTATCCATCTCTCAAATTCAAACACGCAAAATTTATAAGACATATTGCTTCAACCCATTTCCAAATTAACATGTAGTTTCGAAGGAAGCGCGATATAAACATAACAAACACGAGTAGGTTAAGTACCTATAAGTTTTCTACTTCAACGTATACAGTAAAACAACATGAGTAGGTACTATCACTCGTCTATATTCCCGGAAGGTTTGAAGCAGTGATGGATCTATGGCATTGGCTATGGACTGCCGCGCAGCAGGTCCATGGTTCGAATCCCGTCGCGGGCTTGAGCTTCACCGCATGGTGGAAGGGCATTTTATGAATGCGTCTGGCTAGAACCATCAAGTAGAAAGTCTGTCCCCTAGTACCTAACGATGTGTTCCGGTAGTTGTCCTTGTGAGCTAGTAATTCTAGGTTAAGCCTGTTAACACCTTCATCACTTACCATCATTGAGATTGTGGTCAAAAACTTATTATCTTACCTATATGCAGTATGAAAATAAAGGTCAAGGAGTACTTCGAAGTGTTCTAGCAGTAATAGAATTGCACACACCCATATCTTCGTGTGGGAGTCGTAAGAGTAGTCAATAATACCAGAACGTGGGCAGCGGCGCCTTCTGGAAAACTGCGATCCTCAAGACGCGTGCCAAGCGTGGTGATTATGGGTCCAATAGGGGAGGCATTTCTTCAACGTTGGACATCATGGCTGTAATAGTCACAGTGGATGAGCCTACAGTCCCAGACTTTAGAGTACTAGGATGAGTTTCTGCTTCTGCCGACAATAGGGTCATATAAACTCAAATGCACCTCTGTATAAGACAGTATCACAAATTTGCAAGTAGTAAAGTGCACAGTGCGCAGTGTACTAAATGAGTCATTGTTGAGTCATCGGTTAAGTGTACGCTAGCAGATTGAGATTGATGTGCATAGCTCACACGATTTGCTCTCGCCTCGGGTTATTTAGAATCGACGACAAAACCGTTCGTGTGTATACGCCACTTACAGGGCTGCCAACTTACGTCTTATGAGCAAAATAAAACATATATATTATAAAAAAAATTTTTTTCAATGTTCTGTCCTTGTCATTTTAGTTCCGTGTAATAACTGTCGAGCTTTATAAGATCTGCCGATCACAGTAAAACATAATTAAATCATATAATTATATGTAAATTAACTATTTGCACTCCCGGTTTTTTGCAATTTAATAGTTCAACAATAGTTATTTTGTTTTGTTGGGGCTTTGGGATTGCCCGCCTGACTGACTACCACCGTTTAAGTAGAATATCTGTTGCCAAGCACATAATGGTAGGTTCCGGGACTTCCGGTGGCTGTCCTTGAGAGCCAGTATTTCTAGGTTGGCCTAAACAACATCTTCGACCCCATTATCACTTTGTCAAGGCCTAGCCTTTCAATTAAAAAAACAAATATACAGGTATAAGACAAATAAATGTATAAGGTAAGATTAAGATTATAACTAAAAATTCCATTTTCAAACCAAACTTTTGTGTCAACCCTAATTGAATACTACTTAGCTCGTATGCATAGAAGCATTTACCGTCGACAAATCGCTCATTTGTCGCCTATTTCGGGAAAAGGATTAAATCGCTGCGGACATGTTGTATGTCAGTGGGTTGCACTTAGTCTAGATTTGTCCGACTATGTCTGTCTGGACGAGTCTTTTGTATGATTAGGCGAGATATTTACTTTTGTTTGTTGCCCGTAGACTTCTATAAAAGTTTAAACTCGTATCATATCTATGCGGAAGCGATTCTTTCTGCAAGATATAGAACGTTCAGTGATAAACAAGTAAGAAAGAGTTAAAAAACAGTTTATGGTGTAAGTACTATTGAAAAGATTATTTTTTCGGTATATTTCTTTTTATTTATGCCTGATGAGTTAGTCTTTGACCACTATCTCACCTGATGGTAAGTGATGATGTGGTCGAAGATGTTATTCAGGCTAACCTAGAAGTACTGGCTCTCAAGGACAGCTGCTGGAACACACCGTTAGGTGCATGGCGACAGATTTTCTACTTGAGGGTGGTAGCTAGCCAGGCGGGCATTCGCAAAATGCCCTACCACCATGCAAAATCCGGATAAAAGTTTCTTTCGAAAACATAAGAGCGGTGCAGGCGTGGTACGCATAAGAGTCATCCTAAATAATTTTGTATCACGAATATCTACGAAATGAAAAGAATTATAAGCATTTATAATAAATAAATAAATAAATAATGGGATGAAACGACAACCAGCTAACGAATAATAAATCCTTAAAATCGGTAAACCCTGTAAAAAGTTTGAAGCGTTGGTAGCGAAGTTTACTTAGCTATTCTTAACCGATCAGCAAAGTTAAGCAACGTTCACCGTGGTCATGAGTTGGATGGGTGACCGCTAGTGACATTACCGCTGAGCGCTTCCGTGCTTCGGAGGGCACGTTAAGCCGTTGGTCCCGGTTGTCATCTTAGGATGGCAGTCGTTATAGCATGGTGGTAGGGCATTTTGCGAATGCCCGTCTGGCTAGCTACCACCCTCAAGTAGAAAATTGGTCGCCAAGCACTTAACAGTGTGTTCCGGCAGCTGTCCATGAGAGCCAGCAATTCTAGGTTAGCCTGAACAACATCTTCGATCATATCATCACTTACCATCAGGTGTGATAGTGGTCAAAGGCTATACTATCAAGCATAAAAAAAATATAACAAAATTAGACAGTTTATGCCTAAGTTTGTTTGGAGCAATATGTATTGCGTGCGTCTTAAGATGCCTATTTCTTCCTTGCAAGTATTTCGGAACAACTGCTCCTACATGGCCCCATTAATATACAATTCACTGCCCCATAGTAAACTTCCTTTACCATGACTATGTAGTCATCAGGTGAGATAGTGGTCAAAAGCATATCAAGTATAAAAAAAAAAAAAGTTTTGAGGTACACCCAAAAATGTACAGTCGAATTTAAAGGACTAAAATAAATTTTTACCAACGACGTATTAGCAGCTTACCCAATAACTTATCCCTACACTGAAAAATAATCCTAAACAACAGTATGTACTAAAAATTATATCATAAATACACCCCCAGTATATAATAAATGGGAAAATACATATCCACCCTTGTAAATACAAAATCGCTGGATGCGGCGGACGTACAATTTTCTAACGAAACCCAGCCGCTGTTGGCACGTCAAAAACATAATTGGCATGCCCTTCGGAATCACGGAGCCATAATGGCTGGATAAGCCAGCCAGCGAGCGATGTTACTAAGAAATCTTCTAGGTTAGCCTGAACAACTTCTTCGACCACATATTACCATCAGGTGAGATAGTGGTCAGAGGTAAACATATGACGAATAAAATAAAATAAATGGCCAAGTGCGAGTCGGACTCGCGCACCGAGGGTTCCGTACAAACCTGTAAGTATATAAGTAAAAGTTATGGTATTTTTATTGCTAAATGAAATCCATAACATTTAAAAATGATTAAAAATATTTTTATTATATGATGTGACTAAAAATGTATGCTTTTCGCATTTTTTTTATCTGTGCTTAGTGCACTAAGACGTTGCTTCGTACCAAATTTCAAGATTCTGAGTTCACGTGAAGTACCCTGTAGTATCTTTTGCGTTGGCTTAGAAGTTTAATTTTTTTCACAGCTCCAATGGGCAGTAGACCTGAGTATTTTATATGAATTACAGCTTGTTACTTCCACGCGTTCCTGAGAAAAAGGGCCTTGACAAATAGACAGACGGACAACAAAGTGATCCTATAAGAGTCCCGGTTTTTTTCTTTTGAGGTACGGAACCTTAAAAATAAATAGATAAATATAATTACTAATATTTAAATGAAGGGGATTAACCAGTCCTTAAGAGACGGCAACGCATTGACAGTACTAATAGTAATGCAGAAGTCTATAGGCGATAGCCGCTTACCATCAAGCGGGCCATATGCACACTACACATAAAAAAGTCAAACTAGTGCAAATATGGTGTCTGGCCAAACGTGTTATATCTTTCTTCACGTTGCGTTGCTATTTCATGTACTTATACAAATATTTTTTCATAAATTTGTGTTAGTGTAAGTTTATATTTTGTAATGAATGATATTTAGTTTAAGTAAAAACTAGCATATATATATATATATATATATATAATAAGATAAAAGTTTGAAAGTCCTAATAGATTGTCCTAAACGAATATATTGCAATTAATTAATTGCCAATAAAAGTACATATAGGTATTAGTGTAGAATAGATAACCTCCTTTTCTAAAGTCGGTAAAAGTATAGTCTGTTCAATATCTTACTGTTAGATGAATTTGCAGATGGGGTGCCGGGCTAGAATGGCACCCCATCTCTACCCGTGCGTGTTGTAAGAAGCGACTAAGGGTAACATACCAGAAAGTGTACAGCATCACTTTCTGAGGAACTGATATCTTACACTGCGATCCCCAAGCCGCCTGCCAAGCGTGGGGATTAGGCAAACCCCCCATATTTAGGGAGGCTGTGTTCAGCAGTGGACTATCCGGCTGATACAGTAACATTAAGATGAATGCGAACCCGCGAAACAATGCTCCAAAAGATTTTAACACGCTTAATATTACAATAGTCTACCATTCTAAACTCTGTATGTGAAATTCCCCTCCAGAAGTATGTATCGAATACTATCGGATAGTTATTCAGTTGCACAGGTGTGCCTCTATTAATAGACGGCTTAGAAATTGTCTCTTCCACGATTTCTCTACGCTTCCCTCTAACGCGTACATAGATCTGCATGGAGGCTCCAGAGGTGAGGTCAATAACCTCCTCCCTAGGGAGGCTCAACCCCTCCCGATATTTGCAGATTTGAATATTCCGAGCCCCCGACGAAATTCACGATTAGATTCGAGTAGACGTGGACCGGCAGAATTTGAAGGAAATTTTAGATAGATTTTACATTTTTAAATATTTCTTGGTGAAACTTCAGGAATATGCATACGTTAGTATAATTATCAAAGACAGATTGTCACGTTTGATTGTAACGTAAAACGTTTCACAGAAGTTTTGGGCCCGTGTACTATGAGGCAAGCATATTTTCATCTACCGGGCAATTCTAGACTAGATCCGGACTGCTACTGAAAATTTATTTTTCAAGAAGACGCACTAACTCATCCTTGCCAGGAATCGAACAAAAAACCTTTAGATTCTAAAGCGGCTCTCTTACACTGGTGTGTGTCTTTGTGTGTGGGTGACACACAGAGACTCACACCAACGAGGAATAATTTCATCATAAAACATAATAATTATTATAAGTTGCATAGTAAAGTCCGAAGAAAAACTCACTTTTTGTCTTAGTTAAATCTTATTCAGTTGGATTTATAATCTGACAAATTTTTGATCCCTTTTAGATTCAGAGAAAGTTTAGTTCCCGATGTATTTTATTTGGAAATGGTGTAGACAACTATGATTTTATGTAAAGTTATTGATGGACAGTCTTATAAAATATAACGTTGATATTGCTACTCATTCCTAGTTTATAAAACCTTATTGAAAAAACTTAGTAGTAGAGTATTCAATATCTATTTCGGCGAGTTATAGACACAAAGGGAAAAGATTTTCCTCGTTATAAGTTTCCGGCGCCGTTTCTATCCGGCTCGAAGGACCAATGCCGGAAGTGGACGAGAAATGTGAAATTGTGGATGGACTCATTTTGTTATTTGCTTTGGTGTTATAGTCACTATTGTATTTGATCTGTGATATCATTCACTATAAATAAAATTATCCTGTTAACGATATTATTTTATATAGACTATCTATGGTTTCTGTTGAATTTAATTTAGTAAGAATATTTATTTAACGCTGTACCGTGTTTTTTAAAAACGAATGAATCTGAGGGTATACAAGTGTTATCTGGCATTACTTATGACAAGATCTTAAAAAATAAAGCAACAGCTTAACATTTTTTATCGAGAAGAATATTAACTTCGCAAAGTTCAAACTTGGTGAAGTCTCAAGATCCCCCAACAGACGGGAGACTTTGTTCATTTGAGAATTCTGAAAACTAGACCATAACTTCCAAGGTCGATGTCGGGACCCACACACGGATACCTTCCACCCTGGCACACTCACACATACGTACGCGAGCACCCCTACATATGGTTGCCATGGCGACGCAGCATCCGACTTCCACGCCCACTACGTGGGGGCGAACTCTCAAGATATTACGCCCTACTTCGTTCGCATTGGTGAACTAAAGGGGTGTAGGTAAATTGCGACAGTGTGCGTCCGACTATGGCTGAATATCCCCAATTCCGCAAATCCACGATCACCGATGCAGATTTATAAGGAAAATTAAAAGTTGGGAAGTAACGTGCACGCAAACAGACGTCGAGTAGCAACATTCGCCGACCGCTCGTTAACAAACCTTTTCAATTTTGAAGTATTAGTCGATTGAGGCAACATTTCTCGCGTGCTATCGCCGCGAGTTCCAATTAGCGACTGGCGCTTGTCGCTCGAGTGGCGGTGACGTCACGCGGCTTTCATAACTACCCTCTCAGCGATTTCTTCAATAGCTTACCTCTCCACCTGGCCTTCATTAGGAACCTCAATGTACACGAAGTTGAAAAGACGCCTACTAATTTAAAAAATGCAAGTTTTAACGAGTAAACTTGTTTAGCTAATAACTCCCAAGCCCGTACGGAATAAGCTCATACTTTATAAACGGACGCTATCTAATTGCATGATTTAATTTTTGAATTATTACGAACTGTCAGGCTAACAAAGAAGCGCTCGACGTCTTTTGTTTCTACCGGTCGCGCTATAGACAAATCTTATTATGGAAATATTTTCAAATTAAGAACTGGCTGCTCCCGCATTATGCGTCTCTACTGTCATCATTGTCTATGCCTCTTTTTGTTCGTCCTCGCATGTCGAGGTTTTTCGACCACCGTTTCGGTAATATTTCTCATTCTTTTTTCGAGACGTCCCGAGCGTGAATGGCGGGGCTTTGTTTGTTCGTGTTTTATTATTAATTAGTGGGGCCTGCTTTGTTCGTGGTAATTATTGTCTTAATAAGCAGTTCCTGCTCGAATATGGAATAGTGCTGAAGGGATTTGTCAGCCCTTTCGCTTTTTAAATGGTTCGTAATGATGTGGTTCAGGACAGGTCTTGGGATTTCTTTGAATGTGTGTTTGTATTTTTATAAAAGTGTATGGACTGGATGCAATCTATAGCATTTTGTGTTTATCTGTCAAAATGATATGTAACAGATCAAGTTTATTTTTTAATAATGTATTTGAATCAGAATGTAATGAACAAGTACTTCTTAAAACCTTATAAATAGACGAAACATTTTGCTGCAAAAAAATTGCAACTACCCACATTTTCAGTCACATGAACATGTTTCATTCCGTACATAAAAAGTAATAAAACAAGTCTCACCTACACTGTCGTTTATTTCGTATAATAGAGTGGTGAAAAGAAGTCCCGTTTAATTAGAGTTGAGACACTCTCGGAAGCGGCGCGGCTGGATGGCTCTCGACTGGCGTCATTTTGCATAATTGGGCGAGGGTGGGACGAAATTTATACATTCCCCGCGCCAATTTACTTGCTAATGACGCGTCGTCTTCCCATAGAGTTAACGTAGTTTCTTTTTTGTTAGTTGTCGGTTTTTGTTACCTCTTTTCTGTTGAAAAAGGGCGGGGCTCTTTGTGGTCTTTTCGGGGAGGACCATTGTTATTGGGGTTTTATCATCCATTATCGTAATGTCTTTGCAAACCTCTTTTCTGAATACGAAATATGTTAACATATGATGTAGCTTTTCATTTTAAAGACCAGAGTGAAGTGTCCACTTCCTTGTTTTGATCAATATTAACGTTTACCTTTGTTTGTTACAGACGAGTAAGATGGGCTTACCAGCGGGTGGTGGTCTATCACTATTTTGTCCTGGTGGTGACCTGGGGCAGCCCCCACCAGCCCACATGGGCATCCCGCCTTCTTACCAGCTGGATCCCAAACTAGGTAAGTCTTTTTTTAGTACTTACCTTCAAACAATATTTGCTTCATCAATATCCATTGTCGCACAACTTCAAATTCTTATCATTTATTCACTTGAATGTTGTATATATACAGCAGAAAAATATCTTTCATAATATTAACATTTATACTTGATATATAGTAGATTCAAAGGAAAATACTTTGTATGTTACTTTACAAAACCACAAAGTGCTCTAAGATACTTTAATGCCGATGGTAATAAGCGTTTTATTTAAATTGGTTTGTAACTATCCATTCTACAGACTTCGCAGCCTGCTCTCTTCGTTCTTACACCTTTTTTTAGAATAATGAATGGTTTTTTCGTCGTTCCTCTAACGCATTCAAATTGTGTCGGTCAAGATTTGTTTTTATGTAATTGTCAGGTTAACTAAAAACTTATTTTTATTTCAGCGGCGGGATTGGCGCGAACTCCAATGTACCCTTTTCCAGGGGGTACTTACCCTTACCCCATGCTCAGTCCAGAGATGTCGCAAGTAGCGGCTTCGTGGTGAGTGGTTCGATACAATTTTATTTCTCTTATTTAGTACTTTACAATGCAATGTAGCCAAATTTTAGGTACTGGAGCAAAAATATAATATGCAAGCAAAATAGAGATCAAACTCAATCGCCTGTCACTAATTCTATCTCCCAAAACCTACGAGTATAAGTATTTTTTATAATAAGACTTTGTTAGGGGTACAATCATTCCACAAATTACCATAACCTTACTTGCCAACGGTGTGGTTATCGCTGCAGATTCCGTATTGGACATGATGAATGAGAATCAAGCGAAAGTGAAATTAAAATCTCGATGCTGCAATCTTTTTTGATGATGTGAATCTTCGCATTTTTTATGGGGTCTCGTTAATCACATGTAAGTCATATGGAGGGCTTTCAATTGCAGTTCCCAGCATCCATGGGGATCCGGGCTAGAGTTGTAACGCCCAAATCTTCCTGTGGGAGTTGTAAGAGGCGAAGGGAAAATAACAGAATGTGGGCAGCAGCGTCTTCTGAAGAATTCAACTGCCATCTTACACTGTGATCCTGTGTGATGATCCTGGGGACTCCACACGTAGAAATACGATAATTACAAAGTGCTAAACAAGTCTTAATTGTCTTGAGGACCGATTTGCTTCCGAGGAAGCTGTAATGGCTCAGTAGCATTAGCTATGGACTGCCGCGCAGCAGGTCCATGGTTCGAATCCCGCCCAGAGCTTGAGCTTCACCGCATAGTGGAAGGGCATTTTGCGAATGCCCGCCCGGCTAGGGACCACCCTCAAGTAGAAAATCTGTCGCCAAGCACCTAACGGTGTGTTCCGGCAGCAGTCCTTGAGAGCCAGTGAAATAACAGGCAAAATGAGACTTAACAACTGTCTCAAGGTGATGGGCGCTGTGCAGTTCGTCACTTGTGATGAAATGCATCTGTTATAGGCAGAGGATACCGCTTAATATCAGGTGGGCCTAGCGCTTGTTCCATCACAATACCATATAAATAAAAGAGGAAAAGCATTTCAGGCTAATTAAAGCATATTAACTAGTTCATGTCCAAAAGATAAATAGTTATTTGATACTTGATCATATCAAAACCACACCATTCGTCGACACGACAAAACGCGCGTGTCTCGTTGCCTAATTCGAAAATAGGAAATGGGCTTCATAAAGCGCTATTTCCTGATATCTACAACATATTATGTACTTTCAGAAAGAGTATTAAAAGAAACCTTTGCTACAGCAGATGTCAATAGCAAACAGTTAGACAGGCCGTCGACTTGCTTGTATGGTCTCGTACCCACTTAGCTTGATAACTCTTTCTGTAAGTTCTGATTAGCACCTTTAGAATTGGAAGGTTTCTACTAAACTCGTGTAACCTTCTTCCCAGCTCCTTAGTTGCCAGGGTTTGATGACTTAGCTGAAACATTAACATCGGATACTGGTTCCACAGGCATAGTAGCATAGCTTGGAGTAACCTTATTCACAGCGCCTTTACGCTGCTGACGGTGGCTGGTGGTCTTATTAGATCCCAGTCAATGTTCAAACGAAGTAACAGTGAGTTAGAACGATAGAGTAATGCTATTATGAAAAAGAGACCCTGTCAAAATTTGCATTGATGTCTCCCATTGCTGATGACTTAGCTGAAACATTAACATCGGCTACTGGTTCCACAGGCATACCCCGAGCATGTATCCTATATCATCGGCGGCGAGCGGCTTCCGGAGTCCTTACCCCACCTCGCTGCCAATCACCAGTTCTAGTCTATCGAGGTAAGTTAACTATTCATTATCTAGGAAATCTAGCAAACATCGCTGTATATCTGCTGCAACCAAATTTGAACAAACTAATACAATATTTTACTCAACGCATTAGCTTGGAGATGTAGATAGTACCCCACGACGGATTGACCTAAAATAATCCAATGTACATCCCTACCGGATCAAAACCTGTTCTTTGAGATTGTTTGGTGACTTGACTGATTTTTGAAGCAGTGATGGCAATGCAATGACTTCGACTATGGTCAAATCCTTGGTAAACAGGATTAACCTAATGAAATGATGTGTCATCAGCGAAGTAAGATTGTGGTCAAAGGCTAGCCTGTCATTAATAACATGGTATACCACTGGTAACTATTATAAGACTTATTCGTATCGTATACTTAAGGCGCTCACATGTGCTAAATTGACTTGAACAGATTTTTACTAAATATATTTAGTTTCTAGCTGCGTATAATTTTAACCTATAAAATTATATGATAATCTTGATCATGTTTTCTGAGGCTAAGTTAATTCCGAAACATGTTTCCCTAAAAGTTTCTCCATTGAATAAAATTGCAAAGTAAAAGTAGACAGCTGTTGAAACACTAACACTATTATTGTGACCATTTTACTTTATAGTGCCAGCCAAGTGTGCTTTCAAAATATCCCAGGTATCACCAACCTTTTCATGAATTTCAAACACATGACCAAGGAAAGGCATGTCTTTCACTGTACTTGGGATAACTAGCCAGCTAAAACTCAATATTTTTAGCGGAATTGAAAAACATATATACATATAATCACGCCTGTATTCCCCGAAGGGGTAGGCAAAGGTGTTTAAACACCCACGTTTCGCCAATTGGATTTAGGTCTCATGTAATAGGGGGCGAGCCTATTGTCTGATTATATTGTTGTCTATGTCTCGTTAATTTCCAGACGAATTAAACGACTTCACACACACTTTCAAAATTAGTATTATAACGCAAATAATTCTGTCTGTTTGTAGGCTTTTTGCGACTAAATGGCTAAACGGTTCTTGATATAATTTTATAAAACTCAATTCTCACAGACGACTTCACACACACTCAGGAGATTCTGTGTATCACACAGATGGACATAGGCTTCTTTTTGGATGATAAATATAACTCTAATATAATTGTGTTCCTTTCCAGTGAACTATACCGGTTCTCTCCGACGTTGGGTGGGGGGCTCGGCCTGGGCCTAGGTCCTGCGTTGGTCCCTCCTCCACCTACCAAAGCAGACCTCGAGTCTCATCATGCACGGTATGCCAGGTAAGAATTCTCATGAAACTCTTATATTTACCTATTACCTACTGCTATCTTAAAGGTCCCCCAAGACGCCTGCCAAGCATGTGGTTTACAGCAAACCCCCCGTAAAGGGGGAGGCTGTGTTCAGCGGTGGAAAATAGGGCTGATACAGTAATAAATAGATTCAGGCCTTACTTTGCGGAAATCCATATTTAATAATAACAAATATTTTTAAAATATTTTATGAATGCATCAAATTAATATTTTAATAAAACACTTAAAAAATACAAAAATATATCTAGTGACAATTCCGCCTAATTTTCCTGTTAAGCCGACGCGAAATCTCTCGATCGTGCGCTCGTAGAGTCAAGACCTCCTGAGAATGCTTCGTGTAGAAGCGAAACGCTTCGAAAATTCTTCCGGTTCTTCCGGTATTTTTTAAGTGTTTTATAAAAATAATAATTTGATGTTTTCATAAAATATTTAAAAAATATATGTTAATATTAAAAAAACAATAGTTAAAAAAAACTTAAGAGTTAAAAACAATATTTCCCATTGCATTCAAAACGAACCGACAGCAACGACCAATTTTATATATTATCAAGTACGATCAACATTTCACAATTGCTATAATTTTTTATCCTGACTCAGATCTTATCTCGGGCGATAATTACATAACCCATTGCCAAAATAATTACTCGTTTATTTATAACTTAAAAAAAAAAATCACACGTGATGATAAATGCGAAACGCACGCACTTAGTTTTTAACGTGCAATTACAGGGTTTTTTTAAGTGCACAATTAATAAAATTGCATAGGGTCTTGTACGAAATTGTTCGGATGAATTGAGGGTGTATTTTTTTATGGATTTATTTTGCGTCAGAATTGTGTTTGATATGTTTTATTTCTTTTTATTATGTAAATATATCTATGACATTTTAATAACAAAAAAAACTATTAATAACACTTTAAAAAATTTGTATTGCCTTTTAAGTCCGTATCGTTAAGTCCTTAATTAATAGATTTACATCAGTAATGGGGTTAGTGCTCAGTTGACTTAAGTACATTTTTACGGTATTATTAACATTAAAGTATTTTTTTTTACGTATATTTCAAACATATTTTTACTTACAAATTAATCATTAATATTAATATAAACATCTCCACAAAAGTAATTTAATAAAAACTGCATTTTTTGCGTTCCATTGATTTAAAACATACTGAAACGATTTCGATGCATTTCGATGGGACCAATTATAAATAATTATAAATGATATAAAAAACAATAAAAAGGTATTAAATAAAAATGTGCTCTAATCATTTGTAATAGTGATTTTATTTATATATTACAAATAAGTTCGAAACTGGTCGGAGCAATATCCGGTAAATATTACGCCAGTCCTAGCCGGTTACTAAATAATAATTTGCATGGTGGTAGGGCATTTTGCGAATGCCCGCCTGGCTAGCTACCACCCTCAAGTGGAAAATCTGTCGCCAAGCACCTAACGGTGTGTTCCGGCAGCTGTCCTTGAGAGCCAGTACTTCTGGGTTAGCCTGAACAACATCTTCGACCACATCATCACTTACCATCAGGTGAGATAGTGGTCAAAAGGTAACCTATCAGGCATAAAAAAAAAAAAAAAAAAAGAATATGAACAAAACTCGCGAAAGTTTTTTAGCTCAATATCTACCTTCCTAACAATACATTCAAAAGTACCTACTCGTACAAATCCATTGTCTGCCACACCCCATGGTTATCTATCCAAGTATATCGTAGTATGATGGTATCAGAGCTATAAAACAGCTTCGACTGCCCACCCCTTAGTTGTTTCGATGTTAGATAACAAATCGGGGGCGATTCGCAGTTATGCGTCGTATAATAACTATATTATACTTTATAACGATATTTATTACTGTGTCTGTATTATATTCAGTCCTTGAGAGCCAGTGACGGGCGCAGTGCAATTCGTCACTTGTGACAAAATGCATCTGTTATAGGCAGAGGTTAGTCCGCTTAACATAAGGCGGGCCTCGAGCTTGTTCCGTCACAATAACATAAAAAACTATAATTTTTTCATGTAGCATACAGGTTTTTTTTATGTTATCCCACCTGATGTTAAGCGTACCTCTGCCTATAAAAGATGCATTTTATCACAAGTCATGAATTACACTGCGCCCGTCACTTTGAGACATAGTTGTTAAGTCCCATGTTTAAATGTTTTGTAAATTTCACTGGCTCTCAAGGACAGCTGCCGGAACACACCGTTAGATGCATGGCGGCAGATTTCCTACTTGAGGGTGGTCGCTAGCCAGGCGGGCATTAGCAAAATGCCCTACAACCATGCAGAGCGCTTCAAATTCGGTCTCTATTCTTCTCTTGGTCGCATATTATATATTTAATGTATAGACATTACTGGTCACCCATCCAAGTAATGACCATAGCGGACGTTGCTTAACCTAGTTTATCGGTTAAGAACGCCTATACTAGCTATTCTACGAGCGCTTCAGAATTAACTTAATAATACTCTATATTACACTCGTATCGTAAATTACTGGCATCTATAATTTTATTTCAATTATCAACTAATTGAACTTGGTAAAATTGACAAAGCTAGACTAATTTAATAATACATAGCCTTCATACTCGATACAACAAGCTATTGGCGCGGCGTAACGTATATGTCACCTTCATAATGTACCAACATAAAAATACTCCATTCTTTCCGAAAAGATAATACCAACCTAAATAACACCACACTCATTGTTGCACTTCTTTTACTCATTCCAAAAAGTTCTTTCCCCATACGTGTAAAGATTTCTATACCCGAAAACTTCTTACTCTTTCCATTCAAACCGTGACCAGTCCATACATAAATAAAAAAAATACAGGTACAGTCATGTAAATAAGTCGCTGGTGGAGAAATTTAATTAAGATGATATATGAGAAGCTTCGAGTTAACGGGCCTCTGACGTGACGTACAGTCGCCAAAAGAAGCAGAGAAAAATATCGAGAGATTTTTATCGTAAGATAAACATTTTTTATGTGACACAAAACAGGAGTTAAAAATTAAATGCAAATGACGCGGTGACAGTTGTTTATATTATGGTGAGAAGGAATTATAGTGTCAGCCTTAGTTAAGCTACGATTAAATATGGATTATGTTTATTGGTGTGTTGTGTGTCGTTTAATATGTGAAACGACTTAAAAATATGGTGTAATGGATTGTGGTTATTACGTCTGCGGCTATTCCAAGGAAATATTGCGGGAGTTAAGTACGTGACTGGATTATTATGACTATAAAGTTATCCAAAAACATAATAATTAAAATATTAATCTACACTTATATTATATAGAGGAAAGATTTGTATTTTTTTAAATAAAGAATAAACTTAAATACTACTGGTCCGATTAAAACTCTTTCACCTTTAGAATCTTACATTATCCCAGATGAAGATAGCTAGAATATTAAAAAAAAAAAAATATATTTTTTGAGAAAATTTTTATTAAACACACATATCATGCGATGCCGGGGCGGGCCGCTAGTATTGTATATAATTGAAGTCGCAAATATTAAAGGTTATATTGAAATTTAATAATAAAAGTGAAAAATAATACAAGACACCATACAAAACCCATTAATTTTAATGACATGTTTTTATGCCTACTCCATTAAGTAAGAAATCGTTCCACGCGTAAATTATTAATCGCAAACGATTTTGATACTGCCATAATAACGTTGCATAATAAATGATTATAATCGTTATAACTTAATCTGCCATCGGTACATAGCACATAATTACTGAGCCTGCGCCGTGCCTCGTTTGGAAGCACGCGCATTGTGCGCGGGATTTTCTTTTTTTTATCTTTTCCCATTTTTAAACGAAGGAAGTCGTATATTCGGCTTCGTTCCGAACGTTCTCGGAACTAATTTAGTAAATAAAACTTTTATATTAGACAGTATAAACGGCTGTGTCACTGGCCGTTGTATTTTATAGTGTCTATTAATACGATTCTAAGATTTTTCTCGCTTCTTGCAGGAAGTCGTTTTTCAGCATTCTTTTGTGTTTTATAGACTTGGATTGGTTATGGTTTGTTAATTTTTGGATCTTGTGAAATTAAGAATAGACTGTCGTCTCTCTTCGGCTCATTATTATATTTTTAATAAAATATTGTCTTCCATTTTCTTGATTACGAACGACGTGATAATGCCCATAACGTAGCTTTATAGTGTCAACAATTTTATTTTAATATTGGACTGGCCGTTGACAGCATTTTTTGTGAGCTAACAAATTTTCGAAACGTAAATGTAGTCGATGTAATTGTATTTTATCACACCATAATATTATCACACTAATCACACTAAAATATACAGGCGGAAGTTAGTGAGTTCGTTTGTATGTTTTTTTTAAATTTAATTACTACACACTACAGAGTGAGTGAGAGAGAGAGAGACTTGTGGTCCGTATCCGTACTCTTATTTTCATCATTACTTTATTTTGTTAAATATAGTAATTTTTAACTATGAGTTCGTTTCGTTTGTATATTTGTTACTTCTTTCTCAAATAGGTTGACCAATTGTGATGAAATTTGGTGTTGAGGTAGATGAGGCGGTGGATAACCACAAATGATACTTTTCATTATCATCATGAAACCGCGGGCCGTAGCTAGTTATTTCATATTCTCGTCAACCCTATTAAGTATATCCGTAAAAGTTGTTTACCTAAAATAGCATAAGGCACTTCTATTCGTAAAGCATGATACAGTAGTCTCGGTATATATGAAATCTTTAAGTCGAATTCTAAATCATTTATCCAATTTTTATTATGCCTGATAGGTTAGCCTCTGACCACTATCTCATCTGATTTAGAGTGATGATGTGGTCGAAGATGTATTTCAGGCTAACCTAGAATTACTAGCTCTCAAGGACTGCTGCCGGAACATACCGTTAGGTGCTTGGCGACAGATTTTCTACTTGAGGGTGATAGCTAGCCAATTATTGTTTAAGACGACGATGCTCTTGTGAAGGTCAATGAGATATAATGTGCAAATAAAAACACTATCTTTGCGTTTCACAGTCATCGATTTAGCCTATCCATCGGTTAAAGCTTGAAACTTGCTGCATGTTAACTGTCATTTTTATCATTCAGATATTTAATGTTCTGTGTAGTATAACCGGAACTTACTCGAACAATCTGAAACAGGCCCTAAGGCCTAATCTTCGTAAAATTACTAACTACTTAAAGTAACGTTTATTCTACTGGACTAAAAAGGCACCAACTTTTGGTAGAAGTTAAATATACATTAGACTTAGTTTTGATTCGATACTATCTAATCGAACACCATCGCATTCATTCATGCTACACCTTCTACCTATAACTCTCTGTCTATCCTAGGGTTGCTACCTTAACAAAAATATGACAATATTTTAGGATTCCTACCTGATTCAATCGTGTTCAAAATCATAGTTTTATTATACCAAAAATTACATTTTAGTAAAATCTCAACTTGGGGCTCAAGAGCTTGAATTTGATCTCAGTATCACATGATTTTATACCTATATATACCTACTCAGTTACTCATAACCCTAATTGTTTTTTTACTTATATTATATCTCATTTAAATGGTGTTTTCATAATTGTGATCCCCACCGCCAGGTTGAGCTTTACTGCATGGTGGAAGGAGATTTTGCAAATGCATACTTGGCTAGCACCCTCAAGAATAAAACCTGTTGCCAAGCACCTAATAGTGTGTTTCAGAACCAGTCCTTGAAAGAGCCAGTAAAATTATAGGCACATGAAACTTAACAACTGTATGTATCAGGGTGACGGGCGAAGTTCAATTCAGACGGCAGTGGGTACCCCTTACATCAGAACGGCCTCGTGCCAGTTCCGTCACCATAACATAAAAAAAGAAAACAATACAATATCCAAAATCTTGACACAAAATTAGTAAGCCATTTGTAAAAGTTCCGTTACACGAACAGTGACAATGGCGGCGGTAGGAAGAATTTCGTGTTTTGAGTGCATCTCTAAGGGCAGGAGAATGTGCTTTATTATTTTTATCAGTCCAACATCCGTTCCTGTTATAAATCTCTAGTAATTAAAATATATTATGACACGCAATTCCGTAGTGGTAACCCTACGTAGTCGCTATTCCGTGCGTATGCGCAGCGCCGGAAACGCGCGTCTATTCCCGACCGGACGCCTCGCTTGTTTATTGTCGTCTGTCTGGCCGGGTGTCGTTACCAACTAAACGGTATTAACATATCGATCTGTACTGGACCGAGCCAGAGATACAGCACAATCTTACTTATTAATAACGTGGAAAAAAACAATTGAATGCATATACGAATAAAAACGGTGACACCTCATTGGCTAGCCTTTGACCAGTCTACCTGTGCCTTTATTGTCCAATGAAAATGATCTTAATTTTGAAATTCGAATTCCATAATGTACAGTCGCCTGCAATAAGAAGTATATTATTATATATACATTGTAATTTTCCAAATAGTGGCAAATAGTTCGGTTTTTCTCTATGTAATCAGAAGTATCTTAAAATCAAAGGATAATTTGAATATTTTTACTCATGTAACTTTTTCACACTTTTGAAGCGCTCGTAGCGAAGTTTACTTACCTGTTGTTAACCGATCAGCAAAGTTAAGCAACGTCGCACGCGGTCATGAGTTGGATGGGTGACCGCTAGTGACATTACTATTGAGCGTTTCCGTGCTTCGGAGGGCACGTTAAGCCGTCGGTCCCTGTTGTTGTCTTAGGACGGCAGTCGTTATAGTATGGTGGTAAGGCATTTCGCGAATGCCCGCCTGGCTAGCTACCACCCTCAAGTAGAAAATCTGTCGCCAAGCACCTAACGGTGTGTTCCGGCAGCTGTCCTTGAGAGCCAGTACTTCTAGGTTAGCCTGTACAACATCTTCGACCACATCATAACTTACCATCAGGTGAGATAGTGGTCAAAGGCTAACCTATCAGGCATAAAAAAAAAGTTAATGTTAACTTCGGTTATTAATAACTTAGCGACATCGCATTACATATTTTGAAAATTACGAAGTGTTTACTTCTTATTGCAGGCGACTGTACATCGTTTTCAGAAGAAAGTGTCAAAATTAATTTCATCTCCATAACCATTCGGTTAGACAATACCTCTTAGTTTCTGAAAAGTTTCTCAAGGCCTTGATTAGGTCGTCTAACTGTAGGCTGATTGGTCAATGGTCAATCAATTATTTTATGGCGTGAGAGGTAACCAATGATCGTTCAGTATTCAGTCTCTTAACTGATCCAGAGTTTGACAAACTTTTAACTTTTAACTAGAAACTGGGGTTAAGTTTAGACCCCTGGTTGGTATGTGTAAGATAATTTAATAGCCTAACATAATAAGCACTGATAACGCGATCTTATCTATGACAAATTTTCAGTGTTTTTTTTTAATTAGGGAAAAAATAAATTGCATAGTGCTCAACTAAACATCGTTGATAAAGATAAACGCAAACCATGCTAAAACAGTATTGCTGAAAACAGTAATGATTGCTGGAGAGCTGTGTTAACACTCTGATTCTTAAGACGCCTGACAAGCATGGGTATTATGACAAAATTTGGCCTTTTCCATTTCATACAATCACTTTATCTAATATATACTTCGCACCTCTACTGAGAATTTTGTCAGATAAAGTCAATAACACCTTAAGCCGCTTAAATGTATCGTCACGAAGGAGTTGACGAGAGAGGTGTTTTAACACCCGCGTTTAACTAGTTTATGCTAATAGGAGGCCAGCCTATTGCCAACACCCAATAATTAGTTCGGCTAATTAAATTCTACTACAGATTACAAAGCGGCGCTTTTACACGCACACCAACGAGGTAGTCGTCACACCAATTCAATGTTGTAATAGTAGATTATGATACAAGCGAGCTAAATTATACACGAGGCTGTGTGTTGCAGCCCGAGCCGTAGGCGAGGGCGCAAAACAGCCGAGAGTATAATGAGCAAGTTGCTCACGAGTTTCATACGCACTTTTTCAACACCCATGCGAGGAAAAAGAAAAAAATGTACAAATGCGATACAAACAACATACGAAAATTATGGAAAATAGCGCGCAAGTTTTTATTTGACCGCGGCAATGTTATGGTGGTTGATTACATATAAACCTCTTTGATGTTACAAATCTGTATTACCCGGTTAAATTGAAAATGCTCGGTTTACTCGCATATAATTTGCAGTTAGGTACTAACTTAACTTTGTAGGGATAATTCTATTACGCACTAGTGTATAATATTATGATGGACGAGGGTGTTATAGTTCGGTTTATGGCCCTAAGAACTATATAATACAGCTCACTTTACGAGCAGGGGTGTTGAAAAAAACGTATTCTAAACAGTTTCTTCCTAAAATTCCAGGTCACTAGAGAAAGGCAGCAGTAGTAGCTCAAGCGATAAGCCACCTGACTCCAACTCGAACAGCAAAGAGCAGAACAAGAAGCCTCACATAAAGAAGCCCTTGAACGCCTTCATGCTATATATGAAGGAAATGAGGGCCAAGGTGGTAGCGGAATGTACACTCAAAGAGTCAGCTGCTATCAACCAGATATTGGGCAGACGGGTAAGTTACTTTACCAGGTTCTTTGTGTCTATTTGTACTGTTGATATAAGTGGATTTTATTTGACCCTCCGCGTGCCCTGAAAAGATCTCCCGGGACCTAAGTTTAGGGTTATTATCTCGATTATTCTCGATATCTGTAAAGATTTCATTTTGAGGGGAATTAATACATCACTTACTTTGTAGGACTATTATGCGAGTATATATAAAAAAAAACTACTTATTTATATGTGAAGTCTACAGAATTATTGACTTCTTTTGTTTTGATACTACCTCGTATTACCTGGAAATAATTGTAAGTGTATATATACAGATTATATACAGTTTTTTAGAATATCAATATAGATTGAAACTGTTTGGTTTGTCTACAATATTGCAATGAGAGGAAAAATTATGGTCATGTGCGGGATTCGAACCCGCACCTTGCACCTATAGCCGGGGTATGCTCTGACCGCTATGACCCAACAAGTTCACACATGACATATGATTTATAACTCTAATTTGTCCTCTAGTTCTTAAACATCGTATAAATCGTTTTGTTTTAGTTAAAATTAATGCAAAGCATTCATTAATGCCAAAAAAAAAAAACAATGTAAATAAAAATTTTACCTTTTCGTTGTAGGCTTTCGATTAAACAAATATAAAATCCAATTCCAATATAATATTCATCCAACCGATAACTGAAATATATAGTAACAAGCATATCCAAAATTCACTGTTGCAATATTTGTATTTACAAAAGGAACCTCATAAATCGGTATTTATTATTTAAATGAAACTGACATTCCGTTATTGCGAGAGTTCCAATTTGATTGTAACTCGATCACAAATATAAATCATGTTTTTTTAAGGAATGTGTCAACACATCGAAAAAATATGATGAAATGTAATAGCAATTTAACTTTTATTTTATTTGGAAGCATTTCTACCTTGGTTACAATACGAGTATATTGGTGATACCTACATGGAAAGAAATGGTGCCCTTTATTTTATGTTACGTAAAAAGCTCGAAATGTTTTAAATTAGTACCCTTAGTTAAAACCAAAACACAGTTCTGATAATAACCTGATAACTGACAATTTGCATGGTGGTAGGGCATTTTGCGAATGTCCGCCTGGCTAGCTACCATCCTCAAGTAGAAAATCTGTCGCCAAGCACCTAACGGTGTGTTCCAGCAGCTGTCCTTGAGAGCCAGTACATCTAGGTTAGCCTGAACAACATCTTCGACATCATCACTTACCATCAGGTGAGATAGTGGTCAAAGGCTAACCTATAAGGCATAATAATAATAAATAAAATTTTGAAAACTTTTTTGAATATTTTGATTTTAAACTCATTTAGCTTGTTTTCACTATATCAAGTATTATCATATATAAGTATAGAGACCAAATACACTTTATATTTTTAAGGAGGCCTTTGTACATTGGACATCTTCTGTCGAACATGAAATCTACGAATTTTCTATAGTCTTCGAGCTCATCCAGACAATGAAAAAAAAAAACAATTAACAGTACTTGAGGACGTGTTTCCGAAACAAGGTTTTGTGTATGAGTTTCTGTTGAATGTTTCGAAAAACATGTCGCATTATACCTTGATGTAGAAAATCTGAATGAATGGCGGTTCCTTATGTTTTACTGAGGAACCAAGAGAGCTATAATAACCTACTTACCATATTTTATCGAATGCGTTCAGCTGTTACAGACGTGAGCTTTATTATACACACGCACACGAGCCTTCGCATCTATAATATTAGCAGGATACTTGTATTGTTCTTATATTATCTATTACTGACACAAGCTACGATTATCTGCGTATTACAAAATAGTTCTGTCACAATGAGTTCTGGAAACATATTGAATGTAAATTTAAGTCATACTGGATTACGCCTTTGTTAATCTTGTTAGGAATACAATCCGTCACTGTATAAAGCTTATAGTTCGGGAGCACATGTTTGTTTTTATTACTTGACCGGTTGTTATTAATTTTAGTTCGATCGTATATTATGTCGCAGCATACACCGTTATTTTACGTAATTATAAATTGCATCATATGAATCCATAACAATAACGATAATAAAATACAGATAATACGATAAAATAAACGAAACGTTTAATATAAAACTTTTAATTGAAACGAATCCTAAAGTAGAACAATGGTTCTACTAATAAAACAGTTAATATTACTGTTTTACTCCTTGCCGGCTTTGTTTCATGTGCAGTACCTACTAGGTATCTTTTACATCATAATCGATTGTGAACACTTAAGATGATGATAATAAAAACGTCAGAGTATTTCCAAAAGGCGTAGGCATGGTTTATGAATACCCACATTACTCTAAACGACTTAACATCTCTGTTAATAGGGAGGGGTCTTATTGTTATTCATTGGGTTTCACACTCAGACTATTAGTTATTATTTGATTAAACCATGGATTTCGCTGCTTGAACATGACCTTCATGCAACTAGACCAACGAGTCTCACCAGTTTCGAATAGTGTCTAAATTTAGTGTCATATCTTTGCTGTGATATATTATTTTGGAAACGTTACAGTTGCAATATATTTTTTAAGCCTTACCATTTGACTAAAACATGGACAGCACTGTTTGGACATAACCCTGATTCTACTGGACGAACGAGTCTCACCAGTTTCAAATTGTGTCTGGAATTAGTATCATATCTTTGTTTGTGATGTCCGCAAGCCAACGGCCTGCTATATTATTTTGAAAACGGCACAGTTGCGAAATGTTTTTAAGCTTATTCACAGTGACTATTACCAATACATCCTAAAAAATATTTCGGCTGTAATGCAATCTCGTGCCATAATTTTCTCAAAATAAACAACTGTGACTCTTAATAAAATCAGACATTACCTCGCCAACTATTTATAAAGCTTACTTTGCATCGAACGGCCGTGCGTGCCCAAAGTCAGTGGTATCGTCCATCGTATAGATGCATTGAATAACAAACAAGCCGCCTTACCGAGAACCGAACCCGATACTCACTTCTCGGAACTTGGTCTCATTCCTAACAAGAGTAACAACATGTCTTATTCATTGGACCTCTATGCATTTTGCACGCACAGTGTTGATGCATTGCTCATGTGAGAGATGTGGGTTCGAGTCCCGCTATGGAAAATATAAGGTGGTCCGAAAACTGCATACGTTATTTTTTATTTTTTAGTATATTTATAACAATTTTTGTTCTTTAAAATATTGTGGACAAAATTGTATAGATCTTGAATATTACATAAAATAAGTTTCGAACGACCCTGTATTTGTCCCTTTTATAGGATATTGGTCCCTAATGACTTGTTCTCCTACAAAACAGAATGTTAGTGTCAGGACTATGTGACTGTTATTTGGGGTACATAACTGAACGTTTTGGTAAAGTTAACGTCTAATGCTTAAACGCAGTGGCATTCATTGAGTCGAGAGGAACAAGCAAAATACTATGAAAAAGCTCGACAAGAGAGACAGCTACATATGCAGCTGTACCCTGGCTGGAGCGCAAGAGACAACTACGGTTACGGTTCCAAAAAGAAAAAGCGGAAAAAGGACCGCAGTCCCGCTGAGCTGGGAGGTATTGGACTAGGAATACCCATACGGGCCATGGGATGTCACTTCGACGCTTCTGTACACTCGCTTCACCTCCCTCACTCCCCCTCCCGTCTCCACTAACATGGACCGTGCCTGCTAGTCACTAACAGACCGGCTTGAACCCCCTAACGTCTGAACCCGACCTTCCCGTATGTGAGTGTGCGTGTGTGTGTTCTGCGAACAGTTTAGACGGTGCCCGTGCTAGAAAAGCGGCTGGAACCGTTTTCGAAAGTCGGGACCGGTGTCGAGCGGAGCAATCCATGCCCAATATACGATTCAGAAACTTCTAGAACGGTTCAGAAAGGCCCACGTACATGCCACGAGTCTTGCCCTAACGCACGCAGCAAGATATTGTTGTAGTGTCCGTGAGTTAACCCTGGAGCTTTCTACAGGTTTAACGTATTGTATATTGCGGTGAGAACATTGAGATTGCGTCGCTCTGCGCCGGCTATGCCTGGAAACCTTGACGATACACCTTCGGTTCTTTTAAAATCACTGTTACTAAGTGTTGTTCTCATTATGTGGGGGGAAGGATACGCGTGGCTTAGACTGGTCCGTGACTCCTTTAATTAGTTCCCCTGGAACCGAGAGTGATCAGTCCAAGTTCTCCAGGTCTAGTTGTTTCGTGTTCTGTGTACTGTAGTCGTCGAGTGACCGTGTACTGTACACCCTACACCCCCGGAAACTATATTGGTTTATATGTATAGAGGACGCGACTCCGATACCGACCGCAGAATAGGTTCTGTGAGGAAACTCCCAATTGGCCATTTTCATTCAGTAGGAATAGATCAAAATTTTATTAAAACTAGGCTCACTGCGGGCTGTTTTTCTAGCACCAGCGTTAGGGAGGTCCACCGTCGAAGTGCATTTCTCTTTTCTTTCCATATTGCGACGTACAGTGGCATGCGCTCGGCCGTGAGGAACAAGCAAAGTATTACGAGCTGGCGCGGCGCGAGCGCCAACTACACATGCAACTCTATCCCGATTGGTCGTCTAGGGCTAATACGCAAAGGGGCAAGAAGAGGAAACGAAAACAGGAGACAACCGATGGAGGTACTGCCTTTCGCTCCGTCGAGGCCCTTCCCGTCCTATCCCTCCCGTCTCCTTCGAGCCCGTTTGATCCAAACCGAAATGTAACCGGGTCACGCGGCCCGCACATGTTCCCGGGCGGCTGGCGTCTCGAAATCGCCCGATGAGATCCGCTCGCCTCGATTCATTAAAAAAAATGAGGTCAATTAACGAAGGATTAAGTCTGGAGACGCTGGTCGCTCGCTCCCCCTTCCGCCTCGCCTATTCCCCTCCTCATCCAAAGTTCAATTGCTTTGAACTCCGAACGGTCCGAATAGTATATTGCAGAATGTATGGTTAAAGGGGTACCAGGTTGTAGACTTATTGCAGAGCATTATTTTTCTTTATTTTTATAATATTTTATCGCATTTATTTATTACATTTGCAATTAAAAAAGCGCTACGAAACCACCCTGATGTATTGGCATTCCTTCGAAGGTTGTCCCGGTTTTGCTTTCCGTTCTGGTCCGTGAGGCGTATCGGGGAGTGTGCATGTTTCAGCAGTTGCCATTCCAGTAACGCTTCGCAGTACACGCGCTCCGATGGACTGGCTGGGACAGCCTTCTCCTATAGACAGTATGCCAACGAGTAGAGAGGCACGGTGTGCATGGTACGAGCTAAGCTCCAGGATACCGACCCGGAGGCGAGGTATAGCGAATACTCCGGGAGAGGAGAAACTACTAGTTATATTATCAGCCGATGCTTCTGTCTGCATCTCAATGATACTGGCCAACTTTTTTTTTAATTCCGGAGAACCTATTCTGCTTTAAATTTGCTTAAGCCGTCATTTTTATTTCGATATTGCGTAGTTAGAGATTTATTTTGGAAGTTTTGCGTGTAGTATGTTTTATTTGAAAACCAATGTTTTTTCCGTTGTTTCCATTATAGTTTTGATCCTTTTCCTGCCTGAACCTGCATGGTACTAACATGGGTTGTTTGCATGAACGCTTATTTGTAGTTACATGTATTGTAGATTGTTACTATAAGGCGCTTGTAATATTATTTGCTCGAGATATTTCTGCCATTTCAAAGCAATACTAATTATTTAAAGCAACATTGATATGATTTTCAAATATTTAAAACTTGTGTTTAAAGGTCTTAATTTTGATTTAAATAAAGAATAAATTTTTGATTTGCGAGCAAAAGTAAACTTAATTTGCAAATTTATAGACGCGAATTTTTGTTTTATAAAAGCGTATTCTGACATAATTTAATGGCTATTTTCAGGAAATAATTTGAAGAAATGTCGAGCGAGGTATGGCCTCGATCAACAGAACCAATGGTGCAAACCTTGCAGGTGGGTTACACACAATACTTCTATATATTTTTTATTTTCCTTTTTAATGCAATTACTCGCGTTTAACTTATCTCGAAGGTTTTGTTTCAAATATTGTTTCTATGTGGAAAGACTTGGCTTTGTAGTCTTTGTAACCAATTAGCCCGGTCCAAACATTTCTTTGGTATTATTTACGTTCAATGGACATGAATAATACCAAAAAGGATTCCAAGTAGTTTTTGTATTTTTTGTTTTATTTCAAACATTTATGTTAATTAGTAAATTAAGGGTATTCGTGGACGGCGACGAAGAAATTCAGAAAATGTGTCTTTTCACAAAGAAATAAGTTAATGATGTAGAAACACTCCGAATAGATTTTTTTGAAAGTAGACCAAAGTGTGGTTATAGTAGCGTTATAGGAAACTAGAACTTAGAGACGTGGTCGGGGAAGGGCAATCATTTGTCGAAGAAGGAGAGACGCTTTCAAAAAAATCTTGACACATTTTCTGAATTACGCTCGCTTTTTCGTTTTTCTTACAATTGTTGTTGAAATATTCGAAGGATTCAATATTTAATGATGTGTTTTTTCCACTCATGATTGCCGCTTCTCACGGATGCTGGATTCCGCTGGCACTATTGGTGACGTTTTGTATTTAATTATCACTTCACTTTTTTTAACATTACCGTTAATATTACCAAATTCTACTTGACTCGGTACTTTGCACTTTACTTTTTATGTCTTTAAAATATTTTCTGTTTCTTTCCATATATTCATTGTATATCCCCTCTTTCTAAATCATTATTCTTTGTTTTTAATTACTGTCTTTGTCTTTTCAAATTTCTGTGCTCTGGTCTTTACCAAAAATGTCCCTCGTCATCAAATGTATTTTTATTATATCTACTATATCTTAACATAACTTTATTGTTACCTGAAACATTTTAATCTTTAATACTTACACTAAAATCTTTAATGTTCTTAACGCCACTTGCACTTTCGTTTTCAAAATATTTACCAACATTTATCTTATATGTTATATTTTGATTACTGTTTACTTCACCATATAAATATACATATCTATCAACGAAACCTACTTCATCGTCTATCTTTCCATCAACCAAACAACTTTGACTAATCAGCCCCGAGTCAAGTAGCGTAATGGTATCAGGAGGGCTAGGGCTCCTCAGGCCAGAGCCTGCGACCCCTCTGCCCCCCGCGAGCCTAGTCGGGAGCCCCCCTCAGGAGCCCACGTATGTGAACCTCTAGTGCCGGCCTGCCCCCGCCGAACTACGGACCACGGTCAGTGAGAGATTGGTGTTGTAGCTCATGTCGTAGGTAGTCGATGTGTTTGCATTTTTTTATTTAATCTTTTTATCAGGCGTTACATTTTCTGCCTCTTAAGTTGTGTGCAAGCATTACTATCATTACGTTTTTGGAGTATGCAATGGTAAGAGATTACTTAAGGTATTTGACTAGGGCCTGTACTATTTCTTAATCACTCACTAAGTAGCCACAACATTGTATTGTTCGAAAAAAATCGTAATTTTAGGAACGCACGCTGCACCATATTCCTGTGCAGTGCTGCCTTATGCGGTTTTGGTTGGAATAGCTAATAACTGATTTATACTAAATGCTGGAATCACTCAAAAGTCAAAATGAAACTATTAATTCAGATTAAATTAATTAGTGTTTTGGAAGCTCCCAAACTACCACCCAGCAAAATGAATCAATGCAAGATAGTATTTTGGCATCATCAGGGAAGAACGCTGTGGTTAAGAAGTTTCAGCTTTATTGCTTTTTGATCGCCCTCCTGGCTTTTAGATGGCATGATCAAAAGTATACTCATCCAAATAGCTATTTGGAGCTGGATTGATTTTAATATTATCTATTCTGAAGATTACATATTAGCTGATTGTCGAATCCATCTAAAATGTTGATTTCCGATTAAAATACGTTAAGATATTTACTTGAATCTAGAATTGTATCGATAATATTATGTCTGACAAAATATAAAACAATATAATTAAAATATGTTTCTTGATATTTGTTTTTATGTTAGTCGTGTTTACTTTCGAATCTGCTATTGGAATGATTTTTGTTTTTTTGATGTTTTCATAGGTAGTTGTTTGCTTTGTATTATTGATATTTGAGTCGAACAAATCTTTACATTTGATAAGTGTGTGGAAGAATGTTATGTGATTTAATTAATACTTAGTTTAAGCATGGTGGTTACGTTTTTTTTATAGATTTAACTCATTTTAGCATGTTTTATGTTAACATGTTTTCGATGTCTTAGTTTTTATTTAGTTTATATAACCATCGGTCGCTTCATTTCATACAAATTCCTAAAATATCTTCACCACAAATGAGATAAACTTCTTCAGTACGCGCGCGAATCATATGCAACTCTTTGAAAAGCGCAAGAACGGCGCCCATGCATAAGATTCGCGTCCGTACTGTATTCCGTAACTAACTAACGACGCGTTTTTAATTAGTATCCAAAATGGTTTGTATGAGTTGAAAAGGAAATGAAACGGCCCGAAGACAGACCCTTGCGGCAGCCCTTTCCTAAACAGATATTATCTTTCAACAGGCGGAAGAAGAAATGCGTACGCTACATGGAAGCCCTGGCGGCCGCATCCGGGACCGTCCCGCTCCCGATGGCCACGCCGCAGTCTCCCTGTTCTGACGAGGATGTGAAACTGGAGGAGATGTCGGATGCGTCCAGCGATGCCGACACGCCTCTCAACTCGGCGTCGAGTCCGGGCGGGCTCAGCGCCTTGTCCTCCCTCGCGTCCCCCGCCTCGGACCCGCCCCCTGCGCCGCCTCGCAACCCCGTGGGGACCAACCCCCGAGACGCCAACAACCCCCTCTCAGTAGGACAATTGACCTCCCAGACGTGGCCCCGCTCGGCCCAGCCTAGACCAGGCCACGAAGTGATCTCCGTTTCATAGTGCTGGCGACGTCCGGTGCCTCTCGCATCGCGGACGCGACTGACAATGACGCGCCAGTTTTCGACGCTGTCGGGTAGTTTCTCTTTTCGAATTTCGAACGCGGTGTACTCTATGATTGTTTTAGCTCGAGGGACGTTATGCGACATTACCGAGGTGAAATTTTTGCGGAGGATACCGTCGTACGTTTTGTGAACTATTTGTCCTGTTCTTGGAACCTGGAGATATTGACTTGTAGAATCGTGTACAAATAGTTTTGGATAGCGACATCTGTGTGAGAGAAGTGGAAATGCCTTACAGCGCCATCTAGCGGACACGCATTGAACCAAGTCGTGTTGGTTGTGATAACGAACACTTTGGAAACATACCTTGTTACTGTTCGGATAAAGTTAAAATGGTTTATAAAATATAATGTAGTTCGGCTATTTTCATTTATCGGGTGCTAAACGGGTTTTGACGACGTGTAATACCGACATTTTTGTGTACTTTTTGGCACGCTCGGTGCATATGCGGTTATAACTTTTTACTTGTTTTTTTAATGGCCTAAACATTGTTGTTGACCAAATGTGCGGTATTTATGGTCGTCAATCCGAATTGTTACTTCTCAACCGACGTGTTGACACTATAATGACTTTACCCTGTTAAATCAGTGAAGTTTTCACAGTGATCTCAAAATTGTGAGCCGAAATCGAGTCATTTATTATGCATTTGTGTAACCCATACTTTTAATACCCAAATATACTACTTAAATAATATTAATCGTTAAATCTGCTGAGTTTTGCTCGAGTGATAAAACTTATTAAATGGCTTAAAATGAACTAAGTATATAGTTACAAGTTTATTATATTCTGCTTCATGACATGATTTTTTTAAACATTGCTATGCTAGATAATAATAGACTTTCCTTCTTTCCTATAATTTTGGAAAATTTCCAGTCATTTAGTATGTTATATCGTTGAGCATCACTCATCATAGGACCTAGTCACATTTCCGTGTGCCATTTCAATTCTTACATTTTGAGCTTTCATGAACTAGATGGCGCAATCAATGTATCCGTTCTCATAATAATCTAAAAATTAAGGAAAACGCAATAAATAATAAGAAAATTATTGTATATTTGATTAATGATTTTCTTGCAAAGCATCTTAACGATTCTTATAAAATAAAAAGATTCTTTACAACCATTTGGTACTAAAAGTGTGGGAAGTACCCACTTTTTTAATGTATTTATCTTTATTGCTAATTTCAACAATTTGCAAATTTCTTGAAAATGTTGTTATTTTGTAAATTTGACTTCGTGTTGGGCATTTTTGCATTATAATTTGTTGTTAATTTCATCATTATTTAACACAACATTTAAATGTGTAGAACTTAATAGCGCATCATTTAACATAAATTTTGACTTAAACCATGTAATACGGACAACTGAGATGATTTGCTCTCTTTTTAAACTAGACATAACGGCCTCAAAGAAACACGTCTATGCGTTATTCCAAAAAACATATTAATATTCTTTTTAAAGATTTATTCTTCAACTATGTCTTACTTTTACCGCTTATTTCCAACTTGTTATCTTTTCGTGGTACCTTCAATCTTCAAAAAGAACTACACTATTTTTAATTACTATTGGACTCTGTTTATATCTTATATAAATATGAACATTATTATTAATTTCCGCATAAATCCATCAGAACATGTCATCCTTTGTTTACAACAGCTTATGCTTATTTTTAAACGTTGCCATGTTTTTTTAATGTTTTTATGTTCTCCTTCGCATTCTCCTCACGTATTTTGTAATGTTTTCCATTGCGTATTGTAACTAAAAAGGGAACGCCATAGAGAAATATTGCTTTCTCTTTTCTTTGGGGAACACTACAAAAACATATCATTGCACATATATATGCCTGAAGAGGTGTCTAAAATCTCGCTTGCCAGATAAGTTTTGGTCCCGTGTAATAGGGGGTGGGCCTATCACTATCTTCTGTGACGAGTTCCAGACTCCGGACTGTTACTGAGATTCTTCGTCTAAATAACTCAATACCTTTCCTACCGATTTCCTCGGCTAGACTGACGAACTAAAGTTTCCGAAGCAACGGCGCTTTGCGACTTTTCAACATTACAGATTTCAGCCGTATCAAGTTGATCCCATTTCACTAAAGTACCTGAACCGTTTTGCTTTTCAAACATAACATATAAAAGAATCATCAAAGTTGAAATTAACTATTCAATAAAGTCTGTGATCCTTATTAAATTGATTTTAGTACAATCTACAATGGGTCTATGGTGTGAGAAATCCAATGGAAGAATTTAATGCAGAAGGACCTTGTCTTTAAATATTTTAAATAGCTATCACCATGTTAAATAATTATTCAAGAAAAGACGTGATCCGTCTCTCATTCCTATACAAAATAACTAAGGGAAAAGCTTGTACTTGTAATTTGGCGCCAAGTAGTTTTCATTATACAAAGACGTATTTTGCGTTGCGTTGGAAACCCAAGTAAGTGATTTAAGGAATATTCGCATATTTTTTGGTGTTCTCATAAAACATGCGAATATTTTGTGAATTCGGTTATCACATAAACTTAGGGTTTCTAAAAATTATGACAATATCTGCAATGACTTCTATTTGAAGAGAAATAAACAGAGTCCAATAAGTTTATACTAAATCGTTTATGGAAGTTTGTAATCCGTCTCTAGGCCTGCATCAGAAGGTTCCATGTATCGTTAGTCTTCAGACTTTAGTTCGTAATTTGCTTTCCCCTCGGGAATGCATGTAAAAAGTAATTTGTAAGGCGGGCCGGGGGGAAAAATGTTTTTCCGTTGTACGGAACTTTTTAGACTGTCGTAGGTTAGTATAGGCACGTTGTATGAGTGAAGAATTATTATAAAAACAAATGTTTGACCGACTGCTCTTTGAGTTCAAACTGCTTTTTTTTTATTTGGGCAGTTTTTTATGTCAAATGTCAAGATTGAGTCACCGCGTTGATTTGGAGTCAATTATCTTCTTTTGGTATCAGAAAACCGCTATAGTATTTCATACCTAGCAGTTAGATGTAATTCCAAAAAAAGTATTGAAAATAAAATGGATTTCGAAGTATTGCAAATAAAATGGATTTCGAAGTATTGCAAATAAATATGGTTTTCCTTATGAAAATTTAGTATCTGTGACAAGTTACTAGAGGGCGCTGTTTCAGATTATCATTTCAAAAGATTTGTGTATCGTATTACGATTTCATGATTATGCCAAATCATCAGTTTTTTTTAATTTTATTAAAATCGATAAATGACAAAGGAATAATAATAATAATAATCAACACGACCTTAATCATTGAGTTCGTGCAAAAAGCATGGAGTCGTGGCGCAAAGAAGAGCTAGCCACTGACTTGATTCTAATATTATGATGATATAAATGTAACCCTCTTCAGCAAAATATTCTAGAACATGCTATAATAAATAATACTTAACCTGCCTTACTTTACATAAATCATTAAAAAGTTACAGCTAGTAATTTGTGAAGAACTTGACAATTGACATTCTGATTGCTCTTGTCTGTTAAATTGAACTTTACGCCATCTATTGGTCACAAGTACGGATTATCATTTTTTTAACTTTGTTTTATGATTTGATTCGAAGAGCGTTTCGGTAAAGCAAAACCACTGTATATGTGTAAGTACATACACGATGTAAATGTATAAAAATTATAGTAAAATAACCTAACTGTGTCATATTAGAGTTTAAGTGTACTATTCTACTTACAATATATGTATACAATATTGATATATAAAAGTTTTAAAGGAAAAAAATAGTTTAAAAGACTCTGAACCATAAGGATTGGTATATAATTTTGTATAATTTTGACAACCCCCAGAGTTTTATAGATGTCGAATTTGTAAATAAATTTGTAATTCATGAATATTTAGGAGTTTTTGGTATAAAAAAATTGCATTTATATATTATAAAAATATACCTATAAATATAGTGCCCTCGGATGTTCTCGGATGGTTTGTTTTATCCAACGCATGATTTTTGTTAATTACTTTTTTATTGTTATTATTAAGAATTTTAATGTTGTTAACTGCAATAACTGAAAATTGGTTGATTTTAACAAGTTGCGGATATGATTTAAATTCGAAATTAATATTGTTTGTGATTTCAAATACCGACGAAAAGTTTTATCAGACATCATTCTATTATATGACAATATCATTTATGAAGATATTAATCATCCGTATAATTTTGCATGAAAGTGAATTTGTGCAATACGAAGTAAATGGGTACAGTATAGTTTTAATTAGGTTTTTCTTAAAGTTAAGGCATATTGAGTTTATAGAAAAAAATATTTTTTTGTTCGTTCAAGAAGTTTTTTAGTTTCTTTTATGATTTTAATTGCCAAAACCATCTAGAACCAGGAAAACCAGGGAATTTTAAATGGGACAGTAATAATACTTTTATTATTATGATATCTGTGCCAAATTATTACTATTAATCTGAGTAAACAATATTTTCTGGTGTTTAAGACGAATACCTCTGAAGGACTTTATGTTGATATGTTTTAAAGTTGTTTTTATTGTTAAGAGGGTACCTAAAGACAAAGCTCTTGCGGGCTAATTATTTTTATTTTGTAGAGAAAAAATGTCAAATTAGAAAACTCAATTATTAGCTCTGGTCCCGTGTCTTGTGTTCAGTTGAACGAATATTATTTTAATAAACAACTTAAAATTTGTATGTAGTAGTTTTATTTCCTAGACATGTTTTATATGTGAGTTCAAGTATGCACTTGTGTTGTATTATTTAATTTAGGAAGTGATCTCGGCAAAGTGCTAGTTTATATTTCGGATATAATTATTTTGAAGCGCTCGTAGCGAAGTTCACTTAGCTGTTCTTAATCGATCAGCAAAATTAAGCAACGTCGCCCGTCGTCATGAGTTGGATGGGTGACCGCTAGTGACATTACTACTGAGCGCTTCCGTGCTTCGGAGGGCACGTTAAGCCGTCGGTCCCGGTTGTTGTCTTAGGATGGCAGTCGTTATAGCATGGTGGTAGGGCAATTTGCGAATGTCCGCCTGACTAGCTACCACCCTCAAGTAGAAAATCTGTCGCCAAGCACCTAACGGTGTGTTCCGGCAGCGGTCCTTGAGAGCCAGTACTTCTAGGTTACCCTGTACGACATCTTCGACACCATCATCATTTACCATCAGGTGAGATAGTGGTCAAAGGCTAACCTATCAGGCATAAAAAAAAAACATAAGTTTAGTGTCAACTTAAACCTTTCGGTCCGGGCTGCCTGGAGGAGGCCGGAATTCAATATATGTTTTTTTTTATGTTATTATGACGCAACAAGCTCGAGGCCCACCTGATGTTGAGCGGATTAACCTCTATATTAAGCTTATACCCTTTCATGCTCATTTAGATTCTTATAATCTGTTATTTTAAATGGATCCAATAACAATTTAATACCAAAATGTTAGGGGCTTACGCACTAAAACTGCTGAATTTTATAGAAATGTGTGTATCAATAATTATGACGTTATATGTGTTACTGAGACTTGGTTCCTTAATAGTATAAGTGATAGCGAGTTATTTGATGACCGATACATTATTTGGAGGCGTTATAGGGATTTTCAAATAACTTGTCATTCTCGCGGTGGAGGAATTTTGATTGCTTTGGCCGGGATCTTGCCGCCGAAGGTCGCAGTGACTGGTACTCCGCTGCTGAGGACTTTTGGGTGACCATACCGCTACAAAACGCTCGACCAACTATTGCTTTTAAAATTCACATTTGTCTAGTATATATATGTGACCAAAACTTGGGTAATTCAATGGTAGTACAAATGAATATTTTTTTCTGATACTCTTAATGACATTGTGTTTTCGAAACAAATTTGGTGCATGTCGGCCAGCCAGACATACAGACAGTTAACCATGCTCATCAGCGTTAACTATAACAATAACTAATTACTTAACTATAACAACTATACCAACCTCTACAGGAACGAGTGCATTCTTGTTATGTAAGTTCCCAACCCTGACAGTGTGCGTGCACTCTGATGGCGGCGGCAAGGCGCCTTTACTCTAATAAAACCACTGGACGAAAACCAGTATCAGATAAATAAAACAAAAAACAAGAGATTACATTGTTTATTTGTGACAATGCTTAATTAAATGTAATAACGGAGTAGATGTTTACAAAATTGTAAAATTGTGATGCAAGACTAGGTTACAAGTTACAAGTCACATTAGACACCTACTTCTAAACACATTTGGGTCAATTTGTACTGTTAGTTAGTGCATCATTTATCCAAACATTCACGCCATAACTTTTGGCCTTTTAGGTAAATGTCAAAACAATACAAGAAATAACTTATTATGCGTCTTGGTAATGTTTCTAGCCGGTTTCAAAAAAGATTTTTTATCTTAGACAGATACCCATTTTGAATTCGGCTATAAGTTACGCCAATGAGTTGGGAAGTAAACCTATTTTCAAAGCGTTAAAATAAAAATTGACGTCAATTTGTTAGTCATGGACCAGTACTTATTAGGCGTCGCGAATATTCGTAATTCGCAGTTGACACGGTATAACGAATATTCGGTAGTGCAACTATTGAAAACACATAATGATGTTAAACTAACATACTTAATAATTTGCAGTTAGTTTAACTATCGGCTAACCTTTCGCCTAGTGCGTCCATGCCTCCAGAAATTCAAAATATAAAAAAACCGGACTCAAATGCAATAAAACATAAGCGTTATAAAAGAAAAGTAAATTATCTGTTGTCAATGTGCTTAGTATAAAAACAATAACTAACATTTAATACTTAACCTATAAACCTGACAATAATCACATAAGCACAACATATATTTCAAATTACTTATACATATACCAATTAGTTAATAAACATATGAGAAATATGATTTAAATGCCTTTTTGTCAAGAGATTGTTGAATTTATATTGTATCACTGTCGCAAATAAAACTACACCTTCGATTTGAGGCATCTATCATTGTGGAAAAAGAATTTGATTTTGTTTGATCCTGTTGTAGTTATTATAAAAAGCGTATGTAAAAGTTTGTGAATAGCTAGAAAGGTCAACTAAATGATAATACATATACACTTTTACGAAAATGCGTAGAATAAACGTATCAACGTCGACATTCTCAACACAAATAAAAACAGCGATCAGTAAACCGATAAGTTTATACCAATTAATGAAAGTAAAAGTACCTACTGGGATAATTAATTAATGCGACAGTCATACATTATACAAAACTACATCAAATTGCCACCGATTACTTTTAACTTGGAAGTACAATTCTTATTTAATTAGTAGAGAAATACCTAAAAAGGTAATGTTAAAAATACCTTAAATGTGGGTAGTCAAAAGTTATTTTCTAAAAACTTAAAAACTATTTTTCTAAGTTTACATAACAGTCAATTTCCGTACAATAATTCCAACTAAGGTTTGTGTATGTTTTTATGCATCAAGACGTGACACTAGTTCACCTAAAGGTTCGTTAATAAATATAATTAATAGATCCAGGACTCCACTTTGCGGAAATGTATATTTAATAATAACTAATATTTGATAATAATTTTCAAAATAATGAAGAAAACATTAAATTAATGTTTTAGAAAGACACTTCAAATATATAAAAATGTATCTAGTGCCAAAACCGCCTTATTATACTGTTAAGATAATTCGGCTTTTTCGTAATGACCACATAGTGCAACTTACCCACTGGTAAGTGATGTTGCAATGCTGCCACAAACATGTTAAGTAGGTACACAGCGGTAACCACACATAATTATTTAATCTCTGAAATGTTTTCAAAAACAGGAAAGTTTTAAGCAAGGTTCCCCATAAACGTTTCGTCAATATCTTTACCTTGATGCATAAAAATCTGCTAACGATTACAATACTATTTCAACCGGGATTCACTTACATCAGTCATAACTGAATAAATAACAATATAATAAAAACGTTATTATGTCATGCTTCTACTAATTAATAGTAGATAACACTGGAAAAAATGGTATAGATGCTATGAAAAGACGCAGATGTAATGTCAAAAACTTACCGTATTCATTTAAATGATGATACTAACAAATCTGATCATGAAATTTGATTTTGAACCGAGTCTATCCATATCTTTGTAGTTGGTGTGATTTTCATTTCACAAGCCTATTCAATATCACCTACGTTCATTTCTTCTATGTAGTTGCTATGTAGGTTTTAGTTTTCGGTGTCTCTAGAGTAAGATTTCAAACTGTTTCTTCAGAGCATCTATACTATTTATCTTATGTGTAAATAATCTAAAACGTATTCTACCGTTAAGCTTTGGGTTACAAAGTAGCCTATAATTGGTTCCGAACTGGCCCAAGCCAAGTCTTGAACTTGTGAAAATACTCAATCAAATAAATACACGCCTTTAATATTTTACATGTTGAACTCCCAAAGGACCTCAAAATAAATATTGTATTTCACTATGAACAATTTGTTAACATATAAATTATAAAAATATAATAAATTAAATTTGTAGTAATTTTGGTTTTCATAAATTCAAAAGCATATGGGATTTACGATGGAGTCCCAAGTTTAAGGGCAAGAATAGATCTATTCAACCAGCGAATGGACGTGTATAAAAGCAAATAAGTCGTGTCCAATTCTTAATCAATAAAAGACAGCGTAACACAAAAATATATCAATCACAGTTTTCAGATTTTTATTTGCTTTCAGTGGGTGCGTTTAATAGTCCGACCTGCAAAGTCATGAACTTAAATACACCATACGGCACCGTGACAGCAGACTATCTGTTTTTTTATTTCACAACTTCTAATGTAAAACTCATTCCAAAATAATTTTCACAAGAACAAGACACAATACCGCGCGTTGTAAATCTTACACGCGTCGGTTTTGCCCGGTTCTGGGCAATTCTTACCGGTATTTACCATAATCCGGAAGACTTTCCGCCAGGTGGGTTTCGGACACGCACTGATGTCTTTGTGTCCGGCCCTTCGATCTCCTCTGCAAATACAAAAATATTGCCGTCTTATACAGTTGAAGTATGTAATGTAAAAAGAAGAAAAAGCGTTTCTTTTCCAAAATTCTGAAAAAATACAGTCTGCTGTATCCAATCTGAATGTACCAGTTATGAAATTCTAATCATTACGATTAAAACGTTTAAAAGCTAACACATAAGTTTTTTGCAAGTGATTATAGCTTGCAACGGTGAGTGTCCTCTGCTCATCAGACCATCGCTAGTTCTTAACCTACCGTGGCCTTCATGTCTACCGCGTTGTCAAAGGGCATAAAGAAAAATCAGTCACCATCCAAAGATATGCTCCGGCAGATGTTATTAAAGCGACAGTACACATTTAGGGCGTTCGGATAGCCTATCGGTGCCAAAAATAACACTCACAAACGCTAAAAATGATCACACGGGCCGTTCGTTTTGGGACTTCGTGAGCAAAAATATCGTTTTCGCTCACCGTTCGGATAGCTTTGAAAACGCTACAAATGACAGAGAAAAGTGATATTTTTGACCCATGTCTTACCGTGGGATCGTTGTGATCGTTTTTTGACAACTGCTGTTTTGACAGTTGTATTTGGCGCGATTGAAGAGTTTCACAAGTTTTTTATATAGTATTTATATTATATATAAATATATAATATAAATACTATATTATATAGTAGGCACCTACTTGTTTTGTTAATTTTAGAGATTGATTCCATGTTTCGTACTGTGCAAAATTGTTAAAATATTGTCGGTTGTCAAAGTATGTTTTAAGCCGTTCGGATAGCATGCAGTAATTGGTGGTCAAAAATAGCAAAAGCTTCTATCCGAACGCTAAAACACAAATGCCACTTTTGAAACTGCAACAAACGCAATCGAGCCAAAACGAACGCACCTATTGCAGGCTCAGACAGCTAACACCTTTAACCACAAATAATTCTAAAATAAAATTAAAAAATCGTGTCTTCTTTATGATGAAACGTAGTCTATTACTCAATCCGAGTTCCATTAATATCAATTACAGTAAAAATATTGACCCTAACATTGTACAGTTAAAGGCATCCCCCATTAGCAGAGGTAATCCATAATCCCCATGCTTGGCAGACGTATTGGGGATCGCAGTGTAAGATACGCCTTCTGGTATTGAGGTGTGCAATTCTGTCCCTGTGCTACACGGGCAGTAGGATAAAAAAAAAGTACTTACTGCTGATAGAAAAGGAAGAGGTCTGCATATCCCTCTGGCCGACCTCCCGCATCTTCCTCCCAGTGGGAGTGCTGCAGCCGGAGGTGAGGCCCATGTTCTCCAGCTGCTTGTTCACCAGCACCAGCTCTACAAGTGGAAACACTCGGAAATGTACAAATGTCCATGCCAAAATTGTTAAGGCCGTCATTATAAATTTTCTTGATTTTAGTTGGGTAACTTTTCGACTTTTCGTCATACGCGAGTTTCACAGAATATTCTGTAGTTACAACCATCTGGAACTGGTACTTCCACCGTTGGACCAAGATCTCTACCCTATTAAGGGGGGCGGGGGGAATTTATTATGAATCTATTTATGTATAAATATTTTGTGTTTTTAGCGATGGGTTTTTATTGTTTCTCTCATAGATAATACTGTGTTTTGTAAATGGCACTAGCAAGTGACTTTACTGGGCAAACGAGACTAAGAACTAAGGTCTTGGAGTGAAGTGCGTAGTGCAGTGTCTAGTAGAATGAGGACGGTGACATTGCAATTGTAATGGCGTGATGCTAACCATCAGGCGGGTGCTTTGTTTGTAGAGAAGACAATGCACCTACCCCGCATGAACGACCAAGCGTAAGAATAAGGCGATGAACAATGTATTTACCAGATACAGGGGTGTTCCCGTTGGTGTGTCTGGTAGGAGTTTGCTGCTGCCGTTCGATCTCCTCCTTGACTTCCTGGACGGGCGCTGATCCTCCGTACACGTAGGGAGCGTCTACTGGTGTCTTCAAGAATTTGCCCAAACCTGAAAGGAAAATATTTTGTTAGATCGGAAAATATACTATTTTACATGGTGGTAGGGACATTTTGCGAATTCCCGCCTAGCTAGCTGCCACCCTTACGTATAAAAACTGTCGCCAAGCACCTAACGGTGTGTTCCGACAGCTATCCTTGAGAGCCAGTAATTCTAGGTTAGCCTAAACAACATCTTCGACCACATCATCACTTGCCGTCAGGTGAGATAGTGGTCAAAGGCTAAATTATGAAGCGTAAATAAAATAACTGGCTAGTAGGGGAATTACAGGTCCATCTGATAGAATTTTAATATTCTCGATTATTATATTAAGGAAATAATACCACTTATATTTGTCCTTTTCTCTAACATTGTAATTATTGCATTAACGCCTGCCAAGCGAGTAAGCTTACAAAATTCCAACGAAAAGAACAATTTGAACCACAAGCGGTATTCGAACCCGTAAGCATCCGTCCCACGGGCCAGTACATGCTACTCCTTTTTTTTATTATCATAGTAAGCACTATAGTACTAGCACTATTTAGTACTATTTCTGAAAATAAATCCTCCGACACATCATTTAAAAAACATCAACGATGAGTACATTCACGTTTCGCGTATTTGTTTGGCCTTACGTAATAGGGAGCCGTGCCTTTGCCATCTACGGGGT
This sequence comes from Plagodis pulveraria, assembly GCA_963890685.1. Taxonomy (NCBI): domain Eukaryota; kingdom Metazoa; phylum Arthropoda; class Insecta; order Lepidoptera; family Geometridae; genus Plagodis; species Plagodis pulveraria. The sequence goes on from OY982975.1 coordinate 7,885,922, forward strand.
ATAGCTCCAGAATCCAATCTCCTTACAAAATTACAAACTTACGTGAGGATAAATTATAGTTATGTGCGGGATTCGACTCCGCGTTATCCACCCCTATAGCCGGGGTATGCCCTGTTTAACTGAGCGAACATGATAATGACTCATAACTCTAACTTTTTCTCTTGTTCTTTAAACCATCGCATGGGGATGTAGCGACACCTATAGTTCAACTTACGTTAAAACAAATAAGACTAATTATGCAGTTAGCTTTGTAATGTAATCCGTATGCGTTATTGCATAAATAAAAATATTAATATCTAATCTGCTAATAAAAATCTCATTATCAGAATGACCGGGCAAACAAACCCTAAGATATTACAGTGTCAATAACTGTTGGACGGCCACACAGAAGTTCTAACGGTCCGAATCCAGTCGCGGCGGGTATAACTTTCATCGGTACATTTTGTGACTGCCCTATATATGATATAATTGAAACTAGTATGCCCTAGTCAGGCGTGGCTCATTCCGTACTTAAGGTACAAAGCTACAGGTACATCGCCGTATCCGTCCAAACGGGTTTATTGTAGAATGAGTCCCGCGTCAGAAGAGATAAGAGCTATGCGATACAAATAGAGACACTTTGTAGGTGAATACAAATATTAGGTTGCGTGCTTTGCGAGATGAAGTGCAGTTTATTCACACATCGTAGCTAGAGTCACTTATTTATAGGAATGGCTCTGCGGAGTGATCTCACTGCTTCTTATTATTCTGTGCCCTAGTACTAATTTTCAAGGTATAATTTAACACTAAAGTAAACATGTTCTGCCATACTTTAGTTCGTACATGATTCTGCTAGTTATGCTAGTAGAAAATGTATGGGGAGAAACGTTAAAATCATCGTTTTGCTCAAGAATATTTTACATAGGTAACGATTGGAGTATTTGAACTCAACAATTACCTACGCGTCATACAATGATCAATCATATACGTTTTCTGTCTCTTTCTCTAGGATAACTACTTTAGTTCCTATTTCGAATACATACAGTTTCGTTATTATATATTTTTTATGTGTATGAGAGGAACAGAAAATATGAATGTTTACTCAAAGGGGTTAGAACACTTTTCTATGGAAGCTGGTTCCATTTTCACACCTATTTTATGCGATTTAGAAACTTAAAAATAAATATAATAATAAAAATAAATAAATGTAATTTTCCGTGCAATATTTACCTAATAGTTAGACCTGGGAACTATTATCTGAATACAATGGAATATATATCCACACTCAGTTAATGCATTATTATGATTTTAATTGTTCTCAAATGACGATATTTACCTACAATTATATATATCGGAAACTTGACAATTTGGGGTACAATAATATCTAACATGTTCTGTTTGTTTAAGTATCCTCTACCAATATACTCTACTTAATATTAAACTTCACAATAAAATATAAATGGCGGCAGGTCGATATGCCACAAAGGTCCTATCCCCTTTAACTCGACTTTCACACATAAGTTATGAGCGCAACCATCAAGTCTGAAAGGAATAGAAAACATGACTAAATGTGACCTTCTATAAGCGCGCCCTCTTGTCTATACTAATATTATAAAGCGGAAAGATTTGCATTTTTGTATGCAACGAATAAACTTCAGAACTACTGGACCGATTGGGATGAAATTTGGTATGGAAATAGTTTAAGACCCGGGGAAGGATATAGAATATTTTTTATCCAACTGCGCACAAAGAGGTTAATGTTTTGCTCGATAATCGATATACGCGCGTGCGGAGCCGCGGCCGGAAAGCTAGTGTTTAATAATCAGGTTAGGGGAAAGTGCACAGTGACTGTTTTAATTAACACCATTATACCTCACCATAGGATAGTTGAAAAAATGCGAGCAACTTCTATTTTTTTTAACTCTTTGAATTATTTTTTGTAAATTTTTAATTTGTTTGGTATTATTCCGTAAAATCTCGAGCTTATGCATGAGGACCACATGTCTCTTGTGCCTATAATTTCATATTTCACATTTTTTTATTACTTAGCTCGATATAAATATTATATTTAAAACTCTATTCAAAGGGTGCGCGGCGCGGTCCGGTGTTGCCGCGGCGGGCGCTCTTAGTTCGGAGTAGGTATTGTCTTTTACTGTCTTTGTATAACGACGTTTCAATGCACGATGGTCACTGATAATGCGTGTTATTTGAGAGCGAAATAGCAATATATTTGTAGGTAAATGACAGAGATAAACAATTATATAATAAATCTGTTAAATCCATAGTTTATGGAAAGTTTTAATATTGTTATGTTTGCAATAACGCCTGCTATGCGGATTACATTACAAACTTACAAATATGCGATACAAAAAAATTAAGTCATGTGCGGGATTCGAACCCGCGCCCATCCACCCCTTGTGCCGGGGTATGCTCTAACCAATTGAGCTAACATGACATGACATCATAACTCAAATCTTTCCTATCGTTCTTTAACCGTCGTATTGGGATGGAGCGACATCTATAGTACCACTTGCGTTGTAATACAAACAAGACCAACAAAACCACAAAAAAAAAATCTATCGTATATATGTAATTTTGTTATGGAAAGTTGATAATTTTCTACGCATGATGAATTGTATTTGATGACATTATGATGAGGTAAAAATGAACTTAGTTTACACATTACCTTCAGCTACCCTCAAATCTCCATCATCAAGGCATACTCGACCGCCGACGATCACGTACTGAGGGCTGCCGACCACGTGTTGACCCTGTAAAATAATACATACATAATATATAACAACCCGCCTCTTTTCCGTAGGGGTAGGCAGAGACCACAGATTCCCACTTGCTACGATCCTTGCATATCTCTTTCGCATCATCGAAACTCATCAATCCTTTCATACATGAGCGTCGGTTTAGGGTACTCCTGACAAGGCCTTTTTTCAGAACGTCTTCAATTCGATTTCGGAACGTAGCCTAGGTATTCCCCGTGCAACTTGATGAACTAAATTCATGTATTGTGACATAGAGAGTTATAATCCTCTCCTCTGTTGTTCATAATTTGTGGGCACCGATTGCTTATAGATTCAATGAGTCTGTTTATGTTAATATGCGGCAATCGCTCCCAATGGAATTTTTAAAAATCTTTCAACCCTTAAGTTGTTGTCACATCATTCAAGTTCTCTAAAACACATCTATAGAGCATGTTCCATGCTTGCTCGATGAGTTTGAGGCCTGGTGATACTGCAGGCTAGGGCAATACCCAGATGTTCTCCATTACCAAGCCAAGTGCTCACTGGTCCGCAAAGCTGTATGCGAACATTGTCCTGCATTAACGTAAAATCGAAGGAAATGAATTGTGCAAATGGACGGACATAAGGCCTTAAAACATGCTCAATGTCGTCTCCAGCGCTCATGTCTCCTTTATAAAAACTTACTCAGTTCTTCTGTTCTTCATAAAACTCCTCCACATTATAACTGTTGCGCCGCTGTATGGATGAACCTAACCAACTCACTGAGCGCACCTTTGACGTTCAATATTTCCAGGCCGCAGGTGTGTACCTGCGCCTTGCCCTTCTTGTAATCAGGCTTAAATCCGAATTGCAAAACAAAATGTTATGAGCAAGCTCGATGACCACCTGATGTTAAGCGGACTAACCTCTGCCTATAACAGATACATTTCGTCACAAGTAGGTGTAATGATTTTTTTATTTCTCCTAAAGAACAGAGTTCACTTATAATGAGATACAGTTAAAGATACTTAAGAACTAATTAATTTAATTAGCCAAGTTTTAATAGTAATATTTTATGTTAGTCCAGAGATCTTACGACATGTTATCATAGATATATTTTTTTAGTTTCTTTTTAAATAAATGAATTTGACAGTCTTTGAGATCTTTAGGTAACTCGTTATAGAACTGTGCTCCTTCATACAGTATGTTCCGATTACCGTACATTTTGGATCTTGGAGTTATTGACTTTAATTTGTTTGAATTAATACAAGTCACGAATGCACTGCGCCTGTCACCTTGAGACATTGTGCGCCTGTAATTTTACTGGCTCTCAAGGACATCTGCCGGAACACACCGTTAGGTGCTTGGCGACAGATTTTCTGTCGCCGCTAGCAAGGCTAGCATTTGCAAAATGCCCTACCACCATGCAAAATTATTATTTAATTAATTAAATTACCTCAAAGATGTTGAAATCAACAGCATGCTTATGAGTAGCAGCGCTGATAGTCCTCTCCAATCTCGGGTCCCATACAACCACGTCAGCATCACTGTTGACAGCCACGCGGCCCTTGTTCGGCCATAGGTTGAAGATCTTAGCCGCGGTGGATGACGTCACAGCTACGAAGCGGCACGGGTCCATTACACCTGGAATGAGAATAACTGACTTTAGAGATGTGATGTTTGAGGTGATTATGGCAATAGAGTGCCACGCATATATGGAATGACGGTCATTGGCTGTACAGACCCACCAACTTATCTGTTCAGGTGGCAGAAAAAAGAACTACAACATTCCTTCACTTTGTATTTGATTTCCTTGATCAGCAGCGCCCTCGCCAACTGCACAGTTATGTTGGTGGTACTATAATTCTGCGGCGTACCATAAAATTACGAACGTTCTTATTCTTCTAACATTGTTATGTTTGCAATAACGCCTGCTATGCGGATTACATCACAAATATACGATAGGAAAAATTTAAGCCATGTGCGGGATTCGAACCCACGTCCATCCATCCACCCTTTTAACCAGAGTATGCTCTAACCAATTGAGCTAACATGACATGACGTCATTATTCAAATCTTTCCTATCGTTCTTTAACCATCGTATTGGGATGGAGCGACATCTATAGTAAAACTTACGTAGTACTACAAACAAGAGCAATTTTGCAATTGGTGTTTATACTTGTAAATGATGACGCAACCTTATAATATTGCTATGTTTGCAATAACGCCTGGGTAGAGAGCGTACCCCGGCTAAAGGGGTGGATGGACGCGGGTTAGAATCCCGCACATGACTTAAATTTTTCCTATCGTATATTTGTAATTTTGTAAGTTCTTATTCTTTTATGATAGAACTTATTTTGACATAACTCATATGAATAACAAACAATTGCGGGTAGTTTCTAAGCAGATTATTTGTCAGGTTTATTGGTGCTTCACGTAAAATACCCAAAATTAAATGGAAACTTTTAAATAAAAGAAATAGAAGTTCTTATATGTTACGCTTCTTGCTAATTGCATTGCTGATCTGATCACTGACAACAGCAGCAGACGCTTGCTATGGGCATTTTGCGAATGCCTGCCTGGCTAGCGACCACCCTCAAGTAGAAAATCTGTCGCCATGCACCTAACAATGTGTTCCGGCAGCAATCCTTGAGAGCCAGTGAAATTACAGACACATGAGACTTAAAAACTATGTCTCAAGGTGAAGGCTGCAGTGCAATTCGTAACTTGTGACGAAATGCATCTGTTATAGGCAAGGGTTAGTCCACTTCACATCAGGTAGGCCTCGGGCTTGCTCCGTCATAATAACAAAAAAAAGTAAGAAAGTTTTCAATCTCCCATGCGCTTTAATTAATTGAAAACTTAAAAAATAAATAAACTATATTTTATTGATGTAACTAAAATCCAAACGTGAACGAGTATCACAGACATATAAAGATTGGAAAAAAGTTCACATAGTCCGATCGATTGAATCAAGCGGACGAACAACACGGCTCATGCATTAGGAGATGAAAACTATATAATTTGCATTGACCTATATATACTACGCGACATCTCAAACGATGATAGTCGACCAGTGCAGGTATGCCGGCCGGCATACTCTCCCCCACACGCAGCTGGGCACTCGTAGAGATTACATGCGCTTTACGTTCGAAAATTGTGTATTCAAAATACACAATTGATAATACACAATTGTCGAACGTAAAGCGCGTGTAATCTATGACGCATGTAATCGAGTATGCCGGCCGGCTTACCTGTACTGGTCGACTATCCTCGTTTGAGATGTCGCGTCTAGCATATATAGGTCAATGATAATCATACTGGTGGCATACTGTTTCAGCCGTATTCTCCACTGTTGAACACGGCCTCCCAAATCAAGGGGGTTTTACTATAATCCCTACGCATGGGTGTCTTGAGGATCACAGTTATCACTTCCTTAGATGACGCTGCTGCCCACCTCCCGGTATTTTACCTTTAGCCTTTGACCTCGCCCACGGGCAATTTGGCATACTTTGGAAATGTCTCTGTTGGAAACACGACTCCCATATAACGTCGATAAGGAATCTCTTCTGTTACCATGCTATAGCAGTGGAGAAGATGGTCTAGTTTCTAGAAGGCGGGTAAAAGCGAGGTATATCCCTTCTACTGGCGTAAACCTATTCTGACCATGGTTTCATTGTTGTTTCATTCATGTTTATTATGGCATCTAAATGATTATTTATCTCTAGCCCATATTAGGAAGTTGAAGTTGTTTTTTTATGTTATTGTGACGGAACAAGCCCGAGGCCCACCTGATGTTAAGTGGACTAACCTCTGCCTATAACAGATGCATTTCGTCAACGATGAATTACAATGTGCCCGTCACACTGACGTACAGTTGTTAGATCTCATGTGCCTGTAATCTTACTGGCTCTCAAGGACTGCTGCCGGAACACACTGTTAGGTGATTGGCGACAGATTTTCTTGTTGAGGGTGGTAGCTAGCCAGGCAGGCATTCGCAAAATGCCCTTCCACCATGCGGTGAAGCTCAGCTCAATATTCGAACAATGGACCTGCGGCACCGCAGTCCATAGATATAACCGCCCGGCTATCATTGCTTAAAAATATTGTTAGAAATATTAAACTATACTGTTAGAAATATCTAACAATATTGTTATAAATATCTAACAATATTGTTGGAAATATCTAACAATATTGTTGGAAATATCTAACAATATTTTTATTAAAAGGAATACCTTTAGATATTCCTTTTGCAGTCTTTGAGAGGTTACACGACGGAAACTTTAATAAATTAAATATTCTATATGAAGCTAACCACTATTGAAATGAAATAAGGCTTATAAGAGCGCACGCTGCAAAATACATTTCCGAATCGTATATGGATTCAAGAAGTTAAGTTTATTACGATATGGTTTTGAAGAAAACCGTCAGTGTAGTCGAAGATATACTAATTTTGTTCCATAAGTTAAAGCAACTTTATTTCACTAACAATTTTATAAGATGAATTTTTTATAAGGAAGTTAATAATTAGGAAATGTAGTCAAGAATTAAAGGTCAAAGAATCAAAGTCTTTTTTTTAAATCGTTGTATAGTTTCTGTGAGAGAAGATGGCTTTTAAAAACCGATCTAATATTTATGTCTTAATAATATTATGTTGACCTTAACGTGCCCTGCGATACACGTACACGCTTGGTAGTAATACCACTAGCGATCACCCATCCCAGTAGTGAACTGAAATAACATTTCAGCGGTCGACATCTAGTATGGATATATATCTTGTACTTTTTTAAAATATTTTTATGTTTGCATTAACGCTTGCTCTGCATAAAAATATTAAAATTATAGGGTTGCGCAAAATTAGTCTTGTTTGTAGTAAAACGTAAGTTGAACTATAGATGTCGCTCCATCCCAATACGATGGTTAAAAAACGATAGGAAAAATTTAAGTTATACCTCTCTGTAATGTTAGCTCAATTGGTTAGAGCATACCCCGGCTAAAGGGGTGTATGGACCCGGATTCGAATCCCGTACATGACTTTAATTTTTCCTCTTGTAACTTTGTAATATCTTGTACTTTCTACAATTAAATATGTTTACTGTCAATGTGACGTAAGCATACCAGTGTTAACCGCCTTCTGCCAGAGTATAGCCATGCGGTCTTCTACGCCGTTAACGCCGTTCGGTATTTTGGTAAAGTTGTTCTTGCCGATCTCTTTGTCCTTCTCGTGGAAGGTGCAGTTGTCGCTGCCGATTAGCTGCAGGTGATCGCTGAAAGGTGAGCAGTTAGGGATGTCAGCAACAATCATATATACATACTAGCTGGCCCGCCAAACGTTGTTTTGCCATAAATATTTTATTGCTATTAAATTATATCTTATATGTAACGTTTGTATTTTTAACATAGCGCCATCTACTGAATACTTATTAAATCCAGTCAATAAATTGTAGATTACAGTCCCACCAACTTATCTGTTCAGGCGGCAAAAAAAAGAACTACAACATTCCTTCAAATTGTGACAGTTTGTAGTTGATTTCCTTCACCAGTAGCGCCCTTGAAAACTGCACAGTTAAGTTGGTGGTACTATAATTATATGAAACGTTTGCATTTTTAACATAGCGCCATCTATTGAATACGTTCTCAATCCAGTCAACAGATATCGCCATTTGTTAGAATCGTTTGGAGCTAACAGATAATTGTGACTGTCAGACAATTTATAATAAAAAAACATTAGGACTATAAATTGAGAAGCGCAAAATTATTATCCTATCTTTCAATTTGGATCAAATTGCACACAGTGTGCAAATCAAATTTCAAATCGGTTCAGTAGTTTAGGAGTCCATTACGGACAAACAGCGTGACACCTATTTTTTTTATAAAAATATATTTAAAAAAAATATATATTGTAACTTTACCTAGTCTGTATATATTTGAAAATATTAAATATGTTTGTGAAAAATGAAATACCAAAACATGGAACCGTCTTCAAGACTCAAATGTGAATAACTTGTCGAAGTCGGTACCATGCGCACAATATTGTGATAATAGGTACTTTTGAACCATCATGGTACCGACTTCGAAAATCGTTCCAATTGTATAACATCATTACAATGTGAAATATTGTAATAAACAAAATTATTTTTACGTTAGTAACAAATATTTAATATGTTTTTTGCTAAACATGGCAGTACAATGTAGAATATAAACCTTCATAAGAGTATTTGTAGAAGCCTTAAGGTTAGAGTGCACATACTCCTTTCCATACAAACGCCGTTTCGTCTTATTTTAAATTCTAAGAGTTCAAACTCTGTGAAACTTTGCATGTATGTCCTAATATCTATGCTTCTAGTTTGCCAGATTTGCGAAAAATTAAGTATTTACAAAAATAATTCGAAACCTTGTTTGTATGGGAATTGTTATTTTGACATTTAGGGATAAAATAAATAATAAATCGAAAATCTTGCAAACCAGAAGCATAGATATTAAGATCAGCAATATGCACACAAAATTTCACCGAGTTTGAACACCTGGTATTTAAAATATGACTAAACTTCAGTCACCCCGTGACCACGATCACTGCAAAGTGTTTGAAACGTCGGGACAAAATAATGATAAATATATGCGATTTAAACCGTTTAAAGTTGTTTAACTACTATGTGTAATAATCGCGAAAACCTAAGACAACATTATGACTAAACTACGTTTGTGTGGAACGCGCTCCTTGCACTCTACTCTGAATTGAATAATGAATCTTAATGATTTTAACTTAGACTTTATCATGAGGGTAGAACTAAATGTATAATTACTCAGCGAGCGCGTCGACCATCGCCTGCGGGGTGGAGGGGTCGGGCCGCAGCGGGGGGGAGAGTACGTGCGCCGCTGCGTGACGGAAACATGCGTTACGGTAGTGTGTACCTGAAACACAATACATATACACTTAAGGTACAGGATTTTTATATATACATATAAATTGTCGTAATTTTAACATGGGTTGCAGTTTGTTGTAGTATGTTTGCCCCCCCCCACTATGTGGACTGGCGACATCGTAAAAGTTGCGGGTCTGTATATCGTGTACTGTGTCAGCCGAATAGTCCACTGCTGAACACAGCCTTCCCAAATACGGGTGGTTTGCCATAATCTCCACGCTTAGCAGGTGGTTTGGGGATCGCAGTGTGAGATATCAGTACCTCAGAAAGTGTTGCTTCCTACCTTCCAGTTTTTTTTAAGTGTTCTTGACTGAACAAGCTCGAGGCCCACCTCATGTTAAGCGGATTAACCTCTGCCTATAACAGATGCATTTTGTCACAAGTGACGAATTGCACTGCGCCCGTCACCTTGAGACATAGTTGTTAAGTTTCATGTGCCTGTAATTGAACTAGGTAGCTCTCAAGGACTGCTGCCGAAACACACCGTAAGGTGCTTGGCGACAGTTTACATTTAGTCGCCTCTTTCGACACCCACAGGTTTAGCACTCACAGGGAATTAGGGGGGTGACATTCTAACGCGGCACCCACGGGCCATATAATTTAGATTTAGAAGATAGAAAACTCTTTATTGTTACACCACTTTTAAAATATAAAAGTTTACATATTAAATAATGATAATAGGTACAATGGGTCAGCCTGAATAGTGAATAATTCTAGATTAGCCGGAATAACATCTTCGACCACATCATCAGTTACCATCTAGTGAGATAGTGGTCAAAGGCAAATCGAACAGCAATAAAAAAACTGAAATATTTGCTATAAATAGAACTCATAAAAGGACGAATTTCAAGTGTGAGATTTCCTGATGACCTTAAAGTGTATGAAGAACAGTGAAGGAAAGCAAAACTTTCCTTGAAATAGCGCGGGGATGTAGGATTGAACAATATGTTGTAAAGGAGACTAAGAATATGAGTATTCCGGCGAAAGCGTATTTTCAGCCAATTGAGCTTAGAACTGAGAGACGTGATCATATTTTCTTAACCCATGTTTTTCTTATTATTGGTCCGTCACCAAGCACGGCGCCCACCTCTTCTACTTGAGGGTGGTAGCTAGCCAGGCGGGCATTCCCAAAATGCCCTTCTACCATGCGTTGAAGCTCAAGCCGGCGGCGGGGATGCACTGCAGTCCATAACTATAACCGCTCGGCTATCATTGCTTCAAATATATATATATACTAGTTATTCGGGCAGTGTGCGGGCCGCATGCGGCCCGCATCTATCTTGAGTCAGTAGGAAATGTCATAAAAGCACGTTATACATTAAAAAAAAGGAACGTCCAAAACTCCAATAGAAGTATGAAATCCCATATAAACTCTCAATACAATAAAGAACCATACTGTAGCCACTAAAGCCGATTTACCCTACTGCCATAAAAAGGTGGTACGGGCAGAATGGGACCAAGGTTCTGAGTCACTTTTGTAAAGGAACCCCACTCGTAGGTACTTTGGTTACCGCGGGCAGTTGCCAGGGAGACCAGTCGGAGACGTGGAAAAAACTCTCAAGTCGGAGCTCAGCCTTCAGCTTCGCAAGTTACTATTACGGCTCGGCCTGCGGCCTCGCCTAGCGCTCGCCCTACGGGCTCGCGCGTCATACGCTCGGCCTTCGGCCTGGCGGACCGAAAGTTCGGCCTTCGGCCTCACCAGGAGCTCGCCCTCCGGGCTCGCTACTTCACTAATGTAGGACAGTAACTCCAAATTCAGTCAAAAATCCCACAAAAACTCCTAATACAGTCGAAGATATACGGTAAAACACTCCAAATGCAGTATAAAGAATGATAGGAGCACGTGGTACACATCCAAAATGTCGGATTTCAAGACATCCACCATACAAACTGCTCCGCCCCTACTGAAGCTTCAGTAGGTTTTGAAATCCGCCATTTTGGATTTTTGACAGGTGTCGTTCGACTGCTCTCCCAATTCCCTATGACATTTGTTCAAACACCCCCTACCTATCTCTTACCGTTTTAGAGATATGTCATCCATCTTTACTTGGCAGGCGTCATTTTTATGATTTTCGATTTTTCTCATACTCACTAAAACACCCCGAACATTTTTGCCATACATCACTTGCTTCCTACTCGTCTCCTTCTAGGAGAACATTTATCGAGCTTTATATATTATGATTATGATGATGATGATAATATATTTATATGAACCTAATACAACAATTTTGAAGAAGCTCAAGTTTAACTGTTCCTCCGTGAGATCTAGATACCGGGCATCAGTGTAGTCAAGAATAGGGTAGTTGACTTGTTTTTTTAAAGTATGTTAAATTATTTAGGACACTGAAATATACACCTAGCCTTTTTAATATTTTTTAGGAGGCCCCAAATACTAGAAATCCATCTTTTTATTTCAACTTTTAAAATTGGCGCTAAAACATCATTCAATGGCGGCCTGTATGCTTATGACGTCACAAGTACAAAAACAAATAGTGCTGAAATGTAATACGTTTTGCTTGCTTGTTGTAATGTCGCGCGTAATCGATTTTCGAATCGATTATACAGGTTGTGCGGCTGAACGTGTACCATAGTGTAGGGGTGTATGTAGACTCATTAAAACAATCACAGAACAATTAATTAAAGTTATTGTATTACTATGAGTAATGATTGCAAAATGTTTCCATAGATTCTTGTTCCGAGTTTGGGTTTTATTATCTATGCTGATCTTTGATCAAATCTCACGGCGAAATATGATCAAAGATAAGTGATTCAAATGTACGTATTACACTATTAAATATATGGGATCCAATGGATTTGATAGTGTAATATCATAATAATATCATATCACTATCGTTTTACTACTTAGGCCCCCCTAAGTAGTAAAACGATAGTGATGCGACATTTTGTGGATTGCTTGCTATTAGCAATTACTAATGTGAACTGTCACTGTCAAAACCTTTGGAAGCAAACTCTCCAATTACTATTACCTATTCCGTGGCTTTGTTTTTGTCCTTATGACATCATTTCCGCCTTTACTTCCGTTTGAGATCACGTGACTTAAAGAAAATTTAAACACATTCTGTTTATTCAAAATAAAGGTAATCCAATGCAGAATAAATAATTTGTTAATTTCATCGAGTTATGTGCTCCAACTACTATCATATTAACGTTACATTGTATTTTATTTTAGACTGTGTCAACTACCCTATTGGAAGTAAAAGAGATTGAGCTAATGCAATTTTGAAACAGTGATGGCTCAGTGGCATTGGCTATGGACTGCCGCGCAGCAGGTCCATGGTTCGAATTCGGCTGCGGGCTTGAGCTTCACCGTATGGTTAAAGCCCGCCTGGCTAGCGACCACCCTCAAGTAGAAAATAATCGCCAAGCACCTAACGGTGTGTTCCGGCAGCTGTTCCTGAGAGCCAGTAATTCACTAACACTTTCGACCACATCATCACTTACCATCAGGTGAGATTGTGGTCAAAGGCATACCTATCTAGAATAAAAAAAAACAGTGGCTGTTGAAAAAAAGTACGCAAAAAAAAGATTTTACTTCGGCGAATAGCTTGTGACTGGTCATTCGTAACTGTGGATCCCACCTCATATAGGTATTAGTTATATAATTTTTTTAATATTGTTAGGTTTGCAATAACGCCTGCTATGAGGATTACATTACAAAATCACAAATATATGATAGGAAAAAATTTATAAATATTTAATAATAATCCCGCACATGACTTAAATTTTTCCTATCATATATTTGTGATTTTGTAATATATAATTAATATTACTAAATATTTTGTTTTACAAAAAAAAATTATTGCCGATATTGCACAACGTCTGAGGGAGAAAGGAAGGGACCCCCGCGCTGGGTGGTTTTTGACCCAGCAAATTTCTATTAGCATCCAGCGCGGTAACGCTGCAGCCATAAGGGGCACGTTCGGGCAGGGTGCATTGCGTGGGGGATTTTTTGACACATAATTTATTTTATAATTTAATGTTTATATTTGACCTATACTATATTATATATTTATATTAGTAATTAATATACCATCAGTGCCGATAGTGGCAGCGAGCGTTTCCCCGTAGATAGGCTGCCGCTGGCGCTGCCGCGCGAGGTGCGCCGCCTGCACGGCGCTCTTCGACATCATGTGCACTATGTACAGCGGGGCGTTGGCCTGCAATACAAATGTTATACCCAATCTCATACACAAACATAAACCTTTACCCGAAAATAACTTAAGGGTGAACTGGCCGGCCCATTCTCCATACAAACGTCTTAGAGTGATCATAATCATTTATTTCTCCATCTTCATGTGTACAATAGATCTTAATTAATTTAATATGTACTAACAACATGAAACCCTAGTGGGCACTCTAAATTTTATTGGACTCTGGGTAAGACAGAAGTTTTATAACTATAATCTTTGTTAAAATTAGTTCAAAAGAGACCGAAATTAAATATTTTTAGCTATGAGTCTTATATGTAAAAAAGTCTTGTAACGAGTAATAGAATTTTTTAATAAGATATCCTTTAAGACTGTCAAAAAAAGTTGAATCTTTTTCAATATCTTTTAGATGTTTCGGGATATGATTATATATTTTTATAGTCATGATATGGGTGCCGGAACTACACATTTTTAAGTTGTGATCACTTCCTTATTTGAGAATTTAGGTCCAAAATGCAGTTTCAAGTTAAAGTCTTTAATACCGATTGATCTCGTCATTTTCTAGACTTGTATGATGCCAAAATTTTAATAAAATAATTAACTAGAGAATTATGAGCCTTAAAACATTTTCATATAAAGTTTTGGAAGCTCATAACTTACAACTTAATTATCTATTTAAAATTTTGGCATCATACAAGCCTAGATAATGACGATATCAATCGGTATTATGCTTAAGTCTGGACCTAAAATCTCAAATAAGGGAGTGATCACCCTACGACGTTTGTATGGAGAAGTGAGCGGCCAATTCAACCTAAAAACAAGATTGCGCCCGTGGTTAGTAGATAATAGTTTTTACAGCATTACAGAATCTCTCAATATATAATGTTTTATTCAATAATAATTATTAGAATTCATTGGTATAATCTAGAATCCAGATGGAAGCTGGAGAATCCGAAAACTCGTGGTCATCCGAATAAAATTGGAGAGACCAAAGGTCACAGACTGCGTTGGCTTGGCCACCTGGAAAGAATGGGGGAGGATCGAGTGGTAAAAAAAGCTTATCTGAGGCAGAGAGTTGAAATACATAGAGTACATAGACATACATAGAGTAGATATACGATATCCGAATGCCACTGCTCTAAACCTATCTAGAATTTACCTATTTGGCATATACTTTGCACAGAGGATAAGCATTGCCATACAACGTGGCATTGCGGCCAGCATTTTGGGAACATTGCCTAATGGTAGCGGAATATTGGATTAGTTTTGTAGTAAGTTTAAGTTTTTTAGTTAAATATGTTAATTTTTAGTCCGAAATAAATACCTAACTACATACGTTATATCGTTTGATTGAAATTAAAACTGCAAGTTATATATATTTATGCAATAGTTTTTTAAAGCCCTTCATTTTGATTATCGTATTTGTTGGGTTAGGAAGAAAAAAACCTTTCACATTTTGGCGTCTACGATCCACCAGCTTGTTTTATACTACTTTTTCATGTACCTAGTGTCACTTGCGCTATCATAATGATATCAATTTTTTTTTATGCCATTTTTTACATATTTCTACTTGAGGGTGGTAGCTAGCCAGGCGGGCAATCGCAAAAAGCCCTTCCACCATGCGGTGAAGCTCAAGCCGGCCGTGGGGATCGAACGCGACTCATACAGTACTACGGCGCGGCAGTCCATAGCTATTACCTCTCGGCCATCATTGCTTCAAAACATTAAAATCGGTTAAGCCGTTTTTAAGTATATAGAAATAATAAAGTACAAAGAATAAAGAAACTCACAAACAAACATACATGAATCCTGAAAACATAACACTCCTTTTGTGGGCAGTCCTGTAAAAATGGCGCGTATTTTTCCCTTCGTCATCTTTACTACTCCCAGAGGAAGATCAAATCCCCTATGGATTTAACTATTGTAGCTCGACACCGTATAGGAGTACCATGATGAACTGTCAAAATGACACCATAGAAATCCCAGAAAGCGCGAGAATCATTATTACCTTTCGTTGAAGTATTTAAAGTAAGCAGACTTTACATTACCTGGTTAGCAATAACACAGGCTCTGTTGACTGCTTCGCCCTCGACCTCCTCATCACGCGATAGCTGGTGCCCTTCTGGACTTGTCACTCCCCTCGCGAGCAGTTTCTCTGTATTGCGGGCGATTATGTGACCGTTTTCTGCGTGCACCTGAAAATTAAACATGTTTAGCATTATTTTTTTATGCACATCCACACTTTTTGATTTTGAATCACCACCACGCCGTGTACGTTATATCAGCGCCGCCGATTTTCTTGACTGCAGCACGGATCTATTCGGGACCATTGCTCACGTGAATTTGTGTCGAGTCTCAAGAGTGTCAGATAAGCAGTGTGCAAGCATGAGTATATAGACTTGAAAAACACAGTAGCCATTGAATTTACTGGTCGAAAGGGACACAAAAGTAAAGTCTCAAAACGATAAGCGCAGTGTAAGTCTTTCCATATGATCGGCATGACTCCAATATATGACTCCTCTATATGACAAAAGTAATACAACCTCTTGAAAACGGAGCTTGCCAAGTCGTTTTGAACAGAGCAATTAGGTTATGCAACATCTGCTGCGGTCATTACATGGATGGGTGACCGCTAAAGGCTTAACTACTGAGCGCTTCCGTGCTTGGCATGTTAAGCAGTCGGTCCCGGTTGTTATCTTAGAATAGCAGTCGTTATAAGCATGTCGATATCGATACCATATAGATCACCCTGGGTAGAAAATCTGTCACCTAGCACCTAAGTGCGGGCTGGTAGCTGTCCTTGAGAACCTTGTAACTCTAGGTTAGCCTGAATAACATTGCCAGTGAAATTACAGGCATATGTGTGCCACGGAACTTCATAAAATTGGATTCTGCCATCCCTATTCTATCCAGGGATACCCAGAAGCGCCCCCGCTATATGGTGGATATTCCATTTACCCGAACGAAGCGATTTGCTACTTCGTTCATCATACGAACCGCCAGGGAATGGAACACCCTGCCTGAATGTGTGTTTCCGGTGTGTGAGTGAATAGGCAACTTCTGGTTAAGCACTCTCCATCATCCATCGCATCATTACTTAACATCAGGTGAGATAGTGGTTATTTGGCTCAAAGAATAACCATTGCAATTCAACTGGGCAATGCTGCCAGCATGCTGGGCACGCTGCCAACTGGTAGTGGACTGGAGCATTAGGGCTGCCTGTGAGGCTGTAATGACGTATAGGTTGTCTAAATCCTTTTAAAGTAGTAGCTGTAGTGTGTAGTTTGTAGTGTTGTATATATAGTTAGTTGTATTTTCATACTAAAGGCACACCGCAGGTAAAAAAAAATATAAAGATAGTGGTCAAGTGCTACCCAGTCAGGTATATAAAAATTCAAAAAAGTCTCAGGGTGATGGGCACATTTATAGGCAAAGGTTACCGCTTAACACAAGGTGGGCCTCGTGCTCGTTCCTTCACAATCCTATAAAAAAGTACCTGAGGCAACGCCCGTAGCTCCTTGCATGCCTCTATAGCGCAGTAGAGATCATAGTCATTCAGCATCCACGCGTCTTTGTACGCCATGAACATCTTGAAGGAGTTGACGCCGTACTGCTCAGACACGAGGGTTTCCATCTCCTTGCGGACTGAAGGTGACCACCAGGTCACGCCCACGTGGAGACCGTAGTCGCAGCATACCTGGAGTTCAAAGGATATATATGGCAATGAATACATTCAAGGGATACATTGCGGTAATCCATATTTATTAATAACATATATTTTAAGAAAACATTAAATTAATATTTTAATAAAACACTTAAAAATATATCTAGTGACAATTCCGCCTAATTTTCCTTTAAGCCGACGTGACGTCACAAACGCCACGCAGCCAAGCCGGATTTATATATATTATTCTCGACCGTGAGCTCGTAAAGTCGAGACCTCCTGAGGATACTTCGTGTACAAGCGAAACACATCCAAAATTCTTCCGGTTCGGCTGCGTGGCGTTTGTGAAGTTACGTCGGCCTAACAGGAAAATTAGGCGGAATTGTCACTAGATAAATTTTAAGTGTTTTATTAAAATATAAATCATAATGTTTTCTTAAAATATTTTAAAAATATATGTTATTATGAGTTATATGGCATTAAGGTAAACGCTATATCGATGGCAGCATTTTTTTTTTATCATTATTTGTTGCTAGTTCTTCAAAATAACTACAAATTGTACTTGATTGCTCACGTAAAGTCACGATATAAGTTAAGTATTTGGGAAAAGATTATTAATTATTTATTCATTTTATTTATTAATTTATTCATTCATAGTCTTGAGTGAGAGAATAGGTTACATATATTACAAGTAATACGTCTTAAAAATAGATTTGTCCGCTATCTCTGCTATAATAATAATAAATGCAATGGCTTTTAGGTTGTCTAAATGCTTTCGTTGTAGTAGCTGTAGTGTTGTATGCAGTAAGTAGTGTTTTGTTGATAAAGTCATACCACCGGTAAAAATATAAATAAGTATATCAATATATATTTTAATGTTTTTATTTTTGCAATAACGAATGCTATGCCGATAACATATACAGAATCACATAATTACGAGAAGAAAATTTATAGTCATGGGCGGGATTCAAACCAGCACCACCCCTATAGCAGGGGCATGCTCTGACCGCTAAGTCAACATGACTAATGTAATGACTCATAACCTCTCATAACTCTGATTTGTCCTCTCGTTTTTAACTATCGTATGGGGATAGAGCGACATCTATACTTCTAATGTTGTACTACTAAAGGGACCAATTTGGCGTCTTGGCGATCGCAGTGTGAGATATCAGTTCCTCAGAAAGGGCTGCTGCCCACCTTCTGGTTACCATTAGTTGCATCTTACGAAACACAAGGGTAGGGATGGGGGATGACATTCTAGCCCGGGACCCCACGGGCAGGTTGGAAGTCTTTACCAATAAATCGTTAATTTTCTTGAACTTAGTCGGTTTTAAACAGTGGTGACTTTATTTCAGAGTAGGAAAATTTCAATTACACATTTACAATTATTTTTTTTTTGTCCCGGGCGGGAATCGAATTCTGTCCTCCGGTTTTGCGCTGGATGCCATGGAATAGGCATTGTGATATAATAGTCCGTTTGGCCATTAGGGTACTGTGTCAGACGGATTGTACATTGCTGAAAACAGCCTCCCCGTTAAGAGGAGGGGGTGTGTGGGGGTTTGCCATAATCCCCACACTTGGCAGGCGTCTTGGGAATCGCAGTTTAAGATATCAGTTTCTCAGAATAAGCTGCTTCTCACCTTCCGGTATGTTTTCCACCTTTAGTCGCCTCTTACGGTACCCACGAGTAGCAAATTAGTAATAGGGGGGTTGACATTCTAGCCCGGTACCCCACGGGACAGGTTTTTGATAAATCCTCACCTACCCCAATATCCTATAAATTGTAATGTTTTTTTATAAAGAAATAAAATAATGAGATAATACCTTGCCGTCAGCTTTTTCTCTCCAATTGTTATATGCTTCAATCAGAGATTGGCCTTTGTTTGGAAGCACGAAATCAACTGAAAAAGAAAATGGTCGGTATTAAAGACATTATTGCTTGCATTATTGCTCCTACAAACGTACAGCCATGAGATCACGATTCGGGAGTATTCTGCGTATATTTCCGCCTAACCGTGAGTGCCAGCCTTTCTCAGGATTCAGTTCCCAATCTAGGCTTGATCTTCAACTACGTCCTCTATGAACAACAGGTGAGATGGCCAAAAAACCAGACCAAAAGACCTCGCTATATTACTCTTCCTTATCGCAACAAACGGTGAAAATAAAAATGCTAATTTAGAAAATTTACACAGTGCTAGCACTAAAGTATTTTTTTATTTTCATGTACAAGAAATTTTAGATTCCTATGATTTTTTGAAATTGAAGACGTAACATGCATGATCTAAATCATAGCGACATATAATACCTACTATTCTTTTCTGTGATCTAAATATTTATCATTGAAATTGACAGCTTTGCGGCTACAATTTCTTTATTTTTCAAGGTTAATAAGTTAAAAATATATCATTGAACTATATATACTAGACGCGACATCTCAAACGAGGATAGTCGACCAGTGTAAGTATGCCGCCTGGTATACTCTCCCCCACACGCAGCTGGACACTCATAGAGATTAGACGCGCTTTACTTTCGAAAATTGTCTATTATCAATGTGTATTTTGAATACACAATTTTCGAACGTAAAGCACGTGTAATCTCTACGAGTGCCCAGTAGCGAGTGGGTGAGAAGATGCCGGCCGGCTTTTGCACTGTACAACCATCTTCGTTTGAGATGTCGCGTATAGTATATATAGGTCAATGAAATATATATATGTATATTATATGTTCTCTACTTAATGAGCTCTAGAATGTTTTTTTTTTTAATATTGGAGTCCTACTTACGAATAATGCCACTGTCTTCAGCAGTCTTCGCTCTTATTATCTCCAAGTTGAACTCGGTGTGGGGATCGAAACCCAACTCCCTGGGATGTAGTTGGTTATAAAATATTGGATACTTACTGACAGTGGTGGTCCCTCCTGCGATGGCAGCCCTGGTGCCCTTATAAAAGTCATCAGCAGATCTTGCTCCCATCATCTCCAGCTCGAAATGGGTGTGGGGATCGATACCACCAGGCATCACCAGCTTGCCTGTGGCATCAATGGTTCTGGTACCTCCCGGGATGATCAGGTTGCGACCCACTTGTCTGGAAAAATAGAATATTAAAAGTTATACACACATTTCTAAATTACGAAGTTATAGTTGGAAACGCTCGTAGCGAAGTTTGCTTAGCCGTTCTTAACCGATCATCTAAGTTAAACAACGTCCACCGCGGTCATGAGTTGGATGCATGACCGCTAGTGGCATTACTACTGAGTGCTTCCGTGTTTCGTCGGTCCCAGTTGTTGTCTATGGATGGCAGTCGTTACAGCATGGTGGTAGGGCATTTTGCAAATGCCCGCCTTGCTAGCTACTAGGTAGAAAATCTGTCGCCTAGCACCTAACAGTAGTAGTTAGGGATTCGACGGTTCTGGCTCATCCAAAAAAAAGTTCTAACTCACACCCCTAAAGTCGAGTCATGGCAATGTCGCCAACTAAAAAAAAAAAAAAAAAAAAAAAAAAAAGTTTGGTGTCTTTTTAGGGGTTTTCGGGGGCGCCTGATCGATTGCTGCTATCCGTTTTTTGATATCTCTTCAGGTTCGCGAGTTAGGTTTTTTAACTGTAACGCTGTAGTACAGATAATTAGCTAATTAATGACTCTGCGATTCAACTCCAGCTTACTCTGCATTGTTCATGTTACGTGTTGATAAGACTCATTAACGATAGACTCATTAACGATTACGGGGAGTGGCTCAATAACAACAACAACTTTCTTTACATAAGCTTTATTTAAAATGATATCGAAACATATCGTGTAATAATATATCATTCATGATTGTATCATTTCTTTCAAACAAACTGGTAAAATCTAACATGCTTCTGCCCTGGAACTTGTAGAACAAATACACCAAACAGTACTCGCCACATAGTGAAGTCCAATCATTTTGGATTCGCCTGTCATTGAAATCCTACATCCTACAATAACCTAATTCGTCCTGCTTCACCTCCTAGAAACCAAACAATGACCGCCAGGCCTACTACTCACGACGATGTTTTGAAACATTCTAAAGCTGGTGATAAACGACGCGGGCTAGCGCGAGTCGGGCAACAGACGACGCATCGTCCGCCATACCATTGTTGCTAATTACCAACTTCGACAGTGGGTGTTCAAACAAAACACATTTCTGACTCACACAGCTTTATTTTCTTTAAAATACGTACAGAATAATTTGTATAAAAATATATCATTATTCACCTTATTGCTACCAAATAATCTTATAAAGTCCCTCATCGTATTTCCATAGAACTTGTAATACAGATATGTTACACAATATTCCCCACAAACTGAGGTAAAATCATGTTGTAATCTATACCTATTGAAATCCCATTGCTTTGAATTCCTATTCAAGAAATCTTTATGATAACCTGTAGGTGGTCGACCATATGAATCAAAATACTGGCCAAAGCCATTTCTATCTATATGGACAGCTACCCAGTGTGATCCTGGTCGACTATCGGGGTCCAAATTGCTTATTAGGTACACTGGAACTTTCACATGTAATGGTAGCCTGTTTGCTGCATAAACGTTCTTTTGTAAAGTAGGATGTATGGTGTGTAAATATTTTTGAATCTCTATTGTGTTCATATTAAATCTTTATCGTAAGCTGTGTTAAGTTCAATCTTCGAGACAAGAATGTGGAACTAAATAAACTGGACTTCTTTATAAAGTGTGGGAAAATAAAAAGATTTAATATTATGTTCATGTATTTATCCACCAACCAAGATGATGGCATTGGATCAAATTTCATGATAAAAATGGAAATTTTTGATATGAATAAGATAAATAAAATTGCACCTACAGAACACTGGAAACATGCAACATATCGATTAAAATATTTCACAAATGAATGCAATACAAATTATGAAACAGTAAAAAAAGTAATATTTAACATAACGAAGGAAATAGCGACATCACCAACGTGTAAAAAGTATCATTTTAATAATTAATATTAAGTCTATTAATTTTATCTACTAATATTTAGTCATAGTAGTCCTCATTTACAAATTGTTATAATAAAATTAATACTTACTACATTATCTCTTTCAATTTGGTAATAACTTACTCATTGTAAAATTTCGGGAAGATATAATTAGGATGTAAAATTTTGTATAATAGAATTTCGGGGAACAATAGCTAATTAGTCATTACTTAGTGTAAATAATAGGATCCTTGTACCTGTTCTTACTATAAATGGTTCATGCAAACATACTTCTCACATCAGTTGGGCTTTGAGTCGGTTACTGTGAACCAATCTTCGATAAAAATGGAAAGTACAAGTGTGAACTGTGTTAGTGTCTTTTTTAATACGGATCTCGATGATGAAATCTGTCAAAAACATGAAAATTGTATGATGCTGGAAGACGAATACGATGAATCTTTATACCAGGAATGCACTCTTTTGGAAGCAAAATTAAAGTAAGTTATATACATCTGATTGCTTTTTACTATTTTATTTTATATTAGATTTATATCTTAACACTTTTTCCTTGTTACAGGGAACATTGTATTGGGTTTGAAGATGATTACGACGAAGATTTGTACAAAGAATGCGTCCTTGTTGAAGATAAAATAAAGTAAGTGGTATACTTCAATCCTCTTACATTTTGCTAATTTTAAAATGAATTTGTGTCTTAACGTTTTTAATTTGTTACAGTCAACAAGTGGGAGGATCGTTAAAGAGAGTGAATGACTCTGAAAATGCTGACATCAATGTAAAACGAGCACGTTACGAAGATGGATCATCCACCCCATCGGCAGGATCTAGCAACACCAACGAATCGACAGCTAACAATGAAAATGAAGACAAGGATAAGGTGAATTGTTGTACATGTCATGTTCTAGTTAGTAGAAGGTACTTTGCGAATCATTTAAAAAGCAACCTCCATAAAAGTAAACTTGAAAAATTACACAAGTCCTTAAAAAATGTATCTGTTGTTGAATCAGCTTTTGGTCAAAGAATAATTTCTTATAGGATTCATAGAAAAAAAGATCAACCTACAAATAGTTTTGAAACACCTGAATTATTTTTAAATTCTATTAAAAATGAAATTTTGTTTTTAATTGATGAATCTATCCAACAGCATACAGTTTTCAAAGTGAACTTTGTTCTGCATGCTGATTTTATACAACAAACGAAAGAAGACTCATTTCAAACATTTGATTTTCAAACATATAATTACATTGTTTTTCGTGGGGATGATTTAAAAATTCTATTTTCATCTTTATGTAACACGTTGACTGATAAAATCTGCTCTTTTGAGAAAAAAGACAGTGGCTGGAGTCTTAGGGATCTAAAAGCATTAGATATGAATATTAATAAATTTAATCCTCTACGTGGTACTTCATATATTGAGTTACCGAAGGATATTAGGACTAAAAATGCTATAATTAATGTAAAAAATGCAGACAATTTATGTTTTAAATGGGCATTGCTTTCAGCTTTGTACCCCGTAACCAAAAATTCAGATCGAGTGTCATCCTACACCATGCATTCAAATAAATTAAAATTCGATGGAATTCGTTTTCCTGTAAAGTTAACTGATATATTTCAAGTTGAAAAACTTAACAATATTAGCATCAATGTATTTGGTTTAGAATTAAACAAAGATAGAAAATGTCATAGCGTTGTCGGTCCGTTGTATTTAACAAAATCACGCAAAGATGTTCACGTTAATTTATTACTGATTTCAAACGGAACGAATAATCATTACTGCTACATCAAAAACATGTCGCGTCTTGTTAGTAAACAAATTAATAATCATGAACATGCAGTTCATATATGTGATGGATGTTTACTACATTTTACAACAAAACAACGATTGATTGATCATCAACAACATGACTGCGCTCACATTGCAACACAATTACCTAATGGTGACATGACCACAAAGGATTGGTTTGGTAAACCAGTATCAAATGATAAATTGAAATTCAATAAATATAATAAAAAGTTTAAAATACCGTTTGTTATATATGCTGATTTTGAAGCTTTTCTAAACCCAATCAAATCATGTTTTAACGATCCATCAAAACCATATACAAGTAATATTCATGAACATGAACCTTATAGTTTTGGTTACTACATTAAATGTTCATATGATGATTCGTTATCCAAATATGAGACTTATAGTGGAAAAAATTGTGCACAAGTATTCATGAACCGTTTGCATGAAGATTTGAAAAAGATATGTAGAAAAAATTGTTTTCAAATTTGCCCTAAACCTTTGTCAACTAAAGAAGAAAATGAAGTTTCAATTGCAACAGTATGTCATATATGTGAAAGTAATTTAAATGGTGAAAACACTATTGATTATGATTGGCAGACTGGTAATTTTCGGGGTGTTGCACACGAAGTATGTGTTACAAAGTTTCGACCACCACATTATATCCCAGTTTTCCTACACAATCTAAGTAATTACGATGTCCATTTTATCGTTCATGCATTAAATTTTGTTGAAGGTGAAATTGATGTTATTCCTCAAACTAAGGAAAAATATATTTCTTTTTCGAAAACTATGAATATAAACAATCAAAAAATTTACTTAAGATTTGTAGATTCATTCAAATTTTTACCATGCAGTCTCGATCAGTTAACCAAAAACTTATGCAATGAACAATTTAATACTTTAAGACAAAATTTCCCCAAAAATGAAGATTTTAAACGTCTTAGAAAGAAAGGTATATACCCATATGAGTTCATGACTTCTGAAGAATGTTTGAAAAAAACAACACTTCCTAGCCAAAATCAGTTTTATAGTTCACTTACCAATTCAGATGTATCGGATGATGATTACAACCATGCTAAAGATGTTTGGCAACATTTTCACTGTTGTAATATGTTAGATTATTCTAATCTGTATCTCAAAACCGATGTTTTATTGCTAACGGATATTTTTGAAAGCTTTAGGACTTTATGTTTAAAAACATACAGTTTGGATCCTGCTCATTACTATACAGCCCCGGGGTTAAGTTGGGATGCTATGTTAAAATACACCCAAATAGAGTTAGAACTTTTGACTGATTATGAAAAAGTAGCTTTTATTAAGGCTGGTATTCGAGGAGGTGTGTCACAATGTAGTAATCGTCATGCAAAAGCTAATAATGAGTACATGGAAGATTACGATAGGGATAAGCAAAAATCATACTTGACTTATTTCGACGCTAATAATCTTTATGGTTGGGCTATGTCTCAATATCTTCCAGTTGGTAGTTTTGAATGGGTAAACGTTGATACAAATTACAATGTATCAGAAAAATCTGAATATGGTTTTATATTAGAAGTTGATTTGGTGTACCCCGTTGAACTGCATGATTTGCATTCAGATTTGCCTCTTTGTCCTGAAAACATCAAAATTGGAAATTCTAAAGAAAAAAAGTTAGTCCCTAACCTAAATAATAAAACTAAGTATAAAATCCACTATAGAAATTTGAAACAATGCATTGAAATGGGTATGAAATTAACAAAGGTTCATAGAATTTTGAAATTCAAACAACATCCTTGGTTAAAAGCTTACATTGATTTAAACACAACTTTACGAACATCTGCGAAATCTGATTTTGAAAAAGATTTTTACAAATTGATGAATAATTCTGTTTTTGGAAAGACAATGGAAAATATTGAGAAGAGGGTGAATGTTAAACTATTAACACACTGGGAAAATCGTGGTAAAGTACTTGGTATACAAGACTTAGTTGCGAAACCTGAATTTCAAAATTCAGTAATATTTGGAGAGAATTTAGTTGCGGTTCAGTTACGAAAAACGAAACTGTTTCATAATAAACCAATATACTTAGGTTTTTGCATTCTGGATATTTCAAAAACTTTAATGTATGACTTTCATTATAACTATATGCTTAAAAAGTTTTACAATAACATAAAATTACTATATACTGATACTGATAGTTTGATATATCACGTTTTTACCAATAATTTTTATGAGGATATTAAACCAGATTTGTCTTCTAAGTTTGATACATCAGATTACCCAGAAGACAACATATTTGGCTATCCAAGAATAAATAAAAAAAAGTTAGGGTTTTTCAAAGATGAAAATAATGGAAAAATATTTCGAGAATTCGTTGGGTTAAGATCTAAAATGTATGCGTTAGATGTTGATAGTAAATTTATTGCAAAAGCAAAAGGTGTAAAGAAATGTGTTACAAAAAATTTGAAAATCGAAAATTACAAATCATGTCTATTCAACAAAAATATTCAATATAGTACTATGATTCTTTTCAAATCATTGAAGCATAGAATATTTACTCAACAAGTAAACAAAATATGTTTGTCTTATAATGATACCAAACGTCACATTTTACCAAATGATGTTGACACATTAGCTTGGGGTCATTATAGAATAAAATAAACTATCAATGTTGTAAATTTTACTGTGTAAGATTGTAATTTTAATAAATCTGTATTATGAATAGTAAAATATCAGTTAATTGAATTGTAAAGTCTAGTTAAATTTTTTTAGGCTAGTTTATGTATAGTGAATGTAATGTAAATATTAGTTTGTCTTATTGTACTTTACCATGTAAAGTTTAACATAATAATTGTGTGTTTCATACTAGCTATTAAGTATTTTGTTTGTTCTATTTAAAAAAAAAAAAAAATAAAAAAAATATATAAATACTTTATATTCAACCATGTTGCCTCATTATTTTCACAAACCCCTTACAATCAACACTTAAATTACAATGTTTCATTTTAGTCATCCGTTTACTGCAATTGTGGCTGGTCCAAGCGGATGTGGGAAATCTAATTTTGTTACAAACTTTATAAAGTATGTTAAAGAAATTTGTAGTGCTGATTTCGTTCAAATAACTTGGTGTTTTGATGAAATGCAGCCATTATATAGTCTCAAAAATGTAAGTTATTGTCAAGGAATACCAGATCTCAGTATGTTTGATGGAAAGGAGGCTCAACTTTTGATAATTGATGATCTCATGAGGGAATCAGATGGACGCATTGTCGATATATTTACGAAAGGCAGCCATCATAGAAACTTGAGTGTTTTTTATATAACACAAAACTTATTTCATCAAGGTAAAGGTCAAAGAGACATATCTTTAAACTCTAGTTATATCATCTATTTCAAAAATCCTCGAGATAAAACCCAAATACGATATTTAGCACGACAAGTATCACCTGAAAATACAAAATTTATGGAAGAGTCATATAAAGATGCAACTAAAGATGCTCATGGATATTTGATGATAGATTTAAAGCAAGATACTAGTGATATGTGCCGTTTCAAAACAAAAATATTTCCATCAGATGGATATTGTACCGTTTATGTGCCAACCAAACTATTTAAATATGCGAAGAATCAACAAATATCTGTCATTCATAAATAATGCATCGGTCCCTAAAGACGCATAAAGATTTACTTAGTGCTCTCCATACACTTAAACCAAAATACCGAAAAGCACTTTTAAAATCGTGTGATGAAGAAGAAATTAATTGCATTTGTGAATGCATTCATAACGTTTTAAAGGGAATAATACCTCTAGAGGAAACGACTAAGAAAAAGTTGAAAAAGTATAAAGAATTACTTCGCAAACTGGTACGTAAAAGTACAAACAAAGTTCGTAAGCACATAATAGTTCAAAAAGGAGGATCTTTTTTACCCATAATATTGGGTTCAATTCTGAGTAGATTAGTTGGTTCTCTTGATTGAAAAAAAAAAAAAAAATGGACCATGCTAAGAAAATGTTACTCATAGATCCAAGTGTAATTGAAAAAATTAATCAACATAATACGGTTGATAATCCCATGTCACGATTAGACACTGAAATGGAAAACATTTTGAAAAGTAATACGGAAGATAGAAAAAAGTGTATTCTATACCTGCAAACTTTGCAACGATACTTACATTTTACTGAAGAAGGTCGTCGACCAATTAAATTACCATTAGTTTCAAATATTGAAGTATCAGATTCTAATCTGAATAATAGTGGATATGATACAGTGGACAATAAAAACCATGAAGTCAATGCTCGAGATTCAGTTTCTGTTCAGGCATCAAACGAAGACGTGGAACAGGAAAATAATACAAGCTCTATTATAAAATCTCCTTACACTCCTAAACACATACTCAGCTTGGTACCTAAAACATATATAAAGAAGGGTGAGAGATTATTATTTTTGATATCTTCGAATAAAAATAAAATTCATTGGGATAATGATGGTACAATTACTGTAGACAAAGAAAAAATTCCTGGAAGTAACATTGTTGACTTGGTAAATGATTCTTTGAGACCACTCAAAAGAAGTGATCCAATAGGATGGGAAAAATTTGCAACAGCATTGAAAGATATTAAAATACCACTGATTTACATTGGAAATCCAAAAAGAGCTGACTATATAAAAAAGCTTCAGGTTAACGAATTTAAAGAATATACACCACAGGAAGAGGTGTTTTCAACACCAGTTACTAAAACATCTAAACGGAGGATAGATTGGGAAAAATGGAGTCCTTATTAGAAATAAATAATGTCTACTATAACCCCTCACACCCCGCTGGGTATGCTAGTATTGATAAGTTAGCTAAAGCTATGAAAGGTAAAATGAATAGAGAAGATGTTAAAAGATGGTTGCAATCACAAGAAACATATACATTACATAAACCGGTTCACAGAAAATTTCCACGAAACAAATATGTCTTATCTAATGTTAATGAACTTTGGCAGGCTGACTTGAGTGATATGAGAACTTATTCAAAATATAACGGAGGGTTTAATTACATTCTTTGTGTTATTGATGTTTTTAGCAAATATGCATATGCCCGATCAATGAAAAATAAAAATTCTGAAACGATTAAAACTTGTTTTGAAAGTATATTTCAAGAAGCTGATATAACCCCAACTCATATACAATCTGACAAAGGAACCGAATTTGTTTCAAAAGATGTTCAAAAATACTTTAAAACTAAAAATGTGAATTATTATACCACAAACAATCCTGATATTAAAGCTAGTATTGTGGAAAGATTCCAAAGGACACTCAAGATGAGGATGTGGCGGTATTTCACCCATAAAAATACGTATAAATATATTGATATTTTACAGGACTTAATATATGCTTATAACCATAGTTATCATACTAGTATTAAGATGTGTCCTTGTGATGTTAATTCAAATAACATTATGACTGTCTGGAATAACTTGTATGACAGAAATAAAGCTCAAAGGGTTACGAGTTCATCATTACCAAAATTTCGTATAGGAGACTATGTAAGAATAACGAAATATAAACATATATTTCAAAAAGGTTACGAGTCCAACTGGAGTGATGAAATATTTATGATAACTTCAATAATAGAACGATCTCCATTGGTTGTATACACGTTGGAAGATTTAAAACATGAAGCTATTGTTGGAACTTTTTATGAAAAGGAATTACAAAAAGTTTCGTACGACCCCACCTCAAATTTTAAAATAGATAAAATAATCAGTTCACGCTTTTTCGGTACCAGAAAGCAAGTGTTAGTGAAGTGGAAAGGTTATCCAGATAAATTTAATAGTTGGGTTTCAATTTCTGAATTAAAACAAATATGATGAGAGAAAGTTTTTATTTAACATTACTTAGTAATAGTTCAATGGAATATTTTCCAGACAATATGACTACAAGGTTTTCAACAAAATTACCAAAATCGATAAAGCTGGAGGGAGAATGGTCAGTTGGGGTTGTTGAATTTCAATATCCTTGCACTATGTTTACTGTACAAGACCATGAAAATATGATTTACATTACGAAATGGATGTTAATGCCGAATGAAGAAAAACCTTCGTTAGTTTATTATAAAACTCACATTCCGGCTACTAATTATGATAACATTAATCATATTTTAATAGCATTGAATAATATAAAGGAAAAAATCAAGTTTCGATATGATGAAATATCAATGTTTGTATCTGCTACAGTAATGGATGAATCAATTAGATCGCTGACATTAACCCCTAAGTTGGGTTTGCAACTCGGATTTGAACCAAATAGAAATCTTGTGGACAATGGTTTTGGCAAATGTCCAGCAAATTTGCATTTGGGGTTACCTTCTCAATTATTTGTTTACTGTGACATTATTGAACCTCAGATAGTAGGAGATGTTATGACACCTCTATTGAGAATCATACCATTAGATCCAGCGAAGTATATTTATGGTGCAAATAAAATGCATGTTTTCTCACCTCCTCACTACTTACCTGTTATGCGTAGAGAGTTTGATACCCTTGAAGTAGATATAAGATCTAGCACAGGTCATAAAATACCATTCCAGTTCGGGACAGTGTGTGTTAAGCTTCATTTCAGAAAATTATAATGTATTCTCGCGATAATATAACTTGTCCTTATGAACATTATTATTCACATCAAGCTGGTTCTGGAATTGGTGTGATTTATAAAGGGGCACCTTATCAACGTGGTCATGGCATCGGTAGCTTTTTAGGAGGATTGTTTCGATCTGTTTTACCATTACTTTCTAGTGGTGCTCGAGTAATAGGCAAGGAAGCTTTAAACGCTGGTGTTGGTCTTCTATCGGACATGGTTAGTGCTCGCCCCATGGAAGATTCCATTAAATCTAGACTAAAAGAAGCAAGTTCAAACTTAAAGAGGAAAGCAGATAATAAAATAGATAGATTAAATATGTCCGGATCAGGCTATATAACAAAGAGGAAGCGTCTATCTTCATTCATTCCACCAACAACTACCAAAGTGAAAGCTATCAAAAATCTAAAACCAATAATTTAAAAGATATATTTTCATAAAATAAAAAATGTCTTTTTTACATAGTCATTCTTGTGAGTGCATAAAATCAGAGTTGGATTTATTTGCTTTACCATCAACACAAACTAGCATAGAAAATGGGTTATGGATACACTACAAACCCATTTCATCTCTTGCTGACGATGGCCCCATAGAATTTCAAGTACCTGGGACAGGCGATGACTATATAGATTTATCTCATACATTGATACAAATAAAAGCTAAGATACTAAACCAGGACTCAACGAAAATAGCTGCATCAACCATTGTAGCACCAGTCAATAATTGGCTTCATTCACTCTTCAGTCAACTGGATGTTTATTTAAATCAGAAGCTTGTATCACCTCCAAACAATACCTATGCCTATCGTGCATACATGGAAACTTTGTTGAATTATGCCCCCACAGCAAAAGAATCTCATCTGACTTGTGGTCTTTGGTATGAAGATACAGCTGATAAGATGAATTCAACTGATGAAAAAAATGAAGGTTTTGTTAAAAGACAACAGCTGTCATCTGAAAGTAAAGAAATAGAAATGATCGGACATCTTCATGGTGATATATTTAATCAGGAAAAGTTTTTGATTAACGGTGTAGAAATGAGTGTCAAATTAGTTCGTTCCAGGGAAAACTTTAATCTTATGGCTTCTTCAGCTGACCTAAAATTTAAGGTATGCATTACAGATGCAACCCTTATAGTTCGTAGAGCACGAATCAATCCAACTGTATTACTAGCACATCAAAAAGTTTTAGCCTCTACAACAGCTAAATATCCTATAACTCGAGCTGAAGTCAAAGTTTTAACCATACCTTCAGGGGTTCAGGGCAAGACTCTTGACAATATTTTTCTAGGACAAGTTCCTAAAAGATGCATAATTGGATTTGTAAATAACGCAGCGTTTAATGGGAGTCTGACTAAAAATCCATTCAATTTTGAAAACTATGATTTGAATACATTTTGTTTATACATTGACGGTCAGCAAATACCTTCAAAAGCTTTGCAACCATCGTTTGAGAGCAATATTTTTACTGCAGCCTATCATACACTATTTTCAGGAACAGGTATTCATTTTCTTAACGAAGGTAATGGAATATCTAGGGAGCAATATGCAAAAGGGTACTGTTTGTTAGCGTTTGATCTAACAGCTGATCTCAGCTCAAATTCAAACACTCATTGGAATCTGATAAAACATGGTAGTGTTAGATTAGAAGTTAGGTTTGAGTCAACTCTTATTCAGACTATAAATTGTATAGTTTATGCAGAATTTGATAATGTTATAGAAATAGATAAGAATCGTAATGTTACCGTAGATTATAGTAGTTAGATGTACTTGTTGTATAGAATAAGTGATAATAATAAAATAAAAAACATGAACATAATATTAAATCTTTTTATTTTCCCACACTTTATAAAGAAGTCCAGTTTATTTAGTTCCACATTCTTGTCTCGAAGATTGAACTTAACACAGCTTACGATAAAGATTTAATATGAACACAATAGAGATTCAAAAATATTTACACACCATACATCCTACTTTACAAAAGAACGTTTATGCAGCAAACAGGCTACCATTACATGTGAAAGTTCCAGTGTACCTAATAAGCAATTTGGACCCCGATAGTCGACCAGGATCACACTGGGTAGCTGTCCATATAGATAGAAATGGCTTTGGCCAGTATTTTGATTCATATGGTCGACCACCTACAGGTTATCATAAAGATTTCTTGAATAGGAATTCAAAGCAATGGGATTTCAATAGGTATAGATTACAACATGATTTTACCTCAGTTTGTGGGGAATATTGTGTAACATATCTGTATTACAAGTTCTATGGAAATACGATGAGGGACTTTATAAGATTATTTGGTAGCAATAAGGTGAATAATGATATATTTTTATACAAATTATTCTGTACGTATTTTAAAGAAAATAAAGCTGTGTGAGTCAGAAATGTGTTTTGTTTGAACACCCACTGTCGAAGTTGGTAATTAGCAACAATGGTATGGCGGACGATGCGTCGTCTGTTGCCCGACTCGCGCTAGCCCGCGTCGTTTATCACCAGCTTTAGAATGTTTCAAAACATCGTCGTGAGTAGTAGGCCTGGCGGTCATTGTTTGGTTTCTAGGAGGTGAAGCAGGACGAATTAGGTTATTGTAGGATGTAGGATTTCAATGACAGGCGAATCCAAAATGATTGGACTTCACTATGTGGCGAGTACTGTTTGGTGTATTTGTTCTACAAGTTCCAGGGCAGAAGCATGTTAGATTTTACCAGTTTGTTTGAAAGAAATGATACAATCATGAATGATATATTATTACACGATATGTTTCGATATCATTTTAAATAAAGCTTATGTAAAGAAAGTTGTTGTTGTTATTGAGCCACTCCCCGTAATCGTTAATGAGTCTATCGTTAATGAGTCTTATCAACACGTAACATGAACAATGCAGAGTAAGCTGGAGTTGAATCGCAGAGTCATTAATTAGCTAATTATCTGTACTACAGCGTTACAGTTAAAAAACCTAACTCGCGAACCTGAAGAGATATCAAAAAACGGATAGCAGCAATCGATCAGGCGCCCCCGAAAACCCCTAAAAAGACACCAAACTTTTTTTTTTTTTTTTTTTTTTTTTTTTTAGTTGGCGACATTGCCATGACTCGACTTTAGGGGTGTGAGTTAGAACTTTTTTTTGGATGAGCCAGAACCGTCGAATCCCTAACTACTCCTAACCTTGTGTTCCGGCAGCTGTCCTTGAGAATCAGTAATTCTAGATTAGCCTGAACAACATCTTCGACCACATCATCACTTAATATCAGGTGAGATAATGGTCAAATGTTAGCCTATAAGCAATACAAATATAAAAATAAAACGTTTTGGTGTGCTTTATCCAGAAGACCAGATCTCGCGTGAAGGGGCGAGTTTTGGAGGATGAAGCCGTCAACAGAGCCATAGAACATCTGATCAACTAAAGAAGCGACATAGTAGCTTCTACTATGGAAGCGACACTCATGTATGTGTGCTCGTAAAACCTTTCTACTATGGTAAAACGCTCGCGGCTATGACTGTGTGAGTGTGAGACAGCGCGGGTGGTGCTCGGGCCGCGCGTTTTGTGAAGGGGCACCTCTAAATGCACCTGAAATTCAAGGAGTTCGCTCGCTTATTTCGCCAGGCTAGATGTCAAATAATAAAAAATACTTTCTTAAAACGATATAACTCGTGTTTCCATTTTTTAGAGTAGGGTACGGAACTGTAAATATTTAGAAATCGTTTCAATATAACTGAAGTGTTTAATAAGAAGTTAAATAAGGGATCCATTATGCATTTGGTTCTTTTTTTTGTCTTGGGTGATGATGAGATGCAGCGTTTAAATATGTGTAAAATGTGAAAATGTGAAAAATCGCCAGGTGGAGAAGTCTGCTATAGCAGAACATCTGCTAGAGACAGGACCTGATCACTGGATTGAGCTCCACGACCCCAAAGTCCTCTCAACGGAACGTCACTACCACTCCAGACTAGTACGAGAAGCTATTGAGATAAAGAAATATCGTAATTTCAATAGAGAGGATGGTTTTAAGTTAGCTGCATCCTGGAATCCAGTGCTAAGGAAATGCACCAAACGCGTTTTACCTTCCTTAAGACCTGTGGATGTTGTCAGTGTTGTGTGTCGAGACGATACATTTTTAAGTCAAATGCGGGTAGTTGGAGAAAATACCCGCCTTTTAAGACGTTGACACCCGCCTCTTCAGTCCGCTCGTGACCACGACCGAAACGTCGAGGTAAATAAATAAATTTATAAATGTTTTTATAGCGATTAAGTCCCGTTAAATACTTATAAATATGTGTTCAAGTCGCGAAAGTCTTAAAGTTACTAAATTTTACATAGTTATGAGTTGTGATTTTTTCATTATTTTTTAGTTTACTCTTTAAGAATATGATTCCAAAACAATTGAGGTCAAACACAATTTTGAAAAACGCACATTCCAAGTGAGGTGAACATAATAAATAACCCGTTGAAAATACTCAAAATACGCTTATTTATTATGTAATCATAAGCGGTACAGTCCTCTTCTTTTCTTGCAGCTTTGGGTTTGGAGTCTCGTAGTAAAAGACAATGCCTACTCCGAGCCAAGAGCGCTCGCCGCGGCAACACTGGACCGCGCCGCGCTCTTTTTGAATAGAGTTATGAATTTTTACATCGAAAAGTACTAAAATATAGGAATTATAAATTGCAGGCACAATAGACTTTTAACGTCAGGTGTGTTGTGCTTATTCCGTCACAAACGCATAAAAAAATAAAAACTAGAAAAATTACAGCAAAATAAACCATTCATCTCAAAATGTTTGTTAGGACTAGCAGAAGTCAACCCTAACAGGTTGTTAGCATTTTACCAACTTAAACCCTGTATAATATAATCGGTAAATTGTTTGTGCTATTTTCAATATTTAATCGTGCTTGCTTGCCTATACACAAAGGCAAAGAAATATCGGGTTGGAATGGATATTAAAATTTTCATTTAAAACCGAGCGAACCAATCAGGTTGATGATTTATTTTAGCGTTCGATATATAAAATTTTGTAGGTCATTCGTTTCGTATGTTTGTTAACGTTGGTCCGGGTGGTTGCTTTCGAAAGGCACTAAACTTTTCTGCATATTTTTGTAATTTTACACTTATTACGGTGTGGAAGAATAGTCATTGAATTTATTTTATGGTAAACAGTGAATAGATAATAAAGATCGTCTAACTATTGTACTTGCACGTAATACACGAAATCCAGAGTATATTATAGCTAATTGCTAGGCTTTCACCACTATCTCATCTGATGGTAAGCGATGTGGTCGAAGATGTTGTTCAGAATAACTAAGAATTACTGGCTCCGTTAGGTGCTTGGCAACACATTTCCTACTTGATATAGCTAGTCATGCGGACATTCGCAAAATGTCCTACCACCATGGAAGATTGTCACGATGTCGAATTGTTGTTGAATTGATTAATACATTTGTTATGAATAAACACATTTTTTCACTTTTTCGTATGTTCACATCTCTTCCAGACAACAT
Organism: Plagodis pulveraria; assembly: GCA_963890685.1. Lineage (NCBI taxonomy): Eukaryota > Metazoa > Arthropoda > Insecta > Lepidoptera > Geometridae > Plagodis > Plagodis pulveraria. The sequence continues at coordinate 7,922,255 of OY982975.1, forward strand.
CAGGTAGTTCAAGCGCGGTAAAACTGTTTAAAATTGGAATCCAATATTTCCAATTTTTATTTTAATCTTTAGGTCTATAGTGAAGAAGAATATTCTTCCTAAGAAACTTTATAATTTTATCCAAAAAAAAAATATTTTTTATTTATTGCTGATAGGCTAGCCTTTGACCACTATCTCACCTGATGGTAGAGTGGTGGGCTGAGGTGGTCGAAGATGTTGTTCACGCTAGCCTAGAATTACTGGCTCTCAAGGACAGCTGCCGGAAAACACCGTTAGGTGCTTGGCGACAGATTTTCTATTTTGAGGGTGGTAGCTAGCCAGGTGGGCATTCGCAAAATGCCCTACCATCATGCTGTAACGACTGCCATCGTAAGACAACAACCAGGACAGACGGCTTAACGTGCCCTCCGAAGCACGGAAGCGCTCAGTAGTATTGTCACTAGCGGTCAACCCATCCAACTCCTGACCGCGGCGGACGTTGCTTTTTTGATCATTTAAGAACAGCTAAGCAAACTTCACTACGAGCGCCTCAAAATTGTCCTGTATGTATATGTCCTTCAATAAAAGATATCCTTTGTTTTGTCTTCATTAAATTTAAATATGAAAAGATTATCTCTGCGGCCGGACTAGAGAGATAAGGTATGGAAGAAATTTGAATTTTTAATAATGTACCATTAAGAATAGATGTAGCAGACAACATCTAATAATATTATAAATGAAAATCTTGTATAAAACTCTGTATCAAATACTAATCTGTATATATAACATTAATTATGCAGTATCTGTTTAATAAATGGCAACGCTACCGGGCCTCAGGCCTGCCGGTATAATCGCCACTAACGCCGGTATATTCGTTAAGTTAAATATATCTTCATTAGAGATCGGTAGTTTAATAGGTGACAAACGGAAAATACCGCTTGCACACCCTTTCAAGACAAATCTTTGTTTCTTAAACACACAAAACAACATATTATTACTATTGTGCAAAACCGAGGTTATCCGAACTGCAAATGAAACGCTTGCGCGCGTTAAATTTACCTCTGGCGCCATCTAGTCAAATTTTAAGCACTGTTACAACACATTTAGACATGCTTCAATAGATGGCGTGGAAAGCGAATAACATGTGTGGTTAATAAAATTCATAATTTCTTTTCATTGTGTGCGTTGTATTTTTGTAACTAAGTCTCAACTAAATAAACCTAGATAGCTAAAATTATTATTGTGTATAGAAAACAAATAATGATATCAAAAGGAAAACCAAAGACGTAGACACATAAAATCGTTTTTGAGAAAAATAAAATCTTGTTTTCCGTTTTTTTTTCATTCGCGCAAGTTTCCTTGGGCGGGAGCGATTTCCCGCCCAAGGAAACTTGCGCGAGTATATAATTATTTTGTCCTAACTACTTCCTCGTGGGGTGCCGGGTTAGAATTGCACCTCCCCATATCCCGTGGGTGTCGTAAGAGGCGACATAGGGAAAAATACTGGAAGGCGGGCAGCAGCGCCTTCTAAAGAACTGCCATCTTACACTGCGATCCCCGAGCCGCCTGCCAAGCATGGGGATCATGACAAATACCCTCTTAATAGGTGAGGCTGTGTTCAACAGTGGACGAACTTTGATGTTACAGTACAGTACTTTTAAACTAATTAACTTATGAATCTGTAATTATTCTTGTGTATAGAAAACAAGTAAATACCGATATTAAAAGGAACTTAATTTGAAATACATAGAGCAATTCGGACCCCAGTCTCGGAGGAGACCACTTCAGCTTAGGGATATATTACCGTGAAAAAAAAAAACAGACTGGCAACAAAACAAATGAACTTCCCGCCAGAAGCGTCAACGTTTTGCTGCTAAGCTAAAAAAATACTAAAAAATTTAACCGCATTCAACACTCAAATGTTCTAGGTTAGCCTGAACAACATGTTCGACCACATCATCACTTACCATCAGGTGAGATAGTGGTCAAAGGCTAACCTATCAGGCATAAAAAAAAAAAAAAAAAAAAAGTCGGTACCATGATGATTCAAATGTACTTATCATCACAATATTGTGTGCATGGTACCGACTTCGACAAGTTATTTCACTCATTTGAGTGTTGAAGTCGGTCCCTCTCTACGGTAAAAAAAAATTCACCCTTTTTAGTGAACCTTGGTACTTGTGGGATCGATTGTCAATCACTGTCAATTACAAAATCATCAAGATAGGAAAATACTCTTCAGCTATTAGAGTTTAACTGAAAAACGGCTTGACCGATTTTGATGAAATTTTAATGGGACCAAACGGTAAGCAACGGCTTTATAATAAAAAAGATTAATCAAAATCGATTCACCCAGTAAAAAAAAACAGAGGTAACAAACATAAAAAAATTATAAAAAAACAGACGAATTGAGTACCTGCTCCTTTTTTGGAAATCGGCCAAGTTAAGCTAATTATCTCTTCAGTCTTTCGTATATCAGTCTACGCGTGGCACGGTCAATACAAATTGATCGAAAAGTCGAGGTTAGTCAAAATATAATTATTTTGATATTTATTCGTGCGTGAATAGACCCGTTTAGAATTTAGAAACATGAGCATGATGGCTCAGTGGCATTGGCTATTGAGAAAAAAACTTGATGGCAGTTATCAAAATTTTGTTAAAGATTGTCAAGCAACTTGTTAATATACGAGCATATAAAGTAACATGATTCTATGAATAACGATGGTTTTATTAAAAAATAAAACAAGCGCGCCTTTATACACGAAACAAGTATTTATAATCTATATCAAGGCTTCTTATTGTCACCATAAACTGTTGCTTTAACCATATTATAAAGAGCTTAGTAAGGTTAATAAAGTACTTTGCGAGTTATGATAATGTCACTTATTAAAATAATACAAGTCATAATATTCCGCTAATTAAGCACATAATTAATTTATATAACTTACTTGATTGATTTTATTATGTGTTTTTATTGCGTTGAACAAATGTTTAACAAATTTAAAAAACCGCATATTATTTTCTATGAATTTGCACGAATAATGTAATAAACCCGATTATTTTACAGAAAATGTACTTTTTTGTATATAAAAAGTTACGTGATTGAGTTTATAAAGTAAATTATGTTTTTAACGAAGTGCTTGATTCATTCATACAACTAACTTAATATAATTAATAATGTTTGTAATTGCATTCGAACATTTATATATTGAATATGAAAATGTGAGTATTTCATTTAATGATAATGTTTGAATATTGAAATAAAGATCATTATTCCATTATAACAAGCACGTTTTTGCATTAAAAAAGTTAATGGTTTAATCTTAGAAAGCAATTAATGTATTTATAAGTGACTATTTTTCAGCTGTTAAACGGGCCTGTTTTAAATGAAAAAGTATAATTATAATATTTGACAAAGAACGTGTTTAAAATGGGTTAGAACTGCACCCCATAGTCCCATATTTTCCTGGTGGAATTACACCATATTCCTCCACTAATATGACGAACTGGCTGATACAGATATGAATGAGATAAGAGATATGATATGAGATGTATGAAATACAGAACAATATATATATATATATATATATATATATATATTGTAATATATATATTTTTTTTTTTTCATATATATATATATATATATATATATATATATTATATATATATATTAGCTCTATTGTTTATTTAACAATAGAGCATACAGAAATAAAACAAAGGTAATAAAATGTTACAATATATTTATTTATAAGGGAGATCAATTACGAACAATATGCATATGTAACAAATATTTTGATTGAGCGGGAGTCACACGCGTAAGGTTTAGTGTAAGCTGATGATAACGAAGTCACGCTTGACAAGAAGCAGCCATTGTTACACTTTACATCGCGTATTCACAACATCCATTATTTACACTGGAGTATTCACTGCGTAATATATGAATTTATATTGTGACTTTTACCACAGAACAAATTAAATCACAAAAATATCAATTCAACTAAATTCAGTAAAATTGCTGCTCAAAGCAGCGCCAACTATCAGCAGATAAACAAGTCTCAACTTGTTGTCGTTTATGATTCGCGTGGCTGTGAATGTTGCCATTGTGCTCTACGCAAATGGTAAATGAAAGTATAAAAAATGTTACATGATTGAAATAGTAAATTATTATTTTGCAAGAAATTTCGTAAACGATATTTCAATAGGTCAACTTAATTATATGGCTAAATATTTAATTGTCTTAGATAAAAAAAAACACAATGTAAGAAAAATAGATCCACAAGTAGGATTCAAACTTATGGCCGACATGTATTACCAATCTGAGAACCAACAGACGGATTGCTCATGAGTTCGAATCGTGCTCGTGTTTTAAATGTTTCCATTCTAAGCTTTTTTTTTCATTATTTAGCTAATAATACAAATATAATATAATATTAGATATCTTTTATCGGTTTAATTCAAAAGTATAGATTAAAAACAATTTCAACAAAATTACGTTTTTGTTGAAGTACGTTGATAAAATGTTCCTATATGTCTTGCCATTTATTCTATACTCATAATATTTAAACTCGGGTTGGTACCAACAATGGTAATAGAATGCCTGTTTAATTTAACCTCATCGCTTGTTGTAAAATAAAATGTAAAACAAAATTGATCCAACATAAAAAATAATTTTCAAACATTTTTGACTTCCCAAGCCAAATGGTAATGTTCGTTCATCATGCAAAAGGGAATCGTACCTGTCTCTCGGTAATAAAGAAAAAAAAAGAAAAAAAACAGCATTTCTTACGGTCCGTTTAATTGAAATAAGAGATTTAATTCCCTGACTCTAAAAAAATAGTACGAGTATATTTTGATATTTGCTTAGCGTATGATAATGCATGGAATCATAGTAATTAAACAACTTTAAACGGTTTCAATCGCGTATATTTATCATTATTTTTGGTCCCGACGTTTCAAACACTTTGCAGTGATCTTGGTCACGGGGTGACTTGGAATCATGTTTAGAAATTTCACATTTAATATTAAAAGAAAGAAGAACACAAATACTTATTGATTTAAAATTGTAAAAAACCATTCTAATTACATTTCAAATACTGTGTGACAAACAGTGTACAAAGTGTGATAAACTGGCAACACTACAAGAAAGTTTCATCCCCACTACCCGAAAATAACAATTGACAGTAATGACGGTTACAATTTTACTTAATTGATCCAATTGCATATCTTTATTCATCCATACAAGTGCTCTGTTATTATTACAAAGACCTTTTCCAAATGTAATATGGTGTTAATTATTGTAAATGACGGCATTCATGGAATCTAATAACTCTTTTATTATTTGAATTAAGGACAAATGCTAACATTTAATACTTTTTCTTTACATTGATACATTTTCCATGTACGTATTGGTAAAACGACTTAATGTAAACAGTTAAGTGTCATTTTAAACAGAACCTTTAATCAAGTCTCTTTATTCAATAAAAGAAGGGAATGATCGGAATTACAATGTTTTAAAATTCAATAAAGTATTTTGTTACTATTGAAAATTGTTACTTTATTATGGTGTTTAATAATGTTAGCTTTATTATATAAACAATAGGCAATTTATTCTTTCGAATACCTTTTTGTACGATATGATAATAATTTTTTTAATCAAGCTAGATTTTAACTTTATAGACCAGGATTTTTTTCAGTGTATGGACTGCCGTGCCGCAGGTCCATGGTTCGAATCCCACCGCGGGCTTGAGCTTCACCGCATGGTGGAAGGGCATTATGTGAATGCCTGCCTGGCTAGCGACCACTCTCAAGTAGAAAATCTGTCACCAAGCACCTAACAGTGTGTTCCGGCTGCAGTCCTTGAGAGGCAGTGAAATTACAGGCACATGAGACTTAACAACTATGTCTCAAGGTATCGGGCGCAGTGCAATTCGTGACTTGTGACGAAATGCATCTGTTATAGGCAGAGGTTAGTCCGCTTAACATTAGGTGGTCCTCGTGCTTGATCCGTCATAATAATAATAATAATAATAATAATAAAAGCCTTTATTTCGGATAGTTAGTTCCTTACACTAAATTAAATCTATCTTCCACAACCATATCCGTTTGCCCTAATTTGGCATAGGCCTCCTCCAACTTTTTCCAGTCTTCTCTTTCTCTGGCTACTCTAGACCACATATTGCCCGCGACTGTTTTTATATCGTCTTCCCATCTTTTGTATTGTCTTCCTCTATTCCTCTTCATATGTGCGGGATACCAATTCATTATTGTTTTGCTCCATTTCTCTGACCCTCTCAGAGTATGCCCTGTCCATCGCCATTTGTTTTTCCTTATTGTGTGTGTGACATTCTCTATTTTCGTTGTTTTTCTAATGTATGTGTTTTGTATTTTGTCTGATTTTTTTTATGTCCAACATACTTCTCTCCATGGCTTTCTGGCATACTTCTAATTGTTGGTTGTGCGCTTTGGTTAGAGCCCATGTTTGGCAACCATAGGTTAATACGGGAAGAATACATGTGTTATAGAGTTTTCTTTTGATGGTTATACTCATATCCTTGTTTTTCATTTTGCATGGCAATGTTCGTAGTTCCTTAAAGTTGAAGGGTTGTAGTCATCTTCCCCCACGGTGACTAGCCGGATTGGGGTGCTTTTGTTCGTTTTTGTATTTTGTTTGTTTATGTTTAGTTTTGTTTTCCGGTTGTCGATGCTAATTAGTTTTTTGTCTCTGATAGTGATAGTGATGCTGATCTGATCCTGGTTACAAAATTATCTAGGTTAAATTTGTTAATTTTTTTCGGTGCAGATGTTGGTACTTGGCTCGGAGAGTTTTGGGGAGATTCTATGTGGTCTCTCTTTCTTTTTACAATGTTGTCTTCTTTTGGGTCTTTCACTATCAGCTTGTCTTTCCTTATATAGGCTATTTTGCCTTTTTGACGTTCTTGTAACATTTGCGGTGTCAGCTCTTTCCTCTTCTCTAAGGTTTCTTTTGAAAAATCTTCCTTGATATATATGCCTGAGCTAAGTTTATTCTTACTTTTGAAAATTAAATTTCTTTTCCATAATGTAGTAAAACTTACTAGTAGGGGACGCGATTTTTGGCTTTTTGGACCTAATCTGTAGGCGTTGTTTATTTCATTTGGTGGTATTGTTATTTTGATTTCTTTTTCAATCAACTTTATAATAAAGTCGATTATAGAGCCGCCTTTTTCAGCTTCGTCCACTCCAAAAAATATCAAATTAGCTTTTCTCTTCTCGTCCTCTAAAAAGTTTATTTTTTGTTTCATAGTTACAACTTGATTTTTCAAACATTTATTTTCCTCCAGCACAGCTGCTAATTTCTCATCCATGCTCTTCGAAACACTTTCCGTAACTGCTTTAGTTATTTCGATAGTTTGCAATGCCATTTGCTCTTTAATTTCGTGAAGTAGATGAACCATCGTGATTTGATTTGCCATGATTTGCGGGAGATTTCCTGGTGTGGCAACACTTATACCGTGGCAACTCAATGTGTGACGTATGTCAGCTAACAGCTGACAATTGGCGTTTGACAAGGTTGACGTTGACTTTCGCGTTGGATGACAATTGACTTTTGTGTTGTAATGTTGTCGGTACTCACTCGTTTACTAACTTCAGGCACCTTTTTCTAACCTCAAATTTATAGGGATCAATATTTACGGTGCAGAAATCTTCCAATAACTTCCTTTGCTTGTTATATTTGTAGTTGAATGACTGTGTTAACACCACTTTTGACGATTTTAACACTTTTGTGAACTTTTAACTTCAATTGCAGTGATTTAGATTTATATTGGCGGGAGCAACGACAATGTATGTTTACTGGTATGACACCGGAACCGGAATTTCTTGATCCGTCATAATAACATAAAAAAAATAAACTTTGTTCACGAAAGTTTAAAGAAAATTAATTATCTCTTGTTAGCCCTTTTACAGTCAACAAAGCGATTCAATTAATTCAATTGCGATGCTAACGCGTTATATGAGGGTTATGGAACAATTGGACCCTTAATTTTTTATATTGATGCGGGAACTAGCACAAATTTTGATGGATGGGAATGGAAGCACTCCAGCAAATCAGGAGCTAAACGTTTAATGATGATGAGATAAAATCCGTGGCTGAGTTAGTAAAGTAGGTGACATTATATGCAGCGCTCGTAGCGAAGTTTGTTTAGCCGTTCTGAACCTATCAGGAAAGTTAAGCAACGTCCGCCGCGTCCTGAGTTGGATGGGTGACCGCTAGTGACATTATTACTGAGCGCTTCCGTGCTTCGGGGGGCACGGAAGCGCTCAGTTCAAGTTGTTATAGCATGGTGGTAGGACATTTTGCGAATGTCCGCCTACCAAGTAGAAAATCTGTCGCCAAGCACCTAATGGTGTGTTCCGGCAGCTGTCCTTGAGAGCCAGTAATTCTAGGTTAGCCTGAACAATATCTTCAACCACATAAACACTTACCATGAGGTGAGATAGTGGTCAAAGGCCTATAAAGCATAAATTAAAAAAAAAATGAGGCTTGACTGGCGTCTTGGGGATCGCAGTTTAAGATATCAGTTCCTCAGAAGGCGCAAACTTCCGGTATTTTACCTTTAGTCGCCTCTTACGACACCCACGGGCATAGAACATATAATAATATGCCACGGGAAGAGATGGGGGTGACATTCTAGCCCGGCACACAACGGGCAAATAGAGTCAAGTGAACTGTATGTTCTCACATCTCACATTTCATGACAATTCATACCTAAATGAAAATAAAAATATTTATAAACAGCCAGTCACAGAATAATTGATCGAGCAGTAGCAGCCAGTATGGTGGCGCGGATGCCGTGCGCCGGCTCGTTACCGCATTAGCTGTTTCCGGCGCGTGCGCACACATTCGAATGTGCCTAGCGGAACGCGTCCGTGTTCTTAATTTGAAAATTTGAATGAGACACTTCGATAATCGTTTGCGCGTCAATGGACTTGATTGATGAATGAAGTGGTATTTATTCATTTACTTTGCTTTTTTAAACGCAAGACCACACAAAGTCAAAGTCGAAATCATTTATTCAATATTGTTAGGTTTGCAATAACGCCTGCTATGCGGATTACATTACAAAATCACAAATATACGATAGGATTTTTTTTATTAAATACAATTTTATTAAGGAAAATTTTTATAAAATATTATCCCGCACATGGCTTAAAATTTGTGATTTTGTAATCATTTATTCAGTTCAAGCGTCTACGAAGCTCTTATTCAATTACAAATTTTAATATTCTACATAAAAAACGAAATATTCTACAACGTGGCAACTAAAAATGTATGCTTTTCGCAATTTTTCCTTTATCTGCGCTGTAAGACGTTGCTTCAAGTACCAAATTTCAAGATTCTGAGTTCACGGGAAGTACCCTGTAGGTTTTGATTCCCTTGGGAGTGTCGAAAATTTGCTGCATAAACGGTTGTATCTTTTGATCTCGTTGTCTTAGAAGCTTGATTCTTTCACAGCTCCAAGGGACAGTAGACTTGAGTATTTGATATGAATTTCAGCTTGATATTTCCACTCGTTCTTGAGAAAAAGGGTCTTTGAAGTTATGGTTGAATAAAGACACTCACTCTGAAACATAAGTCTTTTTTAGGGCAGTCGTGTAAAAACGTAGGTTGCTACGACGTACGTACGTTTTTTTTTATGTCTGATAGTTTAACCTTTGACCACTATCTCACCTGATGGTAAGTGATGACGTGGTCGAAGATGTTGTTCAGGCTAACCTAGAAGTACTGGCTCTCAAAGACAGCTGCCGGAACACATCGTTAGGTGCTTGGCGACAGATTTTCTACTTGAGGGTGGTAGCTAGGCAGGCGGGCATTCGCAAAATGCCCACCATGCTATAACGACTGCCATCCTAACGACAACCGGGACCGACGGCTTAACATGGCCTCCGAAGCACGGAAACGCTCAGTAGTAATGTCACTAGCGGTCACCCATCAAACTCATGACCGCGGGCGACGTTGCTTAACTTTGCTGATCAGTTGAGAACAGCTAAGTAAACTTCGCTACGAGCGCTTCAAAATCAATAGATTTAGTAGGTTTATTACATAGGTACATTTAAAATTCACAGATATGAACAACCCTGCGTATCCAGTGAACTAGTGAAGGCATTGGAATCTCCCACGGGCCTTAAGTCAAACTATTTATCTGGTTTTACTAGGCCATTACTAAAATATTCCATTTCACCACAAAAAAAGATCATTCTTACAAAAAAAAAACTTTTGCTACCTGCGCGAAATGACTCGCGTGTTCTGTTTCTATGAAAACCAATTTGTCGATTAAACCAATGGCCTTTTTTTCTTCCCATAAACCAGTTTATTGGTCTCTTTCCTTTGATGTGATGTATTGGATCGTGTTTATTGTCTGAATCATCATCGTTAAAAACTAAAAGGGATTTATTTTTGTACTTTACGAGTTCGTTTTGTAACTTTTTTTAATTAACTTGAAATAAAAACTCATGGAAAAGATGGCGAAGTTTATAAAACATTCGGAATCATTAAATAAGCTCGTTTGTATCATTTATTTTTACGTAAGTATTTTGCTTTATTATTAGGTAAAAAAATTACTAATATACATCAAATGGTTTTCAAAAAAACATGGTTTTTCTGCATCACTTTTGAATACGCCGTTCTCTTACTAAACTTCTATATTTATCAAGTAGAAAATCTTTCGCCAAGCACCTAACGGTATGTTCCGGCAGCTTACCTTGAGAGCCAGTACTTCTAGGTTAGCCTGAACAACATCTTCGACCACATCATCACTTACCATCAGGTGAGATAGTGGTCAAATGCTAACATATCCGGCATAAAAAAAAAAAAAGAGCAAATAACAAAGCACTTTACCATATTAACGCCCTTGTTAGCTAGAAATAGATAGTACGAGAAAAACATGCCGTTGTATCTACGCCTTATCAAGTAGGATAAGGGTCGGAGGATGCAAGGAAGGCTATAATTAAAACATCAGAAACTTCTACTGAAGTTTACAGAAGCAACAATGCAATCACCGATATAGCTGACGGTACGATGTGTTTAATCACAAACGTTGCGTAACCGTTAAGCTTTGTAGACGATTACAAGCGGCAGCGAACGCGATGGCGGGGTAACGAACTTTTCTCTAACGTTGCAATAATACAAACACCGAGATATCGGACGTAATAATGTGTTTACTCACACTTGTGTTGCATAACCGGGTAAGGATATGTGGACGAGTACAAGCGGCAGCGAGCGCGATAGCGAGTAAGTTAAATTTCTACGACCTTGGAATAATGTAGTAGTCGTTTAAAGCAATGATGGCCCTGTGACAATGGGTATAGCCTGAACGTCACCGCATATAGGTAGGGAATTTTGGAAATGGTTAGATTGGTGGCTAAAATTATAAGGATAAGCTAAAAAATAAACTTAGATGACATCGTGGACATTAACAATAGTTAAATACTAGATAGGTAATAAAACAATACATTTGAGTCATCTGTAGGTAATTTATTGTTACCCTGAATACGTTTACAGACGATGTTTAGGGGTTGTTTAGCATCAAACGTTCGCAAACAACGCCAAAAATATACGTTCCGCCGGTTGATTCTATGGGCCCAGTTGCCCCGGTTCCAGGGTTCAGGAACCACAACGTCAAACTTACTTTCGGATGATGCTAAGTTATGTCCAGGATCGTACAGGGGTATTGTTTACAAATATAATTTAGGAGTATGGAGATAATTTTTTTTATATTAATTTGATAATTAGATTTACTCTTCTGTTCTAACACTAACATATTTTTTAAGATAGCTGTTATTTCGGTTTGTTTGGCCACCTCAAAAACTTTTTCATTTATTATTTTTCTCTTTTTTTAATTATTTATAATATAAATTGCTTACTGCACTTACAGTGTTCACCAATGCGTGCAGCCAACAACAAAACAGCAGCACAATTAGAATTTGAACACAATATAGTTGCTATTAACTCGCTAAAAAAAATGTGCACATATATTATAAAATTATATTATATAGAATTTTATTATACTAAAGAAAACGTCTATTTCAGCACCCTGAGCAAGCATGGCGTTGATCATTCAAGGGCGCCAAGCTTTTTACATTGCGATACGTGAAATGTTTGTATGATAATTAGGTTCCGCTCCGCTCTCTCATCTATTTCATCCATACCCTTATTGGGTAATATTTGCTGTATCTGAAGTTACACTACTCTGTGAAACAATGATTGCAGAATGTTGACGAGTTTTCATGTTGTTTGATATTACAAAATGTACGACTCTCGACATTTTATTATTTTGTACATGCTGACCCCATATTAGCCCTGTGGCAATACTTATGGATAATTACCTATTTTTATTTTTTTAGTTGAATAAGTATATAATTACTCAACGTGAGTATACAACAGTTAATTTATTATTATTGAATATTTTAAATCTTCAAGGAATATACTAGAAAATTAGAATAAATAAATATATTTATTTCCTTTCGTCAACATAATAATATATACATTTTTGTAGAAAATCTACTGTTTAATTATGCTATAAAATCGAATTGTTTAGATTTTCTCCATAATGTTCAATTCAAAATACACAATTGATAATACACAATTATCGAACGTAAAGCGCGTGTAATCTCTACGAGTGCCCAGCTGCATGTGTGGGAGAGTATGCCGGCCGGCATATCTGCACTGGTCGACGAATTTCGTTTGAGATGTCGCGTCTAGTATATATAGGTCAATGGTCCGAACTTACGAAGGAGCTGGGGAAAGTCATTATGCATATATATAGCTTTTATGACAGCGTTTGCAGTATTTCCATAAAACAGTTTAACTTTACAGGAAAGTTGTTAAACATCAATGATTCCTGTAAAGCATAATATTAGTAAGTACTTATTAGAAGCTCCACTATAAACTGTATAAGAACAACAACGTTTTATTGCTTAAATATACATTCCGATACAGTAATGGTAACCGAAGCTGGATTGAACCAAATTATTATATAAAAAATATTATGTATTGACGTAAAAATTGAGTAAAATTAAATACAACAGTGACATTGTGACGGAACGTGTATGTTATTGTGAAGGAAAAAGCACGAGGCCCACCTGATTTTAAGCGGATTAACCTCTGTCTATATGATTTCGTCATGTGACGAATTGCACTGCGCCCGTCACACTGAGACATACAGTTGTTAAGTCTCATGTGCCTGTAATTTTTTCTAGCTCTCGAGGACTGCAGCTACATACCTACACGCTGTTAGGTGCTTGGCGACAGAGCCGAAATAAAATACAGTTTGCGCCTTAGCATATGGGAAGCCGTCTAGAATTAATTGAGTAGAATAAAAATATTACTCTTTATTTTTTAACTATATTTTTTTTAATATAACATAACTAAACAAATTAAGAATATGATTAGTTTATCTTGTGCTTACTCCATTATGAGCCATATGAATGTTTTTTTTTTTATATTTAAATGTCGGCATTTACGGCGCTTTTATGAAGTTCAAAATCATCATCAACAGCAGGAAGACATCGAGAAAAAAATGCCTTCCTAAAAATGGTTTACCATAATCCCCACGCTGGCATCTTGAGGATCACAGTTTTTCAGAAGACACTGCTGGTCATCTTCAAATATTTCTCCCTACAACTCCCACAGAAAAATACGGGGTTCAATACCAGTTTGGCTTCCCATGCGTACCGTACTTAGTACTTACTTACAAATTACCGAGAAACATTGTGTATACTTACCCAACTTCATAGGTGAGCTAAATAGGTATCGTAGTGTAGGAAAAGATGGTTTTCCAACTAGTCATTTTAAAATATTTTACCCTTCTACTGCCACAGAAAAACAGTGGAGGGGGGGGTGTCAATGCTAGCTTGGCTTCCCAAGGGTAACGTATTTACTTACAAAATACCGAGAAACGTTGTGTATACTTACTTACCCAACTTCTTTCCTGACGTAAATGGGTATCGTAGTGTAAGATAAGATGGTTTTTCAGAAGGCACAGCTGCTCATCTTCAAATATTTTTAGATAGATAGATAGATAGATAGATAACACTTTATTGCACTTTTAAAATTATTAATACTAGTTACAAGATTTAAAAATAACTTAAAAATAGTACAATCGGCGGCCTTATTGCTAGGCAGCAATCTCTTCCAGGCAACCGTAGGCTGAATTGAAACATATTAATTTGGATGGAGATTTTTACCTTCTACTCACACAGTAAAATAGGCGGGGCAATGCTAGCTTGGCTTCCCTACAATTACCGAGAAGAGAATTCAGAAGGCACTGCTGCTCATTTTCCAATTTATTCTTCTATTATTTTTTACGTTAGTTGCTATCTACTACTCCCACACAGGTAGAGGGGGGGGGGGGGGGTTTCATATGTGACCTAAATAATCGTAGGTCGAGGACGAGGAGTGTATGTACCAATAATTAATAACACTGCCACAAAGGCGTGACTCTACAGTTGGTTTGGTATTCACGCCCAGTAATAAAAGCCTAATTTAATTAGTGTTAAGTGCGCAGAAACTATAACCTAATCTGGGTATCCGTTGCCAACAAGGCGTGTTATAAAACTAGGACAGTTCGTTAATTTACATATATAGGTAATGATATGACCATTATTAATAAAGGTAGTGCTTAGAATACATTTTTTTTATTCCTGATAAGTTAGCTTTTGACCACTATCTCACCTGATGGTAAGTGATGATGTGGTCGAAGATGTTGTTCAGGCTAACCTAGAAGTACTGGCTCTCAAGGACAGCTGCCGGAACACACCGTTAGGTGCTTGGCGACAGATTTTTCTACTTGAGGGTGGTAGCTAGCCAGACGGGCATTCGCAAAATGCCCTACCACCATGCTATAACGACTGCCATCCTAAGACAACAACCGGGACCGACGGCTTAACGTGCCCTCCGAAGCACGGAAACGCTCAGTAGTAATGTCACTAGCGGTCACCCATCCAACTCATGACCGCGCGCGACGTTGCTTAACTTTGCTGATCGGTTGAAAACAGCTTAGTGAACTTCGCTACGAGCGCTTCAACTACAATTTTAATTTTCTTCTACATTTTTAGAATAATATGTTGTGAGTACTCAGGTACTAAACAGCTTTACTATACAGCCACTAAACACTAATCACTAAACAGCGCTACTAAACTCTAATTAAAGTGCAAACAGAATGGTATTGACTAGTTATTAGTGATTAGGCAGCGAGGAAAAGGCTTCCATAGTTTTAAGTTTAGTTTTTTTTTTTCGGTTTCTTCCAGTTCGTCAAGTCAATTATTCATCCGCCACAGGCATGACTTGGATGGGTGACCGCTAGTGACATTACTACTGAGCGCTTCCGTGCTTCGGAGGGTACGGACCCGGTTGTTATTAGGATGGAAGTCGTTATGGAATGGTGGTAAGGCATTTTACGATTGCTCGCCTGTCTAGCTACCACCCTCAATTAGCAAATCTGTCGCCAAACACCTAACAGTGTGTTCCGGCAGCTGTCCCTGATCGCCAATTATTATAGGTTAGACTGAACAACATTTTCGACCACATCACTTACCATCAGGTAACATACTGGACAAAAGCTAGCGTATCAGGTATAAAAAAACCTATATTTTGATCCTGACAGCGACGTTACAAACACTTTCAAGTCAAGAAATACTTTATCTTGTTGTGTTCTAAATAAAGACGATTTAATCCATGTTTAATCCGTACATATTACACAGAACTTTGTTTTGAAATAGGTATGTAAGCAAGAGTAACTACTATGTAAAAAATACTTTAACATCTGGTGATTCAATAGTAATATTACATCACCAGTCTTATAGCTGGCCAGCCACATCTGTAGTCCATTCAGTGGATACAAACCTCATATTTATAAACCTATTTCATTATCATGTCACGGACTCCGCCTTATTTGGAAGGTCAATGAATATTCAAATTCATGGACAAGGATTCTATACCTTCTATATTTTTTTTTTATGTAATGGATTGGCAAACATGGAGACGGCCCACCTAATGGGACGCGGTTACCGTCGCCTATGGACATTTGCAACACCAGGGGCGTTACCAATGCGTTGCCGACCCTGTAAGACTCTTTTAACACCTTTTTTGAAGGAATCCATACTGTAGCCCTGCGGAAAAACGCTAGATGGAAGATCATTCCACATTTTGCAAGTACGCGGTAAGAAGGAGCGCATAAATCGAGCTGTGTGAGACTTCCAGGACTCGATTATGTGTGGATGAGCCTTGAACCGGTGACGCGAGGTACGATGATAGAATTGCGATGCTGGTATAAGATCAAACAGCTCTTGGGAGCATTCCCCGTTCTAAAGTTAATTATAATTCACTTTGGAAACTATCGCGAGTTTTATCCATATTAAATTATTAGGAACCGGCTAGGACCCGTGTTATATTTACCGGAAAGATTCCGACCAGTTTAATTATAATTGTTATGTAAGCATTTGACCAAAGTTTCACCTGCAAAGCGCTGACAATGTATTAAACGTTTGGTGTAGAGTAGTTGGGTCCGTAAGGACCGGGAGCTCATCGTATTTTCCAAAACTTATCATACCGCTTGGTCGATGCAACGCGTGGTCAAAATGCTGGCACCTATTTGGCTAACAATAAGCATTGCAATTCAACGGGGCAATGCTGCCAGTATGCTGGGCACGCTGCCAACTGGTAGTGGGCTGGAGCGTTTGGACTGCCTGTGAGTCTGCAATGACTTGTAGTTTGTCTAAATGCTTTCATTGTGGTAGCTGTAGTGCTATGGTGGAATATGCTCTCAATAACAGATACATAATCCCACAATACTTGAAATCTTCGTCCGTGGGCTTGAATGTCACCCCTTAACTCTACTCGTGGGTCGACACACAAGATGACCTTTAGTCTTTTTAGCCTTTTAGGCGTAAAAGGCGACTAAGGGTAACACCCCAGAAGGTGGGCAGCAGGGCTTTCTAAGGATACTGATATCTCACACTGCGATCCCCAAGACACCTGCCAAGCGTGGGTATTATGGCAATCCCCCCATAATGGGGCAGGCTTTGTTCAAAAGTGGTCAATCCGCCGGATGAAGAATTGTAGAGACATTGAGTCCACGGTATCATCAATGCTTTCGTTTTAGTTGCTGTAGTGTTGTATATAGTTTGTGTTTTGATAATAAATACAGAATCATATCAATAAATAAATACCCACGTAAAGCAACGCCTACATGAGATGACAGCATCCGTAATGTTGTCATGCTGCATCTTGTTTATATTGACCAGATAGGTGTTGATACTTGGGATTGAAATTTCATTTGTTATGAGTTACAGGCATTTTGTTTAGAATTGTCTTTGTCTCATGTGGCCTTATTTAAAGAGTGAGTAGTATTTGAGTTATCCCAAATAATGTGTATTTTATGTTTGAAGTCGAATACTACATACAATGGTCTACACTTAGTCTTAGTCCAATATCTAATGTATGTATAACAGCAAATATTATAAGCCGGCCAAGTGCGGGTCCGACTTCGTCTAATGATATAGACCTAAATGTAAAAAATATCTATTCTATGGGTACAATGTTGGTAGTTGGTACGGAACAGCTGCCGGAACACGCTGTTAGGTGCTTGGCGACAGATTTTCTACTTGAGGGTGGTAGCTAGCCTGGCGGGCATTTCATTAACGGTAACTTTAAAATTGTGCAGAATAAAACACACAGAATAAAAATATCTAGAATGATGACTCCGCAAAGGCAAACTAATAAATAAGCGAGGTAATCTAGCTACGAAGTAATAAAGTGCACTTCAGCTCGCAAAGCACGGACTACTTAATATTTATACTCACCTACAAGGCGTTTTTTTATCTGATAGGTAAGTCTTGACCACAATCTCACCTGATATTAAGTGATGATGTGGTCGAAGGTGTTAACAGGTTTAACCTAGAATTACTGGCTCTCAAGGACAGCTGCCGGATCACACCGTTAGGTGCTTGTCGACAGATTTTCTACTTGAAGGTGGTCAAGCTATGGTGGTCGGCCAGGCGGGCATTCGCAAAATGCCCTTACACCATGCGGTGAATCTTAAGCCCGCGGGGAGATTCCAACCATGGACCTGCTCGGCAGTCCATAGCCAATACCACTGAGCCATCACTGCTTATTTCTATCGCATAGCCACGCATAGCTCTGATCTCTTCTGACGCGGCACGCACTACGAATAATCCCGTCCGGACAGATACGCCGATGTACCAGTAGCTTTGCACTAAAAAAGCGGAGTAAACCAGGCCTACCGTATCTCTTCACTGCAGTCAATAAATTGATAAGGATATACTGCGGAAGGTATGATGTATAAGCTCTATAAACTTTTGCGTGCCGCTTGCCCCAAAAGAATACGCAACAAGCCAAATTTTTATACTGTGGTGACACGCTATGGCTATCACGATATTTGGAAGTCATCCATAAGTTTCACCACAGACCTACATCTAAGTAGAGTTGATGACGCATGCGCTTCAAACCGCATGAAATCCAAGTAGGTCACATTTTTCTGACTGAAGCTGAGATGGACTCAACTTTGATATTGTATTGGAGTTAAAACTGAATAACTATAAGTACTGTAAAAAAATATAATGTATGCCGTAAGCCAAGATGACTTTTTTATGCCTGATAGATTAGCCTTTGACTACTATCTCACCTGATGGTAAGTGATGATGTGGTCGAAGATGTTGTTCAGGCTAACCTAGAAGTACCTGGATGTGGATTGGAGATGGCCGCTGTCAAGTGTCAACCTCTTCAGCCCTATAGGGTTTCGGGCGAATGTAGAATGTATTACCTAAACCCGGCCGCACTTTGTAAGAAATTTCTGTTCGAAAATATCCAACGCGCGCTGGAGGGTACTGATCATACATTTTGTATTAGACCCCGCACACCATCAGATTTTTATTGAAGTTAAAGCCAACTTGGTGCTATCTAGACGCATGACGATTTGTCGTCAGAAATTTGTCTGATCAGAATGTCGGAAGGTGCGATCTATATAGATTTTGTACTACATTCTGTGCAGGGCACCATACTTCTCGTGCCATGACACGGCCTCCCACAGCATGCCGTGGCATCCTGCGGCAAGCCGAGTCATGACAGGAGAAACTACGGTCTCTTTGTATCAAAATAAAGTAATATGAATTCTAAACTCCTAAATTTAAAACTTTTGAAGCGGAGTTTGAACCGTTCTTAATCGATTAGCTAAGTTAAGCAACGCCCGCCGCGGTCAGGAGTTGGATGGGTGACCGCTAGTGATTACTACTGAGCGCTTCCGTGCTTCGGAGGCCATCAGTCCCGGTTGTTGTCTTACGATGGCAGTCGTTATACAGCGTAGTGGTAGGGCATATTTCGAACGGCCGCCTGGCTAGCTACCACCCTCACGTAGAAAAACTCACCAAGCATCTAACGGTGTGTTCCGGCAGCTGCCCTTGTGAGCCAGTAAGTCTAGGCTAGCCTGAACAACATCTTCGACCACATCATCACTTACCATCAGGTGAGATAGTGGTCAAAGGCTGGAAAATTAGCTATAAAAAATACATTGTAATAAGGTTAAAAATAAATTGGGCTCGAAAAGAATGACGCCGGCCCTAAAGCAGGCTTTTAAGCTCACTGCTGCGATGACAGGAGTAGGCATCATGCTTAATGGCACTACTGTGGTACAAGCTTTAAATTTAACCCATTGGCATCGGCGATAATGATAACAAAAGAATTTCATTCATAACTAGGACATGGTTCTGACGATGCCAACTTATACCGTCTCGCCAGGATATAGTGTCAATAGTGTACCGTTGAGAGTGCCATGACTGTTAATTACTATTTAGACACTAACCGGGACTTGGATGCCTCCAGCTCGTGTTTCACGGTGAAAAGGAACAAAGGCTTGCACTAATTGGAGCGAGCAGAATCTGGAGCAGGTGCTTGACCTAACGCGGCTATATGCAGTTTATGCATTTATTGTGCAATTAACTGTTATGTATGCTGGGGTGTATGGATTATGTAACGGGTCTTAGGTTCAAGCAAAGTTAGTCCTTTTCACGCGTTCCGGCTAGCTACTCAGTGGCATTGAGATCTTTCACGCAGCTGGGCAGGCGATGGATCTATCCAGTCCAGTTCAAATGCTTAGAGACGATACAATCTGAAAAGCTAACGTTGAAGCTGATCATCAACAAAAATAGGCAGACGATCTTTTTACTGATAGTTTTTTGGAGATAAGGCTTACGTTTTTGAGATACTGTATCAGCCGGATTGTCCACTGTTGAACGCAGCCTCTCCCATTTAGGGGGAGTTTGCCATAATCCCCACGCTTCACCGCGGTTTAAGATATCAGTTCCTCAGAAGGCGCTGCCCACCTTCCGGTACTATTTTACCTTTAGTCGCCTCTTACGACACACACAGGTAGAAATGGGGGTGACATTCACAAAATTACTATATTATATATTTTATTGGAACTTATAAATAGATTCTAATTATAAAAACCATTTTCACGCTAGCGGATATTAAGGACTTTTCCACGCAGATTCCGAATGGAAACCAAAGGGTTAAAAATTCCCAACGAATCCTACAATTCGGAACCCAATTTTCAAAATCGGATGAAATCCCACCTAACCATTGATAAAACTTATTTTATTATGTTTTCATCGAAATTTCTAAGTTACTATACTGAATTCAGAGCACATGGAAAAGGCAATTTATGGACATATTCTAACTTTCAATAAAAGGTACTAGGCGAGCAGAATCGTGACCGTCCATTAGTCACGTGAGGCTTGAAAGGGGAGGGAGAGGGTTTTTTTTATGCCTGATAGATTAGCCTTTGACCACTATCTCACCTGATGGTAAGAGATGATGTGGTCGAAGATGTTGGTCAGGCTAACCTCGAAGTACTGGCTCTCAAGGATAGCTGCCGGAACACACCGTTAGGTGCTTGGCGACAGATTTTCTACTTGAGGGTGGTAGCTAGCCAGGCGGGCATTCGCAAAATGCCCTACCACCATGCTAAAATCACTAAATATCGAGGAGGGAGGGGGTTAAAGTAACCGATAAATGGCGTGCAGTGTCACCTTAACTGGCCGTTGCCAGGCAACGAACATCTCTTTGTAGGTACTAAAATACACGTGATTTTTTGGGGTTAGTCTTAAACCTCACCACGTATCCCTAAGGGAGGCAGGAGTTAAAAAATGCTTAAAAACATCACGTGATAAATGGCTCCAAAAAGGTAAAGAGGGATATAATAGAGATCTATTGTGGTTATATCTCTTTGGACTGAGAAGACAAGAAAGACAAGACAAGACAGTACTGAGCTAGTGAGGCGAAAATGTATTTTCTTCTAATCTTTCTTTCTAATTAATGTGTAAAACAAAACACGTCACCGCAGAGAAACCTGCACATTGTCGACACGAACAATTACTTAAGTACATTTAACTATGATATAACTGTTCAGTTTTCTATTTACCAGTAAAAAGTAACACGCGAGAGCGCGTGGCGATTGTTTTGATTCTTAATTACTAAGTTTTGTATACGGCATGCTGTTCAAGATTGTCTGCTCATGGGAATATGTCTTCTGATGGGCATTGGAAAATATGAAAGTTGGAAAGTGTTTAGTTTATTAATGTTATATAATAAATTGGTTAGCATTTGGCCACTATCTCACAAGAAGAAAGTAATGTGTACAAACACACCGTGAGTTGCTTGGCGACAGATTTTCTGCTCGAGGGTGGTAGCTAGAAATGACGACTGCAATCCTAACCTAAGACAACAACCGGGACGGAAGGCGTAACCTCTCCAAAGCTCAAAAGAAGAAGAAATACAACTTTTATAATATTTTATTTTTTGTAATAACGCTTGCTCTTTTGATTACATTACAAATATAACAAAATTACTAAAGGAAAAATTTCACCATAATGACTATAATTTGTCCTTTCGTAAATTTGTAATTTTGTAAGAAAGAAGATAGTTAAGATGCTGTCAAATACTGAAATTTTGTCACTATCGGACTGCGTAGGAGGGAAAGAGAGGCAGCGATGCGATGGTGAAATCGCGATCAGTTTAGGTAAAATCCGAGATAGAATCCGATCCAATGAGTAAAAACACAAAACTAGTAACGTAAATCGAAAATGTACCTTTTCTTGTCCCTCTTGATAAGGTTTTGCTATTTTATTAATATATTTTCATACACATTCATACATAAACAATCAAGATATTTACTTTACAAGCGTAATTTAGAGTCAACTTTGAATTTTTTTTCTATTGAGTAATTTTAAGGAAACGTGTTTCGGACTTTTCTTGGCCTTAGGTAATGTGATCAAGATTAACATATAATTTTCTTACTGCTACAAACTAAATAAGTACATTTTGCCAAATTTTTCTGTTCAAGTAAAGCTATTCAGCACTTACACTCTTAAAAGAGGCATTAATAACTGAATCGACTCAGTTTTGAATAAGTAAACGGGTATACGCCCCGTGGGGTGCCGGGTTAGAATTGCACCTCCCCATATCATCCCGTGGGTGTCGTAAGAGGCGACTAAGGGAAAAATACTGGAAGGTGGGCAGCAGCGCCTTCTAAAGAACTGCCATCTTACACTGCGATCCCCAAGCCGCCTGCCAAGCGTGGGGATTATGGCAAATACCCCCTTAATAGGGGAGGCTGTGTTCAACTGTGGACAATCCGGCTGATACAGTACAGTACAGTATACGAAACGTCGTGAAATTTCTTCCTGTTCCTCGCAGGCCTCGTTTCCTCTGAACTGTTAACTCGGACATCTATTTCCAAATCAAGCGTTAACAATCAATCCATGTTGATTTACTACCTCATCGCGCTCAATTTAACCCATTTACAAGTGTAAATAGCCCACCCACGTACATTGGTAGCATCCCACCTTATTTATTTACTGATGCGGCGAACCGAGTCGGTAAAACAGTTAGCCGACTCAAATTTGAAGCTACGTGACTAATATTATATTTAAAAATTCAAACGGACCACGTGCAGGGACGGAGAACGCGATTTTTTTATGACTGATAGCCTTTGACCCTATCGCACCTGATGGTAAGTGATGATGTGGTCGAAGATGTTGTTCAGCCTAGCATAGAATTACTGG